>CM060908.1:657718527-658968527 GCA_030737815.1 Allium fistulosum | reverse complement strand
CATTTGAACCAAGTTTGAGGAGGGTGGACCCGTCCATCTAACGACCTCACTTGTTAACTCAGGGTGGATGTGATCCGACCATCCATGATCCTAATACACCTTTCGCTCCCAAAGTGCGAGTGAAATTCGAAAACATACAACAGATGTGACTGACCGTCTGTTTACCAACTTCGGGTTCCCAGAATACGAACTGGAGTATAAACATCAACTAACTATAAGTTCTCACAGTGCGAACGGGAGTATAAACATCACCTAACTCCGGATTCCCAGAGCGCGAGCTGGAGTATAGACATCGAAACGATCCGGATTCCCAGAGTGCGAGCCAGAAAGTGAAACGTCAACCAACTCCAAGTCCCCAGAGCGTGGACTGGATTATAAAATGTTAATCAACTCTAAATCCCTAGACCGCGGACCGGAGTGTAAACTCAAGTCGGGTGTAATTGAGCGCCCGCAAATTTATTTAAGTCCCCAGAGTGCATATGAAATGATAAGTGTCAATCACTGAATGAAGTAGTACAATATCGGAGTTCAACTTAATATCGAGTCGTGACTTGTGGCCGTGATTGTAGGACTTGACGGATGAACTCAAACAAGATTCAAAAGTTGAAACTTCACAAGTGTACTGAACAGAGAATTCAAATGCTGGAACACTTAAGCAAATAAACACACATCGGATTTGAAGCAAAATAATGATTCATTTCAGCTATTTACGAAAAGAATTTTTTTGCAATTTGATCCCAAAAATTCCTACTAGCGGGGAGCCGAACCCAAATCTATACACGGCCCGCAAAAGAGAAACAAAGATAAATTCCTATCTATCTACCAAAAATAAACCGAAGAAGCACGCCTACTCTCTCTTCTTTTTCGGTTTTCCCTTTAGTGTGGACCCACTGGAGCTGCCACTTATCTTTCTCTTTGAGCCTTTGCCTTTCGGCGGCTGATCTCTAGCATGGGCATGATATCGACTTCCTCATCCGAGCTCAAGTGTACGTGAATGCTCCCTGAAGGTGGAGTCGGAGGAACTGGATCGACTATAGGGGGCGGGATAGGAACACTGGTATCAATAATTGTACCACCAGGTGATATCATCCTTAACGGAGCCGGACCAGGTGCCGCCATCCCACCTCCAAAACTACGACCACGAGTCGCTGCCTCAATTTCAGCATCGATCTCGGCCAATATTTCTTCTTCACGAATTGCTTGGGCTGCTCTGGGAGCATCAATAGTTGGCATTGAAGTGCTGGTAGCAGGTACACTTCCACCTATAAACAACGGTAGGTCTGCATAGGGGTCGCTGTGACGACCGAGGAGTTCCTCCATCATGTGTTCATCAATGATAAGCGCGCTCCCCTGCGTTCCATCAATCGGCGCAGTTGTAGTTATGGTGGTCGCTTCAGTGATGATCACCTCCTGCACTTGATGTGATTCTTGAGTTGCAGGAGGCGCGATCGGTGTAACTCCAATCATTGGATAGAGAAAAAAGGGAAGACTGTTAGTAAACGTTTCAAATCAAACTCCTGATTTCACACAAGTATACAGAATGTTCAGAGTACCTTCCTCAATTTGGCTCGTTGACGGCTGAACGGCTTCAGAAGCTTGTTCTCCCACCGAAGATAACTGCAGCTAATCCGGATTATAAGCAGTAACGGGCTGAGGATCAACCCCAGGTATAGATTCAGGTTGGGTTGACGTAGGAACTTTAGCACTCACTTCATGATGCTCCACTCCTAAACCTTCTCCGACCTCCAAGTGTTGGGTGCCGAGCCTTTCTTTCTCATGCAAAATCATCGACTCATGGAGAATCTTTCGTTCATCTTCATTTAACATATGATTCTCAAGCTCAAATTCGTCGATTGATTCACCCAGATGCACCGCCTTCTCTTCCTCAACCAATCGGCCCCAAGCGTTATACAAATGTGTCAAGTAGTTATCGAGCCAGGCTAGATTTCTATGCCTCAAAACATTGGCGTTATAAACAATGAGGAGATCTTCAATGTCATCCTCTAGCCTAGACTCAGCAATTTAGACTTTCTCCTCGACCTCAGTCTCCACCACACGGACCATTGCCGTTGCCACGTCCTGCTCGCCCCAGAGCACTACGGCCTGTTCACAAGCTTCTTGGGCCGCTTTATTTGCATCATCTTTTTCCTTGATGATTTCATAAAATTTGGCTTTAAGCTCGTTAAGCTCTTTCAAAGCGGCGTCCCGTTCAGCTGTGACGGTGGTGTTTCGGTGGCCCAACTGCTCCACCAAGGCAAAGTGTGTCTGCCTCATCCTCTCCATGGCCAAGTTCGCCTCATCGGCCTTTTTGGTGGCCTCTATCTCTGATTTCCGAGAGGACTCAGCTTCATCATTAAGCACTTGGACGATGCGGTCCTTCTTAGCAAGATCAGATTCTAATTTCTTGATTATTTTAGCCCGCTCGAAGGCCACCTTCGACGCTTTCTCTGCGGCCTTCGCCCACTCTTTGTATTGGGAGTAAATGTTATGGATATAATCATGCATCGTATTCTCCACCTCTGATGGAATTCTCTTTAAGTGAGGGGGGAAAATGTAGCCGTCGAAACATATATTCGGGAAATCTTTCTTGAGCTGAGCTATTTTAATAGCCCCTTCCCAAGTGGGCTCAACGATAGCTTGCTCAACAATGACGGGAGGCTCAACCTCCAATCTATGGCGTTGCGACTCGGGCCGAGAAGCATGCGAAGATGGTTTATGACGAGGAGGCTCTACTGGCTGTCTGCCTGGGCCCGAAGGTTGTGTAGGGATTCTAGCAGGAGGAGAGCGGGATCGAGATCGATGTCTATAGTCCCTATCCCTATCTCTCTCATGACGTTCCTGGCTAGAGTACCCGCAATCGCGGTCTCTATCTTCCTCTCTCCTACGTGACTCACAATATGAAGAAGATCGGTGAACAGAGCGAAGACTCCCTAACATCGACCCTTGTCCGGACATCGTATCTGTAAAAAAAAAGAAGCAGACTTAGTGATTTCCTGAATTGGATAACTTGTGATTGGAAATCGTGCAGTGCCGTGAAGTGTGTATGTATGTGAAACCCCCCGACCAACCGGAAATGTTGGCCGCACTTATAACAAGAGACTCGCTTAGATCAAGAGCACTATAAAGCTCCCCCAACCCGGTGTCATGTTGAAATGACACATAATCAAGAATCGGAATATCGGAAAGCCCTTCAAAAGGATTTTCTGTTGGCGAGGGAGGAGCCTTTGAGATTCTAATACCGGGGGCAGGCAAAGAAACCACAACTGATTTCCACCTCGAAGACTTAGGACGTTTATAAGCAGCGACCTTGCCTTTTCTTCTTCCTTCAGTCGCTTGAAATTTGGTCGAAGGCCCGACAACAAGTTCATCATCCGTGGGCGTTCTCTCTTCGTCATCTCCTTCAGTTATTACGACCCCGAGTGTTTTGCGTTTCAACTTCTTCTTCTTCGGGTCTGCCCTCAGTGTCCCTTTAAGCCTTATGCTTTGTTTCCGCTCAATCAGACCGACGATTCTCAAGTTTCTGTCGGTTAAAACCGAATCGATGTCCCTCATTTCATTTGGAATTTCTTGAAGGACCCTTACTATTTCTTTGAAGTACCAGCCTTCAAGTCATGAAATTGCGACTGTAAAGAAAAGAAGATATTAGTTTACATCAACTATTATTATCTAGATAACTCTTGAAGAAGACTGTAACACTTACGTCTGACTAACCATCGGTTGGCAAATCCTGGGGGCATCGAACGTAGAACCATTCTATTTTAAAGTAACTTAGCCTTATCCAGGATCCAGTTACTACTTGAAAATTCCTGACCGCCTCTAGGAATGTAAAAGATTGGTTGTCTTCCCTACTCTTGATGTTAAAAAGATATCTAATCTCTATAGGAGCCGATGGCCGAAAGAGATCATCCATGAATACAATAAATAATCTGTTTAGCAGAGCATATGCATTGGGATGTAGTTGCGATGGGGCAATTCCGAGGAAAGACAACACTTCCCTAATGTATTGGTTGAACGGAGGAAGTGTTCCTGCTGTGCAAGCATGGCGGTTGAAGGCAGTAAACCCCTCTAGGGGAGCGTGCGGTCTATCGTTTGGCCTCGGTAATTGAACATTGTCCAATGACCAAACGTGCCTTAGGCATATACGTCCCAACATGTCTTCCGAGATGTTGGACAGTACTAAATCTTGCGGGTTTGCAATGAAAGTTGCTCCTGGAAGCTCATCCGGAGCTGGGTCTATAACTTCGGCTGTGATGGTCGGAATCTCTAGGACAAAAGGAGATGAATCCTGAAGCTCTGGCTATTGTGAACTTGTGGATTCCATAGCTAATCTACTTATTAGAAACCATCATTAGATAATAAAAACCCAAGTGTTCCCTAGTGTGAAGTGCGTGAATGTGTTGTGCAGTGCAATGCTGTAAATTACTTGAGAAATTCTGTAGAGTATGAGAAAAAATGCAAACGATAAGACTTCGAAATTCAATTGGAGTGACCGTCATTGCTGACCATCACAACCATGTCGTCCAGAATCTAGAGACCGATCCGAGCTAAGGTTTATTAAGTGTTAAGTCACGGTTCCATCGACGAGCTTCGAAGGATAGTCAAATATGCTGTTCAACGACCAAGTCCAATTATGCCAGACTGAAGCTCGCCGGAATTAGGCGTTCTTTTTTTTCAAAACTTTTGTATCCATCAAGGTCAAGGTGTGGATCGGTCACCAAAGGTTCAATTCGTATCGATCATGAAAATAGCAATTCGTATCGATCAGAGAACGTCCCTTCGTATCGATCACCCAAAGGATATTTCGTGTTGATGCAGTATTCTTCTATTCGTATTGATCAAAGAGAAGTAGTTCGTATCGATACTAAATCACTTAAGGAGCATCTTTGTATCGGTCATTGGATTATGACTTCGTATCGATCGAATTGCCACTCACCAGTTCCAAAATTCGTATCGATCAAGGGATATCGATATGAATGCCGTTGGATATTCATCGACATGAATGCCGCCACTAGTTGATCGATGCAAAAAATCTGTCGCCAACCGATGCGAAGCCTTCCCTTTGTTTGATACGAAACTTCGTCATGCCCAGATCGACACGATTCCTCCTTTCGCCATCGATCGATACAAAGGTTTCCTTTCGTATCCCCTCATACTTCTTCCCCGAACAAAAAACATCCCAGTGCTTCCTCGACCTCTCACAAGATCTACTCCTCCAAACAACATTCGGACACGAATTCAAATAGAATGGCACAAGAATTCGAATCTCATCATTTTAGGATTGAATTTGTTCAATTATTTACCTGATTTCAACGATCAGTTCAAGGGATTAATAAAATATTTGATTTGGATACGAAGGTATTCTTTCTTCTCATGTTCTCTCAATCGATACGAAGGCAGGAGAAGTAAAGCGAGCAAGTAAAATTTCTCTAAGTGTAGAGTCGCGTATATATATGGAGGGTAAAAAACAATTCGACTCCCAGTCATCGTGACCGTTTCCAAACGGTTACTCCCTAGGTCGATACGAATTGACTATTCGTACCCAACAGCTTGAGCCTCATCGATACGAAATGTGCAACGAAGTTCTTTCTGAAACATTGGATCCAATCGAGACGAAGCACTTATTTCGTATCCATCGTTTTCGTCTCCATCAGAGGCGCATCGATATGAATTGCACCGTTTGTATCCATCGACATGCAACCCATAAAGACTTACACATCGATACGAATAGTACCCAGAGGACCAGCTACTCTGTTCGCATCCCTCATAAGACAATCGATGCAAAATGTTTATTTCATATCCATCAATGCGAATTACATCAATACGAAAACCATCTTTCTACCATTTTACATCGATCCAGGAGAGGATCGATACGAAGGGACATTCCAAAATAACCATCAAACGTTGTTACAACTCGAATTTCACATCGGTTCAGGAGAGGATTGATACGGAATTCGATACGAGAGAACTGACAACGACTCGTGAACGTGCGACATTACCGAGAGTCAGGTTAACATATATCCATGTATGTTAGACTAATTTTCAATTTTCAAAATTCATAGGTCGAATGCCCACCTGATGAACAATTACAACAACAAAACAAATAATCTCTATCATACAGCAATCAGTTACAACAACACATAGTACAACAGTGGGCAATCTATAGTTCATAATTTATGCCTCTATGGATCAATCAAAGTTTACAACTTCCAACATGAAGACAATAACTGTTTAACAAGCAAGATGGAACCATTCAGAGTGAAGATTGTGGCTTTTCAAAGCACGTTGTATTCTTACAAGACGTACTTGGGGGGGGGGGGGGCAAATGTTATCCCGCCTTTTGGCAAGGCCGTGATACTAGGAATTTAGCTGGAAACCAAGGACAGTCCGTCCCGAAGATCGGTTAGACGCGGGTTTGCTATGGATGTCAATAAATTTTGTCCGAGTTCGGATCAGGCTTCAATTGACATGACATGGCAAGAAAAGCTGTGAAAGCCAACGTTCCAAGTTTCAAGTCAATCGGAGTTTGTATGCACGAGATATGATCGATAAGAGTCAAGAGAACACGTTGTTCGCATCCATCAGAGTTCGTCTCTTCGTATCGATCACCCAAAGAGCCTTTTTCGAATCCATCCGGCATCGGTAGATCATATCCATCAAATAACCACTGTTCGTATCCATCATGTTACCGTTATTCGTATCGATCGACTATTGCCTACTTTGCATCCATCACCAACAACACGGAGGTATACTTCGTATCCACCCAAAGGCGGCTTTCTTCGTATCGAACTTGTTCGTACCCATCAAATGATCACTACTTCGTATCCATCAAATAACCACTGTTCGTATCCATCACATCTTCATTTGTTCGTATCCACCAAATTGGAGCAACTTTGATCGATACGAACAGGGCCACGCAATCGATACAAATAGAGCCACTTCCATCAATACGAACAAGGCTACCATCATCGATACTAACAAGGCAACGACTATCGATACGAACAAGGAGAAAATCATCGATATGAACAAGGCAACGGCTATCGATACGAACAAGGCGAAAATCTTGGGGAGACTCGGTCAACTTGGCATCGAAAGTGGAGCGATCCGAAAAGCAAGCGCCACGTCAACTGGCATCACGTGCACAGTATCGATTCGAACCAATCGATTCGAAGATATGATCGATGCAAATTGCACAGCCATCCGAAAACATTAAATTGCATCGATCATAACTCGCAATTCACAAGTCCAAATGCTATGAAATTTTCACAGGAGCTTACGTACGACCTAAAGAGTGTTCATGCCAAGTTTCGACTCGAATGGGTCAAATCTTGATCGATACGAAACTCATTCGTATCGATCACGGATCGAGTCGAAATTGCCTGGGATCGATCGTGTGGGCCCGCTCACATGCCAGAAAAGGTCTCCCGAGATCTGAGCAAGATATTTGCATCCTACACCTATAAATAGCATCCCAGGGCCTACAGAAAAGGGATCTTTTGGCTCTTTGACGTCCAGACTCTACCGAAAACATTTCTGCACTACAAGGCTGCTGTTGTACTCGAATTTCATCAATGTAATTCGCTGTAATCCATTGTAATCAGTTGTAATCATCAAGAAAACATCAATAAAATTATCAATTTCATAGTGGACGTAGGCAACACGCCGAACCACTCTAAATTTCAGTGTTTCTGCATATTTTCTTATTTGTTTTTGAAGTGTTTGTTAGATAATCCTCTTTTTTCATTTAATTTCTTCATTTTTATCTCTTTAAACCCTTTTGAAGAGCGTTGTGCCCTATTTTGGTACAAACAGATAAGAATATAGTCAAGATTTTGCAAGGGATGGTTAATTCAAGGATTTTGGGTCTTAATCAAGAATAGGATATCGTTATTGGCACGCATTGAGAATGCGAAGGTGATTTCCATAGAAAGTTAGATTGGGAATTTTTTGATAAGATTTGAAGGAAGGTATAAAATGGATTCTTCTTAATCATTCCTCGAATTGGAAGAAAACTATTTACCTATGAAAATTCACGGGAGGCTAACTTAGAATATCTAATAGTGTGCATAGCAATTGCACGCGAACAAAGTACCACTTAGGTGATTATTACCAATGCTAGAATGATTCTAGGTTATGACTTCGACTAATTTTAGGACTTTTATTATTAAGGTTGAATGGGAATATAGACCAAACTTTCGCTTATAGAACTTGGGGTAGATCCCTATTTCCTCTAGACATGATAACTATGTAAGATGATTTTTAAAAGACTGAAAAACCATTCATATGTAAAATGAGATGACTTAAGTTGAATCGAATTGGAAAAGAAGTTTTGCTATATTCAAAAATTTGAGAAATCACCAAGTTTGGATACCCTTGGGTAAAGTGGAGAAATTGCAAAGAGCTAAGTAAGAAGTATCATGGAAGGAGACACGGTCCACATTTGATTATCTCACTTGGTATCTAGAACTTGAGGTGGAGCATACTTATGCTTAAGTTGTTTAGTGCAGTGGATATCGACACAATTTGGGTTAGTAGTATGGATTTGAGAGAATTTCCTATGCATATACATTCAGATTATAGGTTTATGTTGGTGGTAAAGAATGAGAAGTTTAGTTGGAAATAAATGGATGCATTCAATTCATAGAAGGACAAGGAACTGCCCAAGATAGGCATAAAGCATGTACCAACAGGGGACACTGGGTTGTCCATGGAGTTGAGTGCTCTACAGTCTATGGAGCTAAGTCCACAATTAGGAAACAGAAAAGTAGAAAATCCACAAGGCATGTTAGAATACAGCTAAAATATTGTGAAGCCGTTATTAGGTACTTGTGGAAGTGTCTATGCGATGCAGTTACCATGGTCAAGCTGTGTCGGTTAGGAAAAGTTAAAAAGGATAGGTAAGTCCTTATTCATCTTGCACTTACCCGTATATTTGGGCATCAGACAAACCGACTCTGTAATGAAATAAGTAAACTGGTTAGAGTCTAGTAGGGAGACGATCCAGTTGGTAGTATATGGGAGCTTGAGGAGAAAGTCCGAGCTACCCATCTTGAACTCTTTTCTGTTATGTTTCCATTTTAGTTAGAAAAGTATAGATTACTTTTTTATTTAGGTTCTAGCTTAGCTAGAGATCATTGGATAGTAGGAATGGTTGAAAGAAATGATTGTAAACGGGTCAATAAAACGTGTTATGGATGATGGATGCTAGAGGATGTATTTGGATGTATTATTTGGACTGTTTTCTTTTACACGTTTATGGACAGTATATGTAACATCCCTTATCTGGAGGCCCAAAGCTAAGCGCTATAGATGCTATAGTCATCCATAGTATTAACTTCCGGTGACCAAATACGATAATGTTAGTGGTATCCATAATATCAGAAGCACTTGAATATGAAATAAAAACATCACAGATTAAAGACATTCTTCTAATTACATTTCAAAACAACTTTTTATATCCAAGTTACATAATCCCAAACGTTTCTTAGTTTCAGATAAAATATAATTATTACATAAATACGTTAAGTGTGACATATGATGATGCCCCATTGGTTGACCAGAGTACTATGTAGTCATACTGACTTAATACAATACAGCGGAATCAAACAAAATAAAACAACCACTCCTAAATAGCTATCCGTCAGCCACCTGCTCGTCTCCGGAAGCTTTATTCGCCAACCTACTAATAACCTGAAAATCCTCAACCCTCAGCCTACTCAAATAAATTTTTGAGAACTAGAGAGTTTAAGGGGAAAAATATAAACTTCGAGTCAGACATAAAGCCTGGTATGAATAATACTGTACATCTCGGTTATAAGATATTAAGTGAGACCTCGCCGCTTAGCGGAAAGGGTTTCCCCTCGCTAATATCTTTTTAAAACATATCTTTTGCAAATGCATTTCCTACAACCAAAACTGGTTAAAACTATAAAGCAATACCATGTAAACATACATGTCAGGTAATAAATGAACCATCTCTCCGAACACTATAGTTTTGTTTGGCTAACTACTGACCTTTGGCTAACTTGGGCCACCAGACAATATAATCAAATAATATAACACCTGTTAGATACAAATAATCTAACATCTGTTAGATACTCCTCTTCTGGATGGTCTGTCCCTAACTTATCTTCTCTTAGGGTCCACTGATCCTAATGATTTTGCGGGATTACCAATAACCTAACTTTGTACAAACATATATTCCTTTCTGTGTGTAACATCATTTTAGTCTTACTTGTGACAAAGCCCTACACATTGGAATTTTGGACTAAATTAGTTGGGACTAATAGCTAATGTATATGGCGCGACCCTATACCAGTCCCAGCTGGTATTCTAATATCCGAGTCATTTTCCTTAGGGAAACCTTCCCTTAAATTTTCCTTGAAAAACCTTTTTTCTTCTCAAATTGATTTAAAACCTTTAAATCAAAATAAACAAGGAAAATATATATATTATATGCTTTACTCAAATCATCTTGCCATGTTATATATATACTTCCCTCAAATGATGAAAACATTTGAACCTTTGAAAGTACCCCTTTCGAATCCATTGAAAGTACCCCTTTCGAAACCATCAAAAGTACCCCTTTCGAAACCATTAAAAGTACCTCTTTCGAAACCAAGTAAACCCTTCTTTATAACCTAGGCCGAAAGGCTAAAACATTCCTTTCGAAACCATTCAAACTCTTCCTTTCGAAATCATTGAAAAACCTTCCTTTCGGAAGCTTTAAAACCTTAGGCATCCTATCTTTAAAACACTTAAACATTGCCTTTAGAAAACATTGGAAAACTTTTCCTTTCAAACCTTTCGAAACCATTGGGGAACCACTCTTCGAAACCTTTCTTTAAACCTTTCGAAAGCATCAAAACCTTTACAAATAGCAAACCTTTCGAAAGCCTTTGGGTTCAATTAAAATATGTGGAATAACCTTTCGAAACCATTTAAAACTAACTCTTTCAAAACCTTTGGGTTCTACCTTCAACAGAGCAAAAGGGTCATAAAACATTTAAGTCGAAAGCTCTCTTTCGAAAATAGTTCCTAAGTAAAGAAGTGATGGTGTCGAAACCAACCTTTCCGAAAGCAATGGAGAAGCGACTTAGTTTTAAAAGCAAAGTATTCCCTTCGAAACCTTTGTTTCGAAAGATAAGAAAAGCGGTAGCTAGGGTTTTGAGCCCTTCGAAAGCATTTAGTTAAAACAAAAGGTGCAATCCATTCGAAACCTTTCCTTTAAAATATTTGACTCAACCGAAAGCTAACCAAGTCAAATGCATATCCCTCGAAAGCAAAGCAGGCGCGTTTTCAATTAAAAGAAAGGAAACGTTTCAACCCCTTCGGAACCCTTAGCTTCGACCCAGTGCCTTTTTCTTTAGTCCAATTCGTTGTGCACCAAATCTTTGATGCCATGCGCATTGGTTTCGATGGTCATGAAGGCGGAAGTACTTGGCCGGAACCCCTAGTGTCGAAAGTAGTAAAACATGCCAAAAGCATGTAAAAACCGATTTTTCTTTAAAAAGAATTTCTTTTCAACTAACCTTCCTTGTTTATCAAAATATTATTGGTTGCAAATTTTCTTTTCTAAAGGTGCTGCTAATATTTCAGAAATAAACGATTTAATTTATTTACAAAATACCCCTTCTCCGTTTATAAATATATAAAACATTTAAGTCCCATACCTTAAATAATTTTATATATCCATTAAAACACTTAGGGAAATTCTACAAAAATTCCAGAAAATCATTTTTTATATGTTTTCCAACATATATTAATTTCAGACCCAAAACTTATATTATTTAACCGTAAATAGTTTTTAAACCAAATAATCATTTTCCTCACTAGAAAATTAATATAAAATCCACAGTAATTCAGAAAATTATGAAAATTGAAACCCATCTCTAAAATATAATTTCTGATCTAAATTTAAATTCGCAAGGCATTTGGATGTCATTTAATAGAGTTGTCACATAAAACATATCATAAAACCTATATGATTAAGCATAAATCATTAACAAGCATATATAAACATTTAATCATTTAAAAACATGGCATAACTTTGCAAAATATTTCGGATTCATCTTAAAATAAAAAGCAATTAGAAAATATGAGATGTAGTCATTATTCACCTTAGCTTTTAGATTAAGGATTTGAAATTTGATCTTGGATTAAGTTGATTTGGATTATTCCTCTTGATTTAGCTAATCTTCCCCTTACTTCTTCTTAATGGTGGTCGGCCTCTAGCTTTGCTTTTTAGTTTGTGAAATGAATGTGTAAAATGAAATGGTATGAAGGCTTAGGGTATATGAATATGGATCATTCCTATTTTACCCTTATATAATTCATTTTCTTTTTCCTTAGTTCATTAATTCAATTAGGCACGGCTACACCCTTATTATACAAATCTCAATTCCCTTAACCAATTAATCTTTCCATTACTCAATTTAATTTAGCTAATTAAATCTCCTGAATAAGGTTATAAAAAATTAGGGGTGTTATAATCTCCCCTTCTTAAAGAATTTCATCCTCGATATTACGATAAGGCACTCATCAAAATCAATCAAAAAGGTAAAACATACCACGAAACAAGTCAGGATAAGCATCTCTAATCCTGCTCTCAGTTTCCCAAGTAGATTCTCTCTCGTCGTCACTCCACTGGACTCTGACCAAGCTGTCTGTCTTGCTCCTTAGCCTCTTCTCATCTCTCCCAACTATACGAATAGGGTTTCTAACTATAGTCATATCTAGCTCCACTACTAAGTAATCTAACGTTATCGGTGCTATAATAGACTCTGGATCTCTAACACACTTCCTTAGATGAGAAATGTGGAAAACATCATGGACTCCTGCTAAACTCTTCAGTAGCTCCACTCTATATGCGAGTTTCCCGATTCTCTATATAATGGGAAATGGTCCTACGAATCTCAGTGCTAACTTCCCTGATTTCCCAAATCTGATAACACCTTTCATCGGTGACACTTTGATGAAAACCCGATCTCCAACAGAGAACTATAAGTCTTTCCGTCTCTTATCAGCATAACTTTTCTGCCTAGATTAAGCTTCCTTCATTCTAGCTTGAATCAACTTAATCTTCTCTGTAGCTTCTCTAACAAAATCCAAACCAAGAACCAACCTATCTCTAGTCTCTAACCAACAAACGGGAGATTTTCATGGCCTTCCATATAAAGCTTCAAACGGTGCCATCCCTATAATAGTCTGATAACTACTGTTATAGGAAAACTCAACCAAATTTAGGTGATCTACCCAAGATCCACCAAAGTCCAATACACAAGATCTTAGTAAATCCTCGAGTACTTTATTGACTCTCTCTGTCTGCCCATCCGTTTGAGGGTGATATGCAGTACTCATCTTGAGCTTGGTACCTAATACATCCTATAGACTCTTCCAGAATTCACTAGTGAACAAGGAATCTCTATCACTTACTATACTACTAGGAATTCCATGAAGTCTAACTATATTCTTCATAAACAACTTAGTTAAACAAGTGTCATTCTAGTTGACTTAACTAGAATTGTAACACCCTAGATTTTTGGTTAAGATATTTAGTCAGTTAAATAAAATAAAATAATGTGTTGATTAGGGGATTGAGATTTGATTTAATTAAGGGATAGCCGTGCCATTTAAGCAATGAATTAAAATAAGAGTTAAATTGAAATAGAGGACGGGTAAAATAGGAAAGAGGCCATTCCTATATCCCTAAAACATGGCTGCGTATTCCTATACATGTTCACTTTTTATTTTCAAATTTTTTAAAGAGACCGACCACCATTAACAAGGAAAAGAGGAAGAAAAGCTAAGGAAGAAGCTAATTCAAATCTAATCCATTCACATCTCAATCTCCGTATCTCTAAAGCTAAGAGGAATAATGTTTACATCTCAAATTTTTATTATTTTTTGTTTTAAGATGAATTATGAATATTTTGCATTGATTTTCCATGAATTTGAATGATGGAATAATTATATATACTTGTTGATGATTTATGGTTGTTCATATAGATTTTATGACATGTTTTGATATGAAAACCCTAATAAATGACATCCAAATGCCTTGCAAATTTTTATGAAGATTACAAATAATATTTTATAAATGGGTTTCAATTTCCAGAATTTTCTGAATATTTGTGGAATTTATATAAATTTTCTAGTAAAGAAAAGGTTAATTTGGTTTAATAATTATTTACGGTTAAATAATAAATGATTTGGGTTTGAAATTTTTATATGTTGGAAAAAATGTTAAAAGATATTTTATAGAATTTTTGTAGATTCTTCCTAAGTGTTTTAATGGGTATATAAAATTATTTAATGTATGGGACTTAAATGTTTTATATATTTTAAAAGGAGAAGGGGCTTTTTGCAAATAATTCAAAAAGGTTAGTTCTGAAAATTGCAGTACTTTTTATTAGTAAAGAAAGAGGCAACCAATCAAAATTAGACACGTAAAGTAGGTTAGGTGAAAATAACTATTTGCTACTTGTTTTTCACAGTTTTGATGCTTTCAACACCAGGTTCCGCCTCCTCATCTTTGCTTCCGACACAGTCAAAACCAATGCACATGGTATTAGAAAACTGGTACGTAGTGAATTGGAAGTAGGCGGAAGGTATGTTGTCAAAACCAGGGGTTCCGAAGGGGTTGAGGCATTACTTTGTTTTTAAATTAAAAATGCCCCTGATAGCTTTCAACTAAATCACTTTCGACTGAGTAGCTTTCGACTCAGTTAGCTTTCGACTGGTTTTAGTGGATTTAAAGGAAATGGCTTCGATTGGGTTGCGCCTCTGTTTTTAAATTATTGCTTTCGACTAAGTCGAAACCTTTTTACTGCTGCTTTCTCCCTTTCGACCCAGATGGTTTCAAAAGGGTTGTTTATTTTGTTTTCTAAAATTTGGCCACTTCTCCAATGCTTTTGAAGGGATGGTTTTGATATCATCACTTCTTTACTTAGGAAATGGTTTCGAAGTGGATGCTTTCGGCTTAAATGTCTTAAAGACCTTTTTCTATGATTGAAGTAAAACCCAAATGGTTTCAAAAGAGACCATTTTAAATGGTTTCGAAGAAAATGCTTTCGACATTCATGGGTTTCTGATACTTTTGCTCTACTTGAAGGCAGAATCCAAATGGTTTCGACCGAGACGATTTTCAAAGGTTTCGAAGGGTTGAATTTTTGAATGGTTTCGAAAAGTTTCCATATGTTTTAAATTGAACCTAAGAGCTTTCGAAAGAGTTGAGTTTCGATGCTTTCGAAAGGTTTTAGTAAATGGTTTCGAAAGGGGTGGTTCCCCTGGGTTTCGACAGGGTCGAAAGGGAACGTTTTTCCTATGTTTTCGAAAGACAATATTTAAAGGTTTTAAAGGAGGATGTTTAATGTTTTGAAGATTTCGGAGAAAAGAAAGGAATGGTTTTTCCAATGTTTTCAAAAGGAATGGTTTAATGGTTTTGAAGCTTTCAAAGGAAAGGCTTTTAATGGTTTCGAAATGGTCGCTTTCAATGGTTTCAAAGGGGTTACCTTCAAGGGTTTCCAATGGGTTGTTTAAAGGTATTAAACAAATTCGAATATATTAAATAGGCAGAATAGCCTAAGTGTTTTCAGGTTAATAAGGACTTTAACTTATTTTGAAAGGATAGCTAATCCTTATTAAAATTCATCAACATTATTTTGAGTAAAGTATATATAACTTGGCAAAATAGCTTAGAGTAAAGCAAAGAATATATTTTCCTTGTATAAGTATGATTTAAAAGGTTAAATCATTTTGAAAAGGTTTTCAAGGAAAAAGATAAAGGGTAGTTAACCCTAAAAAAATGATTCGGACAGTTAGTCCATTTTGATTCAGACAGTTAGTCCAACTTGCGGTTAGTCAGCCTAGTTTTATGGACAGACAGTCTATTTGTTATCATAACATACCTTGCTATTATGTTGCGAACAGATAGTCCACTTATTACTTGTTTTATGGACAAATAGTCCATTTATTAGCATAAAGGATATTGCTATTTTGATATAATCAGTTTGATTAACCAGTTTGGTTGCAGGAAAGGATTTTCAAAATATATGTTTTAAAGAGGATATTAGTGAGGGGAAACCCGTTCCGCTAAGCGGTGTGGTCTCACTTAATATTAGTAAACCGAGATGTAACAGAATTACTCACACCAGGCTTTATGTTTGACTCAAAATTTTTGTTTCCTCTTATACTCTCGGGTGCTCAAAATTGATTTGAGTAGGTTGAGGGTAAGGTTTTCAGGATTTAGTCATTTTGGCGAATAAAGCTTCCGGAGACGAGCAGGTGGCCGACGATAGCTAATTAGGAGTTATAGATCGTTTTGTTAGTTCCGTTGTGTATTTAGTCAGATATGACTATATTTCTTTGATCAACCAAAGGGGCATCGTCATATGTCGCTCTTGGCGTATTTTGTAAATGATATATTTAATCATTGCCTGGGAAACGTTAAGGGATTATGTAACATGGATATGAATTATTGTTCTAAAATGTAATCAGTAAAATGTTGTTTTGAAATATGAGATTTTGTCATATTACTTCTGATATTATGGATACTATTAGCATTACCATATTTTGTCACTTGAAGTTAATACTGTAGGTGACTGCAGCATCTGTAGTGCTTAGCTTTTGGCCTCTAGGTATGGGAGGTTACAACTTGGTATCAGAGCATGGTTTATGAAAAACTTTAAACTAAAAATTATTTTTAAAACATAATCCTTAGGAATTAGAGTAAGATTGGGGTGTGGGATAATGCTATAGTAACGTACTTGTATTTGCTATATATAAGTATATGCTTTATCTCTAGTCTCCTATCTTTGTTAGGATATTTTTCTGTATCTTACGAGGTTTGAATACAAATATGGATGGTAGAAGAGGATGAGATAACCCAGGAGGGGAGGGCACCGATGGAAATGCCAGACCTAATGCCAGGAGAGGTTAAGGTCAGGCACAAGTAGAGAATGTAGGTGTTGGATTCCCGCAAGTGGACATGAGAGCTATGTATAAGTTTTTTGTGAATATGATGCAAGCTGGTATTGCAGCTAGAGTGGTAGGAGGAGAAGTTGCGGGGACAGGAGTTCCGGAAGTTCCGGTAGTTAACCATTATGCTAAGCTGAGCGGAGATTATGCTAAGCTTGGAGGGAAGCCATTTCTGGGAATAAAGGATGCTATAGAGGCGGAAAATTGGTTACTGCACTGTGAGAGAATCTTTGCATACTTGGGGCTCCATGATGAGCAGAAGAGGAGGCTTGCTTCCAGACAACTTTAGGAAGCGGCTTTGTTCTGGTGGAACAGTGTGACAGCTAGTGTGGACGAGGAGACTTTGTCATGAGCAGATTTCAAGGGAAGGTTCCAGGAAAGGTTCATGTCTCAATGGCATAGTCTGCTCTGATCAGAAAGTTTGCTGAATTAGAGCAGGGAGAGATGTATATCCTGGAGTATGCTAGAAAGTTTGAGGAGTTGGCCATATATGGGTATGCTTTAGTGGATACAGTAATGAAGAGGAATGAGAAGTTTATCAGGGGGTTGAAGCCTAAGTTATCCAGGACTACATTACCTCATATAAGAGATCCTTCTGACATTGTAGTAGGGATGGCCTTAAGGCATGAGGAGATTCATGATTCTCCAAATAAGAGTAAGGCTAAGGAGGTCCAGGTTGGGCAGAATCAGAAGAGGAAGTTCTTTCTTAAGAATGGTGCTCAGAAGGGTGGAGCAGCTAAGAACGAGAAGTCTGAGATTGTTTGCTTCAAGTGCAACAAGAAGGGGCATTTTACTAATGAGTGTCGTGTTGGAAAGGCAAAGGAGGTAGCCGGGAAGAAGAATGTCGGGTGCTTTAATTATGACCAGATTGGCCATTATAAGAGCCAGCGCAAGGAGTCAGCTAAGGATGGAAAGGGGAAGGTGTATGCATTGGAGCCTGCTACTTCGAAGCCAACAGCTCAAGGGAAAGGAAAGGCTGTTTTGGGAGGTACGCTTCAGTTTCGTGGTATGTCTGTTAGCGTTCTATTTAATATTGGTGCATCGCAATTTTTTATATCTAGATGTTTGATAGATAAACTTAACCTAGAACCCACATATTTAGTTACTTCCTTACGGGTTGCGAATCCAATAGGAGAGTATGCAACTCTAGGGTTGAGATGTGACCGATTAGAGTTTGATTTGTTAGGTCATACTTTTGTTTGCAGTTTGCATGTGTTTGATTTTGTGGGGTTCGGGATTATTCTTGGGATGGATTGGTTAAGTGAGTAAGATGCTAGGATATTTTGCCAGGATAGGAAAGTATCGCTTAGACACCCTGATTGTAGTGATCAGATAGTTTATGTTGTAGAAGGTTCTAACGGTGAGGTGAATGCTTTGTTGGGTGTTATGGAATTGGATGATGAGTTGAGTCGAGTTTTCGTGGTTAGAGAATTTGCGGATGTTTTTGAGCCTGTAGTTGGATTGCCACCGAAACGAGCCATTGAGTTTCAGATAGATTTGGTTCTGGGAGCAGAACCAATGAGTAGGCCACCAAGTAGGATGACCCCCACAAAGATAAGGGAGTTAAAGGTGTGGTTGGTGGATTTGGAAGGCAAGAGTTTTATCAGGCCGAGTAGTTCTCCTTAGGAAGCAGCCGTAGTGCTTGCTAAGAAGCCAAATGGATCGTTAAGTCTATGTTTCGATTATCGTAAGTTGAATGAGAGGACGATAATCGATATCCATTGCCGAGGATTGACGATTTGTTCGACCAGTTGTGTAACATCCCCCTACTTAGAGGCCCAAAACTAACGGCTATGGATGCTGCAGTCATCCATAGTTATTAATCCTCAACGACCGCATACGTCGGTGTTAGATTCATTGATACACAGAAACACATGAATATGGAAAGAAATAAAACTTCAAACAAAATCACATTTCATTCCAAAATATTTCCAATTCATTACATAATACCAAATTCGCAAATCACGTTGAGAGAAAATATATTTATCACAACATACGCCAAGAGAGACATATGAAGATGCCCTCTTGGATGATCAGAGTATATACAGCCAATATAACAACTTTGTCATTACAAACAACATAGCGGAATCAAAAGAAAAGAGAACTCTAAATATCTATTATTCCTCCTGCACGTCTCTAGAAGCTTATTCTTCTTAAGAGGTACTTGAAAACCTCAACTCTCAAACTACTCAAAATCAATTGAGTACCCGAGAGTTGAAGGAGAAAACATAAACTTCGAGTCAGACATAAAGCCTGGTATGAATAATAATCTACCATCTCAAATCATTTAGATATCTAGTGAGACCACGCCGCTTAGCGGAATGGGTTTCCCCTCACTAGTATCTCAAAACCTTTATAAAACCATATATTATGCTCCTGCATTCACAATGGTTAAAAAACTCAAAATAGTGTAATATGATGATATGCAAAACAAATGAATCAATTCTAGATTACCCATCCCAGTTCATTTTAGACTATCTGTCTCAATTATAGTTTCTAGGATTACTATTAACCTATTAGTTTTCATGGGCTGACTAATAACTAGTTAAACATTTAAGGACTCCCTGTCCAATTACATAGTTTTCTTGGGATCACTGTGAACCTATTGGTTACTCAAATATCTTACTCTTATCCTAGTTTTCATGGGTTGATTGGGAACCTAGTGGTGACCCCAATATCCTTTCTTCTTACCCTAGTTTTCATGGGTTGATTAGGAACCTATTGACATCTGTCAATATCCGAGTATAGTTTTCATGGGCTAACTACAAACCTAATGACCCCAACCAGTATCAAATCATAGTTTTCATAGGCTTACTATGAACCTGTCTTTCTGACATCTTCATTTATACATAGTTTTCATGGACTAACTATGAACTTATTGGCCCCTGCCAATATCTTTTACTATACACAGTTTTCATGGGCTTACCGAGAACCTATTGGCCCCTGCCAATATCTTTCATTTATATTTTAGCATCCCATATTCTGGTCTTCCTGACCTCCTGGATGCAATTCTACTCATTTAGGAGTTTATTCAATTTATATTCACTACTGGATTAACCTAACTGGTTCTTCTACTCTTTATCCCCAAAATGCAGTTATGGGTCCATTATAAAGTGAATATATTCATATTATAAGAAGTAATATAACAACATAGCAATATCACTCCTGTGGGTTTAATAAAATATGGTTCATCCCTTTAACCTATTACTTTATCAAAGATAGCTTCTTCTTAAAACCATTATAAAAACTCCTTTAATTTAGCCATGGGTGTTTCATTTTTAAAAATAGAGTTTGGGTTATAAAACCTTTCGATACCTTCGAAACCTAGCTTTCGACTTCATAGGATAATCTCCTTCGAAAGCCTTAAATTCTATCATCAAAACAAATGGATTCTGTCTTTATAATGCTTTAAAACCTTCCCTTCGAAACCTTTCGATTGTATTCAAGTATTAATATTAGCCTTTAGAAGCTTAGCTTCGAAACTAGTTGAAAGTACCCCTTCGACACAAATGGAAGTAGACCTTCCGAAATCATTGAAAGTACCCCTTTCGAAAGCTTTAGGTTTATACTTAAAATATTATTTGGGTCAAACTGAATATAGGCGAAAGCATCTGTTTTGAAATTATGCTTTATCATATAAAAATATTGGGGGAAACTTGATGGCGTCGGTACCATCTCTTTCGAAAGCATAAATCATCTGGATAAAACATTGGAAGGTTGGCATCGAAACCCCTTTCGAAACTATCACCTTCGAAACCTTTAACCCCTTTTGAAAGCTATAGGAAGTGGATTTATCTTATAAAACAAAGTATCCTTTCGACGACATTGATATCTTCAAAATCATCGAAAGGTTAATGAATGGCAGCGGGGTATCGACTAGGTTGGAACTCCTTCTTTTTAAACATTCTTTCTTAAGTAAAGGAACCCAGTTGAAAGCAATGTAAAGTTAATGTCAACCCTTTTGAAATCTTTTAAAATCTCTTTCGAAATCAAAGCTACCAAATGCTTTAACTCTATCGAAGGCTTAAAACAAAACAACGGCAGGGGCTTTTCTTTTAAAAACAAACCAAGGTTCGACTCCTTCGAAAGCCATGCTTTCGACACCCTATCTTCCGCCTTCCTCCAATCCACTACGTACCATCTTAGTGATACCTTGTGTATTGGTTTAGGAATAGTAGGTTTCAACAAAGATAAAAGCGAAAGCTTTTGTGTCGAAAGGTGCTTTCCTAAGTAGGCGGAACCAATTTTCTGATGTAAACCTGGTTTTTTCTACTTTAAGCAAACTTTTCTCTAACTAACCTGCCACGGGTCAACACCAGATTGGTTGCCTTAACTTTTTTGAATTCTTTTTCAAAAATAACTGTCGATAATCCATATCTAAACCATGGTTAAGTTAATCAAATAAGCCCTTCCAATTTTTGCAAAGAAGTCCCTCTTTTAAAACAATTTATTTTGCATAGCAAATCACTTTGGAAAAATACCCAGAAATTCCAGAGATTCACTTTAATCATGTTATCTAACATATCAAAATTTCAGTCCCAAATTCTCAATATATTTTTCAAAATAAATTTATAAACCAAAATAACCATATTTTCCTTTGAAAATTCATAATAATCTTTCCATAGCTTGGAAAATTATCAAAATTGAAACCCAACTCCAAAATTATATTTCTCATAACATAAAATTTTCCCATGGCATTTAATCTCGATTTTGACATAAAACGGTATAAAAACTCTTTTAAACAATCCTATTTAAATCATATAAATCACAAATCAAGCATATCATCATCAAATATATCATAAAAATGAATTTACCCTTAATTCTAAAAATATATGATTTAAAAAAAATAGTGATGGAATTCTTATTCACCTTGATGTAGAAAAGGAGATTGGATTTAGATTGATTTACCCTAAGCTTGATTTTCTAGCTTTAAATTTTGAGTTCTTCTTCCTCTTAATGGTCGGTCGTTCCTCTATCTTTTAGTTTGCGTTTTAAAATGACGTGAATGGTAAGAAATGGTAGGAACAAAATATATGTGGTTAAGGGTCATTGGGCGGAAATTTCCAATTATACCATTATGTAATTTGTTTAACCTAAAACTATTCTTTAGCCCATTAATTAGTTTATTAGGCACGACCTTAATTAATTAATTCAAGTCTCAATCCCCTTATCACTTACATTTACATTATTCTATTTAATTTATCTAATTAAATCTCCTGAATAATATTATCAAAAACTAGGGGTGTTACAGGCTCCCTTCCTTAAAGAATTTCGTCTTCGAAATTCAGTAAGGACTAAATACTAAACACAACGATCATTTGTAACGACTCCTAACAACCATACTAGTCTACCTGACTAGGAATATCTATATAAATCTAATATAGACATACCCTCAAAGCAAATCAGGATACGTATCTTGAATCCTGTCCTTTGTCTCCAAGTACAGTCCACCTTGTTGTCGCTCCACTGAACTTTCACCAACTTGACTATCTTGTTCCTCAATCTTTTCTCATTTCTCGCAACAACCCGAACTGGTTGTCTAACAAAAGTCAAATCAGACTCTACTATCAAGTCCTCCAACTCTGTTTGAGGTATGGTAGCCTCTAGATCATGCACATACTTGCGAAGATGAGACACATGAAATACATTATGGATACCTACCATATTGCTCGGAAACTCTATTCTGTATGCGAGCTTTCCAATCCTTTCTATAATCTGGAATGGACCAACATATCTTGGAGCCAACTTTCCCGATTTCCCAAATCATACCACACCCTTCATCGGTGACACCTTAATGAAAACCCTGTCTCCCACTGAGAAATCTAGGTCTTTATGCCTCTTATTTACGTAACTCTTTTGTCTGGATTGAGCTTCCTTCATCCGTTCTCTGATAACTCAATCTTCTCTAACGCTTCCCTTACCAAATCTGGATTTAAGACCAATATATCTACAGTCTCCAGCCAACATGCAGGGGATTTGCATAGCTTTCCATACAAAGCTTCAAAACGCGCCATTCCTATACTAGTCTGATAACTATTATTATAGGAGAACTCAACCAAATGTAAGTGATCCTCCCAAGATCCACCAAAGTCCAACACACAAGCTCTTAACAAATCCTCGAGCACCTTATTGGCTCTCTCTGTCTGCCTTTCCGTCTGTAGGTGATATGCGGTACTCATCTTGAGCTTAGTTCCTAACACATCCTGTAGACTCTTCCATAATTCGCTAGTGAATAAAGCATTTCTGTCACTGATTATGCTACTAGGAACTCCATGGAGTCTAACTATGTTCTTCATGAACTACTTCGCCAAATTGGTGTCGTCTTGGTCGACTTTACTGGAATGAAATGGGAACTCTTGGTCAATCTGTCCACAGTAACCCATATATTATCATTTCCTCTCCTTGACCTTGGCAACCCATCTATAAAATACATGGATATCGAATCCCATTTCCAAACTGGAATATCTAGAGGGCGAAGTTACCCACTCGGCTTCTGATGTTCGACCTTCACTTGTTAACAATTTACACACTGCCTAACCCACAAGCCAACATCCCTCTTCATGCCTTCCCAATAGAAGGTTCTCTTCATATCTTGATACATCTTGATCCCTCTTGGATGAATCGTAAACTTAGATCGATGACCTTCCTCAAGAACTTCTCTTCTAAAGTTCTCCACATCTGGGACACATAGCCGTCCCTTGTTTCTCAACCATCCTCTCTGGTCAAGACAAAATTCTTTCAAATCATCGATCTCGGTTCCAACTTCAAGCCTTTTGATCCTCTCAGCTAATAATGGATCCTCCTTCTGTTTAGAAGCAATTCTCTCGATCAACATTGGTCGAACTTCTAAATAGGACAACCAGGCAGTATTCTGACTAGAACTAGCAGTCGATCTTAACTGCACACCACAACTGGCCAAAGCTTCTAGATCCCTCCATTCTGCCAACATAGCCAACACTACACTTTAATGTATTCTGCTGAGAGCATCCGCTACCATATTTCCTTTCCTTGGGGTATACTCTTTCCCAAAATCATAACCAGCCAAAAATTCCAGCCACCTCTGCTGTCGCAAATTCAACTCCTTCTGAGAGAATAGATATCTTAAAGACTTATGATCAGTGTACAACTCAAATATTTCCCCCAAAAGATAATGCCTCCAAATCTTCAAGGTAAAGATCATTGCTGCCAACTCCAAGTCATGAGTAGGATATCTTACTTCATGCGGTCTAAGCTGCCTAGATGCGTGAGCAATGAATTTGTCCTTCTGCATCAACACTGCTCCCAATCCAGTCCAATACGCATCTGTGTATACTACAAACCCTTGGTTTCCATCTAGAACTACTAACACTGGAGCATTGGTCAACAAATGCTTTAACCTAAGGAATGCTTCCTCACATTTTTCGGACCAAACAAACTTCACTTCCTTCCTGGTAAGCTTAGTCAAAGGCGCTGCAATCCGCGAGAAATCCTTGATGAATCTCTGGCAATAGCTAGCAAGTCCAAGAAAACTTCTAATCTCGGTCACCATCTTTGGTCTCTTCCAATTGTTCACAGCTTCGATCTTACCTAGATCGACTGACAATCCTTTCTCTAAGACCACATAACAAAGAAACTTAACCTTTTTCTTCCAAAAATGACATTTGGAAAACTTCACTGTTATCCCGCCTTTTGGAAAGGCCGTGACACCAAGAACTTGACTAGAAACCAATGACGGTTCGTCTTAGAGACCGGTTATACGCATGCTAACTATGGATATTGACGAATTTTGTCCGAGTCCGGATCAAGCTACGATCGACAAGACACGACGAGCAGAGCCATGGAAGCCAGCGTTCCAAATCTCAAGTCAATCCGAGTTCGTATGATCAAGTTATATCGATGCAAGATTAAGGAAATGATCCCATTTTCGTATCCATCATCGAACCCCTGTTCGAATCCATCACTCTTGTATCGATCAGAAAGGCAGTGACCTCGCATCCGTCCTAGAGCCTCAGTTCGACTCGATCGACTTCGCATCCATCAGGAAGCCTCAGTTTGACTCGATCATCCAATGTCCACTTCGTATCCATCGGCAAGAAGCATGAGCATCAGTTTCGCATCGATCCAGGACGCACCATTTCGTATCCATCGGCTGAAGAGTTTTGTTCGAATCCATCAAGCTTCTATAGTTCGTATCCATCAGTTGACCTTAGTTTGTATCCATCGAATAACCATTACTTCGTATCCATCAGGTGGCCTTAATTCGTATCCATCGAGGAGCCACTGTTCGTATACATCATGCCAAGCAGAGTCGCTATCTGTTCGTATCCATCACACTATCATTTGTTTGCCTCCATCGATACGAATAGGGCTACTTCCATCGATACGAACAGGGCCACATCCATCGATACGAACTGAGCTACTTCCATCGATACGAACTGAGCTACTTCCATCGATACGAACTGAGCTACTTCCATCGATACGAACTGAGCTACTTCCATCGATACGAACTAAGCTACTTCTGTCGATACGAATTGGACCACCTCTATCGATACGAACAGAGCAAGATTATCGATACGAACAACATAGTTCCGATCGATACGAACCAAACAACCTACATAAAAACCCGAAATTGCATCGATCATAACTCACAATCTACAAGTCCAAATGCCATGAAATTTTCACAGGAGCTTACGTGCATGCTAAAGAATGTTCACACCAAATTTCGACTCCATTGGATGCAATCTTGATCAATACGAAATTCGTTCGTATCGATCACGGATCGGGCCGAAACTTTGTGGGCTCAGTCGCGTGGGCCCGTTCACGTGCCAGAAGAAGTCTCCCGAATATCCGGGCGAAATGTCAGCCTCCTACACCTATAAATATACCCCCAGAGCCTACAGAAAAGGGATCTTTGAATTCTCGAACGCCCAAACTCTGCCGGATTCAGTTCTATACTCCATAGCTACTGCTGTCAATGAATTTTACTGCTGTAATTCATTGTTAACTGCTGTAACCTGCTGCAATCAATTGTAATCATCAAAGAAACATCAATAAAGTGATCAATTTCATAGTGGATGTAGGCAATGTGCCAAACCACTCTAAATTCCTGTGTTTCTGTGCATTTTTTATCATTTACATATCTGTTTTTAGAGTTTTTGCTAGACTATCCCCGTTTTCCATTTAATTTCTTCATTTTATCTCTTCAAAAACTTCCGAAGAGTGTTGTGCCCATTTTTGGTACAAACACTTTGGTGCTTTCACTGAGAAAAAACCTAATTTTTCTCCTGCTCTTTGGATTTGCTATCGATAACGGATTGCATAAATCCAATAAGAAGATCCAGATCTCAGACCTTGAAGCCCTTCCATTCTATTCAGATTTGCATCAGATCTAGGCAAGGACTTCGTCAATTCATCATGGTGAGTACACGAACTGCTTCTACAACTGCTGATTAGGAGGGACGGTATAGACAAAATCCCGTGCAATTGCCTCCATCCAACCAAGATGCCGCCGGACCTTCAGATCCATCGGGCCCGGTTACCAGACAAGAATTTCAGATGCAACTTCAAGAGTTGACCCAGAGTCGGCAACAACTTACTGAACAACTGCGTGCCAACACAGAGTTGACCAACCAGTTGAATCGCCAAAGGCGCATAAGGTCCAGAAGAGATCAAGCTTCTTACTCTTCCACCGAAAGTTCAGCCTCATCTGACGATCATCACCGATCCACACGCCCACGGCTGGATGTAAGCTACACCCAGGCCACGGGACACCAGCTTGCCTTGAATCTTGACAACCCAGAACTGGACCAACCACCAATCATCATACCGGACCGTCATCCCGAGGAGGTGTCGCTCCTTACCATGTCACAGGCAACCTTGCTGCCCCCACCACTACCGAACAAGGAGTTGATGCTAGAAATCAAGTTGATCCGCATCGTCACCAACGAGATCATACTCCAGAACCTTACAACCCTCAGAACGTTGAACCAAGGAGGTGAGGTACGGACCGTCGACCGCGTTTGGTCCAGACTCACGCTGTGGAACCCGACCACACCTTGGCACAACATCCTCCAAATATCCAGATGTCGGATATACCGACAATGATTCGTCAGATGATCCGTGAAAGTCAGGGTCTCACTAATGACGACTAGGGAATCTCCCGGAGTCATACCCCTTTCACTGATGACATATTATATGCTGAACCACCTCGGCGCTTCAGGATGCTAACTTTGCCAGTCTATGAAGGAAATTCTGATCCCAATCAACACATCCTGAAGTATGAATGGCTAATGAATGCTGCGAGAGCTGATGATGCAGTCAAGTGCCGTAGTTTCCCCATTTCATTGGTGGGCATTGCAACTATATAGTTTACTCGTTTACCACCACGATCCATTTCTAATTTTGATCAGATGGCCACCAAGTTTATTGAAAAATTCCGTATGCACGTAGTGAGGCCTAAAGATGTTAATACACTGTCTAGTGTCACACAAGCTCCTGGAGAAACACTCAGACGTTACTTGGAGCGATTTCATGCTGCGTGTGCAGAAATAAGCAATCCCAATGATAACTCTATCCTGATGGCATTAACTGAAGGGATTGATCCTAATTCCGAGTTCGAAAATTGGTTAGTTGGGAAACCATCTACGTCATTGGACCGTTTCTATTCCAAGGCAGCCCAATTCTTGAGAAGGGAGGATGCGAAACAGTCTAGGAAACAGGATGACGCAGGGCCCAGCATTGAAGGAATTCAGAGTAACATCGCAGTTAAACAATCCAGGGAGAGTTCCGAAAAATTTCAGTTGAATGTGCAAAACAAACAGAACCAGCAGAGGGACAGTGGAAATCAAGGTAAAAAGCGAGATCATAATCGTAGTCCACGACGTAGAGCTCTAATTTTTGGCAATTATACTCCATTGAATACGTCGTTGGAAAATGTGTATTTACAGACCTGTAATACCATGCAATACAAGAAACCTGCCCTGAAGCCGTCAACAGAAAGACAGGTCCAAACAAGGAAGTTTTGTAGATTCCATGAAAGCTATGGCCATAATACAAATGAGTGTCATCTTTTACAAGATCTCGTTAAAAAACTGATACATGAATGGAAGTTGGATCAGTATGTTCGTGCGCCGCAGTCAGGAGGTGCAGGCCCATCGAATCAGAATCATGCACCAAATCAGGAAAGGCAGGACGAACCCGCTTGAACTGGCGGGAGGTTGGTTATTAATACAATCAGTGGTGGTCCTCATCCAACAGACCGAAGCTAGAAGGAAATGGAGTCGTATGCCAGCTCTATTAGGCATGCGGACTTCGAGTGTTAGAGTAGTTTTGATGAAGGGTCTCCGGCCAAACAACAAAAGATGATGGTTGATGACATCGTATTCAGAGATAGAGATGTTGATAAAGTCGAAGCTCCCACTATCGATCCACTGTTCATTTCAGCTCAAGTAGGACTTGCTTGGATGAAGAGGATCTTAGTTGACAGTGGAAGCTCTGTGAATATTTTGTTTAAACGAGCTTACGACCAAATGAAGATGGAAGCCGAAGATTTGAAACCTTGTCAGTCTCGAATCCATGGTTTCAATGGGAGTGCAACTATACCCACTAGAGTAGTGGAACTACCAGTGGAGTTGGGAGTCGGAGAACGCCGGAGAGTGCGGATATTATAGTTCGTTGTGTTAGACATAGACTCCCCTTATAATGCTTTTTTGGGCCGACCGGCCCTCGCTGAGTTCAGGGCAGCTATTTCCCAGTGGTGTTTAACCCTGAAGTTTCCCACTGATCGTGGAGTGGGAGTCATTCACGGAGATCAGGCTATTGGGAGAGCCTGTTATGTTGCTGAGCTGTGGGAGGCGCAGCGAAAGGAGAAAGGAAAGGGCGTAGATAAATCTCTCTCCGTCCACTTTGCTGATAATTGACAATTAATGCATGGGCCTAGGCTCGGTCACCCCAGCCAGTTCTAAAGGGATCTTGACCCAAGAGAGACTGAAGATAAAGGAGAATCTAAAGAAAGTCAAGCATCCCCGGCCGAACTGACGATCGATGTCTCGATTGACAATGATGATGATTCGAAAATGATCAAGATCGGCTCTCAGCTAAGCCAGCAAACTCAAGAGGAATTGGTTGAATTTCTACGGGCGAATCTTGACGTATTCGCCTGGACGCATTCTGATATGTGTGGGATCTCACCAGACATCGCGAGCCACACTTTGAGTATTGACCCGCGACATGTCTAGGTCAAACAGAAAAGGCGTGGTATGGATCCAGAGAGATCTGCCGCCCTTAAAGAAGAGGTAGAAAAGCTTAAAGCAAACGGGTTCATTCGAGATGCGCTATACCCCGAATGGGTGTTGTTTGTACCAAAATTGGGCACAACACTCTTCGGAAGTCTTTGAAGAGATAAAATGAAGTAATTAAATGAAAATAGAGGAATTATCCAACAAAAACTCCAAATTTCAGAAATGAGAATAATTAAAGTGCAAGGAGACACAAGAATTTAGAGTGGTTCGGCGTATCGCCTACGTCTACTTTGAAGTAGTTTGCTTTATTGATCTTTCTTTGGTGTTTACAAGTGAATTCAATGATTTACAGACGGCAATTATGATTTGCAGCAATGAATTTCGTTGGTAGCAGCAGCAATTGAGTTCAGATCTGGATCTGGCGGAGTCCGGGTGATGGAGATCTCAAAGAGGAGGAAGAACCCCTTTTCTGTTGGCTTTAGGGGTCTATTTATAGGTGTAGGAGGCTGATATTTCGCTCAGATCTAGGGAGACCCTCTCTGGCACGTGACCAGGCCCGCACGCCCAAGCCCGTGAAGTTTCGGTCCGATCCATGATTGACACGAACAGATTTCGACTCGGTCAAGATTTCATCCAATGGAGTCGAAATTTGGCGTGGACATTCTTTAGCATGCACGTAGTCTTCTGTGAAAATTTCATAGCATTTGGACTTGTAAATTGGGAGATATGATTGATACGAAATGGGGTTTTCGGTAGGCTGTTTCCTTCGACTCGCTTCTGTTCCCTTCGACTCGCTTCTGTTTCGACTCGCTTCCATTCGACTTGGTGATGTGGCGCTTGACTCTCACTCTGCCCTTGATGTTGTTTCGAGTGAGTCGAAGTATGCCCAGATCGAGCGAGTCGAAGTATGCCCAGATCGAGCGAGTCGAAGTACGCACTGGTCGAGCGAGTCGAAGTGTGCCTAGGTCGAGCGAGTCGAAGTGAAGCGTCCCGAGAGGTTTGAGCAGTGGCTTCGCCGATGGAGTCGAAGTTGATGGAGTCGATCAGCGGTTCAAATGGAGCGAGTCGAAGAAGGCCTCTGAGCGAAGCGAGTCGAAGTAGGTACTTCAGATGGCTGTGAAGCGAGTCGAACATGAACGAGTCGAAGAAGGCCTCTGAGCGAAGGGAGTCGAAGTTGTCACTCCTGAGTGTTGCAAAGCGAGTCGAAGTTGGCTTCTGCTGGTTGCTAACAGAGTGAGTCGAAGTATGCACTCCCTATGGATTCGAACCGAAGCGAGTTGAAGGAGGCTGTTCTTAACCAACTTCGTATCATTCACAACTTGGGCATACCAACTCGGATTGTCTTGAGATTTGGAACGTTGGCACTCATGGCTTAGCTTGTCATGTCCTACCAATTTTGGCTCAATCCGGATTCGGGCAAAATTCATCGATATCCATAGTGAGCCTGTGTATAACCGATCTCTGGCATGAATCGTCATTGGTTTACTAGTCAATTCCTTGGTGTCACGGTCTTGCCAAAAGGTGGGATAACATTTGCCCCCCAAAGTACGTCTTGTGGAAACATGACGTGCTTTGAAATACTGCCATCTTTACTCTGAATAGTTATCATCTTTTCGATGAAAGCTGTAACCTTTGACCGTTCTTCTTGATAATGTAAACTATTGACTGTCGACTACTGTACCATGTATTGTTGCAATTGATTGCTGTATGCTAGTGGTTACCCATTTGCTGTTGTAATCGTTAATGGACGAGTTTTTGATTCCTGAAAATCCGGAATATTGAATACTAGTTCGTCATTCATGCATATATGTTAACCTGACTCTCGTTGACGTTCGTACGTCCACGAGTCGTGTCAGTTTATTTTACTTTTGAATTACGTATCGATCCTCTCCTGAACCGATGTGAAATTTGCTGCAACAACGCCCGATGGTTGCTTTTGAATGTTCCTTCGTAACGATCCTCTCCTAGATCGTTGTGAAGGGTTGAAACATCGAAGATGATTTTCATTGGATTTATGGATGCGAAGTTAGTTTGTCGAGTTGATGGAGTTGGCCTCTGGAAGTCATCGTTTGATGGATGCGAAGACTTGTTCAACTTGATGACGGACTCGAATTGAGCGAGTGGAAGTAGAGCGAGTCGATGAGGACTCTCTGATGGACTCGGAATGGATATGAATAGGCAATTCATATCGATTGAGTAGTCTTCTGGAAGTCATGGTTTAATGGATTCGAACTGGTTGTTCGAATTGGTCTTGGGTTTGAACTGCATAGGAGTCGGAGTCGAAATGCACAGGAGACAAAGGAGCGAGTCGAAATGTGCAGGAGACGGGGGAGCTAGTCGAAGGAAAGACAGAGTCGAAGTGATGTCTTCTATTGCTGCACTAGGGAGTCGAAGACAAACGATACGAAGGTGAGCCTTGCAGCAACGAACTAGAGAGGGAGTCGAAACACTTGTTCGTATCCAACGGGATACGAATCGTCTATTCCCTTTGTTTCCAAGTCCATATGAATACCTGGTACTTAGCTGCTTTTCACTTTTTTACCTTTCGTTTACCTTCCTTGCCTTCGTATCGCTCTGAGACTCGAGAAGAAAGAACAAAAAATCCTTGCCTTCGAACCGATTCACACCATCGCTTACTCGAACTAACCTGACAGATTTAGCTAATCCATTAAGCGAATCCAACGCGTGAACGATGAGACTCGGTTTTCTAGCACTAAATCAACCTGAGTCGTGATTGATCAAAAGTTTCAGGATCTTAGCTTCGTGTCGATCTGGAGTGGGGGGTTTCGAGAGGATGAGGCAGAGGCCTTTGTATCGATCGATGGTGGAGCTTCGCATCGAGTCGAACGCTCTGAATCTATGGATCGATACGAAGGGGCTGTGTCTGATCAATTTGAAACGATGGCCTTTGATTGAATCAAAGTGGGTAGCTTCGGAGCGAGTCGAAGTTGATGGCTCTGGATCGAGTCGAAGTGTAGAGCCTTGGGAGCGAGTCGAACTCGATGGTCCTAGGGAGTGAGTTGAACTGCGTGGTCTTGGGACCGAGTCGAACTCGTGGTCTTGGGACCGAGTCGAAGGGAGCGAGTCGAACTGCGTGGTCCTGGGAGCGAGTCGAACTCCTGGTCTTGGGACCGAGTCGAATGGAGCGAGTCGAATTGGGGATTTCGAATCGAGTCCTTCTAGTTCGAGTCGAATTTTGCATGCCAACCTTCTGACCGAGTCTGACTTATATGCATATGACCATACCTTATTGACGCGAACACGGCTTTTGCGAGCGATACAAATTTGATCATCCAAAAGTTTGAAACTTCTAACACACTTGAACAATTGCCTCCGACGAGCTTCAAAATTGCATAACTGGACTTAACCGCTTCACTGCATATCTGATTTCCTATCGAAGCTCGTCGATGAAAGTGCAACTTACAATAGTGACAATAAACTTTGACTTGAAATGATGGTCAATAGTTGGGTGGTATGGTTATGACGGTCAGCGATGACGGTCCTTCCGACCGAATTCCGAAGTCTCGTCGTTCATACGCTTCCTTCAATCCTATTGATCTTCTCAAATAACATACATTACCGCACTACACAACACGCTCACACACTTTACACTGGGGGATGCACGAGTGTTATTTTCCAGTTTAACAATGATTTTTTATAAGCTAGCTAGTCATGGACCCTTCAAGTTCTCAGCAGCCGGAATTCCAAAGTTCGGTTCCTCCAACTATAGAGATACCGGTTATAGAAGCCGAAGTTATTGAGGCAGCTCCGAACGAGCGTCTAGGGGCTCGGTTTATTTGTAGTCCACCAGATTCGGTACCGTTGGGTATCTCCGAAGACATGTTAGGCCGGATTTGTTTAAGGCACGGTTTGTCGCTTGACGACGTGCTACTTCCTGGGCCGAAGGACAGGCCACATTATCCCCCGGAAGGGTTTACCGCTTTCAACCGTCACGCTTGCACGGCAGGGACACTTCCTCCCTTTAATGACTATATAAGGGAGACGTTATCGTTTCTTGGTATAGCTCCATCTCAGCTACATCCGAACGGGTATGCTTTGTTGAACAACACCTTCGTCTTGTTTATGGAGATCCTCTTTCGACCGCCGAAGCCGATCGAAATCAGATATTTATTCAATGTCAAAAGCCGTGGAGATAGCCCTTCTTTCACCTTCCTGGAAGCAGTCAGAAACTGCTACATTATGCTGGGTTCCTGGGGAAGGCTAAGTTATTATAAATCCGAATGGTTCTACGTTCGGTGCCCCCCTGGATTTGCTAGGCGGTGGTTAGATAGACGTAAGTGTCGCCATCTCCTCTTGAATTACTGAGATGTTAGTAACCGACTTCAAAACTGACATACTTTTCCTTTCTTATAGCCGCAATCTCTCGCCCGACGGCACATACTACAGAGAGCTTGTTCGGATTCTTCAAGTGTATCCGGGCGAAGAGAGGCATATCGACCTGGTCCTAATTGATAAAAATTTGAGGACCGTCGGGCTGATAGAGCGGAGGCAGAGCATACATCTGGAAGGGACACATAGAGTGGTCCCGAAGAAACGGGTGAAGCACAAAGCGCCCACAGTTGTGATCACCGAAGAAGTTGATTCAGAAAGAATGACTACTGACCCCAAGCTCCCTACTGGGCCTTCTGCCGATGCTCAGGATTCGGGTGGAAGAAGAAAAGGCAAAGCTGATGCTCAAAAGTGTTCTAAATCTGGGAGATTTAAATCCGTTGTTATGTCCCTGCCTGCTCAGGGGATTAGAATATCAGAGGCTTCTTCCCCGCCAGTAGAGAATCTTTTTGACGGGCTTGCCAATGTTCCGATTCCGGACTTTGTGTCATCTCAACATGACGCTGGTATGGAGGAGCTTGACAGTGCTCTCGAACTGAGCGGGCCACTTGCTACGAGTACGGCCGACATTTCCGGTTGGTCGGGGGATTGCACATGCATACACTTCACTACACTGCATGATTCACAATTGTAAATCACTCAACCTAGGAAGTCACTAACTCTTTCTTCGCTTCTCATTTTCAGGTACTATGTCTGGAAGAGGATCGATGTTAGGGAGTCTCCGCTCGGCCCGAAAGGCTTCTTCTTACTATGATTCCCGCAGGAGGGACTCTGATAGAGATCGCGATCGCGAGTACTCTCGTCAGGATAGGTATGGGCGTGATAGGGATAGAGAACATAGGCATCGGTCTAGATCATGCTCTCCTCCTCCTAGGCTTCCCTCTCCACCCCCTGCTCCTGCCTCACACCCGTCTGAACCTCCTCGCCACATGCCATCTTCTCATTCTTCTTGATCTGAAACTCATCTTCAAAGAGTCGAGACTACATCCTCCATGGTTACACAGCAGGTCCTCGCTGATCCCACTAGAGAAGGGGCCATGAAGTTGGCTCAGATGAGGAAGGATTTTCCAAATATCTATTTTGACGGCTATGTCTTCCCACCACACTTAAAGAGAATTCCATCTGGGGTGGAGAACACGATGCATGACTACGTTCATGATATATATACCCAGTACAGAGAGTGGGCAAAGGCTGCCGAAAAAGCTTCTAAAGTGGCCTTCGAGCGGGCTAAAGAGATCGAGAAGATGGAGACCGAGCTCGCAAAAAGGGATCGTATTATTCAGGTACTCTCTACTGAGTCCGAGTCTTCTTGGAAATCCAAGATTGAGGCCATTAAGAAGGCTGATGAAGCGAAGGCGGAGATGGAGAGGTTGGGGCAGACACACGTTGCCCTGGTGGAGGAGATGGGCCACCGGAACACCAAAGTTACCGCCGAGCGGGATGCGGCGGTCAAGGAGCTTAATGAACTCAAAGCCAAATTCGCCAGCTTGGTCAAAGAAAAAGATGAAGCGAACAACGTAGCTCAGGAGGCGTGCGATCAGGCTGTTCTGCTCAGGGGAGAACGAGATGCGGTGGTGGCTAAAGTCCAGAAGGTGGAGACTGAGGTCGAGGAGAGGGTGAAGTTGGCCGAGTCTAGGCTAGAGGCCGACATTGAAGATCTTCTTGTGGTCTATAACGCTAACGTGTTGAGGCATAGGGGTCTAGCCTGGCTCGATGATTATCCGACGCATCTTCACAGTGCTTGGGGCCGACTGGTTGAGGAAGAGAAGGAGGCGCACCAGGGTGAGTCTGTGGACGAATTCGAGCTCGAGAATCGTCTGTTAACCAATGAAGAAAAGAAGATTCTCCATGATTCAATGATCTCTTATGAGAAGGAGAGACTCGGCCCTCAGCACCTGGAAGTAGGAGAAGGCTCCGGGGTTGAGTATCGCGATGCAAGTCATGAACTTCCGCGTCAACCCAGCCTGAATCATTGCATGCGGTTGATCCTCAGGATGTTCCTGCCTATAATCCGGATCAGCCGCAGATGTCTCCGACTACAACGCAAGTGACTGAGGCCGCTCCGTCGCTTATAAGTCAAACTGAGGAAGGTACTCCGAACATTCCACATATCTTTCCTGAGTCGAAGTCTTCGATCGAGTTTAAGTTCTAACAATTCTTTTATTCTTTGTCCAGTGATCAATGTTGCACCGCACATGCCTCCTGCTACTCAAGAATTATATCAGACGCAGGAGGCTATCGTGACCGAAGCAACCATTGTGAGCACAGCTGCCCCGATCGATGATATGCATGGGAGTACAATGGTGTTTGACGAGCAACTGATAGATGAACTCTTTCGCCGTCACGGCGATCCCCTTGCTGACTTCCCACCTGTTATGAGAGGAACTAATCCTGCTACAAGCTCTTCAATGCCAACTGCCGATGCCCCCAGCGGGGATCGAGCAATAACCGTAGAGGAGATGTTCACTCAAATTTATGCTGAAATGGCGGCAACGGCTCATGGTGGAAGCTTCGGAGGTGGGACGGCAGCACCAGGGCCTACTCCGCTCAGAATGATATCTCCCAGTGGTGCTGTTTTTCTCACCGGCATGCCCGTTCCACCTTCTATATTCGATCCTGTTCCTCCGACTCCGCTCGCAGGGAGCGTTCCTATTCATTTGAGTTCGGAGGAGGATGTCGACATAATGCCCTCGCCTGAAGACCAACTGCCGAAAGGCACAGGCTTGAAGAGGAAGATTGGCGATGGCTCCAGCGGGTCAACACCGAGGAGGAAGCCAAGGAAGAAGAAAGATTAGGCATGCTCATCCGGTGCATTTTGACTGACATTTTGTTAGCCGTGTATAGATGCGGGTTCGGCCCCTGCTAGTAGGAATTTGTTTTTGGGAACAAACTTGTATACGAACTCCTTTTACAAACAATAGAAATGAGACTTCTCTTTTTTGGTTTCTTTTCTGTCATTCTGTATTTGCCTAATGTTTAAATATCTGGAGTGCACTTATGAAGTTTCAGGTTCCGAATCAAGTTTGTTTTGGTTTACCAAGTTCGGAAACTGTGGACATGGCTTGTGACCGGGAAGCGAGTTGAATTCCGACGTCGCATCACTTCAATCAATGGTTGATGCTTAAGTCCTGCCCCCCAGTCTTGGGGATGAGCTGTAGACCGTCAGTTGACGATCGCCTCTTACTTATAACATGTTGAGTCTTGTGCCACTGAACGGATGTTTGAGGCAAGTGTAGATTGAGTAATGCATCCATGCTTGTTTGATTGTCGATGATCATATTCGTACTCCGGGGATTCCCATTCATTCATCAGCGGCTGGTTATGCCAGCTTAAGTTTTGATCATATGTTTGCGATCGGGAGACTTGGAATTGGCATTTGCACTCTAGGAGTCCGGAGTTGATGTTTATACTCCGCTTCGCACTCTGGGAATACGGAGTTGATGTTTATACTCCGGTTCGCACTCTGGGAACTCGGAGTTGGATGTTTATACTCTGCTTCGCACTCTGGGAATATGGAGTTGATGTTTATACTCCGGTTCGCGCTCTGGGAATTCGGAGTTGGATGTTTATACTCCGCTTCGCACTTTGGGAATACGGAGTTGATGTTTATACTCCGGTTCGCGCTCTGGGAACTCGGAGTTGGATGTTTATACTCCGCTTCGCACTCTGGGAATACAGAATTGATGTTTATACTCCGCTTCGGGCTCTAGGAATACGAAGTTGAATGTTTATACTCCGCTTCGCACTCTGGGAATACGGAGTTGAATGTTTATACTCCACTTCGCACTTTGGGAATACGGAGTTGAATGTTTATACACCACTTCGCACTCTGGGAATACGGAGTTGAATGTTTATACTCCGGTTCGCGCTCTGGGAACTCGTAGTTGGATGTTTATACTCCGCTTCGCACTCTAGGAACTCGGAGTTGGATGTTTATACTCCGCTTCGCACTCTGAGAATACGGAGTTGGATGTTTATACTTTGCTTCGCACTCTGGGAATACAGAGTTGATGTTTATACTCCGGTTCACGCTTTGGGAACTCAGAGTTGGATGTTTATACTCTGTTTCGCACTCTGGGAATACGGAGTTGATGAAGGATTGCCGTGTACCAATCCTTTCTTGACTTTTATGTGATGGCTTGCCCCGAGCTTGGGTTTCACTTAGCGAGTGATTGGTTGCATCGCAGTCACTCTCTATTTGAATAAATCCCACCGTATGATGAGACTTAGCTCTCCGTGCATGGTGATGGTCATATGAAGTATTTCAAGTAAATCACAGCTCTAGCTCAAAGAGGTTGCATTTTATTGCTGAAATAAGAAAGTATGGCAAAGTTAGCTGCCTTATTACAAGTTCTAATTTCGGAATGCATAAACAAATTGCAGAAAAGGAAAGTAAAATAAATGGATAAAGATAGCCTGTTAGGTGTAATAGCGGCGAAGGCTCTCGCTATTCCAAGCTCTTGGCAGGGTCAGACCGTCGACGGTCGATAACTTGAATGTGCCATCTCCGAGCCTTCGTTCAATAACATATGGTACTTCCCATGTCGGCTTCATATGTCAGGGAACCGGATAGATTCATTTTAAGACGAGATTGCTTATCTCGAAGGTTCGTGGACGGACCTTGGCGTTGTATAATCGGGCGACTCGACTTCGATGCGCAGCTGCCCTCAAATCAGCTTCTTCACGCTTCTCATCCAGTAGATTGAAAGATTCAGCAAGTAATATAGCATTTGACTTTGGATCATAGTATGTCACACGATGAGATGGTACTTCTAGCTCGACTGGAATAACGGCCTCCGAACCGTAAGAAAGAGAGAATGGAGTGTGGCCGGTCGCGGTCTTGTGGGTTGTTCGATAAGCCCATAGAGCTATTGGTAGTTCATCGACCCACTTGCCTCCGACCTTTTCCAGTCGTTTCTTCAGGATGGATTTTATAACTTTATTAACAACTTCGACCTGTCCGTTTGCCTGAGGGTGTGCGACTGCAGAGAATTTCTTTTGGATGTGAAATCGCTTTCAGAAATCCTTAAATTCAGCACTGTCGAATTGGGTTCCGTTGTCCGTAATAATGGTGTGTGGGAGACCGAATCGACAGATAAAGTTACGAACCACAAAGTTGATTACTTTCTTCGTTGTAATGGTCGCGAGAGCCTCGGCTTTAGCCCACTTTGTAAAGTAATCAACTGCGACGATGGCATACTTCGCACCACCTTTTGCTAGAGGTAGAGCACCGATGATGTCGATGCCCCACATTGCAAACGGCCATGGGCTGACCATTTGTGTTATTTCGGTAGGAGGAGCTATAGGAATTCGGGCATATTTCTGACACTTATCGTATTTCTTTGCATAATCCGACGCATCGTGATTCACGGTTGGCCAGTAATATCCGTATCGAAGTATTTTCTTGGCAAGTGCTTGCCTCCCGGTGTGATCGCCACATTCTCCCTCATGCACTTCATGCAATACTCGTTTGATTTCATCGTGACCGATACATCGGAGTAGAGGAACAGAGTACCCTCTTCTATACGTGACCCCATCCTGAATGACGAATCGTGAGGCCTTTCGGAGAACTTGTCTCTTTTCACTCCTGCGTTCCGGCTGGATTCCGTGTTCGATGTAGTCCCTGAGTGGGGTCATCCACGAATCCTTTTCGAGGATGGTCTTGCATACCCTGTCTATTTCTGCCCGGTCAATGCTTGGGGAGGATAACGCTTCTACGGGAATGAGTCCCATTTGTTGAGCTTCACCGGTGTTGGCTAGTTTCGCCAATGAATCAGCTTTTTGGTTGCGTTCTCGAGGTATGCAATAGATGGTGTAGTAATCAAACTGATTTAGTACTTCCCGAACTCGAGCTAAGTAAGAAGCCAGCCTTCGGTCTCTCGCTTGATATTCTCCTCGAACTTGGCACATAACCAATTGTGAATCACGGTAGATTTCCACAGCGATGATTTTCAGATCTCTAGCGAGTTTCAAGCTAGCTAAAAGGGCTTCGTACTCAGCTTCATTATTAGTCGCATAAAAATCGAACTTCACAGCATAGCATATGGATCGGCCTTCGGGGGTTTCGAGTTCAACACCAGCGCCCGAACACCGGTCGTTTGATGCACCATCAGTATATAGCTTCCAGACGTATTCGGGGGATTTACTAGTTTCGGGCAAGTCTTTTGAAATGGTAAATTCGACTATGAAATTAGCAAGGACTTGTCCTTGGATTGCTCATCTTGGAGTGTAAGTAATATCGAACTGACTCAGTTCGATGTTCCACTTGAGTAACCTACCAGACGTCTCAGGCCGCGAAAGGACCTATCGTAACGGCTGGTCGGTGTAAACAACAATGGGATGTGCCTGGAATATGGTCGGAGTTTTCTTGATGCAATCACCAGGTAGTAGGCCAACTTTTCTAGCTTTGGGTAGTTCCTTTCAGCCCCAGTCAATCGTTTGTTGACGTAATATATCGGCTTCTGTATTTTATCTTCTTCTCGGATTAATGCAGCGCTGATAGCATTCTCTGATATCGCCAAATATACGAAAAGCTTCTCATGGTCGATGGGCTTCGACCGGATAGGTGGTGTGGATAGATGTTGGACTAGTGCTTGGAAAGCGCCCTCGCACTCCGTGGTCCATTCAAAGTTGCATTTTCCTTTTCGGATCAGATTGAAGAAGGGAATGCATTTGTCAGTGGACTTTGAAATGAACCTGCTCAATGCTGCTACTTTCCCATTGAGACTTTGGACTTGCTTTATGGTCTTGGGAGTTTCAAGATTTCTGATTGCCCAAATCTTTTCAGGATTAGCTTCGATTCCTCGAGCGTTAACGATGAACCCAAGGAACTTCCCGGATGCAACTCCAAAGTGACACTTCAGTGGATTTAGCTTCATTTTGTATTCTCGAAGTATGTCGAACATAGTCTCTAGGTCTTTAACATGGACAGTGGAGAGTCGTGACTTCACAAGCATGTCGTCTACATATACTTCCATTGTTTTTCCGATTTGATTGGCAAACATCCGATTAACCAATCGTTGATAAGTAGCTCCGGCGTTCTTGAGTCCGAATGGCATAACCTTGTAGCAATAAAGTCCCAGATTGGTCACGAAGCAGGAATGTTCTTGATCGGGTAAATGCATCGGTATCTGATTGTAGCCAGAGTACGCGTCCATGAAGGATAAGAGTTCATGTCTGGCTGTCGAATCTACTAGTTGATCAATTCTGGGAAGTGGGAAACTATCTTTGGGACATGCTTTATTCAGGTCGGAGTAATCGACACATGTTCTCCACTTTCCACTTGGCTTTCGAACGAGCATGGGATTTGACACCCATTCAGGATATAGCGCATCTCGAATGAATCCGTTTGCTTCAAGCTTTTCTACTTCTTCCTTAAGGGCGGCAGATCTCTCTGGATCCATACCACGCCTTTTCTGTTTGACCGGGACATGCCGCGGGTCAATGTTCAGAGTGTGGCTCACGATGTCCGGCGAGATCCCGCATATATCAGAATGTGTCCAGGCAAATACGTCAAGATTTGCCCGCAGAAATTCAACCAATTCCTCTTGAGCTTGTTGGCTTAGCTGAGACCCAATCTTTATCATTCTCGAATCATCGTCACTGTCAACTGGGACATCAATCGTCAGTTCAGCCGTGGATGCTTGACTTTCTTTAGATTCTCCTTCGTCTTCACTCTCTCTTGGGTCAAGATCTCTGAGGAATTGGCTAGAGTGCCCGGGCCTGGGCCCGGGCGTTAGTTGTCAATTATCGGCAAAACAGACGCAGAGAGATTCCTCTACGCCCTTTCCTTTCTCCTTTCGCTGCGCTTCCCGCAGCTCAGCAACATAACAGGCTCTGGCAGCAGCCTGATCTCCCTGGATGATTCCTACCCCATGATCAGTGGGAAACTTTAAAGTCAAACACCATGGGGCGATGGCCGACCGGAATTCAGCGAGGGCTGGCCATCCCAAGAAAGCATTGTAAGGGGAGTCTATGTCCAAAACAATGAACTGAAGCATCCGTACTCTCCATCGTTCTCCAATTCCCAACTCTGCTGGTAGTTCCACAATTCCAGTGGGTATAGTTGCACTTTCGTTGAAGCCATGGACTCGGGATTGACAAGGCTTTAAGTCAGTGGCTTCCATTTTCATTTGATTATAAGCTCGTTTGAACAAAATATTCACAGAGCTTCCACTGTCAACTAAGATCCTTTTCATCCAAGCGGGACCTATCTGTGTTGAGATGACCAGTAGATCGATAGTGGGAGCTTCGACTTTATCAGCGTCTCTACTCCTGAACACGATGTCATCTGTCATCGTCTTCTGTTGCTTGGTCGGAGCTCCTTCATCAGAGTTACTATAACATTCGAAGTCTGCGTGCTTGATAGAACTAGCATAAGACTCCATTTCCTTCCAGCTTCGATCTGCTGGGTGAGGACCACCACTTATTGTGTTGATGACCAACCTCCCGCCTGTACGAGCAGGTTCCTCCTGTCTTTCCTGATTCGGCGCACGATTTTGATTTGATGGGCCCACGCCTCCGGACTACGGCGCCCGCACATACTGATCCAGCTTCCGTTCACGTATCATCTTTTCAATGAGGTCTTGTAAGTGACGACACTTGTTGGTGTTGTGGCCATAACTTTCGTGGAATCTACAAAATTTTCCCGTTTGGATTTGTCTCTCAGTTGGTGGTTTAGGGGCAGGCTTCTTGAATTGCATGGTATTGCAGATCTGCAAATATACATTTTCCAGCGACTTGTTTAACGGAGTGTAGTTATCATACATGGAAGCTCTACGCCGTGGACCGCGATTCTGATCGCGTTTCTTGTTTTGATTCCCATTGTCCCTCTGTTGATTTTGTTTATTTTGTACGTTCAGCTGAACTTTCCCAGAACTATCTCCAGACTGTTTAATAGCGATGTTACTTTGGATTCCTTCGATGTTGGGCCCTGCATCATCCTGTTTCCTAGACTGTTTCGCATCCTCCCTTCTCAAGAATTGGGCTGCCTTGGAATAGAACGGTCCAATGATGCAGGTGGTTTTCCAGCTAACCAATTTCCAAACTCGGAATCAGCATCAATCCCCTTAGTCAGTGCCATCAGGATAGAGTTATCATTGGGATTGCTTATTTCTGCACACGCAGCATGGAATTGCTCCAAGTAACGTCTAAGTGTTTCTTCGGGAGCTTGTGTAATGCTAGACAGAGTGTTAACATCTTTAGGCCTTGCTACGTGCATACGGAATTGTTCGACAAACTTGGTGGCCATCTGGTCAAAGTTAGAGATGGATCGCGATGGCAAACGAGTGAACCACATGGTAGCGATACCCCCTAGGGAAATGGGGAAACTACGGCACTTTACTGCATCATCAGCTCTAGCAGCATTCATCAGCCATTCGTATTTCAGGATGTGTTGATTGGGGTCAGAACTTCCTTCAAATACTTGCAAAGCTGGCATCCTAAAGTGCCGAGGTGTTTCAGCATATAAAACGTCATCGGTGAAAAGGGTATGACTTCAGGAGATTCCCCAGTCGTCATTAGAGAGACCCTGACTTTCACGGATCATTTGGCGGATCATTGCTGGTATATCCGGCGTTCGGGTACTTGGAGCATGTTGTGCCAAGGTGTGGTCGGGTTCCACAGAGCGAGTCTGGACTGGACGCGGTCGACGGTCCATGCCTCGCCTCCTTGGTTCAACATCCTCAGGGACATAAGGCTTGGGAGTCTGCACTCGTTGGCTACGTTGAGGATTAGCTTGGTTTCTAGCATCACCTCCCCGTTCGGCAGTGGTGGTAGTAGCAATGTTGCTGGTAACATGGTAAGGAGCAGCTCCTCCTCGAGTTGAAGGCTCTGTATGGAGACTAGCGGATGGTCCAGCTCTTGGTTGCCCAGGGTTCGAAGCAGGTTGGTGTCCCATGGCTTGGGTGTAGCTTACACCTAGCCGTGGACGTGTGGATCTGGTTTGGCCATCAGAGGAGGCTGAACTTTCTGTGGAAGAATAGGAACCTTGGTCTCTACTAGATCTTCTGTGCCTTTGGCGGTTCAGCTGGTTGGACAATTCTGTATTGGCGCGCAGTTGTTCAGTTAACTGCTGTCGACTTTGGGTCAACTCTTGAAGCAATGTCTGGAATTCTTACCTAGTGATTGGACCAGATGGATCTGAAGGTCCTGTAGCATTTTGGTTGGAGGGATGTGATTGCACGGGATTCTGTCGGTCCCGTGTTCCTTGATCAGTAGTTGTAGCAGTGGTACATGTGCTCACCATAATGAATTGGTGAAGTCCTTTCCTAGATTTTTTTGCAAATCTAAATAGAATGGAATGGCTTCAAAGTTCTTGATTTAGATGAAGAAATTTCTCAGGAGACTAATTTTTATACAATCAACGAAATTGGGCACAAAGAATTGATTTTCTCAGTGATTTTCTTGATACCGATGAATTATGCCCGAATCCGAATCGTACCGAATCCGAATCCGGGCACTCATGGCTTAGTTTTCGGAACGAAATTGGGCACAAAGAAATTGGGCACAAAGAAATTGGGCATAAAGTTCTTGATACGAAATGGGGTTTTCGGTAGGCTGTTTCCTTCGACTTGCTTCTGTTCCCTTCGACTCGCGTCTGTTTTGACTCGCTTCCATTCGACTTGGTGACGTGGCGCTTGACTCTCACTCTGCCCTTGATGTTGTTTTGAGTGAGTCGTAGTATGCCCAGATCGAGTGAGTCGAAGTATGCCCAGATCGAGCGAGTCGAAGTACGCACTGGTCGAGCGAGTCGAAGTGTGCCCAGGTCGAGCGAGTCGAAGTGAAGCGTCCCGAGAGGTTTGAGCAGTGGCTTCGCCGATGGAGTCGAAGTTGATGGAGTCGATCAGCGGTTCGAATGGAGCGAGTCGAAGAAGGCCTCTGAGCGAAGCGAGTCGAAGTAGGTACTTCAGATGGCTGTGAAGCGAGTCGAACATGAACGAGTCGAAGAAGGCCTTTGAGCGAAGGGAGTCGAAGTTGTCACTCCTGAGTGTTGCAAAGCGAGTCGAAGTTGGCTTCTGCTGGTTGCGAACGGAGCGAGTCGAAGTATGCACTCCCTATGGATTTGAACCGGAGCGAGTCGAAGGAGGCTCTTCTTAACCAACTTCGTATCGTTCACAACTTCGGCATACCAACTTGGATTGTCTTGACATTTGGAACGTTGGCACTCATGGCTTAGCTTGTCATGTCCTACCAATTTTGGCTCGATTTGGATTTGGGCACAATTCATCGATATCCATAGCGAGCCTGTGTATAACCAATCTCTGGGATGGATCGTCATTGGTTTACTAGTCAATTCCTTGGTGTCACGATCTTGCCAAAAGGCATGATAACAGGTGTCGAATCCCGTGCTCGTCCGAAAGTCGAACGGAAAATGGAGAACATGTGTCGATTACTCCAATCTGAATAAAGCTTGTCCTAAAGACAGTTTCCCACTTCCCAGAACTGATCAGCTCGTAGACTCAACAGCTGGGCATGAACGCTTATCCTTCATGGATGCATATTCTGGCTACAATCATATACCAATGTATTTACCTGATCAAGAACATACCAGCTTCGTAACCAATCTGGGACTTTATTGCTACAAAGTTATGCCATTCGGACTTAAAAATGCCGGGGCTACTTATCAACGATTGGTCAATCGGATGTTTGCCAATCAAATCGGGAAAACCATGGAAGTATATGTAGACGACATGCTTGTGAAGTCACGATTTTCCACTGACCATATTAAAGACTTGGAAACTATGTTCAACATACTTTAAGAATATAGAATGAAGCTCAATCCATTGAAATGTCATTTTGGAGTTGCATCCGGAAAATTCCTTGGGTTTATCGTAAATGCTAGAGGGATCGAAGCTAATCCTGAAAAGATCCGGGCTATCAGAAATCTTGAAACTCCGAAAATATAAAGCAAGTCCAAAGTCTCAATGGGAAAGTAGCAGCATTGAGCAGGTTCATTTCAAAATCCACTGATAGATGCATTCCCTTCTTCAATCTGATCCGAAAGGGAAAACGAAAATTTGAATGGACCACAGAGTGTGAGAGCACTTTCCAAGCACTAATTCAGTATCTATCCACATGTAATGACCCTAAAATAAAATAAAATAAAAATAAAATGAAAGTTACATTTATATTAAATTCTGAAATTATAAAAAATATATATATATACATATAATGCATTAAAACAGAAAAGAAAAAAAATTGGCAATAAATAAAATTGCATGGGAGCTTCTGTTTGATAAAATGCTAGGAGTAAGTTGATTAAAAGAAAATTGGAACTCAAAATAAATATAGTTCTATGTCCAAAGAATAATATAAATACAAACATTTAATATATGGGGTGTTTTCTGTTTTATTTAAAGATAGAATAAAAATGAAGTTTAATAAAAAGGTTTAAATGTCTTATAATTGTGCTAAAAATAATTAGCATAATATATGTGATTTTTATTTAAACATAGAAGGAGTTACTGATTTGACAGAGAGGCAGAAATATATATATATATAGACATACAGAATCAAATAAAAATTACCATATCTTATATTTATTTCAAGCAAATAAAATGGGTGAATGATTTTTACATTACATAATAAGGTATGATAGTATGCATGATTGAATGGAGATAATAGATAGGTAGAAAATACAAAGGAGATTTTCAGATTCCTTAAACTTATAAAAAGAAATAATAAACCAAGGGTCACATGCATATGGCATGAGTAGAAAAGAGTCATGAAAATAGTATTGAGTGTTTAAAAATGCATGATCCCCGAAATAACTAATTAAAGTAACCTAATGTGTGCATTTCCAATTTATGACCACACAGGAATATGATATGTACATGAACATCTAAGGGTATCAGGGGAATTACCCATTTTCTTAAACCCTAGAATGGATTTATAAATAACTGCACATAACCAAATCCATCATTCTCTCGGGATCAAAACAAAAATAAAATAAACTAGGAGAAACACAAGCTTGAGGCTTTGGGGGATTTGCTGTTCAAAGGATTAAGGCAGTGAAAGGAAAACATTAAGTGAGTATCTATCCTTTGTATGCAATGGCATTAAGTCCTATTGCAGGCAGCCTAAAATATTATGAGTCATTTAAATCTCTGAAATGATTTGTTATGGGTGATATGGATGTTTGTTTGTGCATTTTTTATTGGAGCATTAATCTGTAAGTGGGCTTTTAGAGTTAACATGTTTTGAGCATTCTTGTCCTATCTTATCATCATTAAACATGGATATAGATTAAATAGGGGAACATGGGGTTGAACCAGAAAATATACAAGCAGTTATATCTTTCTGAAATATGAATGAAAGAAAAACTAAATTGGTCACTTGGGAGTTAGTCAATGATCTGCTTACTTCAGGTGGGAGCAAGTATATGCATGGTGCAACTGCACCCTGAGGCCTTTGTGTGTTGGAATAATTTAAACAACCTGGGAGTTTCCTTCACAATGCATACATAGTGTTCATTTGACAAGGAGATGTAGACCATAAAATAAATAAGGAATGAGATTTATAAATTTGGGTTATGAATATCTAGACAGGGAGTTAACCTAATCAGGATTAATGTGATGTTCTGGTTAGTTGCTGGGTGAAAATTTGGGGTATAAAACCTGAGTTTGCTTATCTAAATTTGGAGAGAATGAATCAAGAATTGTACATATGTTTATTTTAACTGTTTGCTGTGAATTGTTTAAATAGATGAATGTGTTTTTGTATCACTTTGTATGAACCAAAACATGCTAAGTATAAAAATCTGTTAAACTAGGAAGGCACTGCAAGATTATCAAAAAATTATGAATATGTATACAAATTTGATAAATGCTCATACCAGTGAAAACTGACCCTTTTGGTTGCCCTTGCAATCATCTGGGTGTCTCATTAAAATTGGGGCAGCTCAGTGAATTGCTTGCAGGGAATTGAATTTGGATTGAGGAATGAAGAAGGCAAATAGCTGCTAGTATTAATAAAAAGGAACCAGTCTTGATTTTGCAGTTGCATTGTAATGAATTTATTAGTTAAGTTTCATTTTGTAATTGAAGTTACTTGTAGGAAAATTTCTAAGTATTTGGATTGAAAATATGTACTTAAGTAAACCTGTTGTGAGTGATTATTGATGATGTTTGGTTAACTACCAATTTTTATGGATGTCTGATTTAGAGAAATAAGGGGATATACATATATTTGATCTCTGATTTTTAATGTTTGAATTTATATCTTTGATTTTATGGAAATTTAAAGAGCTAAGGTAGTTGATTTTAAAAATGAACTCTCAAGATTTTAGTAGGGATATTCAAGTGAAAAGAATTTGTGCATGGCAGGTAAGTGATACAGGCATGTGCATGAATTCTGGAGATTTATATGAATTTGTGTATTTAATTTCAAATTAAAAAAACATGTTTGTGATAGGAGTAGATCTTTGTAGAAATTTGTTAACATGAGAGATATGGGTTTGCAAGTGGTAAAAGAGGGACTATGGCCGGCCTAGATGGCCATGAGTCAAACCCTTGGAGCCTGGAACCACTTCATTTCAATTGATGAAGTGTAAATGCTTCTGGGACAAACCAAAGAAAACACCAAGCAGCCCTTAAATAATACCAAGCAGATCCAATAAAAACACCAAGTATATAAGTCTGCATCATATTAAACTTAAAAATGCTAAAAGTCCTCATCCATTCAACCTGAAATGATAAATGGGAATTAGATCCATTATCCATGCCTGCAAGCATAATTTGTAAGTAATATCATGTAAATACTTGATAACTATCATGAGATCAAGTACATGCTATTGTAGTGTTAATAGAATTATTTAGGCAGATAAAAATATATAAGTGTTATAAATTTGCCAAAATGTACCCCTGGCAGTAGAACAAGACTTAGAAAAGAAATAAGTGGCTATGTCAATAGCTTGTATGGTATTTTGATTTACATTTGATTTAAATTCCCTCTGATAAAAAAATAATAATAATAAAGAAACAATTGTATATCATCAAATATATAATTGACTTAATGTATACTGATATGATTATATTGGTAAACCAGGGTCTTGGGAAAAATATAATTAGGAATTATCTAAATATTACAAATATAAAAGAATTGGGGTTTAGTGGTGAATTCCTCTTGACTGTGTAAAAAAAATATATTCTATGTGCTTTGAAGTGAGGGTCACCACAGTTGGTATCAGAGCTATATTTTAAATAACATAGTAAATGTTGTTGTACGCATATGGATGTTTGAATGCATTGTTTGAATTATTAGTGTTGAATGCTTTTGTTTTATGTCAAAAATATATATGTGTGTACATGTGATACATGCACAGTGTGCACAGAAATAAAAATGAACAATGTAAAGACACCAAAAATGATAGCGGTAAATAAACTAACATAAAAATCATATTTATAGCATTATGGTAGGACCAAGGCATCACACAGGTGCAGGATCGTCACGTGAGCCACCTGTGATGAGCATGGAGGATTTTGTGAGAGCGTTAAGGGATGGAATGGCACCAAGGCAAGACAATCCTCATGAGGAACTCTCCAAACTGCTTAAGACATGTACCACTTTGGGAGGAAAGGATTTTGAAGGTACTGAAGGAGCTATAGGTGTTCAAACTTGGATAAGAACTATGGAGAGGGTCTTCACAGATATGCAAATCAATGACCAAAGGAAGAGACAGATAGCTTCAAGGAAATTGAAGGGGGTTGCACTGGATTGGTGGGAAGTTGGATAGCAGGAAGACAAGAGGATACTATCACTTGGAATAATTTCAAGGAAATGCTTGAGGCCAGATTTGTCCCAGCATCTGCCAAGGCCACACTGCTAGAAGACTTTATTAGGTTAAGGCAAGGAAGCATGAGTGTGAATGAATACACTCAGAAGTTTGAAGCATTATCCAAGTATGGTATGGTGTTAATAGGGAATGCAGAAGCAAAGAATGCAAGGTACATTCAAGGCTTGAACCCTAGTCTGTCAAGGGCAATGTTGCCATACAAGGACAAGACCTTTGATCAGGTAATTGATCTAACTCTCTCATTTGAGCAACATGACACTGCAAGGGAGAAATTCAGGAATATGAAGCTCAATAAGAAGAAGCGTGGTCAGAACAAAGTGCAACCTTATGACAAGAGAAATGAAAGTAAAGGAGTTAAGAAAGGGGAAGGAGCAATAGCACCTGAAAGCAAGAAATTCACTCATTGTTTTAATTATGGAAAAGCTGGACAGTATAGTAACCAATGCCCTGACCCTAAAATACCTAGAGGAGGCTGCTATAATTGTGGAAAGATGGGTCATCTCAAGAAGGATTGCCCAGAAACCAATAGGGGAACAGCAAGGGTAGGAGCTTTGGCAGCAAGTAACACTGGGAATGTTGGGCAACTTGAAGGTATAATTTTTATTCATACCCAACCAATATCAGTAATATATGACACTAGTGCCTCACATTCACTAATATCTCTGGAAATTACAAAGAAATTAGCACTTGCATGTGTTTCTATTGATCAGCCCTTAATTGTACACAGTCCCATAGGGAGTCATTGTATGTTAGGGATGAAGTGTATGGGTCTGAAATTAATTATAGGGGGTTATAAATTTAATTCAGATCTGTATACTTTAAATTATCCTGGTATTGGGGTAATTTTGGGGGTGGATTGGTTAATGAAAAATAAAGCAATTTTAAATTTAGAAAATCTTACTATTTCTTTGGAGACAAATGAAGGCAAAAGAATTACCATCTTAAGTGAAATAGCAAAGAATACATGTTTTAATAAAATCTGGAGTATTAATGAAGTTCAAAAGGAATTAAAAATAGAGGAAATCCCAGTAGTAAATGGATATATAAATGTGTTTGGAGAAGTGAAGGGAATTCCTCAAAATAGACCAGTTGAATTTAAAATAAAATTAATGCCAAGAACAAATCCAATCATTAAGAAGCCTTATAGAATGGGTCCAAAAGAGTTGGTAGAATTAAAACATCAACTAGAAGAATTAGAAGAGAAAGGATTCATAAGATCAAGTAGTTCCAGTTGGGGTTCCCCAGTGCTTTTTGTTAAGAAGCATGATGGAACAATGAGGATGTGTGTGGATTACAGGGATTTAAATAAGGTGACCATCAAGAATAAGTACCCACTGCCTAGAACAGATGATCTATTTGACCAATTGCATGAAGCTAAAATATTTTCAAGGCTAGACCTAGCCTCTTGATTTCACCAAATGAAAGTTGTAGAGGAAAGCATTGAGTACATAGCCTTCAACACAAGGTATGGCCTTTATGAATTTCTAGTAATGCCGTTTGGTTTGACCAATGCTCCCTCCTATTTTGTAGATTTGATGAATAGAATTTTTAGAGACTTTTTGGATAAATTTGTTTTGGTATTTATAGATGACATATTAATTTATTCAAAGACAGAAAATGATCATGCCATGCACCTACATTTAGTATTATCCAGACTTAGAGAACATGAATTAAAAGCCAAGTATTTAAAGTGTACATTTTGGCAACATGAAGTGAAATTCTTAGGACACATAGTATCACAGCAGGGAGTAAGTGTAGATCCAAGCAAGGTCATTGCAGTTCAATCATGGAGTAGACCCAAGACAGTGACTGAGGTGAGGTCATTCTTAGGTTTGGCAGGGTACTATAGGAGGTTCATCAAGGATTTTTCAAGAATAGCTGCACCAATGACCAAACTAACCAAGAAGAACCAACCATATGTGTGGACTGAGCAGTGTGAACAAGCTTTTGAGAAATTAAAACAAGCATTGGTGGAGGCTCCTGTCTTGCAAATCCCAGAGGTAAATGAAGGAATGGTTGTATACACTGATGTTAGTGGATCTGGGTTAGGTGCAGTGCTTATGCAACATGGCAAGGTAGTGGCATATGCATCAAGACAGCTTAAACCCAATGAAACCAAATATGCAACTCATGATCTAGAATTAGCTGCAATAGTGTTTGCATTAAAACTTTGGAGGCATTATTTGCTTGGAGCAAAATTTGAATTATTCACAGATCATCAAGCATTAAAATATTTATTTTCTCAAAAAGATTTAAATATGAGGCAAGCAAGGTGGTTGGAGTTTCTAGCTGCATATGATTTAGATATTTTGTATACTCCTGGAAAAGCTAATAGAGTGGCAGATGCTTTGAGCAGAAATCATGTCAGATTAGCCAGTTTGATGATTGATGAGTTTAAAAACCTTGCAGTGCTTGGGGAGGCAGATATATACAACAAGGATGAAGTGAATTTTAAAGAACATGGTGATATGGTGGAGTATGGTACATTGGGAATAATCATAGTGAGGTCTAATCTGGTGGAGAAAATTGGTGGCATGCAAGACCAAGATAAAAATTTGAAGGAAAAGGAAATGTTACTTAGCAACCTTAAGTTGGAAAATTTTAAAATAGATTCCAAGGGTTATTTGAGGAAAAATGATAAGCTTTGTGTACCAGACCTTGCAGAGTTGAAGGAAGAAATCATGAATGAGCATCACAAGACCAAGTACACCATACACCCTGGTGGTACTAAAATGTATCATGATTTAAAAAGAAGCTACTGGTGGCCAGGAATGAAGCAAGCAGTGGCAAGATATGTGGCAAAGTGTTTCACATGTCAACAAATTAAAGCAGACCACCAAAAGCCTTCTGGCATGTTGCAACCTTTGGAGGTACCTCAGTGGAAATGGGAAAGTATTTCCATGGATTTTGTGGATGGTTTGCCTAGAACTAAGAAAGGCAATGATAGTATATGGGTAATTGTCGATAGACTAACCAAATCAGCTCACTTTGTCCCTGTCAGGTCAGATAGAAATGCACATAGGCTTGCACAATTATTTATTAAGGAAGTGGTGAGGCTACATGGTATACCCAAGACTATTGTAAGTGATAGAGACACTTTGTTCACCTTAAGATTTTGGGAAAGCTTCCAAGAAGCAATGGGAACACAACTTTGTTTAAGCACCGCCTACCATCCTCAAAGTGATGGGCAAACAGAGATAGTGAATAAAATATTGGAAGATTTACTTAGGGCATGTGTGCTTGATTTTGGGGGTAATTGGGAGGATCATATTCACTTGGCAGAATTCACTTACAACAATAGCTATCAATCAACAATAGGAATGGCTCCCTTTGAAGCCTTGTATGGAAGACCCTACATGTCTCCTGCCTGTTGGTTGGAAGCAGGAGAGGGTGTAATATTGGGGCCAGATCATGTTAAGGAAACTTCCAACATGATTGAATTAATTAGGCATAGAATGAAGGCAGCACAATCAAGACAAAAGTCTTATGCAGATAGAAAGAGGAAGCCAATGGAGTTTGAAGTAGGAGAGCATGTTTTTCTGAAGGTATCACCAATGAAGAAGATGTTCAGGTTTGGGAAATCTGGTAAGCTATCACCAAGATTTGTAGGACCATATGAAATTATGTAAAGAATTGGTGCTATGGCCTACAGACTTAAGTTACCTGAGGAGTTAAGTGGTGTGCATCTAGTGTTCCATGTTTCTCAATTGAGAAAATGGGTGCATGATGAAGGAGCAATTCTGGAGTCACCTACTCAAATTCAAGTCCAAAAGGATTTGGTCTATACAAATGAACCAGTAGGGATAGTTGCCAAGGAAGAAACAAAGCTGAGAAACAAGGTGATCAAACTGGTAAAAATTCAATGGAGCTTGACACTAATGATTGTACATGGGAGGTTGAAGATAAAATGAGGGCTAAGTACCCCAATTTGTTTACTGATGGAGAGGTATGTTTAAGCAGCTTATGATGTTTTTCTAAATATTCTTATATATTGTTTGCTTTCATAAACTGTGAGTATGGGGTTATGGAATTAAAACTGGCTATAGATTAGTGCTTTTAATTGAAGAATTAGAAAGAAATTATGGGGACATAATTCCTTTAAGGGGGAGGGTATGTAATGACCCTAAAATAAAATAAAATAAAAATAAAATGAAAGTTACATTTATATTAAATTCTGAAATTATAAAAAATATATATATATACATATAATGCATTAAAACAGAAAAGAAAAAAAATTGGCAATAAATAAAATTGCATGGGAGCTTCTGTTTGATAAAATGCTAGGAGTAAGTTGATTAAAAGAAAATTGGAACTCAAAATAAATATAGTTCTATGTCCAAAGAATAATATAAATACAAACATTTAATATATGGGGTGTTTTCTGTTTTATTTAAAGATAGAATAAAAATGAAGTTTAATAAAAAGGTTTAAATGTCTTATAATTGTGCTAAAAATAATTAGCATAATATATGTGATTTTTATTTAAACATAGAAGGAGTTACTGATTTGACAGAGAGGCAGAAATATATATATATATACATACAGAATCAAATAAAAATTACCATATCTTATATTTATTTCAAGCAAATAAAATGGGTGAATGATTTTTACATTACATAATAAGGTATGATAGTATGCATGATTGAATGGAGATAATAGACAGGTAGAAAATACAAAGGAGATTTTCAGATTCCTTAAACTTATAAAAAGAAATAATAAACCAAGGGTCACATGCATATGGCATGAGTAGAAAAGAGTCATGAAAATAGTATTGAGTGTTTAAAAATGCATGATCCCCGAAATAACTAATTAAAGTAACCTAATGTGTGCATTTCCAATTTATGACCACACAGGAATATGATATGTACATGAACATCTAAGGGTATCAGGGGAATTACCCATTTTCTTAAACCTTAGAATGGATTTATAAATAACTGCACATAACCAAATCCATCATTCTCTCGGGATCAAAACAAAAATAAAATAAACTAGGAGAAACACTAGCTTGAGGCTTTGAGGGATTTGCTGTTCAAAGGATTAAGACAGTGAAAGGAAAACATTAAGTGATTATCTATCCTTTGTATGCAATGGCATTAAGTCCTATTGCAGGCAGCCTAAAATATTATGAGTCATTTAAATCTCTGAAATGATTTGTTATGGGTGATATGGATGTTTGTTTGTGCATTTTTGATTGGAGCATTAATCTGTAAGTGGGCTTTTAGAGTTAACATGTTTTGAGCATTCTTGTCCTATCTTATCATCATTAAACATGGATATAGATTAAATAGGGGAACATGGGGTTGAACCAGAAAATATACAAGCAGTTATATCTTTCTGAAATATGAATGAAAGAAAAACTAAATTGGTCACTTGGGAGTTAGTCAATGATCTGCTTAATTCAGGTGGGAGAAAGTATATGCATGGTGCAACTGCACCCTGAGGCCTTTGTGTGTTGGAATAATTTAAACAACCTGGGAGTTTCCTTTACAATGCATACATAGTGTTCATTTGACAAGGAGATGTAGACCATAAAATAAATAAGGAATGAGATTTATAAATTTGGGTTATGAATATCTAGACAGGGAGTTAACCTAATCAGGATTAATGTGATGTTCTGGTTAGTTGCTGGGTGAAAATTTGGGGTATAAAACCTGAGTTTGCTTATCTAAATTTGGAGAGAATGAATCAAGAATTGTACATATGTTTATTTTAACTGTTTGCTGTGAATTGTTTAAATAGATGAATGTGTTTTTGTATCACTTTGTATGAACCAAAACATGCTAAGTATAAAAATCTGTTAAACTAGGAAGGCACTGCAAGATTATCAAAAAATTATGAATATGTATACAAATTTGATAAATGCTCATACCAGTGAAAACTGACCCTTTTGGTTGCCCTTGCAATCATCTGGGTGTCTCATTAAAATTGGGGCAGCTCAGTGAATTGCTTGCAGGGAATTGAAGTTGGATTGAGGAATAAAGAAGGCAAATAGCTGCTAGTATTAATAAAAAGGAACCAGTCTTGATTTTGCAGTTGCATTGTAATGAATTTATTAGTCAAGTTTCATTTTGTAATTGAAGTTACTTGTAGGAAAATTTCTAAGTATTTGGATTGAAAATATGTACTTAAGTAAACCTGTTGTGAGTGATTATTGATGATGTTTGGTTAACTACCAATTTTTATGGATGTCTGATTTAGAGAAATAAGGGGATAGACATATATTTGATCTCTGATTTTTAATGTTTGAATTTATATCTTTGATTTTATGGAAATTTAAAGAGCTAAGGTGGTTGATTTTAAAAATGAACTCTCAAGATTTTAGTAGGGATATTCAAGTGAAAAGAATTTGTGCATGGCAGGTAAGTGATACAGGCATGTGCATGAATTCTGGAGATTTATATGAATTTGTGTATTTAATTTCAAATAAAAAAAACATGTTTGTGATAGGAGTAGATCTTTGTAGAAATTTGTTAACATGAGAGATATGGGTTTGCAAGTGGTAAAAGAGGGACTATGGCCGGCCTAGATGGCCATGAGTCAAACCCTTGGAGCCTGGAACCACTTCATTTCAATTGATGAAGTGTAAGTGCTTCTGGGACAAACCAAAGAAAACACCAAGCAGCCCTTAAATAATACCAAGCAGATCCAATAAAAACACCAAGTATATAAGTCTGCATCATATTAAACATAAAAATGCTAAAAGTCCTCATCCATTCAACCTGAAATGATAAATGGGAATTAGATCCATTATCCATGCCTGCAAGCATAATTTGTAAGTAATATCATGTAAATACTTGATAACTATCATGAGATCAAGTACATGCTATTTTAGTGTTAATAGAATTATTTAGGCATATAAAAATATATAAGTGTTATAAATTTGCCAAAATGTACCCCTGGCAGTAGAACAAGACTTAGAAAAGAAATAAGTGGCTATGTCAATAGCTTGTATGGTATTTTGATTTACATTTGATTTAAATTCCCTCTGATAAAAAATAATAATAATAAAGAAACAATTGTATATCATCAAATATATAATTGACTTAATTTGTTTGTATACTGATATGATTATATTGGTAAACCAGGGTCTTGGGAAAAATATAATTAGGAATTATCCAAATATTACAAATATAAAAGAATTGGGGTTTAGTGGTGAATTCCTCTTGACTGTGTAAAAAGAAATATTCTATGTGCTTTGAAGTGAGGGTCACCACACCACACCACCTATCCTGTCAAAGCCTATTGATCATGAGAAGTTGTACATATACTTGGCGATACCAGAAAACGCTATCAGCGCTGCCTTGATTCGAGAAGAAGACAGGATACAGAAGCTAGTACACTACATCAGCAAACGATTGACTGGAGCTGAAAGGAATTATCTGAAACTAGAGAAGTTGGCTTATTGCCTTGTTATTGCTTCAAGGAAACTCCGCCCATATTTTTAGGCACATCCTGTTATTGTTTACACCGACCAGCCGTTACGACAGGTCCTTACGCGGTCTAAGACGTCTGGTAGGTTACTCAAGTGGAACATCGAACTGAGCCAGTTTGATATTACTTATACTCCAAGGCGAGCCATTCAAGGGCAAATCCTAGCCGATTTCATAGCTGAATTTACTGTTCCAGAGGACTTGCCCGAAACCAGTGAATCTCCTGAATACGATTGGAAGCTGTACACTGATGGTGCATCAAACGACCGGTGTTCGGGTGCTGGTGTTGTACTTGAAACCCCCGAAGGCCGATCTATATGTTATGCTTTAAAGTTCGATTTTCATGCAACCAATAATGAAGCTGAATATGAAGCCCTCTTAGCCAGACTAAAACTTGCCAGAGATTTGAGAATTATCACTGTGGAAATTTATTGTGATTCACAATTAGTCATGTGCCAGGTTCGGGGAGAATATCAAGCGAGATATCGAAGGCTGGCTGCCTACTTAGCTCGAGTGCAGGAAGTACTGAATCAATTTGATTATTATGCCATTTATTGTATACCTCGAGAACGTAATCTGAAAGCTGATTCATTGGCGAAGTTAGCCAGTACAGGTGAAGCTCGACAAATTGGACTCGAACCTATAGAGACGCTAACTTCCCCAAGCATTGACCGGGCAGAAATAGATTGGGTATGTGAAACCGTCCCCGATAAGGAATCATGGATGACTCCATTTAAATTTGTCTTGAGCATGGAACCCTGCCGGAGCGCAGGAGTGAAAAGAGACAAGTCCTTCGGAAGGCCTCACGATTCACCATCCAGAATGGAATCATGTACAGAAGAGGGTACTCTGTTCCTTTACTCCCGTGTATCGCTCACGATGAAATTAAACGAGTATTACACGACGTACACAAGGGAGAATGTGGCGATCACACCGAGGGCAAGCACTTGCCAAGAAAATACTTCGATACGGATATTATTGGCCGACTGTGAATCGCGATGCGTCGGATTATGCAAAGAAATGTGATAAATGCCAAAAGCATGCTCGAATTCCTAGAGCCCCACCTACCGAGATAACACAAATGGTCAGCCCATGTCCATTTGCAATATGGGGCATCGACATTATTGGTACTCTACCTCTGGTAAAAGGTGGTGCGAAATACGCCATCGTCGCAGTTGATTACTTTACAAAGTGGGCTGAAGCTGAACCTCTTGCTACCATAACGACGAAAAAAGTAATCAACTTTGTAGTCCGCAACATTATCTGTCGATTCGGTCTCCCACACACCATTATTACTGATAACGGAACCCAATTCGACAATGCTGAATTTAAAGATTTCTGCAAACGATTTCACATTCAAAAGAAATTCTCTGCAGTTGCACACCCTCAAGCAAACGAACAGGTCGGAGCTGTCAATAAAGTTATAAAGTCCATTCTGAAAAAATGACTGGAAAAGGTCGGGGACAAGTGGGTCGTTGAACTTCCTATGGCCTTATGGGCTTACCGAACAACCCACAAATCCACGACCGATCACACTCCATTCTCTCTCTCTTATGGTTTGGAAGCTGTTATTCCAGTCGAGCTAGAAGTACCTTCTCATCGTGTGACATACTATGACCTGAAGAAAAATGCTATATTACTTGCTGAATCTCTCGATTTACTAGATGAGAAGCGTGAAGAGGCTGATTTGAGGGCAGCCGCATATCGAAATCGAGTTGCCCGATTGTACAACGCCAAGTTCCACCCGTGAACCTTTGAACTAGGCTATCTCACCCTGAAAAGAATCTATCCAGTTCCTTCGCATATGAAGCTGACATGGGAAGGACCGTATGTTATTGAACGAAGGCTCGGAGACGGCACATTCAAGTTATCGACCGTTGACGGTCTTACTCTGCCAAGAGCCTGGAATAGCGAGAGTCTTCGTCGCTACTACACATGACAGGCTATGTTTATTCATTTAGTTTATTTTTCATTTTGCAATTTGTTTCTGCATTCCGAAATTAGAATTTGTAATAAGGCAACTGACTTTGCCATATTTTCTTATTTCAGCAATAAAATGCAATCTCTTCGAGCCAGAGCTGTGATATACTTGAAATACTTCATATGAACATCACCATGCACGGAGAGCTAAGTTTCACCATACGGTGGAATTTATTCAAATAGGGAGTGACTGTGATGCAACCGGTCACTCTCTAAGTGAAACCCGAGCTCGGGGACAAGCCATCACACTAAAGTCAAAAAAGGATTGATACACGACAATCCTTCACTTAACTCCAGGTTCCCGGAGTGCGAACTGGAGTATAAAACTACGTCTACGAAGAGGGTGGATCCGTCCGCCTAATGACTTCGTCCGTATCCGAACCAAGTTTGAGGAGGGTGGACCCGTCCATCTAACGACCTCACTTGTTGACTCAGGGTGGATGTGATCCGACCATCCATGATCCTGATATTCCTTTCATTCCTAGAGTGCGAGCGAAATCCAAAAACATGCAGCAGATGTGACTGACCGTCTGTTCACCAACTCCGAACTCCCAGAGTGCGAGTCGGAGTATAAACATTAACTCCGAATTCCCATAGCGCGAAATGGAGTATAAACACCAACTCCGAACTCCCAGAGTGTGAGTCGGAGTATGAACATTAACTTCGAATTCCCAGAGCGCGAATAGGAGTATAAACGTCAACTCCGAACTCCCAGAGTGCGAGTCGGAGTATAAATGCCAACTTTGAACTCCCAGAGTGCGAGTCGGAGTATAAATGTCGACTCCGAGTCCCTAGAGCGCGGACGTGTAAATAAAATCTGAATCGGCGTAAACAACCACCACTAAACAAATGGAAATTCCGGGAGCGCGGATGTGATCATCCAAAATCAAGCAAGTATGGTTGAACCACTCAATCTTCACTTGTTCCAAACATCCGTTCAGCGGCACTAGACTCGATGTGTTATAAGTGAAATGCGATCGTTGGTTGGTGTTCAACAACTCATCCCCAAGACTGGGGGCAGGACTTAAGCATCGACCATTGACCCAAGCGGTGCGACGTCAAAATTCAACTCGCTTCACGGTCGCGAACCATGTCCACAATTTCCAGACCTGGTGCAAAAAGACAAACTTGACTCGAAAGATGAAACTTTACAAGTGTATTTCAAACATTGAAACACTTAAACAAATACACAAGAAGCTAAAAAAGAAAAGTTTCATTTCTACTATTTATGAAAGAAATTCATGTACAGGTTTGTTCCAAAAAATTCCTACTAGCAGGGGCCGAACCCGCATCTATACACGGCCAACAAAATGAAAATCAAAATAAACCGAGAAAGTATGTCTAATCTTTCTTCTTCCTCGGCTTCTGTTTCGGTGTAGACCCGCTGGAGCCGCCGCTACACTTCCTCTTCGAGCCTTTGCTTTTCGGTGGTCGGTCTCCAGGCGGGGGCATGATCTCAATATCCTCCTCCGAGCTCAAATGAATAGGAATGCTTCCTGCGGGCGGAGTCGGAGGAACATGATCGAGTGTAGAAGATGGAACGGGCACACTGGTGTCGAAAACTGTACCACCAGGAGATATCATTCTGAGTGGAGCTGGATCGGGTGCAGCCATCCCACCTCCAAAACTGCCACCATGAGCCGTTGCTTCCTTCTCAGCGTCGATCTCGGCCAATATTTCCTCTTCAGTAACCGTTCGAGCCTCGCTGGGAGCATCAGTAGTTGGCATCGAAGAACTTGTAGCAGGAGCGCCTCCACCCATAACAAATGGCAGGTCGGCAAGAGGATCGCCATGACAGCGAAAGAGTTCCTCCATCAGCTGCTCATCAAAAACAAGTGAGCTTCCCTGCATTTCGTCAAGCGGCGCAGTCGTAGTTATAGTGGTCGCTTCAGTAATGATAGCCCCCTGCGTCTGATTTGATTCTTGAGCAGCAGGAGGCACAACCAGTGCAACATCGATCATTGGACAAAAAATAAGAGAACTGTTAGCACTTAATTCGAGTGAAGATTCCGACCTAAGACAGATATACGGAATGTTCAGAATACCTTCCTCAGTTTGGCTTGTGGAAGGCGGAACGGCTTTAACAACTTGCTCTGTAGCCAGAGACATCCGCGGCTGATCCAGATTATAGGCAGGAACAGCTTGAGGATCAACCGCATGCAAAGAGGCTGGGTTGATGCTGGAAGTCCAAGACTTGCATCATGGTGTTCAACCTCAAAGCCTTCTCCTACTTCCAGGTGCTGGGTGCCAAGTCTCTCTTTCTCATAAGAAATCATTGACTCGTGGAGAATCTTCCTTTCATCTTCATTCAGCAGGCGATTCTCGAGCTCAAACTCATCAATAGACTCACCCAGATGCACCACTTTCTCCTCCTCAACCAATCGGCCCTAGGCGTTATATAAGTGTGCCGAGTAATCATCGAGCCAGGCTAGACCAATGGGCCTCAACACGTTGGCGTTGTAAACAACAAGAAGATCTTCAATGTTGGCTTCCAGCCTGGACTTAGCCGATCTCACTTTCTCCTCGACCTCAGTATCCACCTTGCGGACTTTAGCCATAGCCGCATCCCGTTCACCCTAGAGCAGAACAGCCTGTTCGCACGCCTCCTGGGCTGCGTTGTTTGCATCATCCCTTTCCTTGGCCATGTCGGAGAATTTGGCCTTAAGCTCGTTGAGTTCCTTGACCACCGCATCCCGTTCGGCGGTAACTGTAGTATTCCGATGGCCCATCTCCTCCACCAAGGCAACATGTGTCTACCTCAACCTCTCCATTGCCACATTCGCTTCGTTAGCTTTTTTGGTGGCCTCAATTTCAGATTTCCAAGAAGACTCGGCCTCGGTGTTGAGCACTTGTATAATTCGGTCCTTTTGAGCAAGTTCAGACTCCATTTTCTCAATCGCTTTGGCTCGCTCAAAGGCCAACTTGGAAGCTTTCTCTGCAGCCTTTACCCACTCTCTATACTGGGTGTAAACGTCGTGAATGTAGTGATGCATTGTGTTTTCCACACCAGATGGGATTCTCTTTAAGTGAGGTGGAAAGACGTAGCCGTCGAATCATATGTTCGGGAACTCCTTCCTCAGCTGAGCAATTTTAATAGCCCCTTCCCCCGTGGGCTCAGTAATGGCCTGCTTTGCAATTATGGGGGGCATGGTTTCAACTTGCTGGTGATGAGTTTCGGACCTCGAAGTTTGAGAAGACGACCTGTGTCGTGGAGGCTCCGATGGGTGTGAAGTCTGAACAGGAGGTGGAGATGGGATTCTAGGAGGTGGACAGCGAGACCTAGATCGTTGTCTATATTCTCTGTCCCTGTCCTGCTCGTACCTCTCTTGATTAGAGTACCTGCGATCGTAGTCTCTATCCGAATCTCTCCTACGGGAATCATAATAAGAAGAAGGGGACTTTCGGGCCGAGCGAAGGCTCCCAGGCATTGATCCTCTTTCGTACATTGTACCTAAAAATGAGAAGTGAAGAAAAAGTTAGTGATCTCTTGGGTTGGACGATTTACAGTTATGAATCATGTAGTGTAGTGAAGTGTATGTATGTGCAACCCCCCGTCCAACCGGAAATGTCGGCCGCACTCGTAGCAAGCGACCCGCTCAGCTCAAGAGCATTGTCAAGCTCCTTCATCCCGGTGTCATGTTGAAACGACACATAATCCAGGATCAGAATATCATCAAGCCCTTCAAAAGGATTCTCTACTTGCGAGGGAGGAGCTTCCGAAATTATAATCCCCGGAACGGGCAAAGACATAACCACGGATTTCAATCTCACGGATTTAGAACGCTTATGAGCAACTGCCTTGCCTTTTCTCCTTCCTCCTGAATCCTGAACATTGGAAGAAGGCCCGGTCTGGAGTTCCTTATCAGTGGGCGTTCTCTCCGAATCAACCTCCTCAGCTATCACGACATCGGGCGCTTTGCGTTTCTGTGGTGACCCTCACTCTATAACACATAGTTTTTTTTATACAAGAGGCATTCACCACTAAACCCCAATTCTTTTATATTTGAATATTTATATAATTTCCAAATATTTTTCCCAAGACCCTGGTTTTACCAATATAATCATATCAGTGTACAAACAAACTAAGTCAATTGTATATTTGATGATATACAATTGTTTCTTTATTATTATTATTTTTTTTTATCAGAGGGAATTTAAATCAAATAGAAATCAAAATACCATACAAGCTATTGACATAGCCACTTATTTCTTTTCTAAGTCTTGTTCTACTGCCATAGGTGCACTTTGACAAATTCTAACCCTTATATATATTTATCTTGCTTAGATAATTCTATTTAACTCTAAAATAGTATTTACTTGATCTCATGATAGTTATCAAGGTTGATAATAATTAATAACAATAAGTTGGATTGACAAAAATCGATAAACCTTGGAAATTTACTCGAAAATAGGCAAATTAGGCAAAATCAGCAGTTTAGACGTCTAAATTTTTATGACAGACGTCTAGATTCGATCTCAGACGTCTAAATTTTTATGACAGACGTCTCAGAGTGTCTAAATTTTAAACAGAGAGTAGAAAACATTTTGAACTAAATTCAGACATCTAAATTTTTGTTGACAGACGTCTAAATTAGATCTCAGACGTCTAAATTTTTATGACAGACGTCTCAGAGTGTTTAAATTTTAAACAGAGAGTAGAAAACATTTTGAACTAAATTCAAACATCTAAATTTTTGTTGACAGACATCTAAATTCGATCTCAGACGTCTAAATTTTTATGACAGACGTCTAATTTGATCTTAGACGTCTAAAATTGTTGATAAGTTTTCTCAGAGGTTAAACTTAAATACTCAATTACTTACAAATTTCCAGAATTCGTGCATATGCAAGTATCACTTACCTGTCATGCACAAATTCATCTCACTTGAATATTCTACTAAAATCTTGAGTGTTCATTAAAAATCAATCCCCTTAGCTTTTTAATTTCCATAAGGCAAAACATAAGCAATAAAAATCAGAGTTCAAATATATATATATATCCATATCATATGCATATGACATGTCTAACTCCTTATTTTCTCCAAATCAGACATTCATAAAATAAATTTGTAGTTAACCAACCATCATCCATGATCACTCATAACAGGTTTTGATTAAGTACATATCTTCAACTCAAAATACTTAAAAAGTTTCCTAAAAGTAACTTCAATTACAGAAAATAAAATGTGTCTAGTAATTTCATTACAATGCATCTGCAAATTTTAAAAACAAGTCTCTCTTATTTATTCTAGCAGACAATGCCTTCTCTACTCATCAAGCCAACTTCAATTTCCTGCAAGCAAATCATTTAGCTGCCCCAAAAGTTTTTTGAGACACCCAGATGATTGCAAGGGCAACCAAAAGGGTCAGTTTTCACTAGTATGAGCATTTATCAATTTTGTATACATATTCATAATTTTAAAACATAATCTTGCAGTGCCTTCCTAGTTTAACAGATGTTTATACTTAGCATGTTTTGGTTCATACAAGGTAATACAAAAAAAACACATTCATCTATTCAAACAAATACACAGCAAACAGTAAAGATAAACATATGTATAATTCTTGATTTATTCTCCCCAAATCTAGATAAATAAACCCAGGTTTTATACTCCAAATTTTCACCCAGCAACTAATCAATGAACAAGTTTAACTTGATTAAATTAACACCATATCTGGATATTTATAACCCAGATTTTTAAACCCCTGTCCCCATTTATTTTATGGTCTTTAACTCCTTGTCAAATGAATACTATGTATGCATTGTGAAGGATACTCCCAGGTTATTTAAATTATTCCAGCACACAAAGGCCTCAGGGTGCAGTTGCACCATGCATATACTTGCTTCCACCTGAAGTAAGCAAATCATTGACTAACTCCCAAGTGACCAATTTAGTTTTTCTTTCATTCATATTTCAGAAAGATATAACTGCTTGTATATTTTTCTGATTCAACCCCATGTTCCCCTTTTTAATCTATATCCATGTTTAATGATACTAAGATAGAACAAGAATGCTCCAATCATGTTAACACCAAAAGCCCACTTACAAATTAATACTCCAAACAAACAAAAAAAAATGCACAAACAAACATCCATATCACCCATAACAAAATTAATTCAGAGATTTAAATGTCTCATAATATTCTAGGCTGCCTGCAATAGGACTTAATGCCATTGCATACCAAGGATAAATACTCACATAATGTTTTTCCTTTTACTGCCTTAATTTCTTAGAACAGCAAATCCCCCAAAGCCTCAAGCTAGTGTTTCTTCCTTGTTTATTTTATTTTGTTTTTGATCCCGAGAGAGTGATGGTTTTGGCTATGTGCAGTTATTTATAAATCCATTCTAGGGTTTAAGAAAATGGGTAATTCTCCTAATACCCTTAGCTGTTCATGCATACATCTCATTCCTGTGTGGTCCTAAATGGGAAATGCACACATCGGGTTACTTTAATTGGTTATTTTGGGAGTTGAACATTTTAAACACTGCATGCTATTTTCATGTTTCTATTTTGTTCATGCCATATGCATGTGATCCTTTATTCATTTCTTTTTATAAGTTTAAGGAATCTGAAAATCTCCTTTGTATTTTCTACCTATCTATTACCTCCATTCAATCATGCATACTAACATACCTTATTAAAATCATTCACTCATATTATTTGCTTGAAATAAATAAGATATGGAAATTTTTATTTCATTTTGTATGTATACATATGTATATTTCTGCCTCTTTGTCAAATCAGTAACTCCTTCTATATTTAAATAAAAATCACATATATTATGCTAATTATTTTTAGCACAACTATAAGACTTATAAACCTTTTTATTAATTTAATTTTTATTCTACCTTTATATAAAACAGAAAACACCCCATTTGTATATATTTACATAATTCTTTGGACATAAAGCTATACTTATTTTTGAGTTCCAATTCCTTTCTTAATTACCTTAATTCCTTGCATTTTATCAAACAGAAGCTCCCATGCAATTTTATTTATTGCCAAATTCTTTTCTGTTTTAAATGCAATATATATACTTATATATATATATATATCTCAGAATTTTCTAATATAAATATATATCATTTTATTTTATTTTATTTTAGGGTCATTACATACCCTCCCCCTTAAAGGAATTATGTCCCCATAATTTCACCTATTTTCTCCAATTAAAAGCACTAATCCATAGCCTGTTTTAACTCCATAACCCCATACTCATATTTTATGGAAACAAACAATATATAAATACATTTAGAAAAATTATCTTAGGCTGCTTAAACATACCTCTCCACCAGTAAACAAATTGGGGTATTTAGCCCTCATTTTGTCTTCAACCTCCCATGTACAATCATTAGTGTCCAAGCTCCATTGGATTTTCACCAGTTTGATCACCTTGTTCCTCAACTTTTTCTCTTCCTTGGCAACTATCCCTACTGGTTCATTTGTATAAACCAAATTCTTCTGGACTTGAACTTGAGTAGGTGACTCCAGAATTGCTCCTTCATCATGCACCCATTTTCTCAATTGAGAAACATGAAATACAGGATGCACACCACTCAACTCCTCAAGTAACTTAAGTCTGTAGGCCATAGCACCAATTCTCTGCATAATTTCATATGGTCCTACAAAATCTTGGTGATAGTTTACCAGATTTTCCAAACCTGAACACTTTCTTCATTGGTGATACTTTCAGAAAAACATGCTCTCCTACTTCAAACTCCATTGGCTTCCTTTTTCTATCTGCATAAGACTTTTGTCTTGATTGTGCTGCCTTCATTCTATGCCTAATCAATTCAATCATGTTGGAAGTTTCTTTAACATGGTCTGGCCCCAACATTACACCCTCTCCTGCTTCCAACCAACAGGCAGGAGACATGCAAGGTCTCCCATACAAGGCTTCAAAGGGAGCCATTCCTATGGTTGATTGATAGCTATTGTTGTAAGTGAATTCTGCCAAGTGGATATGATCCTCCCAATTACCCCCAAAATCAAGCACACATGCTCTAAGTAAATCTTCCAATATTTTATTCACTATCTCTGTTTGCCCATCACTTTGAGGATGGTAGGCGGTGCTTAAACAAAGTTGTGTTCCCATTGCTTCTTGGAAACTTTCCCAAAATCTTGAGGTGAACAAAGTGTCTCTATCACTTACAATAGTCTTGGGTATGCCATGTAGCCTCACCACTTCTTTAATGAACAATTGTGCAAGCTTAAATGCATTCCTATCTGACCTGACAGGGACAAAGTGAGCTGATTTGGTTAGTCTATCATCAATTACCCATATACTATCATTGCCTTTCTTAGTTCTAGGCAAACCATCCACAAAATCCATGGAAATGCTTTCCCACTTCCACTGAGGTACCTCCAAAGGTTGCAACATGCCAGAGGGCTTTTGGTGGTCTGCTTTAATTTGTTGACATGTGGAACATTTTGCCACATATCTTGCCACTGCTTGCTTCATTCCTGCCCACCAGTAGCCTCTTTTTAAATAATGATACATTTTAGTACCACCAGGGTGTATGGTGTACCTGGTCTTGTGATGCTCATTCATGATTTCTTCCTTCAATTCTGCAATGTTTGGTACACAAAGCTTATCATTTTTCCTCAAATAACCTTGGGAATCTATTTTAAAATTCTCTGACTCAATGTTATTTAATAACATTTCTTTCTTCTCCTTTAGACTTTGATCTTGATCTTGCATGCTACCAACTTTCTCCACCAGATTAGACTTCATTGTGATTATTCCCAGTGTACCATACTCCACCATATCACCATGTTCTTTAAAATTCACTGCATCCTTGCTGTATATATCTGCCTCCCCAAGCACTGCAATATTTTTAAACTCATCAATCATCAAACTGGCTAATCTAACATGATTTCTGCTCAAAGCATCTGCTACTCTATTAGCTTTTCCAGGAGTGTACAATATATCTAAATCATATGCAGCTAGAAACTCCAACCACCTTGCTTGCCTCATATTTAAATCTTTTTGAGAAAATAAATATTTCAATGCTTGATGATCTGTGAATAATTCAAATTTTGCCCCAAGCAAATAATGCCTCCATAGTTTTAGTGCAAACACTATTGCAGCTAATTCTAGATCATGAGTTGCATATTTGGTCTCATTAGGTTTAAGCTGTCTTGATGCATATGCCACTACCTTGCCATGTTGCATAAGCACTGCACCTAACCCAGACCCACTAGCATCAGTGTATACAACCATTCCTTCATTTTCTTCTGGGATTTGTAGGACAGGAGCTTCCACCAATGCTTGCTTCAATTTCTCAAAAGCTTGTTCACACTGCTCGGTCCACACATATGGTTGGTTCTTCTTGGTTAGTTTGGTCATTGGTGCAGCTATTCTTGAAAAATCCTTGATGAACCTCCTATAATACCCTGCCAAACCTAAGAATGACCTCACCTCAGTCACTGTCTTGGGTCTACCCCATGTTTGAACTGCAATGACCTTGCTTGGATCTACACTCACTCCCTGCTGTGACACTATGTGTCCTAAGAATTTTACTTCATGTTGCCAAAATATACACTTTGAATACTTGGCTTTTAATTCATGTTCTCTAAGTCTGGATAATACTAAATGTAGGTGCATAGCATGATCATTTTCTGACTTTGAATAAATTAATATGTCATCTATAAATACCAAGACAAACTTATCCAAAAAGTCTCTAAAAATTCTATTCATCAAGTCTACAAAATAGGAGGGAGCATAGGTCAAGCCAAATGGCAGTACTAGAAATTCATAAAGGCCATACCTTGTATTGAAGGCTGTGTACTCAATGCTTTCCTCTGCAACTTTCATCTGATGAAATCCAGAGGCTAAGTCTAGCCTTGAAAATATTCTAGCCCCATGCAATTGATCAAATAGATCATCTATTCTAGGCAGTGGGTACTTATTTTTAATAGTTACCTTGTTTAAATCCCTATAGTCCACACACAACCTCATTGTTCCATCATGTTTCTTAACAAAAAGCACTGGGGAACCCCAACTGGAACTACTTGATCTTATGAATCCTTTCTCTTCTAATTCTTCTAGTTGATGTTTTAATTCTACCAACTCTTTAGGACCCATTCTATAAGGCTTCTTAATGATTGGATTTGTTCCTAGCATTAATTTTATTTTAAATTCAACTGGTCTGTTTTGAGGAACTCCCTTTACTTCTCCAAACACATCTATATATCCATTTACTACTGGGATTTCCTCTACTTTTAATTCCTTTTGAACTTCATTAATACTCCAAATTTTATTAAAACATGCATTCTTTGCTATTTCACTTAAGATGGTAATTCTTTTGCCTTCATTAGTTTCCAAAGAAATAGTAAGGTTTTCTAAATTTAAAATTGCTTTATTTCTCATTAACCAATCTACCCCCAAAATAATCCCAATACCAGGATAATTTAAGGTATATAGATCTGAATTAAATTCATAACCCCCTATAATTAATTTCAGACCCATGCACTTCATCCCCAACATGCAATGACTCCCTATGGGACTGTGTACAATTAAGGGCTGATCAATAGAAACACAAGCAAGTGTTAACTTCTTTACAATTTCCAAAGATATTAGTGAATGTGAGGCACCAGTGTCATATATTACTGATATGGGTTGGGTATGAATAAAAATTATACCTTCAAGTTGCCCAACATTCCCAGTGTTATTTGCTGCCAAAGCTCCTACCCTTGCTGTTCCCCTATTGGTTTCTGGGCAATCCTTCTTGAGATGACCCATCTTTCCACAATTATAGCAGCCTCCTCTAGGTATTTTAGGGTCAGGGCATTGGTTACTATAATGTCCAGCTTTTCCACAATTAAAACAATGAGTGAATTTCTTGCTTTCAAGTGCTGTTGCTCCTTCCCCTTTCTTAACTCCTTTACTTGCATTTCTCTTGTCATAAGGTTGCACTTTGTTCTGACCACCCTTCTTCTTATTGAGCTTCATATTCCTGAATTTCTCTCTTGCAGTGTCATGTTGCTCAAATGAGAGAGTTAGATCAATTACTTGATCAAAGGTTTTGTCCTTGTATGGCAACATTGCCCTTGACAAACTAGGGTTCAAGCCTTGAATGTACCTTGCATTCTTTGCTTCTGCATTCCCTATTAATACCAGTCCATACTTGGATAATGCTTCAAACTTCTGAGTGTATTCATTCACACTCATGCTTCCTTGCCTTAATCTGATAAAGTCTTCAAGCAGTGTGGCCTTGGCAGATGCTGGGACAAATCTGGCCTCAAGCATGTCCTTGAAATTATTCCAAGTGATAGTATCCTCCTGTCTTCCTGCTGTCACAACTTCCCACCAATCCAGTGCAACCCCCTTCAATTTCCTTGAAGCTATCTGTCTCTTCCTCTGGTCATTGATTTGCATATCTGTGAAGACCCTCTCCATAGTTCTTATCCAAGTTTGAACACCTATAGCTCCTTCAGTACCTTCAAAATCCTTTCCTCCCAAAGTGATACATGTCTTTAGCAGTTTGGAGAGTTCTTCATGAGGATTGTCTTGCCTTGGTGCCATTCCATCCCTTAAAGCTCTCACAAAATCCTCCATGCTCATCACAGGTGGCTCTCGTGATGATCCTGCACCTGTATGGTGCCTTGGTCCTACCATAATGCTATAATATGATTTTTACAGTAGTTTATTTACCCCTATCATTTTTGGTGTCTTTACTTGGTTCATTTTTATTTCTGTGCACACTGTGCATGTATCACATGTACACATGTATATTTTTTTTATTCAGTCATAAAAAAAGCATTCAACATCAATAATTCAAACAATGCATTCAAACATCCATATGCATACAATAATATTTACTATGTTCTTCAAAACATAGCTCTGATACCAAACTGTGGTGACCCTCACTCTATAACACATAGTTTTTTTTATACAAGAGGCATTCACCACTAAACCCCAATTCTTTTATATTTGAATATTTATATAATTTCCAAATATTTTTCCCAAGACCCTGGTTTTACCAACATAATCATATCAGTGTACAAACAAACTAAGTCAATTGTATATTTGATGATATACAATTGTTTCTTTATTATTATTATATTTTTTTTATCAGAGGGAATTTAAATCAAATAGAAATCAAAATACCATACAAGCTATTGACATAGCCACTTATTTCTTTTCTAAGTCTTGTTCTACTGCCATAGGTGCACTTTGACAAATTCTAACACTTATATATATTTATCTTGCCTAGATAATTCTATTTAACTCTAAAATAGTATTTACTTGATCTCATGATAGTTATCAAGGTTGATAATAATTAATAACAATAAGTTGGATTGACAAAAATCGATAAACCTTGGAAATTTACTCGAAAATAGGCAAATTAGGCAAAATCAGCAGTTCAGACGTCTAAATTTTTATGACAGACGTCTAGATTCGATCTCAGACGTCTAAATTTTTATGACAGACGTCTCAGAGTGTCTAAATTTTAAACAGAGAGTAGAAAACATTTTGAACTAAATTCAGACATCTAAATTTTTGTTGACAAACGTCTAAATTAGATCTCAGACGTCTAAATTTTTATGACAGACGTCTCAGAGTGTTTAAATTTTAAAACAGAGAGTGGAAAACATTTTGAACTAAATTCAGACATCTAAATTTTTGTTGACAGACGTCTAAATTCGATCTCAGACGTCTAAATTTTTATGACAGACGTCTAATTTGATCTTAGACGTCAAAAATTGTTGACAAGTTTTCTCAGAGGTTAAACTTAAATACTCAATTACTTACAAATTTCCAGAATTCGTGCATATGCAAGTATCACTTACCTGTCATGCACAAATTCATCTCACTTGAATATTCTACTAAAATCTTGAGTGTTCATTAAAAATCAATCCCCTTAGCTTTTTAATTTCCATAAGGCAAAACATAAGCAATAAAAATCAGAGTTCAAATATATATATATATATATATATATCCATATCATATGCATATGACATGTCTAACTCCTTATTTTCTCCAAATCAGACATTCATAAAATAAATTTGTAGTTAACCAACCATCATCCATGATCACTCATAACAGGTTTTGATTAAGTACATATCTTCAACTCAAAATACTTAAAAAGTTTCCTAAAAGTAACTTCAATTACAAAAAATAAAATGTGTCTAGTAATTTCATTACAATGCATCTGCAAATTTTAAAAACAAGTCTCTCTTATTTAATCTAGCAGCCAATGCCTTCTCTACTCATCAAGCCAACTTCAATTTCCTGCAAGCAAATCATTTAGCTGCCCCAAAAAATTTTTGAGACACCCAGATGATTGCAAGGGCAACCAAAAGGGTCAGTTTTCACTGGTATGAGCATTTATCAATTTTGTATACATATTCATAATTTTAAAACATAATCTTGTAGTGCCTTCCTAGTTTAACAGATGTTTATACTTAGCATGTTTTGGTTCATACAAGGTAATACAAAAAAAACACATTCATCTATTCAAACAAATACACAGCAAACAGTAAAGATAAACATATGTATAATTCTTGATTTATTCTCCCCAAATCTAGATAAATAAACCCAGGTTTTATACTCCAAATTTTCACCCAGCAACTAATAAATGAAAAAGTTTAACTTGATTAAATTAACACCATATCTGGATATTTATAACCCAGATTTTTAAACCCCTGTCCCCATTTATTTTATGGTCTTTAACTCCTTGTCAAATGAATACTATGTATGCATTGTGAAGGAAACTCCCAGGTTATTTAAATTATTCCAACACACAAAGGCCTCAGGGTGCAGTTGCACCATGCATATACTTGCTTCCACCTAAAGTAAGCAAATCATTGACTAACTCCCAAGTGACCAATTTAGTTTTTCTTTCATTCATATTTCAGAAAGATATAACTGCTTGTATATTTTTCTGATTCAACCCCATGTTCCCCTGTTTAATCTATATCCATGTTTAATGATACTAAGATAGAACAAGAATGCTCCAATCATGTTAACACCAAAAGCCCACTTACAGATTAATACTCCAAACAAACAAAAAAAAATGCACAAACAAACATCCATATCACCCATAACAAAATTAATTCAGAGATTTAAATGTCTCATAATATTCTAGGCTGCCTGCAATAGGACTTAATGCCATTGCATACCAAGGATAAATACTCACATAATGTTTTTTCCTTTTACTGCCTTAATTTCTTAGAACAGCAAATTCCCCAAAGCCTCAAGCTAGTGTTTCTTCCTTGTTTATTTTATTTTGTTTTTGATCCCGAGAGAGTGATGGTTTTGGCTATGTGCAGTTATTTATAAATCCATTCTAGGGTTTAAGAAAATGGGTAATTCTCCTAATACCCTTAGCTGTTCATGCATACATCTCATTCCTGTGTGGTCCTAAATGGGAAATGCACACATCAGGTTACTTTAATTGGTTATTTCGGGAGTTGAACATTTTAAACACTGCATGCTATTTTCATGTTTCTATTTTGTTCATGCCATATGCATGTGATCCTTTATTCATTTCTTTTTATAAGTTTAAGGAATCTGAAAATCTCCTTTGTATTTTCTACCTATCTATTACCTCCATTCAATCATGCATACTAACATACCTTATTAAAATCATTCACTCATATTATTTGCTTGAAATAAATAAGATATGGAAATTTTTATTTCATTTTGTATGTATACATATGTATATTTCTGCCTCTTTGTCAAATCAGTAACTCCTTCTATATTTAAATAAAAATCACATATATTATGCTAATTATTTTTAGCACAACTATAAGACTTATAAACCTTTTTATTAATTTAATTTTTATTCTACCTTTATATAAAACAGAAAACACCCCATTTGTATATATTTACATAATTCTTTGGACATAAAGCTATACTTATTTTTGAGTTCCAATTCCTTTCTTAATTACCTTAATTCCTTGCATTTTATCAAACAGAAGCTCCCATGCAATTTTATTTATTGCCAAATTCTTTTCTGTTTTAAATGCAATATATATACTTATATATATATATATATATCTCAGAATTTTCTAATATAAATATATATCATTTTATTTTATTTTATTTTAGGGTCATTACAGTTTCACCCGCTTCTTCGAGACCGCTCTTAGTGTTCCTTCCAGCCTTATGCTTTGTCTCCGTTCAATCAGCCTGACAGTCCTCAAGTTTCTGTCGGTTAGAACCTAGTCAATGTGCCTCTCTTCACCTGGAACCGCTTGGAAGATCCGAACTAGATCTCTGAAATATCCACCATTGGGACGTGAGATTGCGGCTATAAAGGAAGAGAAGTATGTCAGTTTTGAGGTCGGTTATTATTATCTCGGTAATTCATGAGAAAGATTGCAACGCTTAAGTCTATCCAACCATCACCCAGCGAATCAAGGGGGCCACCGAACGTAGAACCATTCAATTTTAAAAGTAACATAGCCTTCCCCAAGAACCAGTTACTATTTGACAGTTCCTAACCACTTCCAAGAATGTGAAAGAAGGGCTGTCTCCGTGACTCTTAATGTTAAATAGATATCTAATCTCAATCAGATTTGGTGATCGAAAGAGAAATTCCATAAACAGAATGAAAGTGCTATTTAACAAGGCGTATCCGTTGGGGTGTAGCTGGGATGGAGCGATTCCAAGGAATGACAGCATTTCCCTTATGTACTGATTGAATGGAGGAAGTGTTCCCACCGTACAAGCATGATGGTTGAAAGTAGTAAACCCCTCCGAGGGAGCATGAGGTCTATCATTTGGCCCTGGCAGTAATACGTCGTCGAGCGACAAGCCGTGTCTTAAAAAAATCCATCCCAGCATATCTTCGGAAATGCCGGACGGCACAGAATCTTATGGATTGCAATTGAATTGGGCACCGGAAAACTCATCCGGGGCTGGATCTATAACTTCGGCTTCGATGGCCGGTATCTCGATAGTTGAAGGAATTGAACTCGGAAGTTCCTGCTGTTGCGAACTTGAAGGTTCCATGACTAACTAGCTTATGGAAAATCATTGTTAAATGGACAATAATGCTCGTGCATCCCACAGTGTAAAGTGTGTGAATGTGTTGTGCAGTGCAGTACTGTGTATCACTTGGAAAATTCTACAAAATTGGAGAAAGCATGTAAATGATAAAACTTCGAAATTCAGTCGGGATGACCATCATCGCTGACCGTCACTACCGCGCCATCTAGACAACAGGGACCGATCTGAGTTAAAGTTTGTTAAAATTTTGTTAAGTTATAGTCCCATCGACGAGCTTCGCAAGATAGTCAGATGTGCCATTCTAAGGTCAAGTCTAATTATGCAAGTTTGAAGCTCGTCGGAGTCAGTTTTTCAAGTATGCAGGGGATTACAAGTTTTTTAAACATTCAATTCGTATTGATCACAAGAGCCTTGTTCGCATCGATAATTCATATTCATCTGAATGCGAGTTAAACTCGGTTAAAAGCTGAAGACTTCGAATCGATCCAAGGCGATCATTTCGTATCGATCAATTGAGCCGCCGTCGTATCGATCCTCTGGTGCATAATTCGAATCGATCGGAAGCTCTGGGTTTCGAATCCATCAGACGCAACCCCTTCGTATCGATCTACATGTTCGAAACATTCGCATCGATCATCCCGACTCGATGCAAAAGCTTAGCCATCGATCGATACGAAGACCTCCATCTCATCATCTCGAAGCCCTGACTCCAGATCGACACGAAAATGAGGATCAAGCCATCCTCCTCCACACTCCTTCTTCCCTAGATCGATTCGAGCTCCATCTTCTCCCTCCACGATTTCGCACAAAATCTACTTCCCCAAACCACGTCCGGACACGAATTCGAATGGAATGGCATGAGAATTTGAATCTCATCATTTTAGGATTGACTTTGTTCAATTAATTACCTGATTTTGATAACTGGTTAGAGGGATTAAAGGTTTTGGTTCGATTCGAAGTCAAGCAGTTTTCCTTTTCCAAGTCTCTGGAGCAATACGAAGGGCTACAGAAGAAACGAGCAAGTGAAAAGTAAAAAGTAAAAAATGGCTAAGTCCACAGTATTTATATGGACTCGAGTGTGAAGGTAAAAAACGATTCGCATCCCAGTAAACTCGACCGGTTGCAAAATGTCACCACGAGATTGTTTCGAACAAGCTGTTCGTATCCATCAACTCGAGCCTTTATCGAAGCGATATTGCCAACAAAGGCTTCTCAGAGTCACCCAAATCCATCGATATGAAGCCATTGTTCGTATCGATCATTTTCGACTCCATCTCCAGTGCATCAATATGAACTGTGCAGTTCGAATCCATCGAATCACAGCTCTCAGAGGCCAACACCCATCAATACGAATTGTCTGTTCGTATCCAATGACACCAGGTACATCGATTCGAAATATACAACAAGGGTTGTTCTGAAGGCATTGAACTCCATCGATACGAACGATCGCTTCGTATCCATCGAACCCCACATCCATCGTTTCGAAATGCTCATCTCGTATCCATCTATGCGATGCATATCGATACAAAGATAATGTTCCAACCTTTTACATCAATTTAGGAGAGGATCGATACGAAGGAACATTCAAAAACAACCGTCGAGCGTTGTTACAATTCGAATTTCGCATCGGTTCAGGAGAGGATCGATACGGAATTCGATACGAGATAAACTAACAACGACTCGTGAACGTGCAAACGTTAACGAAAGTCAAATTAACATATACGCATATATGTCGGACTAATATTCAATTTTCAACATCCATAGGAATTGGATACTTATATGATAACGATTACAACAACAAACAGCTAATCACCAGCATACAGCAATCAGTTGCAAAAATACAGGGTACAACAGTTGACAGTTAACAGCTCAGATTACCGAGGAAGTCAGTCAAAGATTACAACTTTCAGCGAAAAGACGATAACTGTCCAGAATGAAAATTGCAGCATTTCAAAGCACATCATGTTTCCACAAGACGTACTTTGGGGGGAAAATGTTATCCCGCCTTTTGGCAAGGCCGTGACACCAAGAACTTGACTAGAAACCATTGACGGTTCGTCTTAGAGACCGGTTATACGCAAGCTCACTATGGATATCGACGAATTTTGTCCGAGTCCGGATCAAGCTACGATCGACAAGACACGACGAGCAGAGCCATGGAAGCCAGCGTTCCAAATCTCAAGTCAATCCGAGTTCGTATGATCAAGTTATGATCGATGCAAGATTAAGGAAATGATACCATTTTCGTATCCATCATCGATCCCCGGTTCGAATCCATCACTCTCGTATCGATCAGAAAGGCAGCAACCTCGCATCCGTCCTAGAGCCTCAGGTCGACTCGATCGACTTTGCATCCATCGGGAAGCCTCAGTTCGACTCGATCATCCAATGTCCACTTCGTATCCATCGACAAGAAGCATGAGCATCAGTTTTGCATCGATCCAGCATGCACCATTTCGTATCCATCGACTGAAGAGTTTTGTTTGAATCCATCAAGCTTCTTTAGTTCGTATCCATCAGTTAACCTTAGTTCGTATCCATCGAATAACCATTACTTCGTATCCATCAGGTGGCCTTAATTCGTATCCATCGAGGAGCCACTGTTCGTATCCATCAGGCCAAGCAGAGTCGCTATATGTTCGTATCCATCACACTATCATTTGTTCGACTCCATCGATACGAACAGGGCTACTTCCATCGATACGAACATGGCCACATTCATCGATACGAACTGAACTACTTCCATCCATACGAACTGAGCTACTTCCATCGATATGAACTGAGCTACTTCCATCGATACAAACTGAGCTACTTCTATCGATACGAATTGGACCACCTCTATCGATACGAACATAGCAAGATTATCGATACGAACAACATAGTTCCGATCGATACGAACCAAACAGCCTACATAAAAACCCGAACTTGCATCGATCATAACTCACAATCTACAAGTCCAAATGCCATGAAATTTTCACAGGAGCTTACGTTCATGCTAAAGAATGTTCACACCAAATTTCGACTCCATTGGATGCAATCTTGATCGATATGAAATTCGTTCATATCGATCACGGATCGGGCCGAAACTTTGTGGGCTCAGTCGCGTGGGCCCGCTCACGTGCCAGAAGAAGTTTCCCGAGATCCGGGCGAAATGTCAGCCTCCTACACCTATAAATAGACCCCCAGAGCCTACAGAAAAGGGATCTTTGAATTCTCGAATGCCCAGACTCTGCCGGATTCAGTTCTATACTCCATAGCTGCTGCTGTCAACGAATTTTACTGCTGTAATTCATTGTTAACTGCTGTAACCTACTGCAATCAATTGTAATCATCAAAGAAACATCGATAAAGCGATCGATTTCATAATAGACGTAGGCAATGCGCCGAACCACTCTAAATTCCTGTGTTTCTGTGCATTTTTTATCATTTACATATCTGTTTTCGGAGTTTTTGCTTTGTAATCCTCTTTTTTCATTTAATTTCTTCATTTTATCTCTTCAAAAACTTCTGAAGAGTGTTGTGCCTATTTTTGGTGCAAACATTCACCTTTAGTTGATTCTGCCTCAGCGTCTCTAGCAAACCTCTATGATGATCTTCATGCTCTCTCTCATCCTTAGAGTATACCAAAATTCCATCTATGAACACCAATATGAATCTATCCAAATACTCTTGGAAGACTCGATTCATCAAATCCATAAAGAAAGCAGGTGCATTCGTCAACCCGAATGGCATCACTAACCACTCATACGAACCATATCTAGTTCGAAATGCAGTCAAAGGAATACTGTCCTCTGCCACTCTCAACTAATGGAACCCCGTCGCCAAATCCAACTGGGAAAACACCTCGGTGCCAATCAACTGATCAAACAGACCCATCTAGTTCGAAATGCAGTCAAAGGATACTTATTCTTTATCGCCCTTTCGTTCAACTTACGGTAGTCGATACATATCCTCAACGACCCATCTGGTTTCTTTATGAATACCGCGATCGCTTCCCAAGGTGAACTAGTTGGTCTAATAAAATTCCTTCCTTCTAGATCCAATAGCTGCACCTTCAATTCCTTCATCTCAGTAGGTGTCATCCTGCTAGGTGGTCTACTCATAAGTTCAGCTCCTGGCACAAGATCTATCCGAAACTCAACAGCTCGTTTCGGTGGTAGTCCTGTAACTGGCTCAAAGACATCTGCAAACCCTCTTGCAATTCAAACCTGACCTAGCTCTTCTCCTATTTCCATTGCACTTAACAATGCCCAACAACTCCGGTCAGAATTCTACTGAGAATATAATTTGGTTATGACTATATGGGTGTCTCAAAGATATCTCCCCATCCTGGCAGAATATCCTGGCCTCATACCTTCTCAACCAATCCATTCCCAAAATGATTCCAAAATCTACAAAATCGTAAACATACAAACTGCATGCAAACTTATGACCTAACAAATCAAGTTCTAACTGGTCACATCTCATCCCTAAAGTTGCATACCCTCCTATTTGATTCGCAACCCTTAAGGAAGTAACAAGGTATGTGGGTTCTAAGCATAACCTATCAACCAAACACCAAGATATAATGAATGTGATGCACCAGTATCAAAAAGTATCCTAACTGGAATACTATGAATCAAAAACGTACCTTCCATCATAGTTTTCCCTTTATCAGCTGCAGTGGGCTTAGCTGATGATCCAACAGCAAAAACTTTCCCCTTGTCTGCCCTGGCTGGCTCTGGACACTGGTTCTTGTAATGCCCAACTTGATCACAATTAAAGCATTTCACATTCTTTTTATCTGCAGCCTTCTGCCCCTTACCTGACCGGCACTCATTTGCATAATGACCCTTCTTGTCATATTTGTAGCATAACAAATCAGCCTTTACCTTCTTGGCAGCATCCCATTTTTGGGCCCCCTTCCTCTTAAAGAACTTCCTCTTCTTTCCTTGAGGACCCTGGGATTCATCTGTCTTCTCTCTAGCAGAAATAGTAAGTATCTCTTCATGGCGAATGGCCATCTCCACCACCACATTACTAGGTTCTCAGATATGGGTCATGGTCATTCTAGCAAGCTCAGGTCTCAGTCCTCGAATGAACCTTTCATTCCTTCTAACATCAATGTCAACCAAAGCATATCCATATCAAGATATCATCAAACTTAGCAGCGTACTTGGCCATTGACATCTCTCCTTGAACCAGATCCATGAACTCCTCATCAAAGCCGACTTAGCAACCTCAGATAAAAACCTCTGCCCAAACCTTCTCCTGAAATCAGCCTATGTCAACTCTTCCTTTGGTACCCTGGCGGTCACACTATTCCACCAATGAAGTGATGCCCCTTGCAACTTACCTAGAGGCTAGCCTTCTCTTTTTCCCATCATCCAAGCCTAGATCGGTACTGATCCTTTCACGGCTCAATAGCCCATTCTCAACTTCAACATCATTTTCCATTCCAACAAACGGCTTTCCACCCAAACTGGTGTAGTCTCTACTTAGCTTAGCATGGTTATTCCCAACTGGAGCCACAGGATTAGCTCCTCCAACATTACCAGCAACTCCAGCTTGCAAAATATTGGCTAACAACAGATAAACCATCTCGCATCTACTGGCGGATTTCCAGCACCTACATTGGCTTCAGCATTAGGATTAGCATTAACCTATCGACCTTGGTTCCTCCTTGTGTTAGGTCGAGCATTTCCATTTGTTGTGTTGCTCCTCCACCTAGATTCCCTCTTCCGTTTCCTGCTTCCATATCCTATTTCTCGTAAATCTGCATACGAGCCTTAGTAAGATACAGAAGAACGGTCTAAGAGAAAAGGGAATAAGTACTTATATATATATATATATATCAAATACAAGTATGTTACTATAGCGTTAACCCAAACCCCGATCATATTTTCAAATTCATTAGATTATGGTTCAAAAACTTTTAGGTTTATCTTTCTTTTAAAGTTTCATAAACCTATGCTCTGATACCAACTTGTAACATCCCCCCTACTTGGAGGCCCAAAACTAATGGCTACGGATGCTGCAGTCATCCATAGTTATTAATCCTCGGTGACCAAATACGATGATGTTAGATTCATTGATATACAGAAACACATGAATATGGAAAAAATTTAAACTTCAAACAAAATCACATTTCATTCCAAAATATTTCCAATTCATTACATAATCCCAAATTCGGAAATCAAGTTCAGAGAAAATATATTTATTACAACATGCGCCAAAAGCGACATATGAAGATGCCCCCTTGGATGATCAGAGTATATACAGGCAATATAACAACTTTGCCATTACAAACAACACAGCGGAATCAAAAGAAAAGTGAACTCTGAATAGATATCGTGCCACCTGCACGTCTCCGGAAGCTTATTCGTCTTAAGAGGTACTTGAAAACCTCAACTCTCAAACTACTCAAAATCAATTGAATACCCGAGAGTTTAAGGGGTAAACATAAACTTCGAGTCAGGCATAAAGCCTGTTATGAATAATAATCTACCATCTCAAATCATTTAGATATCTAGTGAGACCATGCCGCTTAGCGGAACGGGTTCCCCTTACTAGTATCTCAAAACCTTTATAAAACCATATATTGTGCTCCTCATTCACAATGGTTAAAACAATTCAAAATAGTATAATATGATTATATGCAAAACAACTGAATCAATTCTGGATTACCCATCCCAGTTTATTTTAGAGTATCTATCTCAATTATAGTTTCTAGGATTACTTAACCTATTAGTTTTCATGGGCTGACTAATAACCGGTTAAACATTTAAGGACTCCTTGTCCAATTACATAGTTTTCATGCGATCGCTATGAACCTATTGTTAACTCCAATATCTTACTCTTATCCTAGTTTTCATGGATTGACTAGGAACCTATTGGTGACCCCAATATCCTTTCTTCTTACCCTAGTTTTCATGGGTTGACTAGGAACCTATTGACATCTATCAATATATTATCCGGATATAGTTTTCATGGGCTAACTACAAACCAACTGGCCCCAGCTAGTATCAAATCATAGTTTTCATGAGCTTACTATGAACCTATCTTTCTAACATCTTCATTCACACATAGTTTTCATGGGCTAACTATGAACCTATTGGCCCCTGCCAATATCTTTTCCTATACATAGTTTTCATGGGCTTACTGAGAACCTATTGGCCCCTGCCAATATCTTTCATTTATATTTTAGCATCTTATATTCTGGTCTTCCCGACCTCCTGGATGCAACTCTACTCATTCAGAAGTTTATTCAATTTATATTCACTACTGGGTTAATCTAACTGGTTCTTCTAACCTTTATCCCCAAAATGCAGTTATGGATCCACTATAAAGTGAATATATTCATATTAGAAGAAGCAATATAACAACATAGCAATACCACTCCTGTGGGTTTAATAAAACATGGTTAATCCCTTTAACCTATTACTTTATCAAAGATAGCTTCTTTTTAAAACCATTATAAAAATTCCTTTAATTTAGCCATGGGTTTTTCCTTTTTAAAAATAGAGTTTGGGTTATAAAACCTTTCGATATCTTCGAAATATAGCTTTCGACTTTATAGGATAACCTCCTTCGAAAGCCTTAAAATCTATCTTCAAAACAACAGGCTTCTGCCTTTATAATACTTTAAAACCTTCCCTTGAAACCTTTCGATTGTATTAAAGTATTAATACTAACCTTTAGAAGCTTAGCTTCGAAACGAGTTGAAAGTACCCCTTTCGACATTAATGGAAGTAGCCCTTCCAAAATCATTGAAAGTACCCCTTTCGAAAGCTTTGGGTTTATACTTAAAATATTATTTGGGTCAAAGTGAATATAGGAAAAAGCATTTGTTTTGAAGCCATCCTTTATCATATAAAAATATTGGGGAATACTTGATGGCGTCGGCACCATCTCTTTCGAAAGCATAAATCATCTAGGTAAAACATTGGAAGGTTGGCGTCGAACCCCTTTCAAAACCATTACCTTCGAAACCCCTAACCCCTTTCGAAAGCTATAGTAATTGGCTTGATCTTATAAAACAAAGTATCCTTTCGATAACATTGATGTCTTCAACACCATCGAAAGGTTAAAGAACGGCAGCATGGTATCGATTAGGTCGGAACCCCTTCTTTTAAAACATTCTTTCTTAAGTATAGGAACCCAGTCGAAAGCAATCTAAATTTAATGGTAACCCTTTTGAAACCTTTTAAAACCTCTTTTGAAACCAAATGCTTTGACTCTGTCGAAGGCTTAAAACAAAACAAAGGCAGGCGCTTTTCTTTTAAAAAATAACCAAGGTTTTGACTCCTTCGGAAGCCATACTTTCGATACCTTACCTTCCGCCTTTCTCCAATCCACTACGTACCATCTTAGTGATAACTTAAGTATTGGTTTCGACATGGTAGGTTTCGACAAAGATAAAGGCATATGCTTCTGTGTCGAAAGGTGCTTTCCTAAGTAGGCGGAACCAATTTTCTAATGTAAACCTGGTTTTTCCTACTTTAAGCAAACTTTTCTCTAACTAACCTACCACGTGTCAACACCAGATTGGTTGCCTTAACTTTTTCAAAAATAACTGCCGCTAATCCATATCTAAACCATGTTTAAGTTAATCAAATAAGCCCTTCCAATTTTTGCAAAGAAGTCCCTCTTCAAAATTAATTTATTTTGCATAGAAAATCACTTTGGAAAATCCCGAAAATTTCCAAATATTCACTTTAATCATGTTATCTAACATATCAAAATTTTAGACCTAAAATTCTACATATATTTTTCAAAATAAATTTATAAACCCAAATAACTATATTTTCCTTTGAAAATTCATAATAATCTTTACATTTCTTGGAAAATTATCAAAATTGAAACCCAACTCCAAAATCATATTTCTCATGGCATAAAATTTTCCCATGGCATTTAATCATCATTTAATCTCGATTTTGACCTAAAACCATATAAAAAATCTTTTAAACAATCTTGTTTAAATCATATAAATCACAAATCAAGCATATCATCATCAAATATATCATGAAAATGAATTTACCCTTAAATCCAAAAATATATGATTTAAAACAACATAGAGATGGAATTATTATTCACCTTGACCTAGATAAGGAGATTGGACTGAGATTGATTTCCCATAAGCTTGATTTTCTAGCTTTAATTTTTCAATTCTTCTTCCTCCTAAAGGCCGACCGTTCCTCTATCTTTTAGTTTTCATTTTAGAATGATGTGATTGGGAAGAAATGGTAGGAAAGAAATATATATGTGAGTAAGGGTCATTGGGCGGCTATTTCCAATTATACCCTTATGTAATTTTTTTAACCTAAAACAATTCTTTAGCACATTAATTAGTTTACTAGGCATGACCTTAATTAATTAATTCAAGTCTTAATCCCCTTATCTCTTACATTTACATTATTCTATTTAATTTATCTAATTAAATCTCCTGAATAATGTTATCAAAAATTAGGGGTGTTACAAGTTGAGTGGAGCCAAGGTATTCTCGCAGTTGGATTTAGCTACAGGTTTCTATCAACTCAGAGTAGCAGAGGATAGTATACCTCTGACGACATTTAGAACCAGATATGGGTCATACGAATGGTTAGTTAAGTTGTTCGTACTGACTAATGCGCCAGCATTCTTCGTAGATTTGATGAACTGAGTTTTCTGAGAGCACTTGGATAGGCTTGTATTGGTTTTCATAGATGATATCTTAATATACTCTACAGATGAAAGAGAGCATGAAGTTCATCTTATAGTGGTGCTTGAGACGCTGAGGCAGCATCAGCTAAAGGTGAAGTGTTCGAAGTGTCATTTTTGGAAGAAGGAATGGAAGTTTCTGAGTCATGTTCTCTCAGAGAAAGGGTTGTCAGTGGATCCGACTAAGATTGAATCGGTGAATAGTTGGAAGATACCCGAGACGGTGACAAAGATATAGAGTTTCCATGGATTTGTTGGTTATTATCAGAGGTTCATTAAGGATTTTTCACGGATAGCGGCACCGATGACCAAGCTAACATGAAAGGATGTAAAGTTTGTGTAGACCGATAAGTGTGAGGAAGCATTCTAGAGTTTGAAACACTTATTAACCCATGCACCTATGTTGGTCGTTCCGGAAGGGAATCAGGATTTGGTAGTTTATATAGATGCGTGTGGAAAAAGATTAGGAGCTGTCTTGATGCAGAGAGGTAAAGTGATTGCCTATGCTTCTAGATAGCTTAGACTGCATGAGGTCAAGTATTTGACGCATGATTAGGAATTATTTGTAGTGATTTTCGCGTTGAAGGTGTGGAGACATTACCTTTTGGGAGAAAGGTTTGAGTTATATACAGATCATAAGTCGCTGAAGTATTTGTTCTCTAAGAAGGAGTTGAACATGAGACGGCGGAGGTGGTTAGAGTTTATTGTCGCTTATGATTTTGAGATTGAGTACACACCAGAGAAAGGAAACAAGGTTGCAGATGAACTTAGCAAGAAACATCAGAATGCATTATTAGCGATGATAACTGAGTGGAAAGAGTTGGCAGCATTAACAGATTGCAAAGTATAGTGGAGATCTGAGGCTGGGTCTAGCAGAGAAACCATAGTGTTATCTTGTTTGGAAGTTAGACTAGTGATGATCGAAAAGATTGCTTCTAAACAGGAAGAAGATCCGGTGTTAGCTGAACGGATCAGGAAGTTAAGAGATGGAACCGAGAGCGATGACTTGAAAGATTTCAGTCTTGACCAGAATGGGAGGTTGAGAAAGAAAGGAGGATTATGTATTCCGAGTGTAGGAAGCATAAGTAAAGAAGTCTTGGAGGAATGCCATTGTTCGAAGTTCTCTTTTCATCTAGGAGGTACTAAGATGTACCATGATGTGAAGAGAAGTTTCTTCTAGGAAGGAATGAAGCGGGATATTGGCTTATGGGTAAAGTAGTGCTTGATTTGCCAATAGGCAAAGGTCGAACACCAGAAGCCAAGTGGATTGCTTCAGCTATTGGATATTCCAGTATGGAAGTAGGATTCTATTTCTATCGATTTTATTGACGGGTTGCCAAGGTAAAACAGGGGAAATGTTAGTATATGGGTCATAGTGGAAGGATTGACCAAAAGTTTCCATTTCATCCCAGTTAAGTCAACCAGAACGGCACCTGTATTGGCGAAGTTGTTTATGAAGAATGTGGTTAGACTGCATGGAATTCCTAGTAGTATAGTAAGTGATAGAGATCCTTTATTCGTTAGCGAGTTCTGGAAGAGTCTGCAGGAAATTTTGGGAACCAAGCTTAAGATGAGTACCGCTTACCATCCGCAGATAGATGGGCAAATAGAAAGGGTTAACAAAATCTTGGAAGATTTGTTAAGAGTTTGTGTACTAGATTTCAGGGGATCATGGAAAGACCATCTGCATTTAGCCGAGTTTTCGTATAACAACAGTTATTAGACTAGTATTGAGATGGCACCGTTTGAAGCATTGTTTGGAAGGCCATGCAAATCTCCCATATGTTGGTTAGAGATCAGAGATAGGTTGGTTCTTGGTACAGATTTGGTTAGGCAAGCTGCAAAAAAGATTATGGTCATTCGCCTAGAATGAAGGAGGCCCAGTTTAGGCAGAAGAGTTATGCGGATAAGAGACGGAAAGATTTAGAGTTCTCGGTTGGAGATCAGGTTTTCATCAAAGTATCACCGATGAAGGGTGTGAATAGATTTGGGAAATCCGGAAAGTTAGCACCGAGATTCGTTGGACCTTTTCCTATTGTTGAGAGGATCGGGAAACCCGCATATAGTGTTGAATTGCCGAGTGGTTTGGCAGGAGTCCACGATGTTTTCCATGTTTCTCATCTCTGAAAGTGTGTTAAAGACCCAGAGACTGTTATTGCACCGACTGTGCTAGATGACTTATTAGTAGAAGCGGATTTGACTATAGTGAGGAAGCCAGTTCACATAGTTGTGAGAGATGAAAAGAGGCTTAGAACCAAAACGGTCAGATTATTCAAAGTCCAGCGGAGCGACAACGACAGGGACTATATTTAGGAGATTGAGAGCAGGATTAGAGATACTTATCCTGACTTGTTTGATGGTATGTCTTACCTTCTTGTTTGATTTGTTGTATACCTTATCGTAATTTCGAGGATGAAATTCCTTAAGGAGGGGAGTCTGTAACACTCCAGATTTTTGGTAACATTATTTAGGATATTTAATTAGTTAAATTAAATAAAATAATTTGTTGATTAGGGGATTGAGATTTGATTAATTAAGGGGTAGCCGTGCCATTTAAGCAATGAATTAAAATAAGAGTTAAATTGAAATAGAGGAGGGGTAAAATAGGAAAGAGGCCATTCCTAAATCCCTAAAACATGGCTGTGTATTCCTATACACATTCACTTTTATTTTCAAATTTTTTAAAGAGGCTGGCTACCATTAACAAGGAAAAGAGGAAGAAAAGCTAAGGAAGAAGCTAATTCAAATCAAATCCATTCACATCTTAATGTCTATAATCTCTAAAGCTAAGGTGAATAATGTTTACATCTCAAATTTTTATTGTTTTCGATTTTAAGATGATTTCCAAATATTTTGCATTGATTTGCCATGTTTTTGAATGATGGAATAATTATATATACTTGTTAATGATTTATGGTTGTTCATATAGATTTTATGACATGTTTTGATACGAAAACCCTATTAAATGACATCCAAATGCCCTGCGAATTTTTATAAAGATCATAAATAATATTTTAGAATAGGGTTTCAGTTTTCAGAATTTTCTGAATAATTGTGGAATTTATATGAATTTTAGAGTAAAGAAAAGGTTAATTTGGGTTAATAATTATTTATGGTTAAATAATAAAAGATTTGGCTCTGAAATTTTTATATGTTGGAAAACTTATTAAAAGAGATCTTCTAGAATTTTCTTAGATTTTTCCTAAGTGTTTTAATGGGTATATAAAGTTATTTAAGGTATGGGATTTAATGTTTTATATATTTTAAAAGGAGATGGGGCTTTTTGCAGATAAAACAGTATAGAAGATGATTTTATGAAATAAATTGAAAAATGCCACTCAACATCGGAAGTGGCCCAAACCTAGGTTGTGACGCTTCCTGTTGAGTACACAATTAAGACTTTAAGTTCGTTTACACTGTACAAGAAAGACAATTATAAAGAATGGGACTAAAGAGCAAATTAGATTTTATTCTTTCATATTGCAATAGCATCAACAATTCAAAAAGATTAGTTCTGAAAATTGCAGTATTTTTTATTGGTAAAGAAAGAGGCAACCAATCAAAATTAGACACGTAAAGCTGGCTAGGTGAAAAGAAGTATTTTCTACATGTTTTTCACTGTTTCGATGCTTTCGGCACCAGGTTTCCGCCTCCTCATCTTCGCTTCCGACATAGTCGAAACCAATGCACATGGTATCAAGAAGCTAGTACGTAGTGAATTAGACGTAGGTGGAAGGTATGGAGTCGAAACTAGGGGTTTCGAAGGGGTTGAGGCATTACTTTGTTTTTAAATTAAAATGCGCCCGATTGCTTTCAACTAAATGGCTTTCGGTTGAGTAGCTATCGACTCAGTTAGCTTTCGACTGGGTTTAATGGATTTAAAGGAAATGGTTTCGATTGGGTTGCGCCTCTGTTTTTAAATGATTGCTTTCGACTAAGTCAAAGCCTTTTTGCTGCTGCTTTCTACCTTTCGACCCAGATGGTTTCGAAAGGGTTGTTTACTTTGTTTTCTAAAATTTGACCACTTCTCCAATGCTTTCGAAGGGATGATTTCGACAGCATCACATCTTTACTTAGGAAATGGTTTCGAAACAAATGCTTTTGACTTAAATGTCTTAAAGACCTTTTTCTATGATTGAAGTAAAACCCAAATGGTTTCGAAAGAGACAATTTTAAATGGTTTTGAAGCAGATGCTTTCGACTTCAATGGGTTTCTGATCCTTTTGCTCTAGTTGAAAGCAGAATCCAAATGGTTTCGACCGAGACGATTTTCAAAGGTTTCGAAGGGGTGAATTTTCGAATGGTTTCGAAAGGTTTCCACATGTTTTAAATTGAACCCAAGAGCTTTCGAAAGAGTTGAGTTTCGATACTTTTGAAAGGTTTTAATAAATGGTTTTGAAAGGGGTGGTTCCCCTGGGTTTTGACAGGATCGAAAGGGAAGGTTTTTCCTATGTTTCGAAAGGCAATATTTAAAGGTTTTAAAGGAGGATATCTAATGTTTTGAAGCTTTCGGAGAAAAGAAAGGAAAGATTTTTCCATTGTTTCCGAAAGGCGTGGTTTAATGGTTTTGAAGCTTTCAAAGGAAAGGCTTTTAATGGTTTCGAAAAGGTCACTTTCAATGGTTTCGAAGGGGTTACCTTTAAGGGTTTCGAATGGGTTGTTTAAAGGTTTTAAACAAAGGTTTCGAATATATTAAATAGGTAGAATAACCTAAGTGTTTTCAAGTTAAAAAGGACTAACTTATTTTGAAAGGATAGCCAATCCTTATTAAAATTCATCAACATTATATTGGGTAAAGTATATATAACATGGCAAAATAGCTTAGAGTAAAGCTAAGAATATATTTTCATTGTAAAAGTATGATTTAAAAGGTTAAATTATTTTGAAAAGGTTTTTAAGGAAAAAGATAAAGGGTAGATAACCCTAAGAAAATTATTCGGATAGTTAGTCCATTTTGATCCGTACAGTTAGTCCAGTTTGCGGGTAGTCAGCCCAGTTTTATGGACAGATAGTCCATTTGTTAGCATAACGGACCTTGCTATTATGTTGTAGATAGGTAGTCCACTTATTACCTATTTTATGGATAGATAGTCCATTTATTACCATAAAGGATATTTCTATTTTGATATAATCAGTTTGATTAACCAATTTGGTTGCAGGAAAGGATTTGCAAAATATATGTTTTAAAGAGGATATTAGTGAGGGGAAACCCGTTCCGCTAAGCGGTATGGTCTCACTTAATATCAGTAAACCGTGATGTAACAGAATTATTCACACCAGGCTTTATGTATGACTTGATGTTTTTGTTTCCTCTTAAACTTTTGGGTGCTCAGAATGATTTGAGTTGGCTGAGGGTTAAGATTTTCAGGCTTTAGTCATTTAGGCGAATAAAGCCTCTTGAGACGAGCAGGTGGATGATGGATAGCTAATTAGGAGTTACAGATCGTTTTGTTAGTTCCGCTGTGTATTTAGTCAGATATGGCTATATTGCTTTGATCAACCAAGGGTGCATTGTCATATGTCGCTCTTGGCATATTTTGTAAATGATATATTTAATCATTGCCTGAGAAAGGTTAAAGGATTATGTAACATGGATATGAATTATTATTTTGAAATGTAATCAGTGAAATGTTATTTTGAAATCTAAGATTTTGTTCATATTCATATGCTTCTGATATTGTGGATACCATTAGCATTACCATATTTTGTCACTAGAAGTTAATACTATAGATGACAGCAACATCTGTAACACTTAGCTTTTGGCCTCTAGATACGGGAGGTTACAGGAATGAAATCGGCACTCTTGGTCAATCTATCAACTACGACCCATATACTTTCATTTCCTCTACTAAACATTGGCAACCTGTCTATAAAATCCAAAGAAATAGAATCCCACTTCCATACTGAAATATCTAATGGCTGAAGTAACCCACTTGGTTTCTGATGTTCAGCTTTTACTTGTTGACAGTTCAAACACTGCTTCACCCATAAGCCAACATCCCTCTTCATACCTTCCCAATAGAAGCTCCTCTTCATATCTAGATATATCTTGGTCCCTCTAGGATGAATCATAAACTTGGATCGATGACATTTTCCAAGAACATCTTTCCTCAAGTCCTCCACATGCGGAACACATAATCGTCCCTTCTTTCTCAACCATCCTCTCTGGTCAAGACTAAAATCTCTTAGATCATTGATCTCAGTTCCAACCTAAGCCTTCTAATCCTCTCGGCTAATACTGGATCCTCCTTCTGCATAGAAGCTATCCTTTCGATCAATACTGGTTGAAATTCTAAAGAAGACGACATAGCGGTACTCTGACTAGAACTAGCAGTCGATCTTAACTGCACACTACAAGTAGTCAAAGCTTCTAAATCCTTCCACTCTGCCAACATACCTAACACAGCATTCTGATGCTTTCTGCTAAGCGTCTGCAACCTTATTACCTTTTCCTAGTGTGTACTCAATTCCAAAATCATAAGCAGAAATAAACTCTAACAATCTCTGCTGTCTCGTGTTCAACGCCTTCTGAGAGAACAAATACTTCAACGACTTATGATCCATATATATCTCAAACCTCTATCTAAAAAGGTAATGTCTCCACACCTTCAACGTAAATATCACTGCGGCTAATTCCAAATCATGAATAGGATATCATACTTCATGCGGTCTAAGCTGTCGTGAAGCATAGGCAATCACTTTACCCTTCTGCATCAATACAGCTCCCAATCCAGTTCCACATGCATCAGTATACACCACCAACCCTTTGTTTATGTCTGTAACTACTAACACAGGTGCATTAGTCAATAAGTGTTTCAAGCTCTAGAATGCTTCCCCACACTTATCGGTCCACACAAACTTCACATCCATTTACGTTAGCTTAGTCATCGGTGCTACTATCCTCGAGAAATCCTTGATGAATCTTCGGTAATGGCCAGCAAGTCCAAGAAAACTTCTAATCTCAGTCACCATCCTGGTCTCTTCCAAATATTAATAGCTTCGATCTTATTTGGATCGACTGACAAGCCCTTCTCTAAAACCATGTGACCAAGAAACTTAACCTCTTTCTTCCAAAAATGACACTTGGAAAACTTCGCCTTTAGCTGATGCTGCCTCAGCGTCTCAAGCACAAATCTAAGATGATCCTCATGCTCTCTTTCATCCTAAGAGTATACTAAAATGTCATCTATAAATACCAACACGAATATATCCAAGTGCTCTCGGAAGACTCATTTCATCAAATTCATAAAGAATGTCGGCGCATTAGTTAGTCCGAACAGCATCACTAACCAATAGTACGATCCATATCTGGTCCTAAACACTATCAAAGGTATACTATCCTCTGCTACTCTATGTTGATGGAAACCTGTTGCAAAATCCAATTGAGAAAATACCTTGGCTACACTCAACTAAGCGAATAAATCGTCAATTCTAGGCAACGAATATCGATTCTTTATCGTCTTCTCATTCAACTTACGGTAATCGATACATAACCTTGATGATCCATCCGGATTCTTGGCAAACACCGCTGCTGCTCCCTATGGTGAACTACTCGGTCTAATAAAATTCTTGCCTTCCAAATCCACCAACTGCACCTTCAGCTCTCTCATCTCTATAGGTGTCATCCTGCTTGGCGGTCTACTCATTAGTTCAAATCCTGACACCAAATCTCTCTGAAACTCAATGGCTCATTCCAGTGGCAACCCTACTACAAGTTCGAAGACATCTGCAAATTCTCTAACCATGAAAACTCGATTCAACTCGTCCTCTAACTCCACAACACCTAACAAAGCATTCACCTCACAACTAGGGTTTTCTACGGTATATACAATTCGATTACTACAATAAGGGTGTCTAAGTGATATTTACCTATCATGGAAAAATATTCTAGCATCATACTTTCTTAACCAATCCATACCCAAGGTAATTCCGAACTCTACAAAGTCTAACACATGCAAACTGCAAACAAAGGTATGACCTAACAAATCAAACTCTAGGAGGTCACACTTCATCTAAGTGTCACATACCCTCCTATCGAATTTGCAACTCTTAAGGAAGTTACTAAGTTTTAGGGTTCTAGGTTAAGCTTATCTACCAAACAAAGAGATATAAAAGAATGTGATGCACCGCTATCACACAGAACAATAATTGGATCGAAAGCGTACCTCCCAACATTGCTTTTCCTTTCTCCTGCGCTGTTGGTCTTGAGGTAGCCGGTTCCAATGCAAATACTTTGCCTTATTTTCTCTAGAGAAGCAAGCATTTCTTCATGTCTTAAAGCCATTTCCACTATAACATCACAGGGATATCTGATATGAGGTAATGCAGCCCTGGCCAACTCAGGCTTCAAACCCATGATAAATTTCCCATTCCTCTTCATCATGGTATCCATAATGCATACCCATTCCTAGCCAACTCCTCAAACCTTCTAGCATACTCTAACACTGTCATGTCTCCCTGCTCCAAATTCAGCAAACTTTTTGAGCAAAGCATACTGCGCCATCATAGACATGAACCTCTCCTAGAACCTCCTCCTAAACTTAGCCCATGTCATCGTCTCTTCATCCACTCTAGCTGTCACACTATTCCACCAGAATAAAGCTGCTCCCTGTAGCTATCTCGATGCAAGTTGCCTCTTTTGCTCATCATGAGCCCTAGATCAGCAAATAACCTTTCGCAATGAAGAAGCCAATTCTCTACTTCGATTGCGTCCTCGGTACTGATAAACGGCTTTCCTCCAAGCCGAACATAGTCTCTACTAAAGATAGCATAATTGTTGACCATCGGAGCATCCTGAACTCCTCCTTCAGCATTTCCTCCAACCACTCTAGCAGCAATTCCAGCCTGCATCATATTCACGAAAAAATGATACATAGCTCCCATATCCACTTGTAGGACTCCAGCACCAACATTTCCTACTTGTGCCTAACCTTGGTTCCTTCTCGTATTTGGTCTGACATTTCCATTTGTGGTGGTGCTTCCTCCAAGATTCACTCTTCCACTTCTAGAATCCATATCTGTATTCAAGCCTCCTGAGATACAAAAGAATAACCTAAGAGAGATAGGAGAATAGAGATATATAGCATATACTTATATATATCATATACAAGCATGTTACTATAGCGTTATCCCATACCCCGATCTTTTCTCTATATCCTTAGGATTATGTTTTCAAAAATCATTTTAGTTTAAAGTTTTTCATAATCCTATGCTCTAATATCAAGTTGTAACATCCCTTATCTAGAGGCCCAAAGCTAAGCGCTACAGATGCTGCAGTCATCCATAGTATTAACTTTTGGTGACCAAATACGGTAATGTTAATGGTATCCATAATATCAGAAGCACTTGAATATGAAATAAAAACATCATAGATTAGAAACATTCTTCTGATTACATTTCAAAACAACTTTTCATATCCAAGTACATAATCCTAAACCTTTATCAAGTTCAGATAAAATATAATGATTACATAAATACGCAAAGAGCGACATATGATGATTCCCCTTTGGTTTACCAGAGTACTATGTAGTCATAACTGACTTAATAAAACACAACCGAATCAAACAAAATAAAACAGCAACTCCTAAATAGTATTCGCCAGCCACCTGCTCATCTCCGGAAGATTTATTCGCCAACCTACTAATAACTTGAAAATCCTCAATCCTCGGCCTACTCAAATAAATTTTTGAGCACCCGAGAGCTTAAGGGGAAAAACATAAACTTCGAGTCAGACGAAAAGCCATGTGTGAATAATACTATACATCTCGGTTATATGATATTAAGTAAGACCACGCCGCTTAGCGGAACGGGTTTCCTCTCACTAATATCCTTTAAAAACATATCTTTTGCAAATCCATTTCTTGTAACCAAAACTAGTTAAAACTGTAAAGCAATATCATATAAACATACATGTCAGGTAATAAATGAACTATCTGTCCAAACACTATAGTTTTGTTTGGCTAACTACTAACCTTTGGCTGACTCGAGCCACCAGGCAATATAGACAAATAATCTAACACATGTTAGATACAAATAATCTAACATCTGTTAGATACTCCTCTTCTGGATGGTCTGTCCCTGACTTATCTTCTCCCAGGGTCCACTTATCTTAATGGTTTTGCGGGCTCACCAATAACCTAACTGTGTACAAACATATATTCCTTTCTGTGTGTAACATCATTTTAGTCTTATCTATGATAAAGCCTTGCATACTAGAATTTTGGACTAAATTAGCTGAGGCTAATAACTATTGTATAGGGCGCGACCCTATACCAGTCCTATATGGTATTCTAATATCCGAGTCATTTACTTAGGGAAACCTTCCCTTAAATTTTCCTTGAAAACCCTTTTTTCTTCTCAAATTGATTTAAAATCTTTAAACCAAACTTAAACAAGGAAAATATATATATATATATTCTATACTTTACTCAAATCATCTTGCAATGTTATATATATATATATATATATTACTCAAATCTTTGTTGATGAAAACATTTAAAACTTTGAAAGTACCCCTTTCGAATCCACTGAAAGTACCCCTTTCGAAACCATTGAAAGTACCCCTTCGAAACCAAGTAAACCCTTCTTTATAACCTAGGCCGAAAGGCTAAAACATTCCTTTTGAAACCATTCAAACTCTTCCTTTCAAAACCATTGAAAAACCTTCCTTTCGAAAGCTTTAAAACCTTAGACATCCTATCTTTAAAACACTTAAACATTGCCTTCCGAAATCATTGGAAAACCTTTCCTTTCAAACCTTTTGAAACCATAGGGGAACCACCCCTTTGAAACCTTTTTTTAAACGTTTCGAAAGCATCAAAACATTTACAAACAGCAAAACTTTTGAAAGCCTTTGGGTTCAATTAAAACATGTGGAATAACCTTTCGAAACCATTTAAAACTATCTCTTTAAAAACCTTTGGGTTATACCTTCAATACAGCAAAAGGGTCATAAAACATTTAAGTCGAAAGCTCTCTTCCGAAAGCAGTTCCTAAGTAAAGAAGTGATGGTGTTGAAACCAACCCTTTCGAAAGCAATGGAGAAGCGGCTTAGTTTTAAAAGCAAAGTATTCCCTTCGAAACATTTGTTTCGAAAGGTAAGAAAAGCGGTAGCTAGGGGTTTCGACCCCTTCAAAAGCATTTACTTAAAACAAAAGGCGCAACCCATTCGAAACTTTTCCTTTAAAACATTTGACTCAGCAGAAAGCCAACAAAGTCGAAAGCATATCCCTCGAAAGAAAAGCAGGCATGTTTTCAATTGAAAGCAAGGCAACGTTCGACCACTTCGGAACCATTAGCTTCGACCCAGTGCCTTTCACCTTAGGCCAATTCGTTTCGCACCAAGTCTTTGATGCCATGCGCATTGGTTTCGATGCTAATGAAGGCGGAAGTACTTGGTCGGAACCCTTGGTGCCGAAAGTGGTGAAACATGCCAAGAGCATGTAAAAACTAATTTTTACTTTAAAAAGAATTTCTTTTCAACTAACCTGCCTTATTTGTCAAAATATTATTGGTTGCAAATTTTCTTTTCTAAAAGTGTTGCCAATATTTCAGAAATAAACAATTTAATTTATTTATAAAATACCCCTTCTCCTTTTATAAATATATAGAACATTTAAGTCGCATACGTTAAATAATTTTATATATCCATTAAAATACTTAGGAAAATTCTACAAAAATTCAAGAAAATCATTTTTAATATGTTTTCCAACATATATTAATTTCAGACCCAAAACTTATATTATTTAACAGTAAATAATTTTAAACCCAAATAATCATTTTCCTCACTAAAAAATTAATACAAAATCCACATTAATTCAGAAAATTATGAAAATTGAAACCCGTCTCTAAAATATCATTTCTGATCTAAATCTAAATTCGCAAGGAATTTGGATGTCATTTAATAGGGTTTTCACATTAAAACATATCATAAAACCTATATGATTAAGCATAAATCATCAACAAGCATATATAAACATTTAATCATTCAAAAACATGGCATAACCTTGCAAAATAATTTGAATTCATCTTAAAACTGAAAACAATTAGAAAACATGAGATGTAGTCATTATTCACCTTAGCTTTCAGATTAAGGATTTGAAATTTGATCTTGGATTAAGTTGATTTGGATTCTTCCTCTTTATTTAGCTAATCTTCCGCTTACTTCTTCTTAATGGTGGCTAGCCTCTAGCTTTGCATTTAAGTTCGTGAAATAAACGTGTAAAATGAAATGGTATGAAGGCTTAGGATATATGAATATGGCTCATTCCTATTTTACCATTATCTAATTCATTTTGCTTTTCCTTAGTTCATTAATTCAATTAGGCACGGCTACACCCTTATTTTACAAATCTCAATTCCCTGATCCAATTAACCTTTTCATTATTTTATTTAATTTAGCTAATTAAATCTCCTAAATAATGTTATGAAAAATTAGGGTTGTTACAGTATATCCTCTAGATACACACACATTCAGGTCTGGTAGCATAATATCTCTTGATTGTTGTGATGTTAGTGGATGTTACACATATGTATGTTGCATACGAGTTGTATAGTTGTGCATACATATAGAATTGCAAGTATACTTATTTAGGATGTTGCATACATTTTGATGCATGGCATGAGCATTTGCATGACAAGAGGTCGACTGGATCAGTAGACCACCAACTTTATGCATTACTATAGGTTCATGTGTGTAACGACCCGCCATTTTGGACCATTCGCATCCATTATAAGTGTATAGGTAGACACTCATGCCGGAATTGAATTGCTCAAAATACCGCGCTGTTAATTTAAATTTGGCAAAACTGAACATATACAGTAAATAAATATAATCACAGATCACAGACACAGAGTAATAAGTGCAGCGGAAATAAAAGAGATAGTAGTTCATGAAGCTACTATATGAATATATAAAGTACATCAGAGTTAAACCAGATACAACGAAAGAGTAATATGATACATCAGATACAAATCAGAATACATCACTGGAATCATCGAATACTGAAAACAGAATAGATGGCTGGATCTTCAAGCAAAGCTCCAACTCCAAAGGTGAGTCTCGAATACTGGATCACTCAGTCTGACCCGAGCGTAAAGCAAAAACACAAGACACTCGAGTCAGGATTAACATTCTTATATTAATAAATCCAACTCAAGTGAAATAGCAATTGAAATACAAGTAACTCAAAGGATGTTTGGAATAACCATCCTTTAAGGATCCGTTAAACTATCTACTAGGTAGTAATGTACGCTAAGTAGATAATGTCTATCAGTAATATAAAGATATCAAAATAGCGTTAAGTCATGGCCCATTCCACCCTTAACACATTTTTATTCCCAAAAGCATATACAAGACCGTAGTTTCCCCAAAACCGGAAGTCACCAGAGGGCAATCCATATACTAAAGGTACAAATCAAAATCGTAGTGGTCGCGTATAAATGGAATACAAGTATGACAAGGCACATGAGGCAATACCCAAGGTAGTGATACTACCGTTCGCCTGATCCGGACTGGTGAGAACGCAACGCCGCAGCGCCCACAACACCGTGAAACAACACTCCCAAAATCAAGGGTGCACCAATCGACAACAAGTAATAAATAGTTCGAAGAAGTGTGTCCACTTGAGGTAGCAAATCATCCATTGGCCCGGCACAGCTCCTGTTTTAGTCATTTCCAATTTGACACAAGTGTCAAAGCTATCCATCATCGTTCACTTTCTTCAGTCAACACGTACATCATTCCAACCACTTCATTCTGGATCATCACTCCGCGTATAGTTATTAAAGTGGTTTTCGGTTTAGATAGAGAGTATATCCATTACCGATCCCGGTCTCTTTAATAACTTTCATAATTATTACACCGATTGGTCGTTTATATATTTCAAAAACCAAATCAATTTCAATTTCAATTTCAATTCGTAAACCAACATTTCATTTGTCATTCTAAACTAATTTCCATAATTTACGTTTCGAAACTTCCAAATTACCATTTCAAAGTCTTATAATACAATTTCAAATTTTATTTAAAACAATTCAAATATTGATTCAAGTTCGTAAATAAGTTTCATTCCAAATCATTTTATTTTAACTTAATTTAACATTCAAATCAATTTAACTTCATTTATCGATTCCATTTATCATTCAAACAATTCTATTTAATTTCCAATTCATTAAATCAATTTCCTAAGTTCAACTTCATTAAATCAAAACTTACAATTTTGAATTAAATTAAATTCGTCAAATCAATTCTTTCAATTTCAAGTCTTACATCAATTCCAAAATATCACATTTTCATTTCTTATTAAAGAAATTCCATTTCGCTTATTTACTTTCTTGAATAATTTTCCAAAACACACATAATAAAGAAAACTCAATTTCAATTATTACGAAGTAAAATCCACTTATTCAAAAGTTCCATTTTTCTTATTAAAGAATTCAATTCAATTTAATCATTAAAATAATTCAAACTTATTTAATTATTAAATAATTCAAAACTTAATTATTAAATAATTTCAAAGTTTAATAATTTCAAACTTAATTAAAATTTCAACTTAATTCAATCATTTCTCAAATTTAACAACATTCTTTCATCAATTACATTTTTAATATTTTGTTTCAGATTTTTAAATATTAACATTTTCCATTCAGTAAAATCCAAATTTCAATTTCATTTCAAAACCCTATTATTTATTCAAATAAAATCTTTGTTTTATTTTTAAATCAAATTTATTGACCAATCGGGTTTTATTTAATTTTCTATCCTAGGTCAAAGTTCAATTTGGGTATTTATCATTTCAACCCGATTCCAATTCAATTCAAAATCATAGCATAGCAAAGGGAACTTGCAGTGTGATAACTGGGATAGTGTCAAAGTAAATAAACAAGCAATAACAACAAACAATAACAATCTAATAATCAATTCAAATAATCCCGAAATAACTGTATTAATTCGCATTGTTATTTGTACGAATTAATATAATTATTTCTAGAATCTACACTATCATTTCATGTAGATTAAAGATTATTACATTACGGTTTTCACTTGTCATCTATTTACAATTTCATACATCATCAATTTAACAACATACATTCAGTCGTTCAAAGTGTAATTAAACAAATCCTACGTGTCAATAAATTTTGACAGTTAAAGGGGTCATATTATACAAATGTCTTTTAATCAAATTTAACACATATATCAAATCTAACTATCCTACGTCAATTTCAATTTCAAATTATTTATCACTTACATCATTAACAATTTAACGTCCAATATAAACATCAAACAATCAATCATTTAACAACCAAACTGGATTATCACTGCATATATAACAGATAATGGTGTCAGATGTCACAGGTGAACTGATACAGGTAATAACAGTGTAAATATCAAATAGCAGCATATTTCAATTGTCGTTTCAATTGAAATCAAATTTAATAAATAAAAGAACGTTAATCGTGAGTGATTGCTCACCTTTCGAGGTTAGATGGATAGACAAAGAAGTTCAGTTACGAAATGCAAGCACGAATCCCAAGGCAAACCAGATTGGCACGAATCCCAAGGCAAACCAGATTGGCATGAATTATGACGAACAAAGCTGATACACGAATCGATGAAACAAACCGAATCAGTTTGATAGAACAGAAATTACATATATTATTTTATTAGAATTAATATTAAAATTTTAAACACCTATAAATACATCTCTAGAATATACGAAAACTAAACTCATGTGTATAAATATAAACCACTTGATTTGAGATGAACTAGATATACGTGTATATATATAATTTTTAAATCAATTTAAACATATAGTTAAAAGAATATATATATATGTATTTGTATTTCAAAACAATAAAATCCCAGAACGTATTATTCCTGTATATAAAAAAAACTAAGTTCACATATATATAACCGAATGCATATACACATATATACAACTTGTACACGTGTTAAAATTTTAAAAGTTAATATTGTTTAACATACCTTTAAGACTATACTATAATAACATACCTAAAATACTGTAACCTATAAACAGTAGACTATAAACAAATCATGCACAATTTATATTTATAAACATACACATACTTTTAAAATAATAATAAAAAAATATTTAGTAACACAGATATATTACTTTCGGCCCAAAGTATATACACAGTAAATATAAAATATAATATAGCATAATAAACAAACCAACATAACTTCCAAATTTAAACAAATATAACCTGTACTGTAAAACAAAACATACTTTGTTTACATAACTCATAACATGACATATTATACTTACATAAATGTAAATTACTTATGCCTGATACATTCAAATCCATATTGCTAACATAGGCATATACTGACCTTCTTATATTTATGATGTAAAACAAAAAAAAAACAAAAAAAAACTCACGTATACTTAAAAGTAGATCTGTAACTTGCTTTAACTTTATACATATTAACATGTCATTGTATAAAGCAACAAGACATATATAAATTAATATATATATATATATAACACTTTATAATAAAATATATAACTTTCCAAAACTAAAAATATATGCAGCTTTAATACTCATATACTAAAGTCCGTGATATATATTTTATGTAAAGAGAAGATGCCGTTAACAAACAAATGAAATATACAAATGAAATGAGTTGGCTTCCATCCACATATGCCTCAGAAATTTTGTATGCAATCTGTGATTATATAAATACAAACATGTACAAGTGCATTAGACAAAATATGGGGAGCACGGTTTGGATCTGGGGCGTTCAAGGGGAAGGCGAACGGAGGCAGGGGTGGAGGCGCAAGCGGGTTCAGGTTGATGGTAGGGTGGTCGGCTGTTCACGAGGTGGAAGCTTGGTCTAGGCGGAGATGGGTTGAACTCGAGGAAGGAGGGGATTGGCTGATGGTTGCGTGCATGAGAAAGGAGCTGGGCAAAAAGGAAAGATGGATGGTGAGGAAGCAGAAAAATAAGTAAGAAAAGAATAGCAAAAGGAAGAGGCAATACCTTTTTTCGTTTCTCAAACAAATAGTGAATTGACCAGAAATGAAAAGGCACGTTAATAAAGTTGAAACCGAGGAAAGAAAAGTTAGGCACGAATTCAGAAGGAAAAAGACTATTGGTATTTCAGGCTGCAAAATTGAAGAGACAGAATTCAAAAGGGCTCAATCCGGTACCAGTATGATTAGTCGTCCCGTAGATATCATCGTGAACCGGATGTCGAAATAACCAAACTTATATACCGCAGCGATCGGCAAGACGAGACGATCAAAACGGTATAAATATATCAGTGGTTTGATTGAATTATAAAATTTCGAATTTTTCTACTAGCGGAAAATGCAAGAAAAACGCTGAAAAATAAGATCGACGGAGCCAAAGATGTCCGAATTTGGAAAAACGACAAACTGAAATCTTGCTCAGAAGATGGTTTAGAATTTTTCTATGTAAAAATATTTAGGTTTCGGAAATATTTTATTTTCAACGCTTTTTAACTGATTAAATTGAAGTGAATTTACGCGCGAAATAAACTTTCATATTTTCGGACGAAAATTTACCAGTCGCTATGTTTGACTAGACGTATTCCAAATATGAAATTTTTATTTCAAAATTTTATCGTTTAAAATTTCACAAAATTTCAGTTAATTACGTCATTAAAACGGTTAAAATTTACGGGTCGTTACACTCTCCCTCACTCAAAACTTTTCGTCCCCGAAAAGGAACGAGGTAGGAGAACAGAATCAACCAGAAAGAAAACAGTTTTGAAATACAAAATAACAATTAATTTAAACCATATGAATTCAAATTTTAATTAATTGATATTTAATAATTGATTTAATCCATTTGATTTCACTAAAATCAATCTCAACTATTTCTAAATTCATTATCTTATTATCCAATTATCTTAAATTTACAATTTCTAAAACCATAAATTTGAATAGTCTTTTATTATAATTATATTTTCTTCAGCAATTTATATTCTTCTTTACTCAAATTATTGTTAAATTTATTCTACTTAATATATCTACTCACATATATTTAACCCATATAAATTAATTTAAAACATAAAAGTCTCGATTTAAATTAATTTACATCTATTTATTTCTTTTAAATTCAAGGTATTTTCATATGTTAATCAAGTTTAAATTTATTAATTCTTTCAAAACAAATTTATTAATTCTTTCAAAATAAATTTACTTCATTATTAACTGAGTTTACTAATTATCCTATCTAACTCTATTAACATCTTTAATCAAAATTTAGTGTATAACATTTATTATAACACTCAAATTTTTATTTATAAATTCAATTTATCTTATATATTATCCAATTACATATTCAACTTCTGAATGATTTAGGTAAGTTGTATTAGAATGCAGTTGAATAATATACAAATAAAATTTCCCAATTCAATTATTCAAGTTTAAATATTTATTCCAAATTTTGGTTTTATTTATAATTAAAATCATCCTTTAACAAAATTTAAGAATTATATTTCCAATTAACTTTAAACAATTTAGAGATATATATAATATATTTATATCAAATCAAATTAAATTTTAAAATAAGATGTCCATATATATGTATATAAATCAAATTATACTGAAGAAATTCAAATCAAAATATTTTTCAAAACAAAACCATAGCAAAGCTATAGAATGGTTTCTCCACTTCGAAACTCGAAAATGAATGTCGATGATGCGGCCGCCATCACCGAAATTATTTTCCAGCGACAAAGAGAAGAGCACTGATGTCAACATTTTTAAAAATTTCTTTGAAAACGATTTCCATTCGAAAATACTTTCAATAATATATACTTTAAAATTTTAAAAACCAAAGTTCGAAATCACCGGAAACTAATAAATTCTCAAATTTCTTAATTATATTCATTTCAAATTCCAATCAATTTATAACCAAGTTTATAAATTCGTTTATTTATATTATGCAATAATCAATGGTTTACAAAACAATAAATGAAAATCAATATTATTATTTCTGAAAACAAATTCATTAACAATTTAATTTCAGAAAACTTATATTTATATATCATACAAAACCTTTATTTTATTTATCAAATTTGAAAACGATATTGAGTCAGTTTGCTCTGCTAAAGTGTTTTGGAAATCCTATCGATAGCGTTGATCAGACGAATCGATCGAAAACCCAAATCAACATTAACAACTCAAACAACACAGCATATATTAAAACATTTATATATTAGTTTACAAATACATTTCTTTGCTCGACGATACAGGAATGAATTTTCAAAATAAGGATAGGGTTTAAATTTTGATGTGCTCAAATCAAAGAGAATTTTGATTCGAAGATAGGTTTGAAACAAAGACGAGATAATTAAATAACAAAATAAGGCGATGGATAAGTTTATATAAATCGCGGGCAACCTTAACCGGGTCGACCGTGACTTCAAAATAAGATCGGTGTAGAATTTCGAGGTAAATCGACATTCGATCTCAAGAAATATAATTCAGGTATAGCAGAAAATAGATAGCATCGTAAACCGAGGATACAAAAAACTCCGGTAAATCAATGCTTATTGTAAAGGAGTTTTGCTCCTTTACGAATCATTCAAAGATTGGCGAGACTGCCGATCTATTATAGATATCATTCAAAATGGAGTTATGGGGTGCTCCAGAATTGAAAGAAGACGAATAGTGAAGGACACGAAATGAATTTCGGAACCGAGGGGAAACGTTCCAAGTTCAAAGGAATCGAGTCAAAAGGAAGAGATTGAAACTCGAGTGGGAGTGATTCTGTAAATACATTTACCCTATATGTTGAGTTTTGCCCAGAGCTACCAAAGCTCTGATACCAATTGTAATGACCCGCCATTTTGGACCATTCGCATCCATTATAAGTGTATAGGTAGACACTCATGCCGGAATTGAATTGCTCAAAATACCACGTTGTTAATTTAAATTTGGCAAAACTGAACATATACAGTAAATAAATATAATCACAGATCACAGACACAGAGTAATAAGTGCAGCGGAAATAAAAGAGATAGTAGTTCATGAAGCTACTATATGAATATATAAAGTACATCAGAGTTAAACCAGATACAACGGAAGAGTAATATGATACATCAGATACAAATCAGAATACATCACTGGAATCATCGAATACTGAAAACAGAATAGATGGCTGGATCTTTAAGCAAAGCTCCAACTCCAAAGGTGAGTCTCGAATACTGGATCACTCAGTCTGACCCGAGCGTAAAGCAAAAACACAAGACACTCGAGTCAGGATTAACATTCTTATATTAATAAATCCAACTCAAGTGAAATAGCAATTGAAATTCAAGTAACTCAAAGGATGTTTGGAATAACCATCCTTTAAGGATCCGTTAAACTATCTACTAGGTAGTAATGTACGCTAAGTAGATAATGTCTATCAGTAATATAAAGATATCAAAATAGCGTTAAGTCATGGCCCATTCCACCCTTAACACATTTTTATTCCCAAAAGCATATACAAGACCGTAGTTTCCCCAAAACCGGAAGTCACCAGAGGGCAATCCATATACTAAAGGTACAAATCAAAATCGTAGTGGTCGCGTATAAATGGAATACAAGTATGACAAGGCACATGAGGCAATACCCAAGGTAGTGATACTACCGTTCGCCTGATCCGGACTGGTGAGAACGCAACGCCGCAGCGCCCGCAACACCGTGAAACAACACTCCCAAAATCAAGGGTGCACCAATCGACAACAAGTAATAAATAGTTCGAAGAAGTGTGTCCACTTGAGGTAGCAAATCCTCCATTGGCCCGCCACAGCTCCTGTTTTAGTCATTTCCAATTTGACACAAGTGTCAAGGCTATCCATCATCGTTCACTTTCTTCAGTCAACACGTACATCATTCCAACCACTTCATTCTGGATCATCACTCCGCGTATAGTTATTAAAGTGGTTTTCGGTTTAGATAGAGAGTATATCCATTACCGATCCCGGTCTCTTTAATAACTTTCGTAATTATTACACCGATTGGTCGTTTATATATTTCAAAAACCAAATCAAATTCAATTTCAATTTCAATTCGTAAACCAACATTTCATTTTTCATTCTAAACTAATTTCCATAATTTACGTTTCGAAACTTCCAAATTACCATTTCAAAGTCTTATAATTCAATTTCAAATTTTATTTAAAACAATTCAAATATTGATTCAAGTTCGTAAATAAGTTTCATTCCAAATCATTTTATTTTAACTTAATTTAACATTCAAATCAATTTAACTTCATTTATCGATTCCATTTATCATTCAAACAATTCTATTTAATTTCCAATTCATTAAATCAATTTCCTAAGTTCAACTCATTAAATCAAAACTTACAATTTTGAATTAAATTAAATTCGTCAAATCAATTCTTTCAATTTCAAGTCTTACATCAATTCCAAAATATCACATTTTCATTTCTTATTAAAGAAATTCCATTTCGCTTATTTACTTTCTTGAATAATTTTCCAAAACACACTTAATAAAGAAAACTCAATTTCAATTATTACGAAGTAAAATCCACTTATTCAAAAGTTCCATTTTTCTTATTAAAGAATTCAATTCAATTTAATCATTAAAATAATTCAAACTTATTTAATTATTAAATAATTCAAAACTTAATTATTAAATAATTTCAAAGTTTAATAATTTCAAACTTAATTAAAATTTCAACTCAATTCAATCATTTCTCAAATTTAACAACATTCTTTCATCAATTACATTTTTAATATTTTGTTTCAGATTTTTAAATATTAACATTTTCCATTCAATAAAATCCAAATTTCAATTTCATTTCAAAACCCTATTATTTATTCAAATAAAATCTTCGTTTTATTTTTAAATCAAATTTATTGACCAATCGGGTTTTATTTAATTTTCTATCCTAGGTCAAAGTTCAATTTGGGTATTTATCATTTTAACCCGATTCCAATTCAATTCAAAATCATAGCATAGCAAAGGGAACTTGCAGTGTGATAACTGGGATAGTGTCAAATTAAATAAACAAGCAATAACAACAAACAATAACAATCTAATAATCAATTCAAATAATCCCGAAATAACTGTATTAATTCGCATTGTTATTTGTACGAATTAATATAATTATTTCTAGAATCTACACTATCATTTCATGTAGATTAAAGATTATTACATTACGGTTTTCACTTGTCATCTATTTACAATTTCATACATCATCAATTTAACAACATACATTCAGTGGTTCAAAGTGTAATTAAACAAATCCTACGTGTCAATAAATTTTGACAGTTAAAGGGGTCATATTATACAAATGTCTTTTAATCAAATTTAACACATATATCAAATCTAACTATCCTACGTCAATTTCAATTTCAAATTATTTATCACTTACATCATTAACAATTTAACGTCCAATATAAACATCAAACAATCAATCATTTAACAACCAAACTGGATTATCACTGCATATATAACAGATAATGGCGTCAGATGTCACAGGTGAACTGATACAGGTAATAACAGTGTAAATATCAAATAGCAGCATATTTCAATTGTCGTTTCAATTGAAATCAAATTTAATAAATAAAAGAACGTTAATCGTGAGTGATTGCTCACCTTTCGAGGTTAGATGGATAGACAAAGAAGTTCAGTTACGAAATGCAAGCACGAATCCCAAGGCAAACCAGATTGGCACGAATCCCAAGGCAAACCAGATTGGCATGAATTATGACGAACAAAGCTGATACACGAATCGATGAAACAAACCGAATCAGTTTGATAGAACAGAAATTACATATATTATTTTATTAGAATTAATATTAAAATTTTAAACACCTATAAATACATCTCTAGAATATACGAAAACTAAACTCATGTGTATAAATATAAACCACTTGATTTGAGATGAACTAGATATACGTGTATATATATAATTTTTAAATCAATTTAAACATATAGTTAAAAGAATATATATATGTATTTGTATTTCAAAACAATAAAATCCCAAAACGTATTATTCCTGTATATAAAAAAAAACTAAGTTCACATATATATAACCGAATGCATATACACATATATACAACTTGTACACGTGTTAAAATTTTAAAAGTTAATATTGTTTAACATACCTTTAAGACTATACTATAATAACATACCTAAAATACTGTAACCTATAAACAGTAGACTATAAATAAATCATGCACAATTTATATTTATAAACATACACATACTTTTAAAATAATAATAAAAAAATATTTAGTAACACAGATATATTACTTTTGGCCCAAAGTATATACACAGTAAATATAAAATATAATATAGCATAATAAACAAACCAACATAACTTCCAAATTTAAACAAATATAACCTGTACTGTAAAACAAAACATACTTTGTTTACATAACTCATAACATGACATATTATACTTACAGAAATGTAAATTACTTATGCCTGATACATTCAAATCCATATTGCTAACATAGGCATATACTGACCTTCTTATATTTATGATGTAAAACAAAAAAAAACAAAAAATAACTCACGTATACTTAAAAGTAGATGTGTAACTTGCTTTAACTTTATACATATTAACATGTCATTGTATACAGCAACAAGACATATATAAATTAATATATATATAACACTTTATAATAAAATATATAACTTTCCAAAACTAAATATATATGCAGCTTTAATACTCATATACTAAAGTCCGTGATATATATTTTATGTAAAGAGAAGATGCCGTTAACAAACAAATGAAATATACAAATGAAATGAGTTGGCTTCCATCCACATATGCCTCAGAAATTTTGTATGCAATCTGTGATTTTATAAATACAAACCTATACAAGTGCATTTGACAAAATATGGGGAGCACGGTTTGGATCTGGGGCATTCAAGGGGAAGGCGAACGGAGGCAGAGGTGGAGGCGCAAGCGGGTTCAGGTTGATGGTAGGGTGGTCGGCTGTTCACGAGGTGGAAGCTTGGTCTAGGCGGAGATGGGTTGAACTCGAGGAAGGAGGGGATTGGCTGATGGTTGCGTGCATGAGAAAGGAGCTAGGCAAAAAGGAAAGATGGATGGTGAGGAAGCAGAAAAATAAGTAAGAAAAGAACAGCAAAAGGAAGAGGCAATACCTTTTTTCGTTTCTCAAACAAATAGTGAACTGACCAGAAATGAAAAGGCACGTTAATAAAGTTGAAACCGAGGAAAGAAAAGTTAGGCACGAATTCAGAAGGAAAAAGACTATTGGTATTTCAGGCTGCAAAATTGAAGAGACAGAATTCAAAAGGGCTCAATCCGGTACCGGTACGATTAGTCGTCCCGTAGATATCGTCGTGAACCGGATGCCGAAATAAACTTATATACCGCAGCGATCGGCAAGACGAGACGATCAAAACGGTATAAAGATATAAGTGGTTTGATTGAATTATAAATATTTGAATTTTTCTACTAGCGGAAAATGCAAGAAAAACGCTGAAAAATAAGATCGACGGAGCCAAAGATGTCCGAATTTGGAAAAACGACAAACTGAAATCTTGCTTAGAAGATGGTTTAGAATTTTTCTATGTAAAAATATTTAGGTTTCGGAAATATTTTATTTTCAACGCTTTTTAACTGATTAAATTGAAGTGAATTTACGCGCGAAATAAACTTTCATATTTTCGGACGAAAATTTACCAGTCGCTATGTTTGACTAGACGTATTCCAAATATGAAATTTTTATTTCAAAATTTTATCGTTTAAAATTTCACAAAATTTCAATTAATTACGTTATTAAAACGGTTAAAATTTACGGGTCGTTACAATGTGCATTTCACATTACATATATACGTACATACTACATTTGAAAATTTTCTAGTGACAATGATTGCCAATGGATAATAGATGAAATCCTTTTAAGGGGGAAGAATGCAAGGCCCTGAAAATTTGACAGAAATCTAAAAAGAAAATTAAATTATAATAAAACAAGGACTAAAAAGAAAATTTTCACAAACATCTGAATTTGGCTACAAAACTTGCACCATGGCGTTCATAGTGATTTTCTGGATGATTTTCATACGTAACACTTCGAAATCGGAGTTAATACAGAGAAGTTACAAGCATTGGAGGAATTGGAAGTAGAATAAGAAGAAAAATACATAAATTAAGACAGTGACCGGTCGACCCAAGTGTGGGTTGCAGAATTATGGATCTTTAGGTCAATTAAACACTAGAGGAGGGTAAAAAGTGTTTTTTAACTTATATAAATCCTTTTAATTTTTTTTCAAAATTAATATTAAGTCACATGTTAACAACATAGAATTATACTAACAATTAGTCATAGATCCAATGACAGATAAAAATAAAAGCAATAAAGTAAGTAAGAGTTGGACATATGACACAAGGGATTTTATACTGGTTTGGATTTCTCCTACATCCAGTCCCGTACAATTTCTTGTACAGAGTTCTTTTCAAATGCCGACTTTAAACTTGTAACAAACAAACCCATTACAGTCTCGATTTCAAGGCTACGAGATACACCCTCATGATTTTGGATTTTAGGGTAGACGCACTTGATTTGAATGGGCTATAAGCGCACCCACTTGATTTGAACGAGCTACAAGCCCACCCACTTGATTTGAACGGGCTATAAGCACACTCACTTGATTTGAATGACCTACAAGCACACTAGGGCAAATACAAATAGAGTTGATAGTTTTTCCAACGAAATTCTTGTACTTTGGATATAATGTGTAACGACTTGGATTTTTCCAACGATTTAAATAAGAATTTAATGAAGGTTTTGAGATAAAATTTAATTTTAAAAATATAAATTTGACAAGGAAAACTAGATATTTGAAATGTGTCTATTGAAAAAAGACCAATAAAAGTTATTTTACATCAAAATTCGTTTGAAATTCGGTCATCACATTTTTCAGTGCAAATTATCAAAATTTAAAGTATCAATATTTTTACATAGAAATGATCTAGAAAATTTTCTGATTAAAACGTCAAAGTTCGTTCCGTCCAATTCCGACCTTTGTAGCTCCGTTTATCAAGAATTGCCGTTGTCGTCCAATTTCGAAGCGGTAACAGCGGGACAGATGAAATTTTGCTACGAATGTCGTAACATATATTTGAGTACATCGTTGGGTTCGTCTCGTCGCGTTGATCTCTGCGGTATATTTGTTTTCATATTTTGGCTTCCATGGTAAAACGATAGATGGTCAAGATAGTGGTCCATGACCGTGCCCTGGAATCATAACTGCCTTCAATCTTTTCAAATCCTTTCGCAGCCCAATTTTCTTTTCAGCCTACATTCCTTGTATGCGTAGCCTAGGATAATAAATGCTGCATTAAATGACCTGCCGTGCATCTTCTTTTCCATATATATACACTTTCTCTACTGCATCAGTGAATATAATACCAAGTTCATAAAAATATATATTCTTTGCCATTTCCCTCTTCACTCACGTAACCCCCTCTTCCATTTTCTTCTCCCATTTATATCTCCTACGCCTGTCCCCATCAAGCCTCCGCCTTTCCCAGCTCACCACCCTGTTTGCTTAGCCAACCACCTGAGCCGCCACCTCTCCTGCACCCTCCCTCACCGACCTAGCCACCTGAACCCCACTACCTCTCCACCCAGCACCCACATCTTCCCCGCCTTCTCCCACCTACTGCCGAACCACCCATATCCCACTGACCCTGTCCCTCCGCCCAGCCTACCTCGCCACTGACCCGCACCACACACCCTATCCAGTTCCGACCGCAACCACCTACCCACATCCCCTTGGCCACCTCCACTTGCCCGTATTCCCTCCACCAGCCCAGTCCTGCACCAGCCTACCTCACCCTCCACCGCTGCCTCCTCCGCCCAGCAACCTTCCACGAACTGAACAACCACCCACCTGAACCTCCGTACCCGGACCCACCAGCCGAACATCCCATTTGCCGAATACCACCTACACCCTCTGCAAGCCCGCAAGCCCTCGGTCGAAGGCCCTCATCCACCACCTGTTCATGAAACCTGCAGCCCCACTACCTCCGCCCAGTCAACCGCTGCACCGAGCATCAACCAGATCTCCACCCGAAGCCACCCCACCAACGTCCCTCTCATTTGAAACCCGCACTCGACCGCACCTTGCTCCGTACGTCATCTATTTCGTCGAACCCGTACGTGACAACGTTTACCAAAGGCTGCAGTCGCATTCCCACTTTAGTATGTGTGCACGTATCCGGATCCGTACCGCCATTCTCGTTTTTCAAAGTCGCGAAGGTGAGCAATTTTAAGCTCATGATTAGATGTTCATATTGCAAGTATCCTGCGATTTTATTAATAATTGGTTGATAAAAATGATTGATATTGGGATTGGAAATCATGATTATTCGACGCTATGATATATGATTTTGCTGAAATAATTTAAACGATTAATTGGGATCCCAATTGCATGAAAACCCCATTAACTATGGAGAAGTTTGAATGTTGGATGTTGAATGATTTAATGATACTTTGTCACCTTTATATTGTTGTTGTATGCATTGATTTGGACATTGAAACTCGAACCGGGATATGGGTTGAAATAATAAATACCCAAATTAAATCACTTGGCCTAGGATACAAAATTAAATAATAAACATCGATCGGTCAATTGAAATTTATTTTGGATATTTAATATTTAATTTTGTAATTAAGAAATAATATGGAAATTTAATGTGAATTTATAATTTAAATTTTATGTTGAAGTTAATATTTAATTTTGAAATCTATTAAGTAAATTTAGATTTTAAAATGAAATATCAATTGAATTATTTTAAATTATGAAATTGAATTCAAATGGTTATGCTAAATATTAATGATATTTATACTCGTTAAGTTGATTATTTGAAATTTAATGAAATTGGTTAATATTGTATATGTAATTAAATTTCAAATAAAGATTTGATTTATTTAAAAAGAGAATTTTAATTGATTTTACTGAATTAAAATATAAAGATTGAACTGAATTGTTTCGAAATAAAGTTTAGTTAAAGTGTTAAATTAAGTAATTAAGTAAATTGATTCCGAAGTTTAATTAAATTGAATATTTAATAATAAAACTTTTGTATTTAAAGACTTAATTAACTTAGTAAATCTGAATAGTAATGCAATTTGGCTAATTTTGTAAAAATGAAATATTTGTTTAAAAGTTGAATCTTTTGATTTTAAATCCAAATTTGTTGAAGTAAAACAAGGATATGTTATTTGAAAGTAAGAGATATTTTGATTTAACAAAAATATCGAATCGGTGTGAAAATGACGTTGGTTCTTAAAGAGACCGGGGCCGAATATGGGCATACTCTCTGTTAATACCGGAATCACTTTAATAACTGTGTATGTGGAGTGATGATCTAGAACAAAGTGGTTTGATTTGGCGTACGTTTGCTGGATTTGAAGAAAGAGAACGATGATGGATTAGTCTGGCACTTGTGCCAAATTAAAATGACTAAAATAGGAACCGTACCGGCCAAGCGGGCTAGCTACCCCGAGCAGACGCACTTCTTCGTATGAATATCCTTATTTCCGTTGTTGTTGGTGATCACCCTTAGATTATGGAAGTGTTGGATGCGGTGGGCGGTCATGGCTATGATGCGTTACCACTAGCCGGGAAGGGTAAACTGGTAGTATCCAACCTTAGGCATTGCCTCACGTGCCTTGTCATACTTTTATCCCTATACGAGACCATTACGATTTTGATTTAGTGTTGTTGTATCACAGCGCATCCCTATCCACCGACGGTTTACTGGTGTTTTATATGCAAATTGTATGACAATGCTTAAAAACGTGTTAAGGGGGATCAATGTAAAGCCTTAACGCTATTTTAATATTTTATATTACTGATAAACACTACATATATAGCGTATTCTATTATATATATAAATAGTTTGACGGATCCTTAAGAGATGGAAAATCCCGTAACATCTCTTGAGTTACTTGTACATTTTCACTTGAGTAGGACTACTTACATGAGAACTTCTAGTGCTGACTCGAGTATATTGTTTTACTTTATGCTCGGGTCAGCCTGAGTATTGCAGTGTGTGAGCAGTGCTTATCTTGGGAGCCAAAGACTTGTCGAAGACTCCACTATATCCAGTATTAGTTATCTATGTTCATTTTGGCTTGCATCAGTAGACTTTTATGGATCTTTAGTATTGTATAATTAAAGTCTGAAACTCTGATGTATTTTGTTTAGTAGCTTCATGAACTACTATGTATATTATTTATTTCCGCTGCGAGATTCTGTATTATTTCTATGTTGATTCTATTTTTAAAACCCCAAATTGATAATCTGTCTAATTTGAACGGTTTAAGTTGGACAAGGATGGTTTATTGTCTGCTTAAGTTGTTCGAAAAAGGCGGGTCGTCACACAATGGATCCTATAGCCACTTGGACAACACTTTGATCTTAAATTGAGAGAAAGGTTTGCAAAACAGTAAGAAAGTAGTATTGAATCAATACAATGAAGTTTGAATTGATTTAATTTGATTTTGAAGAGAATATAGTATATTTTTCAATGGAATTTTCAAGAGAGTAAGAGGAGAGAAGAAAGTAAGTAAGTAGTTATCAAATAATTCATTTGCACTCCTCTTTATATAGTAAATTAATAGTTATATCTGTTTGTGAAGAGTTGTGATGAATAGACACTTCATTTCAAAATTTGAAAAACAAATTGGCGGCATGTATGTTGACATACCCTATTCCTATATGCCAACATGTGCTAGTGTATTTTGAAAACTGTTTTGTTATAAAATGTTTTGAAAATCCTATACTTCGTAAAATAATTTGATACTTTGTAAAGTAGTTTGAATATAGTTTATAAACATTTTGAACTTTGAAAAACCTTTATAAAATATTTGAAATTTATTTTGTTTAAAAATATAAAAGATTAGTAATTTGGAGATAGAGATCAAAGATTGCTATTAAGGACTTTAACAATATATGCTACGACTCTATACACTAAATTATAATCCTGAGATCTTCATATCTTAGTCTTTGAACTCATGAGTCTTCATGTCTATCTCTTAAGTCTTTATATTGTACAGTCTTCGATTCAACACATGTGTAATATTCTGCACTATACACTATATAATTGGTAAAACATTAGTATCTATATTTTATATGATTGTATAAGGTTGTTACCATGGTTGTTATCATAAAAATTAATAACTAAGGTATTAACAATCTCCCCCTTTGGTGATGACAACCATTAAATATTCCTGTACATAAAATATGATAGAACTCCCCCTGAGTTTGACAACTCCTCTTGAGTATTTGCATGTGTATATTTTATATTTTCTCCTCATTTTTCATCAGCGAAAATGGGAAAAAAACATTAAAACTCCCCCTAAATATGATATAATTTTTTAAGAGACTAAATTTAAGAAACTATTTGTTTAATTAATACCAAATATGAATGTGTGATACTATAACCAGTACCAATAATAATGGGAATAAACTTGAAATGACCCTCCTATTTCTACCTTAATTTCATAAGGATTTTTTTTATATATAAATATGTGTTCATACAAATGCACATTTAATTTATGTGTATCTGGATGTCCACCTATATTCATTTGCACTTTTAAGTTTGATTTAAACTTCTTTTGAATTATCAGAGTCATTTTTTTTTCAAACAATTCAACCAGGATTCAAAATTCATTACCAATATAAATATATCAGTGTATCCCTAATAATATACACATACATATGAAGATGTATGTGTTTCTCTTGTTTAAATTCAGAGTATATATTTTTTTTTTGTTAAACAAGAGTATTTTGTTTGATTTGGATTTGGGCAATTCTGCCTAAAGTTAATTACTATATACTTTTGAATATTTGTAATAAGTCAGTAAATCCTATGCGTATTTAACTTGTATGAACTTGCTCCTTCTGATTGATAGTCTTTAATATCAATTTACCATGACAGTTAAATCTCAAGATTCTTGAGATTTTTATTTCAGATCATGGATCAAAGGTATTGATATTTGGCTAAGGCCAGAAATGATATATTCACTTATCATTTTCCACTTATGTATTTTCGAAAAACTTTCTTATTTAAGATTCAATCTATGTGACTTGTTTGCCTTAATCTTAGCCCACATGACACATAGTGAGTTGTGTATTTGCATAAGATTTGCTATGTCAAGAATTTGAACTTAAAAATATTCATAAGAATAATTCCAGGTTTTCTTGTGCAAACCTGTCCAGATTGCATATCTGTTATGACTTTGAAAAATTGGTTATGGTAAAACAATGACTTAAGGATTTTGAAAGGCATTTTTACTAACAAAACACAACCAGACATAATCAACCAAAACTTCACTCATTTGAAGCTGGTTAACTCATGTGCCTTATGTCATACCAGGTACCTGATCATGGCAATTGAAATGCCAGTCATTTGCATCATACCTGTAGCCTTCCCATACAATTACTTTTCTCAAAACAATTTAGAAAGTAGACTTGAACCATTTGTAGACATATTTCAGAGGAAAAACCATTAGATACTTAAAGGTATACTCCAAAACTCAGTGTTTTAAAATGACTCAAGGTTGTCTAATACATAATATAATTTATGTTAAGCAATTGCTCACATACCTATATATTTCTTTACCAGGTTTTCATGGCTAATACTTGAGCATATTTTTCTTGTTTATGTTCCAGACTCTACTTCAAAAAACAAATCAAACCTTAACACACAACGATTTCGACAGAACAACTAATTTAATCTAACACTTTACAGAACATAAGAGCAACTTGATCACTAACCATAGAATATTCATTACATGATTGGAAATCTTAGAAACATAATTTTTCCTGAATACATGCAGATATAATCAATTTAAGCTCTTATTGAAACTAGCTAGCATGTTCATTCACTCCTCCATAATAGCCATAACTTCATTTTCTACTTAGTGCCTGCATTCCCTGAAAGAGCATGAGTGGCTGCCTCATTTTAAAATGAGACACCCCCATATGCCATGAGCAAACAAGGGTCAGATCTAAGATCTGGTATGAGCAACATCAAAATATTCAAAACATTAAGCTCTGGGTGATGAGCCTTAATACTTATTTTGTATGCATGTAATCCACTGCTTTATTATGTCACATACACTTTGATACAAGAATGATATCTTTATCTATCATTCATTCACATAAATTTATTTATTCAATCATGAATATCAATCTACAGTGTGTATATTCAATGGAATAACCAGGGTTCCATTCCAACCAACCTAGGAAATACTCATTCTCTTATTTCTTCATTTACATGTTGTTTTCATTAAATCAAATCCCTAGCCTCATCTGCTAGTAAGGAATCACAGGGACACATTGCAATGAACTAATTCACATCATTGCACAAAGATCTCAGGGCTTAAACAAACCATGTGCCAACTTGCATACTTCAAATATGACAAGCATTCCAGCAGCCTTCTTGGCTCATAACCCTAGTATATTTACTAGTAGTGTTGGTTAAAAATCCTATCATCAGATAGCTATGTGGACATGTCACAGTGTATATAAAAAAAAGACATCTCCCTTTATCTTGCAAGTATTTTGTTCAAAAACAAACAGATAATCATTTCATAAATATTGCTATAAGAGGTCTTAACTTTAAATCATATAAAAGGTACATCTACAACTGAGGGTGGAACCATGGCATGCTATGTTATTATGACTTACAAGTAACTGTGATTGAACTAGATTCAAGATCTAGCTGAATCACAATTTTTATCTTGTGAATTTTGATATTTCATGAGGGAATCAGCACACAGAAATTTCTATTGCATCCCTTACACTTCTTTTCTTAATCCTCAGCACTTATATAAAATATAATGCAGCTCATAATATTTTTTTTAAGAATAATTTCCTGCCATAGATCCCATCAGTAGTGTGTATTCCTTCCTTGATATTGAGATTTGTTGCCTTAGCTTCTTTTTTTTTCAAAATGTAAACAAATAGTAGTATGTACATCCATAGCAACCATTCAAACAGATCAAAGGAATTCATCCAAAGAGCATCCATAATACACATTATATCAGCTCAAGAAAATAAAATCCATTCAACAACATTAATATAACAGTGATTAGCAAAAATCAGAAAATATCAATAGCAACATAAGTACTTGGCTGCCTCATATCAGGTCTTAATGCCATGAATCTAGTGAGATTACTCACCTAAATATTTCTTCTTATTGATCCTGAAAACCCTTGTATGTGTGTTTTCTCCTTCCTTCCAATATTTTTCTTCCTTTCTTATTTTTGTGCAGCTCGGGGTAAAGATAATTTTACTGGCTAAAACTGCCTATTTATATGCATTTTTCCACTAGGGTTTTGTTAAAAAAAAATTCCATTTCTGACCTAACCATCTTCATGCATTTTTCATTCATTTTCCTCCTTAATACCCCGGCCATAATAATTAGTTGAAGGCAGTATTTTCTTCCCTTTACTTTTTCAGAAAATGGCCACTCACCTAGTCATGTTAAAAGTGTGACTACCATATTTTATATTTTAACTCTGAGAATCCCCTTTGCTATTTTTGCCTACACAAGCATATTGACTTGTATTACATTTCATGTCATTTTTAATGTTTCCTTTTTATTGTTTTGCTTTAACACTTTCTGCTCACAGAAAATATACAGGTGCATAGGTGTACATATTTTTATTTGATCTTTTTTTTACTGGGGATATTTGATTTTTAATGCATAAAAAAAACATCTTTAATTTGATTAATAATCTATATTTCAAAATCACATTTGAAATGCTTCCTTGCTCAGTTTATTTATTTTATTATCATCATTTTTTTTTCCAGAAATTTTTGAATCTTTTCCTTGTGCCATTTCCAGTGTGCATGTGCCCACATATCCTTGCACACTATTTATTCCCAAAAATTTCACCATATTTAAATCTAAATATTTCAAAAATTAAATCATTTTATAAAAATGATTTTTCACAAAATTTTGGGGTATTACATTCACCCCTCCTTTTAGGAATTGTGTCCTCACAATTTTTTTCTAACATTTATAACAAGCATCATTTTCTTTTCTGAAAACCTATCAAACATATGCATAAGCAAACAAATTCAACCATATCAACCATGCATAACAAATTTTTCCAGAAAAAAAAAATTACCTTTTAATTTGCAAAAAGCTTAGGATAATCCATCCTAATCTTATCCTCTAACTCCCATGTGCAGTCATTAGGATCACTACTCCACTGGATCTTTACTAGTTTCAAAGTTTTGCTCCTTAATTTCTTTTCTTCCTTGGCTATAATCCCAACTGGCTCTTTTTCATAAACAAAGTCAGGATTTATTTGAATTTTGGTAGGCTTTTCCAAAATGTCTTCTTTATCATGTACCCATCTTCTAAGTTGGGACACATGAAAAACATTATGCATTGCTTTCATTTCCTCTGGTAATTCTAATTTGTAAGCCAATGAACCAATTCTTTCCAGAATTTTATAGGGTCCAACATACCTTGGTGAGAGCTTACCTTGCTTGCCAAATCTCAAGACTTTCTTCATAGGTGAAATCTTGATGAAAACAAAGTCTCCCACTTCATATTCCACCTGTTTTCTCTTCCTGTCTGCAAATTTCTTTTTCCTATCTTGAGCTGCTGCTATTCTTTTTCTTATTAACCTAATTTTCTATGTAGTTTCTTTAACATATTCAGGTCCTAGAACTGCCCTTTCTCCAGTCTCTACCCAGCATATAGGTGATAAACATGGCTTGCCATATAAGGCTTCAAATGGTGCCATCCCTATGGTGCTTTGGTAACTGTTATTGTATGTGAATTCAGCTAGATGGAGGTGGTCTTCCCAGTTGCCTCCAAAGTCCAGTGTACATGCTCTCAACAAATCCTCTAAGACTTTGTTCACCACCTCAGTTTGACCATCTGATTGTGGATGGTAGGCAGTGCTTAAGCACAATTCACTCCCCATGGCCTCTTGAAAACTTTTCCAAAACCTTGAGGTGAAGATGGTATCCCTATCACTCACAATGGTTTTGGGTATGCCATGCAACCTTACTACCTCTTTCATGAATATTTGAGCCAATTTTGGAGCATTTCTCTCTGTTTTAACTGGGATAAAATGTGCTACCTTAGTTAGCCTATCCACTATTACCCATATACTTGTGTTTCCCCTCTTAGATCTAGGCAGACCATCTATGAAATCCATAGATATATCATCCCACTTCCACTGTGGTATACTAAGGGGTTGCAATAGTCCTGATGGCCTTTGTGTCTCTGCCTTGACTTGTTGGCAAGTCATGCACCTTGCAACATGTCTGGCCACATCTGACTTCATCCCCTTCCACCAAAGATTTCTTTTCAAATTTTGATACATCTTGGTGCTACCTGGGTGTATGGAGTACTTACTCCTATGGTACTCATTTAATATTTCCTCCTTTAATTCTATATTTTCTGGAACACATATCCTATTTTTATTCCTTAAATAACCATTTTTATCAACTTGATAATTTATTACTTCTTCCCCTTTTGATATGAGCATTTTCTTTTCCACCATGTTTAGGTCTTGTTCCTGCATTTTCCCAATCTTAAGAAATAAATCTGATTGCAGAGATATCATACTTAATTTCCCTTTTCCTTCATCTTCTTCAATGGGCATCATTTGTACCCCACTGTTTTCCTCAATTTCCAAATCAGTAAGTATAGACAAATCCTTAAATTCTTCCATCATCAACATGGCTACTTTGGCATGTTGTCTACTCAAGGCATCTGCAACTTTATTTGCCTTGCCTGGTGTATAAAGTATATCTAGATCATAGGCAGCTAGGAACTCTACCCATCTATGTTGCCTCATGTTCAAATCTTTTTGTGAGAATAAATATTTCAATGCCTTATGATCAGTGTACAAAATGAATTTGGCACCTAACAAATAATGTCTCCAAAGTTTCAAAGCATATACAACTGCTGCTAGTTCAAGATCATGGGTTGCGTATCTTGTTTCATGTGGCTTTAATTGCCTATATGCATAGGCTACCACCTGGTCTTGCTGCATCAACACAGCCCCTAACCCAGAGCCACTTGCATCAGTGTACACAACTAAATTTTCATTTCCTTCTGGCACTCTCAATACTGGTGCATTAATCAGAGCTTCTTTTATTTTGATAAAAGCTTGCTCACATTTTTCTGTCCATACAAAGGCTTGGTTCTTTCTAGTTAAATTGGTAAGTGGTGATGATATTTTGAGAAATCTTTTATAAATCTCCTATAATATCCTGCCATCCCCATAAATGATCTAATCTCACTGATGGTACTAGGCCTTTCCATGCTTGGATTGCCACTACCTTATTGGGGTTTACTGATATTCCTTTGGCAGAGATAACATGCCCAAGAAAATGTACTTCTTCTTTCCAAAATGCACATTTTAAAAATTTTGCCTTTAAATCATTTTCCCTTAGTCTTGACAAAACTAAATGCAAATGATTTTTATGCTCTTCCACTGTCTTGGAATAAATCAAAATGTCATCAATAAAAATCAGTACAAACTTGTCTAAATAATCTCTAAATATTCTATTCATTAAATCAACAAAATATGAAGGAGCATTTGTCAAACCAAATGGCATAACCATAAATTCATATAAGCCATATCTTGTGTTAAATGCAGTATACTTAACACTTGAGTCTTCAACCTTCATTTGATGGAATCCTGAGGCTAAGTCTAATCTAGAAAATATTTTAGCTTCACTGAGTTGGTCAAAGAGATCATCTATTCTAGGCAATGGGTATTTGTTCTTGATGGTTACTTTATTTAGTTCTCTGTAATCTATGCACATTCTCAAGGTACCATCATGTTTTCTTACAAACACTACTGGAGAACCCCAGCAGGAATTACTTGGCCTTATAAATCCCTTGCCTTCTACTTCTTCCAACTGATTTTTCAATTCCTTCAGTTCACTTGGCCCCATTCTATAGGGTTTCTTGATTATTGGACTTGCTCCTGGAATGAGATTAATTTGGAACTCAACTGGTCTGTGGTGTGGAACACCCTTAACTTCCCCAAACACATCCAAGTATTCATTAACTATGGGAATTTCTTCAATGGTTAGTTCACTGAGATCTTTTTCTAAGTCAACTAAATGATATAATTTCCCTTCCTTAGCTACTTCACATAGAACTGTGATCCTCTGGCATCTAGAATTTTGCAATGATATGGTGGATGAGTCTAAATTAATTATGGCTTTAAATTGCCTTAACCAATCTACCCCCAATATAACTCTTATATTTGGGTAATTTAAAACATATAAATTGGAAACAAAAATATTTCCTCCTATGTTTAACTCCACATCCACACAATTCATGTTCAAAACACTAGAACTCCCTAGGGGACTTTGTACAAGCAATGGGGTTTCAACCAATATGCAGTTTAATTTTAACACTTTAACTATTTCATAGGAAATCAAAGAGTGTGTTGCTCCAGTATCATATACTACTGGTATGGGTATGGCACAAATGAGTAATGTACCTTCCACTTGGCCATGATTTTTAGCATCAATTTTCACTGCATATTTGCCTTTACCTTCCAAAGTTGCCAATTTCCCTTGCTGTTTATTCTCAGGACAATTCCTCTTCATATGCCCCTCTTTCCCACATAGGTAGCATTTGAAGGCTCCTCCTTTTAACTCTGGGCACCTTGGTTTGATTTGTCCTTCTTTACCACAATGGTGGCAAACCAATTTCTTCTTAGCATCATTGGCTTTTGTGTCTTTGTCCTTCTTGTTGTCTGCCTCCTCCTTCTTTTTATCATAAGGGTGATATCTTCCCTTATTCTTCTTATTGTTGTTGCTCTTAAAATTCCTATATTTCTCTCTTTCTTTGTCATGTTGTTCCAGTTTCAATGCCAGATCAATTACTTGATCAAAAGTTCTATCTGCATATGGTAGCATAGCTCTGCTAAGTCCTGGGTTCAGACCTTTTATATACCTATCATTTTTGGATGCTTCATCTGCCACTAGCATTGCTCCATAATTAGATAGCCCCTCAAACTTTTGAGTGTATTCAGTGACATTCAAAGTTCCCTGCCTAAGTTTGATAAATTCTTCAAGCAAAGTGGTCTTGGCTGATGCTGGTACAAATCTTGCCTCCAACATCTCCTTGAACTGGTTCCAAGTGATTTCATTTTCATTTCTTCCAGCTATGATCACCTCCCACCAGCTTAAAGCTACCCCTTTCAGTTGTCTTGAAGCTACTTGCCTCTTCCTTTGATCATCTAACTGCATGTCATTGAAAATCCTATCAAGTGTTCTCAACCATGCTTGAATCTCCATCACATTCTCAGTTCCTTCAAAACTCCTGCCTCCCAAATTGGAATAAGTCTTCAGTAGTTTTGATAGCTCTTCATGTGGATTCTCAGGCCTATGCCCAATTCCATCTCTTAAAACCCTCACAAATTCTTGCATATCAAGCATTTGAGGTGCACTGGGTCCTGCATTGTGATGAGATCCTCTTCCTACCATGGTCTGCTTACTAAATTCTAGGCAAATGGTATTAGTATATTATGAGTAATTCTATAATTACTATTTTCTTATCTAAATTATTTCATCCAAAACAAACAGACATAATACATTTCTATAATACTTAGCAGTCAATGCAACCAAGTGCTCTGATACCAACTGAAATGACCCTCCTATTTCTACCTTAATTTCATAAGGATTTTTTTTATATATATAAATATGTGTTCATGCAAATGCACATTTAATTTATGTGTATCTGGATGTCCACCTATATTCATTTGCACTTTTAAGTTTGATTAAAACTTCCTTTGAATTATCAGAGTCATTTTTTTTTCCAAACAATTCAACCATGATTCAAAATTCATTACCAATATAAATATATCAGTGTATCCCTAATAATATACACATACATATGAAGATGTATGTGTTTCTCTTGTTTAAATTCAGAGTATATATTTTTTTTGTTAAACAAGAGTATTTTGTTTGATTTGGATTTGGGCAATTCTGCCTAAAGTTAATTACTATATACTTTTGAATATTTGTAATAAGTCAGTAAATCCTATGCGTATTTAACTTGTATGAACTTGCTCCTTCTGATTGATAGTCTTTAATATCAATTTACCATGACAGTTAAATCTCAAGATTCTTGAGATTTTTATTTCAGATCATGGATCAAAGGTATTGATATTTGGCTAAGGCCAGAAATGATATATTCACTTATCATTTTCCACTTATGTATTTTCTAAAAACTTTCTTATTTAAGATTCAATCTATGTGACTTGTTTGCCTTAATCTTAGCCCACATGACACATAGTGAGTTGTGTATTTGCATAAGATTTGCTATGTCAAGAATTTGAACTTAAAAATATTCATAAGAATAATTCCAGGTTTGCTTGTGCAAACCTATCCAGATTGCATATCTGTTATGACTTTGAAAAATTGGTTATGGTAAAACAATGACTTAAGGATTTTGAAAGGCATTTTTACTAACAAAACACAACCAGACATAATCAACCAAAACTTCACTCATTTGAAGCTGGTTAACTCATGTGCCTTATGTCATGCCAGGTACCTGATCATGGCAATTGAAATGCCAGTCATTTGCATCATACCTGTAGCCTTTCCATACAATTACTTTTCTCAAAACAATTTAGAAAGTAGACTTGAACCATTTGTAGACATATTTCAGAGGAAAAACCATTAGATACTTAAGGGTATACTCCAAAACTCAGTGTTTTAAAATGACTCAAGGTTGTCTAATACATAATATAATTTATGTTAAGCAATTGCTCACATACCTATATATTTCTTTACCAGGTTTTCATGGCTAATACTTGAGCATATTTTTCTTGTTTATGTTCCAGACTCTACTTCAAAAAACAAATCAAACCTTAACACACAACGATTTCGACAGAACAACTAATTTAATCTAACACTTTACAGAACATAAGAGCAACTTGATCACTAACCATAGAATATTCATTACATGACTGGAAATCTTAGAAACATAATTTTTCCTGAATACATGCAGATATAATCAATTTAAGCTCTTATTGAAACTAGCTAGCATGTTCATTCACTCCTCCATAATAGCCATAACTTCATTTTCTACTTAGTGCCTGCATTCCCTGAAAGAGCATGAGTGGCTGCCTCATTTTAAAATGAGACACCCCCATATGCCATGAGCAAACAAGGGTCAGATCTAAGATCTGGTATGAGCAACATCAAAATATTCAAAACATTAAGCTCTGGGTGATGAGCCTTAATACTTATTTTGTATGCATGTAATCCACTGCTTTATTATGTCACATACACTTTGATACAAGAATGATATCTTTATCTATCATTCATTCACACAAATTTATTTATTCAATCATGAATATCAATCTACAGTGTGTATATTCAATGGAATAACCAGGGTTCCATTCCAACCAACCTAGGAAATACTCATTCTCCTATTTCTTCATTTACAGGTTGTTTTCATTAAATCAAATCCCTAACCTCATCTGCTAGTAAGGAATCACAGGGACACATTGCAATGAACTAATTCACATCATTGCACAAAGATCTCAGGGCTTAAACAAACCATGTGCCAACTTGCATACTTCAAATATGACAAGCATTCCAGCAGCCTTCTTGGCTCATAACCCTAGTATATTTACTAGTAGTGTTGGTTAAAAATCCTATCATCAGATAGCTATGTGGACATGTCACAGTGTATATAAAAAAAGATATCTCCCTTTATCTTGCAAGTATTTTGTTCAAAAACAAACAGATAATCATTTCATAAATATTGCTATAAGAGGTCTTAACTTTAAATCATATAAAAGGTACATCTACAACTGAGGGTGGAACCATGGCATGCTATGTTATTATGACTTACAAGTAACTGTGATTGAACTAGATTCAAGATCTAGCTGAATCACAATTTTTATCTTGTGAATTTTGATATTTCATGAGGGAATCAGCACACAAAAATTTCTATTGCATCCCTTACACTTCTTTTCTTAAGCCTCAGCACTTATATAAAATATAATGCAGCTCATAATATTTTTTTTTAAGAATAATTTCCTGCCATAGATCCCCATCAGTAGTGTGTATTCCTTCCTTGATTTTGAGATTTGTTGCCTTAGCTTCTTTTTTTTTCAAAATGTAAACAAATAGTAGTATGTACATCCATAGCAACCATTCAAACAGATCAAAGGAATTCATCCAAAGAGCATCCATAATACACATTATATCATCTCAAGAAAATAAAATCCATTCAACAACATTAATATAACAGTGATTAGCAAAAATCAGAAAATATCAATAGCAACATAAGTACTTGGCTGCCTCATATCAGGTCTTAATGCCATGAATCTAGTGAGATTACTCACCTAAATATTTCTTCTTATTGATCCTGAAAACCCTTGTATGTGTGTTTTCTCCTTCCTTCCAATATTTTTCTTCCTTTCTTATTTTTGTGCAGCTCGGGGTAAAGATAATTTTACTGGCTAAAACTGCCTATTTATATGCATTTTTCCACTAGGGTTTTGTTAAAACAAAATTCCATTTCTGACCTAACCATCTTCATGCATTTTTCATTCATTTTCCTCCTTAATACCCCGGCCATAATAATTAGTTGAAGGCAGTATTTTCTTCCCTTTACTTTTTCAGAAAATGGCCACTCACCTAGTCATGTTAAAAGTGTGACTACCATATTTTATATTTTAATTATTTCTGAGAATCCCCTTTGCTATTTTTGCCTACACAAGCATATTGACTTGTATTACATTTCATGTCATTTTTAATGTTTCCTTTTTATTGTTTTTCTTTTACACTTTCTGCTCACAGAAAATATACAGGTGCATATGTGTACATATTTTTATTTGATCTTTTTTTTTACTGGGGATATTTAATTTTTCATGCATAAAAAATATATCTTTAATTTGATTAATAATCTATATTTCAAAATCACATTTGAAATGCTTCCTTGCTCAGTTTATTTATTTTATTATCATCATTTTTTTTCCAGAAATTTTTGAATCTTTTCCTTGTGCCATTTCCAGTGTGCATGTGCCCACATATCCTTGCACACTATTTATTCCCAAAAATTTCACCATATTTAAATCTAAATATTTCAAAAATTAAATCATTTTATAAAAATGATTTTTCACAAAATTTTGGGGTATTACAAAACTCCTTAAGTAAGATGATATATACATCAAAAGCATTACTTAATGTATTAAAATCAAAATGAACTAGATGATATATATGAAATCAAAATTTAATGATGAGAGTATGGAAAACAATAAAATATGACATAAATGATATTATTATATAATCCTAAGCATCCAAATTTGACAAAGAAATTTATACATTAAATTTATTATATAAAATTTATATATAATAAACCATAATAACTACGAAATTTAATCATAGCCTAATCACAATATTTGATAAGTGAAGCTATGTAAATAATCAAATTTATGTTTAATAAATTTTTAAAGTAAATATTATTTTATTCTTATACATTTTTTACTTCTAGAAAGACATGATAATTTATAATAAATTTTTTTAAGCATAATATGCTAAGTATAAGTGAGATATGTAGACTTAAAATATATCATTAAGAAAACATCATATAAATCTAGTAATAATAAAAAGAACCTGGGAATGATTGTAAGATGGTTAATCATATGTTTTAGTGTTATTGCCATCTTGAAAATTTTCTTTTTCGAAGAATATCATGATATGATTGATCATATAAAAGGTCTTCGTAATCATTTTTTCATTTTCTCATCTTATTGTACGTAGTGCCCGAAGGAATATAAAAAATTTGTACTGGTAACCATACTATGTTGGATTCATATGGTTAGACTTACAGAAATTAAACCCAATATTTTTAAGAGCTTATGATCATGAATGTATAAATCATGAAAAAGCATGAATGATTACATAAAATGAAAAACATAATAGAAAATGAGATATTACTAAATCTTTTATTTTCAAATTTTGATTCAACATAGGCAGAGTTCTAAAATTCATTCATAACACTATTATGTGTGAGATAGTGTGATTTTAGCATATAACATAATGCATTTTGTGTCTCATTCGTTATTTAAATTACAATTGTATTAATGAGTTACATGTGTAAAGACATTTGGCATCATGCATGTATATAATGATCTTCCTAAAGGACAAGTGTATTGACACATGTCATTTTGCATATGTGTTAGTATTTGCTTATATAACATGTGTCATATGATGTGGTGCATTCTCATTGATGGAAAGAATTTGATAAATAGAGACTTATTCACACCCTCTAAGTACACTCAATTAATTTCAGGAAGCCATAAACTTAATGTCTCATTATAAAGTTAGTAAGAGATAAGAGTGTAAGAAGTAAAATCAACATTAGAAAAGTTGAAATCATGGAAGAAGGTATGCTTTTCTATTTAGTATAGTTATGATAAATGATTAGTGGAATTTCATTAGAAAGGAAACACTTTATAAAAGTCATTAGTGAAGAAGTATGAGCGAACACGATGAGGCATGACCGTTTAAAAAAAAATAAAAATTAAAAGCACAACTTGACAGTTGAAGTGTCTATTCGAATAGACAAAATAAAACAAAATGTTACAATAATTTAAAGTGCTTAGAATTTTTATGTTGTTATATATACTAATTATATTCTAGAAAATATTTTTTTATGTTAAATTTTTTTGTGTAAAAGGACATAAAAATTCAAAATTCCAATGGCCCGCGTCATAAATATGGTTATTGTAATCACCAAGTGTTCATTTATTTGAAAATAGTTAAATAGTTAAATTTTGAATTTTCATATGAATTTCTTTGCAAAAGTAGTTCAGAGTATATGTTATCATATAAAGATTTTTCATGTAAAGTATGAAATTTATAATTTTTTAGATTTTCTAGAAAATTACCGTGTTTAACATGTTTGTTCGACAATTAAAGAGAGTAGTCAATTTTGTATGAAAATCTCGAAAATGTTAATTATTTAAAATGCTTTTAGATTTTTTATATAGTTAAATATATTAGTTTCTTTTTGGAATATATTTATATGATTGAAAAATGATTTAATTTGGAGGCCATAAAAATTCAAATTTTGGCTCCAAAATCTTGAAATATAGCCGTTGTAATTTACTAAGTGTCCGTTCGTTCAAAAATAACAAAATAGATAGAATTCGAATTTTTGCTTCAAAATTTTTACAGAGTGAACTATATCTATCTTATGCTGGTGTAAAAAATTTCACTTAAATATTATTAGTTTATAATTTCTGAGATTTAAAACATACTATTGCATTCAATATTTTCGGCCCTATTTTCAAAGTGTATAGTTAGTTTTGTAAAAATTCTACAAAATTTAAAAATAAATATTTTTCTTTGAAATATTTTTCTAGAATTTTAATACATAATATTAATTAAAATATAAATATAAATTTTTAATAGATAAATATCTAGAATATTCTATAGATAAAATCATAAGGTATTTCAAGAATTAAATTATCGTTTCAATTTGAAAACTAGCCGTTATTTTTAGAGGGAAAACTTGTTTTCTACCTATTTATTCCATTTGGTTATTTGGAACATAGAAGAAGGACTAAAATGTCTTTCTACTTAAAGAACTCATTAAAAATTAATATAAAAAAATTTTAATAAAGTTTCATGATTACCGACATTGCTGACGTCCTCTATTCCAATATGAATGTTTCTCCATCTAAAGGTTTGTCTTTAAGCACATATATATGCATTGTAACTCTTCCTTTCTCTTGATCTTCCATCATGTCTTTTGAACATCCGCTATCTAAAATCCATTTGTCCTTCTTGATTTGTGATATATGACTAATCAAATGTCTATTCACCATCATCCATATAACACACTTGTTCCTGCAATTCAACATACCTTTCCAAAATATCAAGTGACTTTTCAAAATAATTAGTTCTAATCTAATTGAAAATAAAGTGAACATAGGCTGTAGATTACACTGAACCACTATAAAAAAATCCTTTTGTCTCCTTTTACTTTTTCTACTTTTTCCTTTACCCTCAATAGAACTGGTGCTTTCATTTTATTTTTGAGTTTTGATCAATTTTCTAGGTTAACATTTTGGTGCTTTCACTGAGAATAAGAGGTAGATCTGAAGACTTAAAGCTTGAATCTGAGATTTGGGAAAGATGAAGAAACCAAATACCGGATCCAAAACCGGAGCAAGTCAACCAGAGCATAGGGTCAATCAGGAGTTGTCCTCAAATTCTCATCAATCCATCTACATGACCAGAGAAGGGATGGTGAGAATGATGAAGGAGATGTAGGATGGAGTGATAACTAGACAACAGGAAATGCTTGAACGATTCTTCCAAAGGATGGGACAATAAGGAAAAGCCAAAGCTATAGGAATTCAGAACCAAGGACAACAAACCAATGCAGAGGCATCTAGAGTTTGAGCGACGCAAATTGGAACAATGCTCCCATGAACCGAACAACTCGGTACCGACCTAAATCAACTTGGTACCTGAGAACTGCACTAGGGGGAATGTTGGTATGACTACAGCGATGCTGGGAATGGATAATGCTAGAGCTAGAAAAGAAAATCAGAATGTGAATGCACAACAACCGAAGGAGTATGTGCCAGAATCTTCACATGGGAATGGAGGACAGAATGATGCTAGAGGAGCAGTTCAGAACACTAATGTCAAGACCCAAAAGTAGACCTTCGAAAATCGGCACCCGTACTTCCCTTGTACTCAAAATGCCGTAGATTCAAATGCCGAATCTGGTTCTCGGGAGCTTATAACAACATTAAGTAAATAACACAGCGGAATAAAAGAATAATACATTGATATACAATATCTGATACAACAGAGTGATACAATGAATATCAATATACATCAGAGATATGATACAACAAATAGCAACGGAAAAGAAAAGATAACAACAGCAATTGATAGAATATCTCCAATAGAATGCTCCAAGATAAGCAACGTCAGTCCATGAACTCCAAGAACTGAACTAGCTCCAGATAATCTACTCAACCTGAATATCTGAAAAACAAAACTCTAGACTGCCCGTGTGGAAAATTTTGAGCATCCAGAGTTTAGGAAGGGAACAATAAACTCCGGATCAGTCATGGGACTGGTGTGAGCAACAAAAACAGTTTATCTTTAAACAAACACAAAAGGTTTTAAACATTGAAATCCGCAATGCTTTTGGAAAATGAAACTACCATAAGACCTCCCGCCACACACACAATGCAAACGCAGAATTGGAGGAGATTTCTTCTTATGATAGTCAAAGATGCTTACTACGCAAAATCAAATCATTTTTGATATTATTACTAGTGCATAGTGCAGAAAGTAATTTCGAAAGTAGAATATCAATCTTAGCCAGCATAGGTACCATTATAGTATGCTTGCTATAGCTACCATATTAAATGGCAGGTTCTACAACTAAAACCGTACAAGGCTCGTATTGTTTTGTTTGGATTTCCAACAAATGATCAGGCTAAGGAACTTCCTTTTCCACGATGGGTACGTCCCTGGAATAGACGACCCGAGAAATAACCTAACATTACGGTTAGATCTCTGCCAACACAAGGCCGGGTTACCTCTGCAAAAATAGGTAACTACTGACACGCGTATGCCATCCCCCGATCGTCACCGATCTTCCCGAGGATCCTCGATTTCCAACAACCACAAAGAAATAAATTTTCAGCAACCACAGAGGTTAAGTATCTGGGCTCCATACCATGATACCACCTTTATCCCGAAGGAATGACATACACTAAGGGGCGCTACTCCCTAGAACCTTGCCGCATCCTTCCTGTTTTGACCATTTCCGGGGTGTGAGGCTCGACGAAGTCTCGTCCACAAAGCTACGCTTTCTACAAAGCCATGCTTCGGGTCAAACAAATGATCAACCTATGATCACAAAGATATAAGATCAAACAAATGATCATATCACAAATGATCAAACACTGATCATCACACAACAACACTCAGCATGCCACATTACTAAATTGGGATATATCGCTGATAAATTTCAACTACATAACCTCTAAGCTCGTACGTCTCAGAGAAGGGTGTTAAGCTAAGAGAATAAATTCTCCGCCACCAACAGATATGTATTTGAAAGAAATCGGCTTTATATCTCAAAGTGTAATGTCAGACATGTATCCATACAAGTCTGTTCCGGGTTCGAACAGAACCGAAGGCACTTCTCACGAAGCCCTTGCAAATCCGGATAATTTTCAAATCACGTCCAGACTTCCCATCACAAAAGAGTGATATAAATCTCTATACCGGGAGCTACCCAGTGCAGAGACATTCGACAGGTTGTCCTTTCATTTTCGAAAATATCCGGTCTTCAACACCGATCTTCAAATGCTCTCCATATATGACGTATCACTATTCGGAATGGGTTATATGACACAGATGTCTTTTCCCGGCTAACCCGAATAGTGAGCGCAATATTCAAAAACAAATGGATAATGGGATTTCAATTAAGTCACAATTTAAACCCAAACTTTCTCTTTCAAATGGTTAACAAATTTCCATTTTAATCTTTTTAAACAAAAAGATTTAATTCACAAAGTTCACTTAATTTCACAAAGATTCGTTCACAGATTTTCCAAATCGATTTCCATTTCAATTTAATTAATTCGTTGAATCTTTAAATCAAAGATTTAACAAATAGCTTTCAAAACAATTTCATTTCGAATGGTTTAACAAAACATCATTTTAAATCTGTTAAAAATAAACAGATTTAATTCATAGCTTTCGAAAAGAATTCATTTATAACTTGGAAAACCATTTTTCAATTTAATCTTGAAATTCCTTTACCTAAATTGGAATTTCATTTCTTATCTAAAAGCTTTTATTCTTTGAAAACAAACAGTTTTCATTTTGGAAATCTGATTCATTTATACGAGTTAAGGTTCTTGGGTTAAATCCAAATTCCCAACTTATACTTTTAAAATGGTTTAAATTCATATAAACACATTTATATCATCTTTACTCCCTAGTTTCCAAATCATAGCTTAATTTCAAACTTGAATCCAAATTTAAATCTAACTATTTAAATTTTCAAAACTCGTGTAAGTTATTTAAAATAACTTTTATCTTTGAAATTCCATTTCAAAAGCTTTTTACTTTAAACCCAAATTTCTAATTTCAAAATCAATTGAAATTAAAATTTCAATTTCAAAAAAAAACATCAAATTTAAATTATCTGTGACTTAACCGATTTCCACGTGAAATCCATATTGGTGGGTGTATGGTGTAGTCCAGGGGTTATACATAGTAGTGCAACATCAATCAATCATCACAGATCAAAATACAGAATATAGTTGATAAGCGATATAAACTATAACGCTCATCTTCCATTTTACAGATGGCAGATCACAGATATATGTATCACAGATAAATAAATAAATAAATTACACACAGCTTAATTCACAGAATAGGATATCACAGATCAACTAGGCCCATCAATTCAAGGCAATTCATACAATGCAAACATTCAGAAACAATTCAAGCATTCAATAATAATTTATAAACAGGATTAATTAATTGTTTAATCCTAATTGATTCAATTTATTTCCAAGTAATTTAATTACTTATGAATTAATTATCAAATTCTGATTAATTGATTACAAATCACTTGATATAAATTAATTTATCAAACGCTTTAATTAATCTTCTTAATTAATCATATAAAATTAAATTAGCCTTTGAACCAATTACATAATTTGAACTAATCAACAATTTAAACAATTTATACTTGATTATCTAAATTAGTTAATCTAATTAATTATTAACAATCTATCACATTAATTAATTACTTAGTAATTCTTAGTTAATTATCTTCATTAACTAATAACATTTCTTTAATCACTTCCTTAAGAAATAGTTTATTATTAATCATTTCTAATAAATTAAATTTATTAATTTATAAATAAAAAAATAAATCATTCTTTAATTACCTTATAAATCTTTAATTACTTAATTCATTACAAATATAAATTAGTTAATCCTTCTTCATAACTCCTTTTTAAACAGTTAATCAATAATGATTATAGAAAATTGTTTTAAGGGAATATAACCTAAATTCTTTTATTCTGGAGTTTGCAAACAGTTCACCCAACATCAACAACCCGAGAATCCCCCCAGATCTACTCGAGTAGCCTCTCGAGTTTCCCACCAGATCTCACGGGTCATTCTTCTCCCCTTTCATTCGTTACTTCTTCTTTTAATTTCTTTAAAACTTAGTTTAATTTTTAAGTTGAAATCTGGGAATACGACTATCACTCGCGTTCTACTCGTACCCATACCCGAGTTTCCCACCAAATCTCACGGGTTCTTCTCCGAGACCATCCTTCTTCCCCAATTTCTTCTTCTCCCTCCAAGGTCTGCTCTGATATGCACACCCATTTCCTTGTGCACGTATACAACCACCCATCGCCACCCCCATCAGCTCCGAGACCCCAGACAAATCAACGTTGAACTCGATAACCCTTTCAACCACGCAGAAATGAAAATCGAATCGAAAATCAAAAATAAGCTTCCAGGTCGAAATTTGAAAACTTCGCCATCATCGAAAATCCAAAACGCCGACGATCACGTCATTAAAAATCTTCCCCATCCTCACCGTAACTCACGCTCGATCCCCAGCTTCTACGGCGTGCCTCGCGATGGCCTCCGGTCCCTTCTCCACGTCGTCATTCCTAATAGCCGAGACGAACAAAAGAACAGCCTAAAACCCTAAACTCCACTCGACGCCTCAATTTACAACATAGAAAAATTATCTAGAAATTTTTACAACATCACTAACATCTATTCTTGCTTAAATCTAAATTTCAACAATTTAAATTGATTGAGTTATCCTAAATTCGAAAATTTTCAGTTTCTATTCAAATACAAACTGCTCACCAAATACCAAATTAAAAATCTTCATTTATGGTTTAAAAATAATAACTTGCAATAAGGGTTCGAGCTATGAACTTGAATTAACTTTTCGTAACGATTGAATTTATCAAAAAAAATTTCTTGTTTACTTATAAATCAAACTGACAGTGGTATATTTTCCTCTGACATGTTGAAACAGGTTTAAAATCTTGGTTAAAGACTAAACTTCTTGTTTGGTTGAAGACCTTAATCCTTAACAATGATTTGATGAAAACAAATTTAAGTTTTAATCAATTGATCAACCCTGAAATCAATAACCAGAGAAGAACAACATCTAAACATGCACAGTGAATACATATGCATTTATACACATATCGGCACTCATTCATATCAATTCAAACCACAGATCAATATTAGAAGTTTCAAAAGAGTTTGCTCACCTTGATGGGAAGAAGCAGAGACATAGAAAAGGGAACAGAGGAGCTTGAAAAATGGTTGAACTGGAAACACTGAATTTGATCTTGTGCTTGAAGTTGAATTAGTTACTTTGCTCTTGATTTCCAGGTTTGAAGACTTTGAATTGCTTTGTTGGTTTATTTGGAAAACTTCACTTTGATTTTCATTTTGTTGTTAAAGTTTGAATTTTTGTTTTAGGTTGAGATGATGTTTGCTTCAGTTTTGATGGACGAAGAGAAATGAAGTATGATATATAGAAAAGAAGGTAACAGGGTTATAAAATGAGTTTGTGCAAATTGTTAGCAGAGATATTTTCTTTGTTTACCTTCCTTTTATCTGGCCAGGCAGAAACTGGAGGCTGAAGTGGTTTTTTTATACAATTCGAATTGACTAATGTTGCTAGCATTAAATACATGAGTACCTTATGTCTCTTGCTTATATTTTCGGCTGTACAATATGTTTGAGATAGTGTGATGTAGCTTCTTTGCTTTTCTTATTATATTTTTGTACATGAATACACATATCTATGCTGTCTTGTTTGTAAGCTATTCTCGTACATGTCTTGTTTCTTCTTTCATAAGCCATATTTCTTTGTATTTGACTGTCTTCTTTTATTTGCTTGTATGTAGACCTTTATATTGTTTGTTTATTCATATTTGAGGGTTATTTTCTTTTGCCAAATGTTTATACTTATCTTCATTTCGGCTGATGTAACCTTGTTTTTGGTGGCTAAAGATCTTGTATTAATTGCTAGTTATTTATCAACTTGTCTTCTTTGATAAGCTTCATAGATATTTATTTTTGTACATACTTATCTTTGTATAGTTGTTTCATACTTATGTATATTATTGTCTTATGTTGAATTTATAAATTCAATTATTATTATTAACCCATTCATTGTCATATATATATATATATTATTAATTTTACTCTTAAATTACATATACATATACATTCATATATATATATACAATACTTAAATTTAAATGATTTATATAGAATATATTTGAATCCGGGGAAACTCGCATCAATTTATCCATTTAGTTTACTATTTTTATTCAAAAATACCATTAATTATAATTTAATTTAAATTAAAATCTAGGGTCGTTACAAACTTCCCCCCTTAAAAGAATTTCGTCCTCGAAATTCGCAGGCACGAAAACAACAAAGAGATAGACAGATTCAATCTCCTATAATTCCTCAAACTTACGATATGAATTCCAAAATCTAGTCGGAATATCTCAGAATACATACCAATTTGTCCCTCTTCGGACTTCGGTATTCACAGAAATTTTAATAGAATTTCAAATTCGATTTTAAACGAAATCGTTTTATCGGTACAATTCAAATTTTATCCTCATACTTTATTAATCAATTTAACTCAATTTAAAATTTCCAATTCCAAATTTATTAAGGTTTAAAAAACGAAAAGCTGATAAGAAATCGATGAAGATACGAAGTAAAGATCTTCGACAGCGATTCATAGGGCCATCACCACACCAAAACTTCTTCTTGTAGATGATACGAAGAAATGAAAAGAATTTGGAAACGAATCAAAGAAAATTGATAGAGAAAGATTGTTTCCACTGTTGCAGGATATTGACCATTTATAGTCGTATTCCCTTGTCCCCTATCTCGTCTTCTTCTTGCACTCATACTCACTATCTATGGATAGTAAGAGAATTTACTGAGGCGTTCAGACGGATATCTGAGAATACACTCATTCTAGAGTTTACTTCACTCTATCTCTAATGAGCTACTTAACGTGTTATACTCCTGAGCTAAAGTTCAACCTTAGCTCTGATACCACTTGTAACGATCCAAAGACAGCGGCCACCGGTAGGCTTTGCAACCATCCCAGTCCCACCGTGGCTTACATTGGCACCTCGCATTTACTTTTACGGCCAGCCTCTCGACTGTCACGGCCTCTGCCTAACCAACCCATCCCTCTCAGGGACATGTAGGGGTAAGAGTCTCCCGTTCGCCACCAAACCGCGAAGCGAGAACCCCCTATCATGTTGTAATATAGCAAGACTGGTGTGAGCAACAAAAACAGTTTATCTTTAAACAAACACAAAAGGTTTTAAACATTGAAATCCGCAATGCTTTTGGAAAATGAAACTACCATAAGACCTCCCGCCACACACACAATGCAAACGCATAATTGGAGGAGATTTCTTCTTATGATAGTCAAAGATGCTTACTACGCAAAATCAAATCATTTTTGATATTATTACTAGTGCATAGTGCAGAAAGTAATTTCGAAAGTAGAATATCAATCTTAGCCAGCATAGGTACCATTATAGTATGCTTGCTATAGCTACCATATTAAATGGCAGGTTCTACAACTAAAACCGTACAAGGCTCGTATTGTTTTGTTTGGATTTCCAACAAATGATCAGGCTAAGGAACTTCCTTTTCCACGATGGGTACGTCCCTGGAATAGACGACCCGAGAAATAACCTAACATTACGGTTAGATCTCTGCCAACACAAGGCCGGGTTACCTCTACAAAAATAGGTAACTACTGACACGCGTATGCCATCCCCCGATCGTCACCGATCTTCCCGAGGATCCTCGATTTCCAACAACCACAAAGAAATAAATTTGCAGCAACCACAGAGGTTAAGTATCTGGGCTCCATACCATGATACCACCTTTATCCAGAAGGAATGACATACACTAAGGGGCGCTACTCCCTAGAACCTTGCCGCATCCTTCCTGTTTTGACCATTTCCGGGGTGTGAGGCTCGACGAAGTCTCATCCACGAAGCTACGCTTTCTACAAAGCCATGCTTCGGGTCAAACAAATGATCAACCTATGATCACAAAGATATAAGATCAAACAAATGATCATATCACAAATGATCAAACACTGATCATCACACAGCAACACTCAGCATGCCACATTACCAAATTGGGATATATCGCTGATAAATTTCAACTACATAACCTCTGAGCTCGTACGTCTCAGAGAAGGGTGTTAAGCTAAGAGAATAAATTCTCCGCCACCAACAGATATGTATTTGAAAGAAATCGGCTTTATATCTCAAAGTGTAATGTCAGACATGTATCCATACAAGTCTGTTCCGGGTTCTAACAGAACCGAAGGCACTTCTCACGAAGCCCTTGCAAATCCGGATAATTTTCAAATCACGTCCAGACTTCCCATCACAAAAGAGTGATATAAATCTCTATACCGGGAGCTACCCAGTGCAGAGACATTCGACAGGTTGTCCTTTCATTTTCGAAAATATCCGGTCTTCAACACCGATCTTCAAATGCTCTCCATATACGACGTATCACTATTCGGAATGGGTTATATGACACAGATGTCTTTTCCCGGCTAACCCGAATAGTGAGCGCAATATTCAAAAACAAATGGATAATGAGATTTCAATTAAGTCACAATTTAAACCCAAACTTTCTCTTTCAAATGGTTAACAAATTTCCATTTTAATCTTTTTAAACAAAAATATTTAATTCACAAAGTTCACTTAATTTCACAAAGATTCGTTCACAGATTTTCCAAATCGATTTCCATTTCAATTTAATTAATTCGTTGAATCTTTAAATCAAAGATTTAACAAATAGCTTTCAAAACAATTTCATTTCGAATGGTTTAACAAAACATCATTTTAAATCTGTTAAAAATAAACAGATTTAATTCATAGCTTTCGAAAAGAATTCATTTATAACTTGGAAAACCATTTTTCAATTTAATCTTGAAATTCCTTTACCTAAATTGGAATTTCATTTCTTATCTAAAAGCTTTTATTCTTTGAAAACAAACAGTTTTCATTTTGGAAATCTGATTCATTTATACGAGTTAAGGTTCTTGGGTTAAATCCAAATTCCCAACTTATACTTTTAAAATGGTTTAAATTCATATAAACACATTTATATCATCTTTACTCCCTAGTTTCCAAATCATAGCTTAATTTCAAACTTGAATCCAAATTTAAATCTAACTATTTAAATTTTCAAAACTCGTGTAAGTTATTTAAAATAACTTTTATCTTTGAAATTCCATTTCAAAAGCTTTTTACTTTAAACCCAAATTTCTAATTTCAAAATCAATTGAAATTAAAATTTCAATTTAAAAAAAAACATCAAATTTAAATTATCTGTGACTTAATCGATTTCCACGTGAAATCCATATTGGTGGGTGTATGGTGTAGTCCAGGGGTTATACATAGTAGTGCAACATCAATCAATCATCACAGATCAAAATACAGAATATAGTTGATAAGCGATATAAACTATAACGCTCATCTTCCATTTTACAGATGGCAGATCACAAATATATGTATCACAGATAAATAAATAAATAAATTACACACAGCTTAATTCACAGAATAGGATATCACAGATCAACTAGGCCCATCAATTCAAGGCAATTCATACAATGCAAACATTCAGAAACAATTCAAGCATTCAATAATAATTTATAAACAGGATTAATTAATTGTTTAATCCTAATTGATTCAATTTATTTCCAAGTAATTTAATTACTTATGAATTAATTATCAAATTCTGATTAATTGATTACAAATCACTTGATATAAATTAATTTATCAAACGCTTTAGTTAATCTTCTTAATTAATCATATAAAATTAAATTAGCCTTTGAACCAATTACATAATTTGAACTAATCAACAATTTAAACAATTTATACTTGATTATCTAAATTAGTTAATCTAATTAATTATTAACAATCTATCACATTAATTAATTACTTAGTAATTCTTAGTTAATTATCTTCATTAACTAATAACATTTCTTTAATCACTTCCTTAAGAAATAGTTTATTATTAATCATTTCTAATAAATTAAATTTATTAATTTATAAATAAAAAAATAAATCATTCTTTAATTACCTTATAAATCTTTAATTACTTAATTCATTACAAATATAAATTAGTTAATCCTTCTTCATAACTCCTTTTTAAACAGTTAATCAATAATGATTATATAAAATTGTTTTAAGGGAATATAACCTAAATTCTTTTATTCTGGAGTTTGCAAACAGTTCACCCAACATCAACAACCCGAGAATCCCCCCAGATCTACTCGAGTAGCCTCTCGAGTTTCCCACCAGATCTCACGGGTCATTCTTCTCCCCTTTCATTCGTTACTTCTTCTTCTTTTAATTTCTTTAAAACTTAGTTTAATTTTTAAGTTGAAATCTGGGAATACGACTATCACTCGCGTTCTACTCGTACCCATACCCGAGTTTCCCACCAAATCTCACGGGTTCTTCTCCGAGACCATCCTTCTTCCCCAATTTCTTCTTCTCCCTCCAAGGTCTGCTCTGATATGCACACCCATTTCCTTGTGCACGTATACAACCACCCATCGCCACCCCCATCAGCTCCGAGACCCCAGACAAATCAACGTTGAACTCGATAACCCTTTCAACCACGCAGAAATGAAAATCGAATCGAAAATCAAAAATAAGCTTCCAGGTCGAAATTTGAAAACTTCGCCATCATCGAAAATCCAAAACGCCGACGATCACGTCATTAAAAATCTTCCCCATCCTCACCGTAACTCACGCTCGATCCCCAGCTTCTACGGCGTGCCTCGCGATGGCCTCCGGTCCCTTCTCCACGTCGTCATTCCTAATAGCCGAGACGAACAAAAGAACAGCCTAAAACCCTAAACTCCACTCGACGCCTCAATTTACAACATAGAAAAATTATCTAGAAATTTTTACAACATCACTAACATCTATTCTTGCTTAAATCTAAATTTCAACAATTTAAATTAATTGAGTTATCCTAAATTCGAAAATTTTCAGTTTCTATTCAAATACAAACTGCTCACCAAATACCAAATTAAAAATCTTCATTTATGGTTTAAAAATAATAACTTGCAATAAGGGTTCGAGCTATGAACTTGAATTAACTTTTCGTAACGATTGAATTTATCAAAAAAAAATTCTTGTTTACTTATAAATCAAACTGACAGTGGTATATTTTCCTCTGACATGTTGAAACAGGTTTAAAATCTTGGTTAAAGACTAAACTTCTTGTTTGGTTGAAGACCTTAATCCTTAACAATGATTTGATGAAAACAAATTTAAGTTTTAATCAATTGATCAACCCTGAAATCAATAACCAGAGAAGAACAACATCTAAACATGCACAGTGAATACATATGCATTTATACACATATCGGCACTCATTCATATCAATTCAAACCACAGATCAATATTAGAAGTTTCAAAAGAGTTTGCTCACCTTGATGGGAAGAAGCAGAGACATAGAAAAGGGAACAGAGGAGCTTGAAAAATGGTTGAACTGGAAACACTGAATTTGATCTTGTGCTTGAAGTTGAATTAGTTACTTTGCTCTTGATTTCCAGGTTTGAAGACTTTGAATTGCTTTGTTGGTTTATTTGGAAAACTTCACTTTGATTTTCATTTTGTTGTTAAAGTTTGAATTTTTGTTTTAGGTTGAGATGATGTTTGCTTCAGTTTTGATGGACGAAGAGAAATGAAGTATGATATATAGAAAAGAAGGTAACAGGGTTATAAAATGAGTTTGTGCAAATTGTTAGCAGAGATATTTTCTTTGTTTACCTTCCTTTTATCTGGCCAGGCAGAAACTGGAGGCTGAAGTGGTTTTTTTATACAATTCGAATTGACTAATGTTGCTAGCATTAAATACATGAGTACCTTATGTCTCTTGCTTATATTTTCGGCTGTACAATATGTTTGAGATAGTGTGATGTAGCTTCTTTGCTTTTCTTATTATATTTTTGTACATGAATACACATATCTATGTTGTCTTGTTTATAAGCTATTCTCGTACATGTCTTGTTTCTTCTTTCATAAGCCATATTTCTTTGTATTTGACTGTCTTCTTTTATTTGCTTGTATGTAGACCTTTATATTGTTTGTTTATTCATATTTGAGGGTTATTTTCTTTTGCCAAATGTTTATACTTATCTTCATTTCGGCTGATGTAACCTTGTTTTTGGTGGCTAAAGATCTTGTATTAATTGCTAGTTATTTATCAACTTGTCTTCTTTGATAAGCTTCATAGATATTTATTTTTGTACATACTTATCTTTGTATAGTTGTTTCATACTTATGTATATTATTGTCTTATGTTGAATTTATAAATTCAATTATTATTATTAACCCATTCATTGTCATATATATATATATATATTATTAATTTTACTCTTAAATTACATATACATATACATTCATATATATATATACAATACTTAAATTTAAATGATTTATATAGAATATATTTGAATCCGGGGAAACTCGCATCAATTTATCCATTTAGTTTACTATTTTTATTCAAAAATACCATTAATTATAAATTTAATTTAAATTAAAATCTAGGGTCGTTACAACTAACATCCAGCCAGAGGAGTATGTGCTAGAATATGTTTCGAGATTTCCCTACAGGAGCGGGAGTATAATAGTGCTTTTGGACGAAGCCCATCATTCGGCGGTGAAAACCTGAATTGATAAGGAGAATAGTTAGAGGTGGACTACTAGATCAAAGCTTGGAGGATGTAAATAGGAATCCATTCACTTTAAACATTCGAAATGCGAGAAATCCTCCTGATTTCAAGCTTCTGACGCTAGAAGTGTATGACGGATGGTCGGATTCGACGATTCATCAAATGAGATACATCTGACATATGGAGGTGTTGGGTGCATCTGAGGAAGTAATGGGGGCAGTGTTTCCTATTGTACTTGATGGAATTGGTGGCATTGTGGTTAGGCAGCTAGAGAATGGGTCCATTAGCACGTGGACCAATTTGGTGAGTAAGTTCTTGAGGCAGTTTAGAGTTCACATCTCTCAACCAAAGAATGCGATGATGTTGTTAAATGTGAAAAAAAGACATAAAGATACCTTGAGAAGCTATTGGATAAGATTCAATGCAGCAGCAGCCGCAGTCGTTAAGCCAGACCCATCAATAGTCTTAATGGCGGCAGTGTCTAGAGTCCCAAGCAAGACCAACTTCAAAGTTGCATTAGAAAGCGATCCACCGATGGATCTTGTAGAATTCTACCATGAATTTGAAAGATATTTGCATCAAGAAGACATCAAAGCTTAGGATGAGGATGCTAAAATTAACGTTATGGATGACAGAGGACTATTTGGAGTGGGAAACGAAAATGGCAAACAAAGAAAGGAGAACTAACGACAACTTCGAGGAACCAAAATGACAAAGGAGGGAGCCTCTCTTCCTACAATGACTTAACTGAAACCCCGGTGTCAGGACCCGCAAATCCGTACCTCTTGATTAACCACTAATCTCCATTGATTAACTCAAAATGAACGGAATTACGAACCATGATGGTTTAAGAAAGAAGAAAAAGGTAGAAGAAGAAGAAAATAGAAGAAAAAAGAAAGAAAGAACAACAGAACAACAATAAAAACAGAAACAATATCAGAATCTCACATATCGCAGCGGAACAATATATATTAGATAAATGAATAATCTTTAAACAAAGAACTATATCATTTTATACATACATCAATCATCAGATTCAATATACAACTCAATACAACAATGGACAGTTATATAAATTTGTCCTCATACAGAATACACAGCGGAATAAATAATGTCAGATACAAATACTACGTCTCACCATCCAACTTGCTTCCAAAGCTCCAGAATATCCAGAATATCCTGATAACCTAACTCTAGACTACCCGTGTGGAAATTGGTGGGCACCCAGAGTTTAGAAGGGAAACAATAAACTCCGAGTCAGTCATGGTGACTGGTGTGAGATCGTAAAACAGTTTATCTTTAAAAGACAACAGAGGAATATTTTAAAATAGATTCGCAATGCTTTTGGAAAATGAGACTACCATAAGGCCTCCCACACACACACACAATGCAAACACAGAATCGGAGGAGATTTCTCCTTATGATAGTCAAAGATGCTTGATACGCAAAATCAAATCATTTTTGATATTATTATTAGTGCATAGTGTAGAAAACTTTCGAAAGTACAATATAAATCTTAGCCAACATACGACCAGTATCGTATGCCTACTATAGATACCATCTAAACAGTGGGGTGCCACCATAAGTAAATGGCAGGTTCTACAACTAATACCGTACACAGTTCGTATTGGAGTTTGGATTTCCAACAAATGGTCAGGCCAAGGAACTTCCTATGCCACGATGGGTACGCCCCCGGAAAAGACGACCCGAGAACCTAACCGGATCTCTGCCAACACAAGGCCGGGTTACCTCTGCAAGAATAGGTAACTACTGACACGCGTATGCCATCCTCCGATCGTCACCGATCTTCCCGAGGATCCTCGATTCGCAACAACCACAAAGTAATAAATTTGCAGCAACCACAGAGGTTAAGTATCTGGGCTCCATACCATGATACCACCTTTATCCAGAAGGAATGATATACACTAAGGGGCGCTACTCCCTAGGACCTTGCAGCATCCTTCCTGTTTTGACCATTTCCGGGGTGTGAGGTCCGACGAAGTCTCGTCCACAAAGCTACGCTTTGTTCACAAAGCCATGCCTTGGGTCAACAAATGATCAACCTATGATCACAAAGATAAATGATCATATCATAAATGATCAAACACTGATCATTTCACAGCAATACTCAGTATGCCACGTTACCAAATTGGGAGTATATTGCTGATAAATTTCAACTACATAACCTCTGAGCTCGTACGTCTCAGAGAAGGGTGTTAAGCTAAGAGGATAAATTCTCCGCCACCAACAGATATGTATTTGAAAGAAATCAGCTTTATATCTCAATTTGTAACGTCAGACACACAATCCATACAAGTCTGTTCCGGGATCGAACAGAACCGAAGGCACTTCTCACGAAGCCCTTGCAAATCCGGATAATTTTCAATCACGTCCGGACTTCCCGTCACTAAGGGTGATAAAACCTCTAAATCGAAGATCAGTCGATGTAGAGTAACTCGACGGTAATCCTTCCGTTTTCAAAAATATCCGGTCTTCAACATCGGTCATCAAATGCAATTCATTACGACGTATCACATATTCGGAATGGGTTATACGATCCCATGGTCCTTTCCCGGCTAACCCGAATAGTGAGCGCTTATTCAAAAATAAGTGTGGCATTCAAATTCATCAAATCACAACAAATACCTACTCAAGGTAATTATTGATAGTCGGTTATTTAACTATCAATAAAGATGCGCAACATCATCAGATTCCAAATAATTTTCCAAATTATTTATCTTTCAAAAATATCTTTACTAGATATAAAATTTCCACACTTTAAAATAAATCAATATTTATTTTTAAAACGAATTCCATTTCTTTTATAAATTCCATAGTGAATTTATATTTCAAAATATCTACTGATATACGATTTTCAAATCGATTTCAATATTCACTTTCGACTTACCTTTAGAAAGATAATTCTCAAACGTTTATTTCATATTGGAAAAACATTTCCCTATTTATTTAATAATATGTATTTCACAAATTTATTTAGTTTCAACGTTTGAAAATATTCGATATACTTAAATAAAAAATTAAGTATATATTCATTCTTTAAGGAAATCTATTTGAGTCAAAACGAATGTTACGTAAAACATCGTTACGACAACTCAAAATCACTAGTACAGGGATTCAGAATTAAGATAGATATATAAATCCCAATACTAAAAAAAACATTTCCTTTCGGAAATCATTTACTATAACAACAGTGTTATAGTCCATCATTTCTTTATATCTCGAAAACGCCCATTTCAACAATGAATGTTGAAATCTAAGCTTTCGATTCATAATACATTTTAAAACATCTTTAAAATGTTTAACTTCATTTTTAATATCACTTCTTCAAAAATAAATCCATTTTTTTATAATATATTCACTGTCCAAAATCGTAAATATACTTCACTAACCACATTTTCAATAATCTCTACACATTTTATTTCAATAAAAATTCGCTATCCAAACCGCGAATATATCTTCTTTGATAATCTTCTATATTTAATTTATCAAATTCAATTGATTTGAATTTATAAAAACAACGTTTATAAATTCGATTTCTATTTATAAAAAACTTCAATTTATAAATCTTCTTTATTTACCAATTCAATTCATAACTCAATTTTTATACCACAATTCATATTATAAGTTAAATACTTATAATTTCATTTATTTACCATGATCATTCTTTTAAAACTTTACAAACTGGAAATTCTATCCTTTTATAAACCCATTTTGACATTATTTCCAAATACTACATCAATTACAGATTTATTTCCAAAATTTTATTATTTCTAAATAATTTCCTTATTATTTCCAATTTATTCAATATTCTATTTTTAAAAGAATTCTTCAATTTGAAATCATTTTTACATTGATTTCCCAAGTTATTTCAATTCATAAATTTAATTTCTAATTGGACTTCCAACTAATTTCATTTTAAATAAATTCCTTTTAAAGAGAATAAATTTCTTTGTCTCTTTCAATCTATTTAAAAATCCAAATCTAAATTAAATTCTTCAATTTATAATCACTATTCTACGAATCCATTTATTTAACATTTTCACTTTATTCTGGAAATAAATTCGATAAGATTATAAAATCAACTTTATATGTTTTAAAATTCTTCTTTCTTCAAATTTATTCAATTTCTAAAATTTATTCACTTAAAAATTCCTACTTGAATTTCAAAAATTCAATTTCGTTTATTTTTTTGGAATCCAATGATATCAAACATCCATTCAGCTAAATTTTAGCTTTCAAACAATTTCTAGACATCAATATGATCAATAACATCAATAAAATCATTCACAGATTCATATCACAGTATAAATAAATTCAATCAATATGAGGGGTCCAGTTGGATCCCTCCAACCTGTTTCCCTGCATCCAAAGACGTTAGCACAATACCAATTCCACTTCGAGGTGGAATATCGCGGTATAGGGGTTTTATAAAATATCATCCGCTTAATAACGGCGCAATAGGGTCTCATCCGCTATACGAGGCGGGAAATCAATCGATCCAATATATACATATGCCAATATGTATATATTGCTATATATAGATATATCCTACTATATCTAATATCACATCCAATAGCAATCAATCAGTCAATAAATAACTGCAATACAAAATTTTACTTGAGTGAGAAAATCTCACCTTAGCTTTTATTTGCAATCCCATTTTCGTTCCAGATTGTTTTCTTCACAGTTTCTAACCTTGTATAACAAGGTATATAATTCATTAATATTCGAACAAATCGGATAATAAATTTCATTTTACTATTTTGATTCATCGGTGATTTCATTTTAATAGTTAAATTAATTGATGGTTTTATTTAAACCAATAATTAATTTAATCTCTTCAACCATTCAACACAATTACTCAAAATTTCTTTATTAAATATTTTGAATTACTCGGAAAATTTAATTTTCGTTTAAGAACTTAATTTAGGCTAATTAGTTAAAATTTCCTAGCTAATGATTTTATTAATTTAACCTTACTGAAAACAATTTTTTCCTGCATATTCATATTAAATAAAATTCTAACTTCTTATTGGAAACATAATTTCTAATATATGTTTACATTTAAAAATTTCTTTTTCTGTAAATGTTTTCCATCATTTATACATATATATATATTCTCGTTAAAAATAAATTTTCTGTTTAAACTTCACTTAACATCTTATTTCCCAAGCATATGAAATTTTCTTTGAATAAACTGAACCGATACCTTGCTGGAAAATATGAACTCGGGCCATTGCTCGAAGATCCATCGCGAAACCTCCACAGTCTTTCATCGCTTGCCTGAACTCGCGACTGTCCTCCATCCACAGCCTAGCGCTCGAACTCCCAGAGCGACCTCATCGATCCCACTTCGTGATGCTCGAAATCGAGCTCCCCTGAATCGCGACTCCCCATCTCGACACGCCTCGATTCACGGTTGCCACCGCGATCCCCTATGCCTCCTCCTACTCGCGGCCCCATCGCTTGGTGATGCCGCCTTCAATTCGTCGTACGCGAACCCAGTGCCTCGCCTGCGAAACCCGTCTCACCTTCGAACCCCCAAATCGCGATACTGCCTCACCTCGTCGCTGCTGCCTCAAGCGCGCCACCTTCCCACCTTCGTTCTCGAGTTCGAGAACGCCCCTAGACCGGCCGCCACTTGAAATTCGAACGATCGAATTTGGATTTTTCGAAATCGATTTGGACGCGACCATTGTTTACTTGATTTTGTTTCAAAAATGAATTGAGGAAGGAAGAATTCGTGTAGATTTAAACTGAGGAGAAGGGGGGGAATTTCGATTCGAACGAGATGATTTCGTGATTCTCGGCTTGATTTTGGGCTGAAACAAAGGGCGTGATTCTCTGCGTGATTAAAGGAAGAGAACGTGTTGCAGTTGACCAATTCAAATTTTAAATTCAATTTGAATTCGATCAAATCTAAATGCGTTTATCTATCGTGTGCACACATAACAACTCTGAAAAATACGAAATTGGAAACCCGGTAATAATTCAATATTACGGACCCAATGGAACTGGTTTCGTCGAATTCCGAGACTGTGTGAAAATTGACTATTTTTAAATATTGATTCGAACAATAAAATTCAAATCTGAACAAATCACTTTCAAATTCGTTTCTAAAGCTTCTATTATCTTCAGTATTATTAATATGAATTTTACAAGCGTTTGAAACATTTTAATCAGCTTAAATCTGAAGATTCAAATTTTCGTTCAACTTACAATAGATTAAATTTTATAATTTAATTGCCAAATTCATAGTTATGTTGGGAATTCAAATTAAATCATCATTTAAATATTTAAAATTAATTAAATATTTTCAATTTAATTTGTTCAAAATTCTGGGTCGTTACAAACTTCCCTCCTTAAAAGAATTTCGTCCCGAAATTACAAGTTAGGAAAAAATGTCCTTAACTCGTCTACTATTTTCACAATCCAATGATTTTATCAAATTTTTCAAAACAAATCTTCCTACTAAAGATTTGTTATTAATTCAACTAACTTTCCAACTCTAATTATAAGTTTCAACAACTTCATTGTTTTACTTCTCTATTCAAATTTAAATTCAAATTCAAATTTTAAACTTTCAAAAATTTTCTAACACCCGAAATTTTCGAAAAATTTCGCCAGCGTCTCCTTTGCACGGCTAATACGGCACGACTACAAAACGTCCCTACGGACTCTCAGATTTCAAAAAGAAAAAGAAAAAGCCAAGCGGCTAGAGAACAAATCAGCAAATCTCATATAGAAATTTTAAAATACATACCTTTTTCGAGCAATTCAAATTTATCTTTGAAATCAAAATTCCAATTCCTTTATACCTGTATATCCTACTAGCCATAATATCTAGTTACAATATTCAAACCATTTTGCAAATTCTATTACAAAATTTTCAATATAAACTACTTATACATTTTTTTTCTTCACTATTGAAGTTATATCCATTATCTTCAATTTTTACATTTCAACTTTCATTTGAATTTAATTCACAATTCCAATCTATTTGAATTCAATTTACTTTCAATTTTGAAATATTGAATTTTATCTTTCAATTTACTACTTCGGTTAAATCTACTTACATTTAAACTGGATTTCCAATTCGAATTCAATTTACTTTCTTTTATAATCATTGAATTTAATTCGTTCCAAACCTAATTCATTTGGTCAATATTCAATTAGCTTTCACTTACTAATTTTAGTTTAACTTCACAAATCAAATTCAATCTCAGTTTTATTTACTTACAAATTCAAAATGAATTTTAACATTCAATTTCATTTTCATTTAATTGATTCACTTGTACTTACATTAATTTAACTCCATCTTTTAAATTGAATTTATTCTATCAATATTCAAATTGTATAAGTTATCAATTTAATAATATTCCATAGATTTTTTTTTATATAGTATTCCAGAGTCTTTTCAACCTTTCAAAAACCATTTTGAAATCAATTCAATTTATCTTTTGAATTTCCAAAACAAAACCCAAATTTTTCAAACACTTTTATTTAAAACAATTTGGCAGCAATTCCTCTTTTGGAAACCCGAAAATGAACACCGGTGATGTCGCGATCATCATCAGAATTATTTTCCAGCGACCGAAAAGAGTTTAGAGCTTTTATCTCTCCAAAATACTTTTCAAAACATTTTCCGAATACTTCTCTGGAATTCCGTTTCCAATTACAATTCACATTTATAATTCACATTCTTAAATTTCATTTGTATGTGAATTTATTTCTTAACTTTGGAGTTACGATTTCAATTTCTTATTTAATTTCAATGATAATAATTTAATATTATTACTTCTAGCAACCATGCAACCATATACTGTAATAATTTACAGAAAACCATATTTTCTCTATACAAAAATAGTTTTGGGTAAAATTATTTCATTCACCATATTTTAAAACAATACTGTGTCAGTTTACCTTGTTTAAGAGTTTAGAAACTCCTATCAACACAGTTAGCTAGACTGCACCGACCAGAATTCATAAACAATCGACCGATAAATCAACACAATACAAAACAAATTTTATATTCAATAACAAATACGCGCTCATAACTATTATTACACTCAACTCATTTCAGAGTACTACTGACTCTATCTCTAATGAGTAACACCCAACAGAGCAGGGTTGTCGCTTAACCATATGCTTTGATACCAGCTGTCAGGACCCGCAAATCCGTACCTCTTGATTAACCACTAATCTCCATTGATTAACTCAAAATGAACGGAATTACGAACCATGATGGTTTAAGAAAGAAGAAAAAGGTAGAAGAAGAAGAAAATAGAAGAAAAAAGAAAGAAAGAACAACAGAACAACAATAGAAACAGAAACAATATCAGAATCTCACATATCGCAGCGGAACAATATATATTAGATAAATGAATAATCTTTAAACAAAGAACTATATCATTTTATACATACATCAATCATCAGAGTCAATATACAACTCAATACAACAATGGACAGTTATATAAATTTGTCCTCATACAGAATACACAGCGGAATAAATAATGTCAGATACAAATACTACGTCTCGCCATCCAACTTGCTTCCAAAGCTCCAGAATATCCAGAATATCCTGATAACCTAACTCTAGACTGCCCGTGTGGAAATTGGTGGGCACCCAGAGTTTAGAAGGGAAACAATAAACTCCGAGTCAGTCATGGTGACTGGTGTGAGATCGTAAAATAGTTTATCTTTAAAAGACAACAGAGGAATATTTTAAAATAGATTTGCAATGCTTTTGGAAAATGAGACTACCATAAGGCCTCCCGCACACACACACAATGCAAACGCAGAATCGGAGGAGATTTCTCCTTATGATAGTCAAAGATGCTTGATACGCAAAATCAAATCATTTTTGATATTATTATTAGTGCATAGTGTAGAAAACTTTCGAAAGTACAATATAAATCTTAGCCAACATACGACCAGTATCGTATGCCTACTATAGCTACCATCTAAACAGTGGGTCGCCACCATAAGTAAATGGCAGGTTCTACAACTAATACCGTACACAGTTCGTATTGGAGTTTGGATTTCCAACAAATGGTCAGGCCAAGGAACTTCCTATGCCACGATGGGTACGCCCCTGGAAAAGATGACCCGAGAACCTAACCGGATCTCTGCCAACACAAGGCCGGGTTACCTCTACAAAAATAGGTAACTACTGACACGCGTATGCCATCCCCCGATCATCACCGATCTTCCCGAGGATCCTCGATTCGCAACAACCACAAAGTAATAAATTTGCAGCAACCACAGAGGTTAAGTATCTGGGCTCCATACGATGATACCACCTTTATCCAGAAGGAATGACATGCACTAAGGGGCGCTACTCCATAGAACCTTGCTGCATCCTTCCTGTTTTGACAATTTCCGGGGTGTGAGGTCCGACGAAGTCTCATCCACAAAGCTACGCTTTGTTCACAAAGCCATGCCTTGGGTCAACAAATGATCAACCTATGATCACAAAGATAAATGATCATATCATAAATGATCAAACACTGATCATTTCACAGCAACACTCAGTATGCCACGTTACCAAATTGGGAGTATATTGCTGATAAATTTCAACCACATAACCTCTGAGCTCGTACGTCTCAGAGAAGGGTGTTAAGCTAAGAGAATAAATTCTCCGCCACCAATAAATATGTATTTGAAAGAAATCAGCTTTATATCTCAATTTGTAACGTCAAACACACAATCCATACAAGTCTATTCCGGGATCGAACAGAACCGAAGGCACTTCTCACGAAGCCCTTGCAAATCTGGATAATTTTCAATCACGTCCGGACTTCCCGTCACTAAGGGTGATAAAACCTCTAAATCGAAGATCAGTCGATGTAGAGTAACTCGACGGTAATCCTTCTGTTTTCAAAAATATTCGGTCTTCAACACCGGTCATCAAATGCAATTCATTACGACGTATCACATATTCGGAATGGGTTATACGATCCCATGGTCCTTTCCCGGCTAACCCGAATAGTGAGCGCTTATTCAAAAATAAGTGTGGCATTCAAATTCATCAAATTACAACAAATACCTACTGAAGGTAATTATTGATAGTCAGTTATTTAACTATCAATAAAGATGCGCAACATCATCAGATTCCAAATAATTTTCCAAATTATTTATCTTTCAAAAATATCTTTACTAGATATAAAATTTCCACACTTTAAAATAAATCAATATTTATTTTTAAAACGAATTCCATTACTTTTATAAATTCCATAGTGAATTTATATTTCAAAATATCTACTGATATACGATTTTCAAATCGATTTCAATATTCACTTTCGACTTATCTTTAGAAAGATAATTCTCAAACGTTTATTTCATATTGGAAAAACATTTCCCTACTTATTTAATAATAAGTATTTCACAAATTTATTTAGTTTCAACGTTTGAAAATATTCGATATACTTAAATAAAAAATTAAGTATATATTCATTCTTTAAGGAAATCTATTTGAGTCAAAACGAATGTTACGTAAAACATCGTTACGACAACTCAAAATCACTAGTATAGGGATTCAGAATTAAGATAGATATATAAATCCCAATACTAAAAAAGACATTTCCTTTCGGAAATCATTTACTATAACAATAGTGTTATAGTCCATCATTTCCTTATATCTCGAAAACGCCCATTTCAACAATGAATGTTGAAATCTAAGCTTTTGATTCATAAAATATTTTAAAACATCTTTAAAATATTTAACTTCATTTTTAATATCACTTCTTCAAAAATAAATCCATTTTTTATATAATATATTCACTGTCCAAAATCGTGAATATACTTTACTAACCACATTTTCAATAATCTCTACACATTTTATTTCAATAAAAATTCGCTATCCAAACTGCGAATATATCTTCTTTGATAATCTTCTATATTTAATTTATCAAATTCAATTGATTTGAATTTATAAAAACAACGTTTATAAATTCGATTTCTATTTATAAAAAACTTCAATTTATAAATCTTCTTTATTTACCAATTCAATTCATAACTCAATTTTTATACCACAATTCATATTATAAGTTAAATACTTATAATTTCATTTATTTACCAAGATCATTCTTTTAAAACTTTACAAACTGGAAATTCTATCCTTTTATAAACCCATTTTGACATTATTTCCAAATACTACATCAATTACAGATTTATTTCCAAAATTTTATTATTTCTAAATAATTTCCTTATTCTTTCCAATTTATTCAATATTCTATTTTTAAAAGAATTCTTCAATTTGAAATCATTTTTACATTGATTTCCCAAGTTATTTCAATTCATAAATTTAATTTCTAATTGGACTTCCAACTTATTTCATTTTAAATAAATTCCTTTTAAAGAGAATAAATTTCTTTGTCTCTTTCAATCTATTTAAAAATCCAAATCTAAATTAAATTCTTCAATTTATAATCACTATTCTACGAATCCATTTATTTAACATTTTCACTTTATTCTGGAAATAAATTCGATAAGATTACAAAATCAACTTTTTATGTTTTAAAATTCTTCTTTCTTCAAATTTATTCAATTTCTAAAATTTATTCACTTAAAAATTCCTACTTGAATTTCAAAAATTCAATTTCGTTTATTTTTTTGGAATCCAATGATATCAAACATCCATTCAGCCAAATTTTAGCTTTCAAACAATTTCCAGACATCAATATGATCAATAACATCAATAAAATCATTCACAGATTCATATCACAGTATAAATAAATTCAATCAATATGAGGGGTCCAGTTGGATCCCTCCAACCTGTTTCCCTACATCCAAAGACGTTAGCACAATACCAATTCCACTTCGAGGTGGAATATCGCGGTATAGGGGTTTTATAAAATATCATCCGCTTAATAACGGCGCAATAGGGTCTCATCCGCTATACGAGGCGAGAAATCAATCAATCCAATATATACATATGCCAATATGTATATATTGCTATATATATAGATATATCCTACTATATCTAATATCACATCCAATAGCAATCAATCAGTCAATAAATAACTGCAATACAAAATTTTACTTGAGTGAGAAAATCTCACCTTAGCTTTTATTTGCAATCCCATTTTCGTTCCAGATTGTTTTCTTCACAGTTTCTAACCTTGTATAACAATTTATACAATTCATTAATATTCGAACAAATCGGATAATAAATTTCATTTGACTATTTTGATTCATCGGTGATTTCATTTTAATAGTTAAATTAATTGATGGTTTTATTTAAACCAATAATTAATTTAATCTCTTCAACTATTCAACACAATTACTCAAAATTTCTTTATTAAATATTTTGAATTACTCGAAAAATTTAATTTTCGTTTAAGAACTTAATTTAGGCTAATTAGTTAAAATTTCCTAGCTAATGATTTTATTAATTTAACCTTACTGAAAACAATTTTTTCCTGCATATTCATATTAAATAAAATTCTAACTTCTTATTGGAAACATAATTTCTAATATATGTTTACATTTAAAAATTTCTTTTTCTGTAAAATGTTTTCCATCATTTATACATATATATATATATATTCTCGTTAAAAATAAATTATCTGTTTAAACTTCACTTAACATCTTCTTTCCCAAGCATATGAAATTTTCTTTGAATAAACAGAACCGATACCTTGCTGGAAAATATGAACTCAGGCCATTGCTCGAAGATCCATCGCGAAACCTCCACTGTCTTTCATCACTTGCCTGAACTCGCGACTGTCCTCCATCCACAGCCTAGCGCTCGAACTCCCAGAGCGACCTCATCGATCCCACTTCGTGATTCTCGAAATCGAGCTCCCCTGAATCGCGACTCCCCATCTCGACGCGCCTCGATTCACGGTTGCCACCGCGATCCCCTATGCCTCCTCCTACTCGCGGCTCCATCGCTTGGTGATGCCGCCTTCAATTCGTCGTACGCGAACCCAGTGCCTCGCCTGCGAAACCCGTCTCACCTTCGAACCCCCAAATCGCGATACTGCCTCACCTCGTCGCTGCGGCCTCAAGCACGCCGCCTTCCCACCTTCGTTCTCGAGTTCGAGAACGCCCCTAGACCGGCCGTCACTTGTAATTCGAACGATCGAATTTGGATTTTTCGAAATCGATTTGGACGCGACCATTGTTTACTTGATTTTGTTTCAAAAATGAATTGAGGAAGGAAGAATTCGTGTAGATTTAAACTGAGGAGAAGGGGGGGAATTTCGATTCGAACGAGATGATTTCGTGATTCTCGGCTTGATTTTGGGCTGAAACAAAGGGCGTGATTCTCTGCGTGATTAAAGGAAGAGAACGTGTTGCAGTTGACCAATTCAAATTTTAAATTCAATTTGAATTCGATCAAATCTAAATGCGTTTATCTATCGTGTGCACACATAACAACTCTGAAAAATACGAAAATGGAAATCCGGTAATAATTCAATATTACGGACCCAATGGAACTGGTTTCGTCGAATTCCGAGACTGTGTGAAAATTGACTATTTTTAAATATTGATTCGAACAATAAAATTCAAATCTGAACAAATCACTTTCAAATTCGTTTCTGAAGCTTCTATTATCTTCAGTTTTATTAATATGAATTTTACAAGCGTTTGAAACATTTTAATCAGCTTAAATCTGAAGATTCAAATTTTCGTTCAACTTACAATAGATTAAATTTTATAATTTAATTGCCAAATTCATAGTTATGTTGGGAATTCAAATTAAATCATCATTCAAATATTTAAAATTAATTAAATATTTTCAATTTAATTTGTTCAAAATTCTGGGTCGTTAGACCCGGAGAGGGTATATCTAGACGATAGGAGGCAGATCCTCTATCGAAAACCAATTAGGAGAGAGCCTACTAATCTGGAGAAAAGACGTAGAAAGTTCTGCATCTTCCATGAGCTGGATATACATGAAACGAACTAGCGCCGACACCTTCGTGATCTGATAGAAAAAATGGTTTGGAGCAACCGGCTGCAATAGTATGTGAGGAACCAAACTGCGATGGTGCAGTCGAAGCAACCACTATTTGTAGCGAATGCATCAAGGAACAACCAGGGATCTGGTCCGAGGCTTGAAATCCCATGATCGAGATGAATGAGAATCAGATCTGATTCCCACGTTCTTCCTTTTCGTTTTATTTTTTTGCACTTTTCTTTTCGTATTAAGTAATAAACACAATAAAAACCTTATGTTTTTTACATGAGTACGAGATTCCAAATGGTCCTTAGGCATGCTTTGAGTTGGATGCCTAAGATGACTATTTAGGACGATAATGACTTCGGACTGCTTACACGTGTATGAGACCTAAATTGGTCCCTAAGCATGCTTTGAGTTGGATGTCTGGGTTGAAGAATTAGGATTTCTGTTTATTTTCTTTGATTTGAATGTTTGACTTTTTAAAACATCCACATTGAATGTGAGGAATGATATTGATCGCTTTAAGTCCCATCTAGGGAGACGGGACCAGAGTGAAAGGTGCAAGTCCCTTCGTTAAAGAGAGCGAGCGGATGGACTTGTACGATACTGATCGCTTTAAGTCCCATCCGAAGAGACGTGACTGGAGTACCGGGTGCAAGCTTCTTTACCGGAGAGTGTATGGATGGGCTTGCACAAAAAATAAGTCCCCTCACTGGAGAGTGAGTGGATGGGCTTGCTTGGTCGTTGGGTTCCTTTATCGAATAGAAAATGAACTAAGCAAGGATCTAGAGAGATCGAAACTCCAGATTGGGCGGTAAGCAATCCGAATAGATCGTCCCCTTAACTTAAACATTAAACGATCCAAAGAGATCGCACATTAAACCAAATATAAATGATCTAGCGAAATCAAAACCCTATATTGGGTAATAAACGATCCAAAGAGATTGAAGTCTTTGATTGAATATAAAACAATCCGAAGAGATCGAACCTTAGAACGAATATAGATTTGACAAAAAGATTAAACCGCATTTAATTTAGAATAAAACATATAAAATCTTGGATGAATATGGAACTATTTTGATATGTGATGTAATAACTCCTAATGAAATCAAAATGATAATGTTGTATATGGAACACTTAATCAAGAGTTGGAGTTCTTAGCTAAACCGGGTCTGGAGCAACCTCTGACTTGCAAAAGAATCTGAAGGAATTGGATGATTCACCATGGTTAAGATCAATGAATAGCCAAATTGCTCAGCCATCGAGACTAATTACTGGAACTTTTTCTTGAGCAATGCACACCTTACATTCGAAAGGCGTACTTTGGGGGGTAATTGTTTACTGCTTTTGAGCTAAAGCAAATTTAACTAGACTTAGAAGATTCAAATGACGATGAACCGACTTGAAAATTGGCAAGCACTCTTAGATGAAACAAGGAAATAGATCAGGCAAGTTTCAATCAAAAATGAACTAAGGAAACAAGAAGGTATCGATTTTTTTTGGACAATAAGTATGTAATACCCCCTAATTTTAAATAACATTATTCAGAAGGTTTAATTAGACATATTAAAAAGAAAAATGCAGAGACTAGAGTGATAAGGGAATTGAGATTTGAAAACTAATTAGGGTCGTGCCTTGATTAAATGGATCTATAAAATGGCTCATAAGTAAATTCATAAGAATGGTTTATAAGATGAAAACTAAGTTAAGTAAGGCAAGGGTAATGTATGAAATAGCCGTATATCATAACCCCATAAGCCATAAACTCTTACCTCATTCACAATTACATTTTCATAAGACAAAAACGTTAAAAAAGGAGATCAAGGCCAGCGACAACCCTAGGAGAAAAGGGATCAAAATCAATTAGAAGCTAAGGATTCAAGCAAAGAAGAAGTAAGCAAGATCAAACCTCAAATTCCTTATCCAAACAAGTAAAATAATAATCTAGACCATCACATATAGGTCTCAATGAATGTCTTAATTTTGGGTTTAAGGTTTTGAAACCGTTTGGATGATTGGAATGACAATATGCTTTGATTATATGCCATGTTTGATTTAAAAAAGTATTTTTTGTAAAGGTATAATTCAATTTTATGGTTAAAATCGTGTAAAATGGGTTTTGAATGCCATGAGGATTTAATATGTTATGTAAAATATTATTTTGGAGATGGGTTTAAATTTTCATAATAATCTAAGCTATGGATAATTTATTATGAATTTTGAATGGGAGAAATAGACGATTTGGGTTTAAAATTTATTACGGCAATTATATAAAGGGCTTCGGGTTTGAAATTTATATATGTTAGAAAACACATTAAAAGTGAATTATGATGATTTTTGGGATTTTTCTAAGGTGTTTTAATATGATTTTTAAATTATTTAAGTTGAAGGACTTAAATGTTTAAATGTTTTATGAAAGGGAATGGCTTATTTGCTAAGATAATTTCAATTATAAATTATTAAATTCGGAGGCCTTTTAAAAAAAAGGATTTTTGAAAAGAAATGGCAACCAATTATATTTTGAAAAATTGGCAAGTTAGATGAAAAGAAGTTACTTTGTAAGGTATAAAATCAGTTTTGACATAATTTACCACTTCGCCACTTCCACTTGTTCGCTTCCAAAGCCATGCTCAGTAGGCCTTTCGAACCCATTCAAAACCAATAAACGGGGTATCAAGTAATTGGTACGTAGTGTATTGTGGAAAGGCAGAAAGGGTGGTGTCGATGGCTTGCTTTTGAAGGGGTAGAAGCTATCCTTATTAACTTTGAATTACTTTTTTTTATAAATGATGCTTTCGAAAGGGTTGCCGCCTTTCTGTTTTAAGAAAAGCTTTTGAATTAGTTGCCGCTTATTTAGTTTTGTAAAGAAGCTGTCGAAAAGGTAGTTGCTTTTGAACCTAGTCGAAACCTGGCGGCCGTCTTCATACCTTTCAAATTGGTTAAAAGCCGCTTTTCTTTATAGCCTTATAACAATGAGTTCGAAAGGGAAGCTTTTGTTTTATTAATATTGAACCACTTCTCAATGCTTTTGAAAGGGTTCTGATAGCCGCTTTTATCAATGCTTTCGAAAGGGTTGTTTCAATGTCGTCTATTCCCCAAATTCTTTTACTTAGAGATTAATGTTTTCGAAAGAGTTACTTTTGCTTATGTTCACGTTGACCCATAAGTTATATTAAAGGTTAAACCCAATGGTTTTGAAAGAGATACTTTCAATTGGTTTTCAAGCTATGCTTCTGTAAATTCTACCTGAACTACGTGGTTTCGAAAGATAAGCTTTAATACTTTTGAAAGGAATGTTTTAATGGTTTCGAAAGGAAGATTTCAATGCTTTCGAAAGTAATGTTCTGAGTGTTACGAAAGTTATGTATTTAAGTGTTTCGAAAGGAAAGTTTGGATACTTTCGAAAGATATGTTTTTAGTGGTTTCAAAAGAGAAGGCCTAAGGTTTCGAAAGCCTTAGTTTTCAGAACAGAAAACCCAATCTCATTTTTAAAGAAAAACCCATGGCAATATGAAGGAGTTTTTGAAATGGAATTTAACTTGAAGTCTTTGAAGAAGCTTTCCTTGGTAAAGATAATAGGTTAAAGATATTAACCACGTTTCATTTGAAAATGATTACAAGGAAATTAAACCATAGATGTTTATCATGTTATGTTATGATCAGTTAACATATGTGCTTCTTCTGTAAACATTTTCACTTTATAATTATAGGAAAATAGGCATAGGGAAGAAGTTGCAAAAAAATTTAGTCTCAGGGACAACAAATTTGTTTTTTAGTCTGAAGGAAATTTTTTAGTATGAACGGAAAATGAGAGTTGCAACTATCATTCTGTGATTTACACTAAAAAGTGTCTATCGGCCTAAAAAGCAAACTTTTAGTCCCTGAAACTAAATTTTTCTCCAACTTTTTCTCTGAGCCTAAAAACCCCTTATAATTAACCCATAATTGGATTTTGTGGTATTAAAGGTAGAATAACCTACTAGGTTGACCTAGTAGTGAATACACATTGAGTAAACTCTTGTGTAAGTAGAATTGCATCCAGGAGGTCAAGTAGACAAGAATATAGGATGCCCAAAGACTGATCAAAGAATAATTGGTTTATACAGGTTTTTAGTAAGCCCATGAAAACTATGCATGGAAAAAGTTATTGGCAGGGGCTAATAGGTTCTTAGTGATCCCATGAAAAGTATGTCCAGATAAGTTATTGAAGAGATCAACAGGTTCATATTGATCCTACGGAAACTATGACATGAGAGAAGTTATTTGAGAACCCAATAGGTTCATAGTAAGCCCATGAAAACTATGATTAGAGAAAGTTATTGGTAGATACCAATAGGTTCATAGAGATCCCATGAAAACTATGATTGGATAATAGTATTGGTAGGAACCAATAGGTTCATAGTGACCCCACGACAACTATGAAAGAGGATGCAGATTCCATAAATAATTAACAGGTTATTAGTCAGCCCATGAAAACTAATAGGTTAATAGTGACCCTAGAAACTATAACTTGAGACAGATAGTCCGATGAATGGGGATGGAAAATCTAGAATATATTGCATGTTTGCATATCATCATGATATATTTTATTATGTTTTGTCTTAACCATTGTGGATGCAGGTGCACTGTATATGGTTATGACAAATTGAGTTAGGATACTAGTTAGGGGAAAACTCATTCCGATAAGCGGCATGGTCTCACTAGATATCTATATGGTTCGAGATGGTAGGTTATTATTTATACTAGACTTTTTGTATCTCTCGAAGTTTATATTTTCCCCTTAAACTCTCGGGTGCTCAAATTATTTTGAGTAGTTTGAGAGTTAAGGTTTTCATGTTCTCCTTTAGACCAATAAGCTTCGGGAGACTTGCAGGAGGCAAGTTAGCTATTAGGAGATCTTTCTGTTTGATTCCGCTATGTTTTGGATGTAATGGAAAATTAGTTTAATTGCCTATATTTAAACTCTGATCAACTAAGTGGGCATCTTCATATGTCGCTCTTGACTTATTTTGTAATAATTAAATTTCTCTGAACGTGGTTTACGTTATGGGATTATGTAATGAATATGATATGCAATTTTGAAATGGAATGAGGAATTTGCTTTAAAATTTTACACATCCATGTGTTTCTGGTATATTAATGTATCTAACATTACCGCATTTGGTCAGTGAGAATTAATAACTATAGATGACTGCAGCATCTGTAGAAGTTAGTTTTGGGCCTCCGGATGGGGGATGTTACAAGTTGGTATCAGAGCATAGGTTTATGTAAATTTAAAAAGAAATTTAAACCTAAAAGATTTTCAAAACATAATCCAATAAATCAAAAAATAAGATCGGGGTTTGGGTTAACACTAGTAACATACTTGTATTTGTTATGTATATATCTATAAGTATGTACTCCCCTCTCTCTTAGACCGTTCTTCTGTATCTTACTAAGGCTTGTATACAGATTTACAAGAAAGGAAGATATGGAGGTAGGAAACGGAAGAGGAAATCTAGGTGGAGGAAGCACCACAACTAATGGAAATGCTCGACCCAACACCAAGAGAAACTCGGGTTGACAAGAAAATGCTAATCCAAATGCAAATGCCAACGTAGGTGCTAGAATCCTGACAGTAAATACGGGGATGATGTATCAGTTCTTTGTCAATCTGATGCAAGCTGGGGCAGCTGCAGGAGTAATCGGGGGTAATGTTGTGAATATTGGAGGAGCTAATCCAATGGCCTAGTTAGCAATAACTATATGCTAAGCAGAGAAGGGATTATACCAGTTTTGGTGGGAAGCCATTTTTGGGAACAGAGACTGCTGTTGAACTAGAAAATTGGTTATTACATGTGAAAGGATTTTTGCTGACTTAGGATTAAATGATGAGCGGAAGAGGAGACTTTCCCCTAGACAGTTGCAGGGAGCAGCACTTCATTGGTGGAACAGCGTTATCGCTGGAGTTCCCGAGGAAGAGTTGACTTGGGTGGAGTTTTGAAGGATATTTGAAAATAGTTTTTTGTCTGAAGTTGCCAAGTCAGTATTGTTGAGAAAGTTCATGGACTTAGTGTAGGGTGAGATGTCGGTGATTGAGTATGCTACCAAGTTTGATGAGTTGTTTAGATACGAATATGCTACCATTGACATTGTCATTAAATGGAACGAGAAGTTTATTCGAGGGTTAAGACCCGAGATTGCTATAGTAACTATGCCATATCTCTGGGATCCAAGTATAGTTGTAGTAGAGATGGCAATTTGGAATGAAGAGATGCTTTCTACTTATGGGAAGGAGAAGTAGGTTGAAACCTAGGTTTTTAGGGCAAGAAGAGGAAATTCTTTATGAAGAAAGGAACCTAGAAGGGAGAAGCTGCCAAGAAGGCAAAGGCTAATCTAGTTTGCTTTAAGTGTGATAAAAAGGGACATTATGCTCAAGAATGTCGAACTGGAAAAGGGAAGAACGCTGCAGATAAGAAAGGAGTAAAATGCTTTAGTTGTGACTAGATTGGGCATTACAAGAAGCAGTGTCTAGAACTCGTCAAAGTGGAAAAAGGAAAGGTGCTTTAGGACCATCATCTGCTAGGCCAATTGTTGCTGAGAAGGGAAAGACTGTGATGGAAGGTACACTTTTGATTAAGTATACCTGTTGGGGTACTATTTGATACCGGTGCGTCGCATTCATTTATATCTCAATGTTTGTTAGATAGGTTATATTTAGAACCCTCATACCTTGTTACTTCCTTAAGAGTTGCGAATCCGATAGGAGGGCACGCAACTCAGGGGATGAAATGTGACCAGTTAGAACTTGATTTATTAGGTCATAAGTTTACATGCATTTTGAATGTTTTTGATTCTGTAAGCTTCAGAATTATTTTGGATATGGATTGGTTAGATAAATATGATGCTAGGATATTTTGCCAAGATTATGAAATATCGCTAAGACACCCTAATAGTCATAACTGAATTATATACTCGGTAAATAAATTGGACATAAGTGCCTATGCTTTGCTGAATGTAATGGAAGTAGAAGAAGTGTTGACCTAGGTTTTGGTAGCAAGAGAATTTGTAGATGTTTTTGAGCTAGTCATGGAACTGCCACCGAAACGAGCCATTGAGTTTTGGATAGATCTTGTGCCAGGAGCAGAACCTGTAAGTAGACAACCTAGTAGGATGACACCAACCGAGATGAAGGAATTGAAGGTGGAGCTAGTGGATTTAGAAAGGAAGAATTTCATTAGGCCAAGCAGTTCGCTTTGGGGAGCGACCATGGTGTTCGTGAAGAAACCAGATGGGTCATTAAGGATACGTATCGACTATCATAAGTTGAACGAGAAGACGATCAAGAATAAGTATCCTTTGTCGAGAATCGATGATTTATTTGGTCAGTTGTGTGGAGCCAGAGTATATTCCCAATTGTCTTTGATGATAGATTTCCATCAGCTAAGAGTGGGAAAGGATAGTATTTCGTTGATGGCATTTTGGACTAGGTATGGTTCGTATGAATGGTTAGTAATGCCATTAGGGCTAACGAATGTGCCAGCTTTCTTTGTGGATTTGATGAACCGAATTTTCCAAGAGCACTTGGATAGGTTCGTGTTGATATTCATAGATGACATTTTAATATACTCTAAGGATGAAAAAGAGCATGAAGTTCATCTTAGAATAGTGCTTGAGATGCTAAGGTAGCATCAGCTGAAAGCGAAGTTTTCAAAAAGCAAAGTTTTCAAAATGCCAATTCTGGAAGAAAGAAGTTAAGTTTCTTCTTCATGTGGTTTCAGAAAAGGGCTTGTCAGTTGATTCGGATAAGATTGAAGCTGTTAACAATTGGAAGAGACCAAAGATGGTGATTGAGATTAAAAGTTTTCTTGGGCTCGCTGGCTATTACCAGAGATTCATTAAGGATTTTTCATGGATAGTAGCGCCTTTGACTAAGCTAAGCAGAAAGGACCTGAAGTTTATTTGGTCTGACAAATGTTAGGAAGCATTCCTTAAGTTAAAGCACCAATGCGCCCGTGTTTGTGGTTCTAGATTAGGGGCTGTGTTGATGTAGAAAGGTAAAGTCATTGCCTACGCTTCACGACAGCTTAGACTGCATGAAGTGAGATATCCTACCCATTTTCTAGAGATGGTAGCGGTGATCTTCACACTGAAAGTATGGATACATTATCTCTTAGGGGGGAGATTTGAGTTATACACAGACCATAAGTCCTTAAGATATTTACTCTCTCAGAAGGAGTTGAATATGAGGCAACAGAGGTGGCTGGAGATTCTAGCGGCTTATGATTTTGGTCTAGAGTATACACTTGGAAATGGGATTCGATATCCATGGATTTTATAGAAGGGTTGCCAAGGTCGAATCGAGGAAATGAAAGTATATGAGTCATAGTGGACAAGCTGACCAGGAATGCCCATTTTATTCCAGTTAAGTCAACTAGGACGACACCTGTTTTAGCTAAATTGTTTACGAAGAACATATTTAGACTGCATGGAATTGCTAGTAGTATAGTAAGTGATAGAGATACTTCGTTTACTAGTGAGTTCTGAAAGAGTATACAGATTGGGTTGGGTACCAAGCTCAAGATGAGTACCGCATATCACCTTCAGACAGATGGACAGACAGAGAGTGTCAACAAGGTACTTGAGGATTTGTTAAGAGCTTGTGTGTTAGACTTTGGTGGATCTTGGAAAGATCACCTACACTTAGTTTAGTTTTCCTATAATAACATTTATCAAACTAGTATAGGAATGGATCCTTTAGAAGCTTTGTATGAAAGGCCATGCAAATCACTAGCATGTTAGTTGGAAACTGGAGACAATTAGTCTTCGGTTCAGATCTGGTAAGAGAGGCAACAGAGAAGATTGAGTTGATCCAATGTTGGCTGAGAGAAGCCCAGTCCAGACAAAAGAGTTACGCAGATAAGAGGCGTAAGGATCCAGAGTTCTCAGTTGGAGATAATGTTTTCATTAAAGTATCACCGATGAAGGGTGTGGTATGATTCGGAAAGTCAAGGAAACTGGCACCGAGATATGTTGGACCATTCCCAATTATAGAGAGGATCGGAAAGCTCGCTTACAGAGTAGAGGTGCCGAGTAGTTTGGTAGGTGTCCATAATGTTTTTGATGTGTCTCATCTTCGTAAGTATGTGCATGATCCAGGGGCTACTATTACTCCAACTGCGTTAGAAGATTTAATAGTAGAATGAATTTAACTTTTGTTAGACAACCAATCCGGGTCATAGTGAGAGATGAGAAGAGGTTAAGAAACAAGATAGTCAAGTTAGTAAAAGTTCAGTGGAGCGACAATGAGAAGGACTATACTTGGGAGACATAAGACATGATTAGGGGTACTTATCCTCATCTGTTGTAAGGGTATGTTCTATATTTGCTTTATATAGACTGTTTGCTAGTCAGGTAGGCTAGTATGGTAGTTAGGAGATGATTGCTATGATTAGTTTTTGGTCCTTGCTGAATTTTGAGGACGAAATTCTTTAAGGAGGGGAGCCAGTAACACCACTAATTTTAAATGACATTATTCAAGAGATTTAATTAGATAAATTAAATAGATTAATGTAGAGACTAGAGTGATAAGGGAATTGAGATTTGAAAACTAATTAGGGTCGTGCCTTGATTAAATGGATCTATAAAATGGCTCATAAGTAAATTCAAAATAATGGTTTATAAGATGAAAACTAAGTTAAGTAAGGCAAGGGTAATGTGTGAAATGGCTGTATATCATAACCCCATAACCCTTAAACCCTTACCTCATTCTTATTTGCATTTTCATAAGTCAAAATCATAAACAAAAGAAGATCAAGGCCGGCCACAAGCCTAGGAGAAAAGGGATCAAAATCAATTAGAAGCTAAGGATTCAAGCAAGGAAGAATTAAGCAAGATCAAATCCCAAGTTCCTTATCCAAACAAGGTGAATAATAATCTAAATAATCTCATATAGGCTCAATGAATATCTTAATTTCGAGTGTAAGATTTTAAAACCGTTTGGATGATTTGAAAGATGATATGCTTTGATTATATGCCATGTTTGATTTAAACAAGTATTTTGTGTAAAGGTATAATTCAGTTTTAAGGGTAAAATCGTGTAAAATGGGGTTTGAATGCCATGAGGATATAATATGTTATGTAAAATATTATTTTGGACATGGGTTTAAATTTTCATAATAATCCAAGCTATGGATAATTTATTATGAGTTTTTAATGGAAAAAATAGATGATTTGGGTTTAAAATTTATTACGACAATTATATAAAGGACTTCGGGTCTGAAATTTATATATGTTAGAAAACATATTAAAAGTGAATTATGATGATATTTGGGGATTTTTCTAAAGTGTTTTAATATGGTTTTTAAATTATTTAAGTTGAAACACTTAAATGTTTAATTGTTTTATGAATGGGAATGGCTTATTTGCTAAGGTAATTTCAATTATAAATTATTAAATTTGGCAGCCTTTTTAGAAAAAGGATTTTTGAAAAGAAATGGCAACCAATTAAAATTTGACAAACTGGTAAGTTAGATGAAAAGAAGTTACTTTGTAAGGTATAAAATCAGTTTTGACATAATTTACCACTTCGCCACTTCCACCTGCTTGCTTCCAAAACCATGCCCAGTAGGCCTTTCGAACCCATTCGAAACCAATATAGGGTACCGAGTAATTGGTACGTAGTGTATGGGAGAAAGGCAGAAAGGATGGTGTCGAAGGCTTGCTTTCGAATGGGTTGAAGTCATTCTTATAAGCTTTTGAAGTGGTTGAAATGACCCTCCTATATCTACTCTAATTTCATAAGGGATTTTTTTTAAGGTAAAGAGGATATATAAATATATAGATATATCATCCATTGCAAATATAATTCTCAGGGTCAATATCTTTCTCCAATAAACCAAAATATATCCAGGATCACAATAATCAACCAATATAAATATATCAGTACATTCACAAAGATAAGCACATACATGTGAGGATGTATATGCCTCTCTTGTTTGAATCAGAGTTCTGGAAAACAAGAGGATGTTGGATTGCTAATTTATTTTATTTTTGACCAAACAATCCACTGGAAACATACACATTAGTCTGTTTATACTAACTAAGAAGTGATCAAGTAATAATCAGTAGTAAACAAGCTTTTAATATAGATATTTGTGTTAAGCTCTGAATAGTGACAAAATCAAGCTAAAAAGAAGTGGATCCTAAGTGAACACAAGCAACATCTAGGCGTAATGGAAACGCGCCTAACTTATACACAAGAGATCACGAGTTCGAGTACTATGCTGGTTGGTTCAAACACAATTTTTTGTTTTTCATTTTTTTTCTCCTGTACAGTTTGCAATCTATTATCTACCTATATCTGCACATATATATATATATATACTTTATTTTTGCCTATATTCCATCATACAAAACAATAATTCTTGCTTAATTATTTTTGAAACCCATCCCTATAACCTGGAAGGCTTCAGGATTGATATGAGTTAAGAGTCTGGTTCTTGGGTTTTGAGGATGATAGAAGTGTTTATCATCATTCAGGTTTGTATTTCTTCTTATAAGATCTGTCTGGCCTTAAAAATGCATTTGGTTAAAATCTGAGTAAAATTCAGATTCCTATTACAAGTACAAAGGAAAAGATGTGGTAATGTTTGCACTAAACATATTTATGTGCATATATATCTGCAACTATTTGGATCTGTCTTACTCTTCCCTTATTACAAATCCTTTCTTAAAAAAAAATATAGTACATGAGACATTTGTATGAAACAAGTTTAACTATAGAAACCTTGCAGCCATATAAAACATTTAACCTATGCCTATTTCTTTTGCATACATATGCTATATTAGAAAATAAAACCATTTAAATTTTCTGAGGATCAACTCTCCAGATTTTCCAAAACTTAAATCCTTTCCAAAGATTCATGATTGACTAGTGCATTTATAAAATGTAATCATTCAATTTTAACATGGTGTTCTTGCTAAATCTACTTACAAGATTTGATTAAAATTCTTTTTAAACATAACAGATATTCAACTTAATTCATAGTTTCCAGATACAAATCAATCTCTTAACAAAATGCCTAACAGAATATCCATCCAATATTCAACACTTAATACAAGTAGCAATTTAAATTGTCAATACATGCAGATTTCAACATTTAGGCTCTTATCTAACTAAGTTTAGCATGCTATATCTTCTTCTCAAGGCCTTGCTCCTACTCCTATTTAGTGGCTGCAATTCCTGAAAAAGCATTTGAAACTGCCTCATTTTAAATGAGACACCCCAGATGCCATTAGCACACTAGGGTCAGACACATGTCTGGTATGAGAAAATTCACAAAAGCAATTTGTTAATTAGGTTAAAATCAAGTTAAGTACAAATACATAAGGTTCTGTTCTTTGGAATCAGGTAAATACTTGTGTGCATGCTCTGTGTCATTGTGCATGTGCACACTTTAACTTTCTTTCCAGAGACTATACATATGAATATGGCACATACGTTCAAGCATACAACTCAATCATAGACAAACAATCATTCATACCAAACAGGAAAATAACTAATATGAGTTAAATCACTTATTCAATTCTCATATTTCAAATCTGGGAAAAACTCTAGTTTTCTCATCTGCTCAAGTATTATTTCCTTGGTATATTTACCTATCCTTGGTCTCATCTGCAATATTTATGAATCAATGGACACACTGTAATGAACTAATTCACTCCATTACACAAAGATCTCAGGACTTAAACAAGCCATGTGTCAACTTATGTTACTCAAGCACACAAGTCATTCCTGCAGTGTTCTTGACCCCAATTTCCTAATCAGGTTTTAGTTAATAATAACCCCTTTTGATTGTTCATGACAAAACCATTCAGTGATTCATTAACTGAAAACATCTATATCATGGTATCTCATATTATTCATGACCATACAGAAACAACAAGCAAACAACCATTGGTGACTACAAAATAAGGTTCTGTATATATATATATAGATATTCATCCTGGTATTTTTAAAAGGAGTTTAGGGAACTAACATTGGCTTATAGCTTCTGGGAGAGTTTTTCTTTTGCAAACATTTGTGCTTGAGTTAAACTCAGGATGACCTGGTTTCACTGAATCACAAAATTTTGTTTGCTATGTATTTTATTGAATCAGGAGCATCAGCACATAGGCAACCCTATTGCACCCCTAATTCCTTTTTATTTCAAGCCTCAGCACTTATACATGAGTATATTGCAGCTCAACATTATTTACATCTTTCTGGGTTGAGCCAAAACCAATGCTACTTACCTTTTCTCAACATTTTATTTTCTGGGTATTTGTTTATATCCCTAAATATTAACATATCAGAGATCTGAGTGTATAAAACAGACATGTATGCTAACAACACATAAAACTTTGTTATAATAAAACAAGTGATCAACCAAAGAAAATCAAAACATATTCAGGTTTAAATTCACAGATAAACATTCATATATGAAAATACTCTTTTAAGAAAATACTTTTAACTGGCTGCCTACATTAGGACTTATTGCCTTAGATTTTTGAGTGAGTTTTCTCACCTAGCTCTCTCCTTTGTTTCCTTAATTAACTGATGAACTCCTGCTCTTATCCTCAAGCTCTCTTTCTTCCCTTGTCTTATGATTTCTGTGGTATTGTTTTTCTCTTTTTTTTTTTCAAAATTCTTTTCTGAGGAGGAGAGGAGGCTGCTGCATATACATGTATATATATACAGGGTCTCTCTTAGGGTTTTGGGTATTGGCTAAAGCCATTTTTGCCCACCAGAAAATCATGTTATCTGAATTTTAAACCCAAAGTTTTACCCTTCCCGGCTTAATTTGGGTGAAGAGAAAAGTGGTTACATTTTTCTTTCAGAAATTTGCTTTTCAGAAAAATACTTTTTCCTTTGTCTTCAATCATGCTAAAAATGTGACTTGATTTTGTTATTTATTAAATACTCTTTTCTAATTCTGCCTATACCAATAACTTCCTTGTTTTATCTTATTTTCCTATTTTTAGCTTTCATGTAAATGGTATGTACTTCCTTCATTTATTTATAAGAGAATTATTCCTTTTAATATCTCCATTCTTTTCATTTCTGCTTATATTAAAATGTGTCTGTATATTTTATTTCACTAGTTTAAACTCTAGTATTTTATTAACACATATATATTTGTATATAAGTCTTTCTGAAATAATTAGTATACCCTCCTATATATCCCTACATCATTCTATACTGACACACACACACATATGCACATGTACACTCAAATTATTCAGTAGCACTCATATATACATTTACTTATGCATACTACTTTTAAGAATTCAATCTACATATATATATATATATATATATATATATATATATATTCCATACACATCAATATGTATGTATTCTTGGAGTTCAGGGTTTTAGCTTATATTCATGTGCATTTCCTGTGCACACATGTACACACACTGATACACTATCAAGCTATATCAATTCCTCCTTTAAAATTTATTTAAAAATTATTTTAAATTCATTTATATTTTTCAGGATAAATTCCTAAAATCTTGGGTCATTACATACACCCCTCCTTTTAGAAATTGTGTCCCACAATTTTCCTAAGCTTAAAATAAATTTTAAACTTAATTCAGAGATCAAGTATATTCTCTACCAAACAGATTCTTAGTTCTATACTAACTAAAAATATATTCATCCAAAATAAAGAAAACAATCAAAAATCAGAATTACCTTAATCTGAAAATAGCTTAGGATAATTCATCCTAACTTTGTCTTCTAATTCCCATGTGCAATCACTAGGATCTAGACTCCACTGTACCTTCACAAGTTTCAGAGACTTATTCCTCAACTTCTTCACATCTTTTGCCAAAATTCCCACTGGATCCTTTTCATAAACCAAATTAGGATTTATCTGCACTTGGGTTGGGGTTTCAAGAATTTCTGCCTTGTCATGGACCCACCTTCTCAATTGTGATACATGAAAAACATCATGTATACCTTGCATGTTTTCTGGTAATTCCAACCTATATGCCAAGGGACCAATTCTCTCCAGAATTTTGTATGGTCCAATATATCTTGGGGTTAATTTGCCTTGTTTTCCAAACCTCAACACATTTTTCATGGGTGAGATTTTGATGAAAACAAAATTTCCCACTTCATATTCTACCTGCCTCCTTCTCATGTCTGCAAATTTCTTTTGCCTATCTTGAGCTACTGTCATTCTTCTTCTTATCAACTCAATTTTCTCCTTGGTTTCTTGTATGTATTCAGGTCCTAAAATAGACCTTTCTCCTGCTTCTACCCAGCAAACAGGTGACAAACAGGGTTTACCATATAAGGCTTCAAATGGAGCCATTCCTATGGTGCTTTGGTAGCTGTTGTTGTATGTAAATTCAACTAGATGAAGATAATCTTCCCAGTTGCCCCTAAAATCCAGTATACATGCCCTCAACATGTCCTCCAGAACTTTGTTTACCACCTCAGTCTGCCCATCTGATTGAGGATGGTAGGCAGTACTTAAACATAGTTCACTTCCCATTGCTTCTTGAAAGCTTCTCCAGAATTTTGAAGTGAAGATGGTATCCCTATCACTCACAATGGTTTTGGGAATGCCATGTAACCTTACCACTTCTTTTATAAAAATTTGAGCTAGTTTTGGTGCAGTTCTTTCTGACTTGACTGGGATGAAGTGTGCTACTTTGGTTAGCCTATCCACTATCACCCATATGCTTGTATTACCTCTCTTAGATCTAGGCAGTCCATCTATGAAGTCCATAGATATGTCTTCCCACTTCCACTGTGGTACACTAAGAGGTTGCATCAACCCTGATGGTCTTTGAGTTTCAGCCTTGACTTGTTGGCAAGTCATACATTTGGCAATGTACTTAGCTATATCAGATTTCATCCCCTTCCACCAGAAGTCTCTTTTCAAATTTTGATACATTTTTGTGTTACCTGGGTGTATGGAGTATTTACTTCTGTGATATTCATTCAATATCTCCTTCTTCAATTCTATGTCCTCTGGTACACACATCCTATTCTGATATCTCACATAACCATCTTTATCAATGTGGTGATTCATTACTTCCTCCCCTCTTGAGAGGAGCATTCTCTTCTCTAATAAGTGAGCATCTTGTTCTTGCATTTTTCCTACCTTCAGAATTAAATCTGGTTGAAGTGTCATTAAGCTTAACTTCCCTTTATCTTCTTGTGCACCATGCATCTGCACACAACCATTCTCCTCAATCTCTAACTCAGTTAGCAAAGACAAATCTTTAAATTCTGCTATCATCATCATAGCCAATTTAGCATGCTGTCTACTTAGAGCATCTGCAACTTTATTTGCTTTTCCTGGTGTATAAAGTATGTCAAAGTCATAGGCAGCTAAGAACTCCACCCATCTATGTTGCCTCATGTTCAAATCTTTTTGTGAAAACAAATATTTTAGAGACTTGTGGTCAGTGTAAAGTTCAAACTTAGTGCCTAACAAATAATGTCTCCAAAGTTTTAAAGCATATATCACAGCTGCTAATTCGAGATCGTGTGTGGCATACCTTACTTCATGGGGTTTAAGTTGTCTGGATGCATATGCAATGACTTGGCCTTGTTGCATCAACACTGCACCCAAGCCAAATCCACTAGCATCAGTGTATACCACTAATTCTTCATTTCCATGTGGTACCTTTAGAATTGGAGCATTCACCAATGCCTCCTTCAACTGTTCAAAAGACTTTTCACATTTTTCTGACCAAACAAAAGCTTGGTTCTTCCTGGTTAGGTTAGTGAGTGGTGTAGAAATTTTTGAAAAATCTTTTATAAACCTCCTATAGTACCCTTCCATCCCCATAAATGACCTCACTTCACTCACAGTACTTGGCCTCTTCCATGCTTGAATAGCCACTACTTTGTTGGGGTTCACAGAAATTCCTTTGGCAGATATAACATGGCCAAGAAAATGTACTTCCTCTTTCCAAAACACACATTTTGAAAATTTTGCCTTTAAATCTTTTTCCCTTAGTCTAGACAAAACCAGGTGCAAATGATGCTTATGTTCTTCCACTGTCTTGGAATAAATCAAAATGTCATCTATAAAAATAAGCACAAACTTGTCTAAACAATCTCTAAAGGTTCTGTTCATTAAATCTACAAAATAAGATGGTGCATTGGTCAAGCCAAATGGCATAACCAAAAATTCATACAACCCATACCTAGTGTTAAAGGCAGTGTACTTGATGCTTGATTCTTCCACCTTCATTTGATGAAAACCAGATGCTAAGTCTAGTCTAGAAAATACTTTTGCCCCTGCTAATTGATCAAAAAGATCATCTATTCTTGGCAATGGGTATTTATTTTTAATAGTTACCTTGTTTAATTCTCTATAATCTATGCAGAGTCTTAAGGAGCCATCTTGCTTCTTAACAAATACCACTGGTGCTACCCAGCAAGAATTACTTGGTCTTATAAAACCCTTTTCTTCCAATTCTTCTAACTGTTTCTTTAATTCTTTTAGTTCATTTGGCCCCATTCTAGTTGGCTTTTTAATCACTGGGCTTGCTCCTGGAACTAGATTGATCTGGAATTCTACTGGTCTATGGTGTGGAATACCCTTGACCTCACCAAACACATCCAAATATTCATTGAATATGGGAATTTCTTCAATGGTTAGTTCACTGAAATCTTTTTCTGAGTCAACTAAATGATATAGTTTTCCTTCCTTAGCTACCTCACATAAAACTGTGATTCTCTGGCCTCTAGAATTTTGCAATGATATGGTGGATGAGTCTAAATTTATTATGGCTTTAAATTGCCTTAACCAGTCTACCCCCAATATAACACCTATATTTGGGTAATTCAAAACATATAAATTGGAAATAAAAATATTTCCTCCTATGTTTAATTCCACATCCACACAAATCATATTTAAAACACTAGAACTCCCCAATGGACTGTGTATATGCAATGGGGTTTCAACTAATATGCAATTCAGTTTTAGCATTTTAACCAATTCATAAGAAATTAAACAGTGAGTTGCCCCAGTATCATATACTACTGCTATGGGTATGGTACAAATAAGTAATGTACCTTCCACTTGGCTATGGTTTACAGTGTTACTTTCCACTGTGGCTTTGCCTTTTCCTTCCAAATTTGCCAATTTGCCTTGCTGTTTATACTCAGGACAATTCCTCTTCATATGCCCCTCTTTCCCACATAGATAGCATTTGAAAGCTCCTCCTTTCAATTCTGGACATTTTGGTTTGATATGCCCTTCCTTTCCACACTGATGGCACACAATTTTCTTCTTGTCTTCCTTAGCTTTGACATCTCCAGTGCTTTTGTTACTAGCCTCTTCTTTCTTCTTATCATAAGGGTGATACCTCCCCTTACCTTTCTTGTTATTATTGCTCTTAAAATTTCTGAACTTCTCCCTTTCCTTGTCATGCTGCTCCAACCTCAAAGCTAAGTCTATCACATGATCAAAAGTCTTGTCTGCATAGGGTAACATGGCTCTGCTAAGTCCTGGGTTCAGACCTTTTATGTACCTATCATTTTTAGATGCCTCATCTGCCACAAGCATTGCTCCATATGTGGAAAGCCCCTCAAACCTTTGAGTGTATTCTGTGACAGTCATGGTTCCTTGTCTAAGTCTAATGAATTCTTCTAACAAGGTAGTCTTTGCTGATGCTGGTACAAACCTTGCTTCCAACATCTCTTTGAATTGATTCCAAGTGATTTCATTCTCATTCCTTCCTGCAATGATTACTTCCCACCAGCCTAAAGCTACTCCTTTTAGCTGTCTTGAAGCCACTTGCCTCTTTCTTTGATCATCAAGTTGCATGTCATTGAAAATTCTTTCCAATGTTCTCAACCATGTTTGAATTTCCATGATACTCTCTGTCCCTTCAAAGCTTTTGCCTCCTAAATGAGTATATGTCTTAAGCAATTTTGAGAGTTCTTCATAGGGATTTTCTTGCCTTTGTCCTGCCCCATCCCTAAATGCTCTCACCAAGTCTTGCAGATTGACCATTGGTGGTGCATGGGAAGATCCTGCTCCCTGATTGGGTGGTCTCCCTACCATAGTTTGCTAATAATAATTTACATAGCTGGTTAGTTTGATATTTAGTTCCTTTTAATTTTATTTCTATCTAAGAACTTGATCCTTACTTCTACTATGTTGAATAACATAGCTCTGATACCAACTGAAATGACCCTCCTATATCTACTCTAATTTCATAAGGGATTTTTTTTTAAGGTAAAGAGGATATATAAATATATAGATATATCATCCATTGCAAATATAATTCTCAGGGTCAATATCTTTCTCCAATAAACCAAAATATATCCAGGATCACAATAATCAACCAATATAAATATATCAGTACATTCACAAAGATAAGCACATACATGTGAGGATGTATATGCCTCTCTTGTTTGAATCAGAGTTCTGGAAAACAAGAGGATGTTGGATTGCTAATTTATTTTATTTTTGACCAAACAATCCACTGGAAACATACACATTAGTCTGTTTATACTAACTAAGAAGTGATCAAGTAATAATCAGTAGTAAACAAGCTTTTAATATAGATGTTTGTGTTAAGCTCTGAATAGTGACAAAATCAAGCTAAAAAGAAGTGGATCCTAAGTGAACACAAGCAACATCTAGGCGTAATGGAAACGCGCCTAACTTATACACAAGAGATCACGAGTTCGAGTACTATGCTGGTTGGTTCAAACACAATTTTTTGTTTTTCATTTTTTTTCTCCTGTACAGTTTGAAATCTATTATCTACCTATATCTGCACATATATATATATATACTTTATTTTTGCCTATATTCCATCATACAAAACAATAATTCTTGCTTAATTATTTTTGAAACCCATCCCTATAACCTGGAAGGCTTCAGGATTGATATGAGTTAAGAGTCTGGTTCTTGGGTTTTGAGGATGATAGAAGTGTTTATCATCATTCAGGTTTGTATTTCTTCTTATAAGATCTGTCTGGCCTTAAAAATGCATTTGGTTAAAATCTGAGTAAAATTCAGATTCCTATTACAAGTACAAAGGAAAAGATGTGGTAATGTTTGCACTAAACATATTTATGTGCATATATATCTGCAACTATTTGGATCTGTCTTACTCTTCCCTTATTACAAATCCTTTCTTAAAAAAAATATAGTACATGAGACATTTGTATGAAACAAGTTTAACTATAGAAACCTTGCAGCCATATAAAACATTTAACCTATGCCTATTTCTTTTGCATACATATGCTATATTAGAAAATAAAACCATTTAAATTTTCTGAGGATCAACTCTCCAGATTTTCCAAAACTTAAATCCTTTCCAAAGATTCATGATTGACTAGTGCATTTATAAAATGTAATCATTCAATTTTAACATGGTGTTCTTGCTAAATCTACTTACAAGATTTGATTAAAATTCTTTTTAAACATAACAGATATTCAACTTAATTCATAGTTTCCAGATACAAATCAATCTCTTAACAAAATGCCTAACAGAATATCCATCCAATATTCAACACTTAATACAAGTAGCAATTTAAATTGTCAATACATGCAGATTTCAACATTTAGGCTCTTATCTAACTAAGTTTAGCATGCTATATCTTCTTCTCAAGGCCTTGCTCCTACTCCTATTTAGTGGCTGCAATTCCTGAAAAAGCATTTGAAACTGCCTCATTTTAAATGAGACACCCCAGATGCCATTAGCACACTAGGGTCAGACACATGTCTGGTATGAGAAAATTCACAAAAGCAATTTGTTAATTAGGTTAAAATCAAGTTAAGTACAAATACATAAGGTTCTGTCCTTTGGAATCAGGTAAATACTTGTGTGCATGCTCTGTGTCATTGTGCATGTGCACACTTTAACTTTCTTTCCAGAGACTATACATATGAATATGGCACATACGTTCAAGCATACAACTCAATCATAGACAAACAATCATTCATACCAAACAGGAAAATAACTAATATGAGTTAAATCACTTATTCAGTTCTCATATTTCAAATCTGGGAAAAACTCTAGTTTTCTCATCTGCTCAAGTATTATTTCCTTGGTATATTTACCTATCCTTGGTCTCATCTGCAATATTTATGAATCAATGGACACACTGTAATGAACTAATTCACTCCATTACACAAAGATCTCAGGACTTAAACAAGCCATGTGTCAACTTATGTTACTCAAGCACACAAGTCATTCCTGCAGTGTTCTTGACCCCAATTTCCTAATCAGGTTTTAGTTAATAATAACCCCTTTTGATTGTTCATGACAAAACCATTCAGTGATTCATTAACTGAAAACATCTATATCATGGTATCTCATATTATTCATGACCATACAGAAACAACAAGCAAACAACCATTGGTGACTACAAAATAAGGTTCTGTATATATATATATAGATATTCATCCTGGTATTTTTAAAAGGAGTTTAGGGAACTAACATTGGCTTATAGCTTCTGGGAGAGTTTTTCTTTTGCAAACATTTGTGCTTGAGTTAAACTCAGGATGACCTGGTTTCACTGAATCACAAAATTTTGTTTGCTATGTATTTTATTGAATCAGGAGCATCAGCACATAGGCAACCCTATTGCACCCCTAATTCCTTTTTATTTCAAGCCTCAGCACTTATACATGAGTATATTGCAGCTCAACATTATTTACATCTTTCTGGGTTGAGCCAAAACCAATGCTACTTACCTTTTCTCAACATTTTATTTTCTGGGTATTTGTTTATATCCCTAAATATTAACATATCAGAGATCTGATTGTATAAAACAGACATGTATGCTAACAACACATAAAACTTTGTTATAATAAAACAAGTGATCAACCAAAGAAAATCAAAACATATTCAGGTTTAAATTCACAGATAAACATTCATATATGAAAATACTCTTTTAAGAAAATACTTTTAACTGGCTGCCTACATTAGGACTTATTGCCTTAGATTTTTGAGTGAGTTTTCTCACCTAGCTCTCTCCTTTGTTTCCTTAATTAACTGATGAACTCCTGCTCTTATCCTCAAGCTCTCTTTCTTCCCTTGTCTTATGATTTCTGTGGTATTGTTTTTCTCTTTTTTTTTCAAAATTCTTTTCTGAGGAGGAGAGGAGGCTGCTGCATATACATGTATATATATACAGGGTCTCTCTTAGGGTTTTGGGTATTGGCTAAAGCCATTTTTGCCCACCAGAAAATCATGTTATCTGAATTTTAAACCCAAAGTTTTACCCTTCCCGGCTTAATTTGGGTGAAGAGAAAAGTGGTTACATTTTTCTTTCAGAAATTTGCTTTTCAGAAAAATACTTTTTCCTTTGTCTTCAATCATGCTAAAAATGTGACTTGATTTTGTTATTTATTAAATACTCTTTTCTAATTCTGCCTATACCAATAACTTCCCTGTTTTATCTTATTTTCCTATTTTTAGCTTTCATGTAAATGGTATGTACTTCCTTCATTTATTTATAAGAGAATTATTCCTTTTTATATCTCCATTCTTTTCATTTCTGCTTATATTAAAATGTGTCTGTATATTTTATTTCACTAGTTTAAACTCTAGTATTTTATTAACACATATATATTTGTATATAAGTCTTTCTGAAATAATTAGTATACCCTCCTATATATCCCTACATCATTCTATACTGACACACACACACATATGCACATGTACACTCAAATTATTCAGTAGCACTCATATATACATTTACTTATGCATACTACTTTTAAGAATTCAATCTACATATATATATATATATATATATATTCCATACACATCAATATGTATGTATTCTTGGAGTTCAGGGTTTTAGCTTATATTCATGTGCATTTCCTGTGCACACATGTACACACACTGATACACTATCAAGCTATATCAATTCCTCCTTTAAAATTTATTTAAAAATTATTTTAAATTCATTTATATTTTTCAGGATAAATTCCTAAAATCTTGGGTCATTACAGTGGTAGAAGCTATCCCTGTTAACTTTTAATTACTTTTGTTTATAAATGATGCTTTAGAAAGGGTCGCCACCTTTCTATTTTAAGAAAATATTTCGAATGACTTGCCATTATTTAGTTTTGAAAAGGAGCTTTCGAAAAGGTAGTTGCTTTTGAACCTAGCCGAAACCTAGCTGTCGTCTTCATACCTTTTAAATTGGTTAAAGGCCGCTTTTCTTTATAGCTTTATAACGATGAGTTCGAAAGGGGATCTTTTGTTTTATTAATATTGAAGCCTTTTCTCAATGCTTTCAAAAGGGTTCTGGTAGCCACTTTTATCAATGCTATCAAAAGGGTTGTTTCGAAGCCATCTATTCCCTAAATTCTTTTACTTAGAGAGTAATGTTTTCGAAAGGGTTACTTTTGCTTATGTTCACTTTGACTTAGAAGTTATATTTAAGGTTAAACCCAATGGTTTTGAAAGAGATACTTTCAATTGGTTTCGAAGCAATGCTTCCATAAATTCTACTTGAACTAAGTAGTTTTGAATGAGAAGGCCTAAGGTTTCGAAAGCCTTAGGTTTCAGAACAAAGACCCCAATCTCATTTTTAAAGAAAAACCCATAGCAATATAAAAGATTTTTTAAATGGCATTTAGCTTTGGAGTCTTTGAAAAAGCTTTCCTTGCTAAAGATAATAAGTTAAAGATATTAACTATGTTTCATTTGAAAACGATTACAAGGAAATTAAACCATAGTGTTTATATTGTAATGTTATGATCAGTTAACATATGTGCTTCTTCTGTAAACATATTCACTTTATAATTAACCTATAATTGCATTTTGGGGTATTAAGGGCAGAATAACTGGCTAGGTTGACCCAGTAGTGAATACACATTGAGTTAGCTCCTGTGTGAGTAGAATTGCATCCAGGAGGTCAGGTAGACCAGAATATTGGACGCCCAAAGACTGATCAAAGAATAATTGGTTTATACAGGTTCTCAGTAAGCCCATGAAAATTATGTATGGAAAAAGTTATTGGCATGGGATAATAGGTTCTTAGTGATCCTATGAAAACTATGTCCGGACAAGTTATTGAATAGATCAATAAGTTCATAGTGATCCCATGAAAACTATGACATGAGAGAAGTTATTGGAGAACCCAATAGGTTCATAGTAAGCCCATTAAAACTATGATTTGAGAAAGTTATTGGTAGATACCAGAAGGTTCATAGATATCCCATGAAGACTATGATTGGATGATAGTATTGGCAGAAACCAATAGGTTCATAGTGACCCCATGAAAACTATGAAAGAGGGTAGAGATTCCATAAAGAATTAACAGGCTATTGATCAGTCAATGAAAACAAATAGGTTAATAGTGACCCTAGAAACTATAACTTGAGACAGATAGTTAGATGAATGTGGACGAGAAATCCAAAATATATTGCATGTTTGCATATCATCATAATATATTTTATTATGTTATGTCTTAACCATTATGGATGCAGGTGCACAGTATATGGTTATTATAAATTGAGTTAGGATACTAGTGAGGGGAAAACCAGTTCCGATAAGCGGCGTGGTCTCACTAGATATCTATATGGTTCGAGATGGTCGGTTATTATTCATGCCAGACTTTTTGTCTGACTCGAATTTTATGTTTTCCCCTTAAACTCTCGGGTGCTCGATTGATCTTGAGTAGTTTGAGAGTTAAGGTTTTCAGGTTCTCCTTTAGACGAATAAGCTTCCGGAGAAGTTCAAGAGGCAAGCTAGCTATTAGGAGTTCTTTTTTTGATCCCGCTGTGTTTTAGATGTAATAGCAAAGTTGTTTAATTGCCTATATTTAAACTTTGATCAGCTAAGGGCGCATCGTCATATGTCTCTCTTGGCGTATTATTTGATAATTATATTTCTCTAAACGTGGTTTACGATGTGGGATTATGTAATGAATCTAATATGCAATTTTGAAATGGAATGAGAAATTTATTTTAAAATTTGATTTTAAATTTTTGCATATCCATGTGTTTCTGGTATATCAATGTATCTAACATTACCGCATTTGTCATCGAGAATTAATAACTATGGAAGACTGTAGCATCTGTAGCGTTTAGTTTTGGGCCTTGAGATGGGAGATGTTACAAAGTAGGTACCAACTTGTTTTTGGACAACAAGTATGTGACGACTTGTTTTAACAACTCAGTATATGTTGCGACTTCTTGGGATACCTCAACATGGAACTAGAAGAGTGTTGCAAAAGAGTACAAATTATATCGAGCTAAGGAAATAGGTACAGAGCTACTTAGGAAAATAGGTTGGTACTAAGCTGTTTTGGACAACAAGTAGGTACCGAATTGTTTTGGATGACCAACGATCGACGAAAACAACATGGGACACATTAAAATGAAGTAAGAAGAAGGATCCAAGAAGATTCGAAGTGATTCAAATCAAGGAAACATGTAGGTACCGATATGTTTAAGTAGGTACCAACATGTTCGGTTAACTTGGAAGATTCTTCAATCTGGCACGTGACTTCGAGCCAATGTCTAGACTTTACTCTAGATGGATTTCTAGCCCAACACGATCGTTTCTTCTAAAAATAAAAGCCTGCCTACAACCAAAATAGGATCTGGATTATCTGACGGCGAAGACTCTGCTATTTCTTCACCTCTAACCTCTCCACCATTAAAGTCGCCTAGTAAACAACTATTTTTTGTTCTAGGACTTAGTTCAACAAAATCTTAGTACTAGTGACTACAAAAAAAATCTAGAAACTCTATTGTAAATCTGAGATCCACTTGATCATGATCAGATCTGAGATAACTAGTTGTAATCCAGAGGGAGAACAACTAATAAAAAGATTAACGTGGACGTAGACCGGAGATTAGGTCGAACCGCTATAAAAGTTCTTGTGTCTTGTTTTACTTTTTCTGGATTTTCCTTTACTTTTAGTAGAACCAGTGCTTACATTTGATTTCTGGATGTTAATCCATTTTCTGGGTTAACAACGTGTAAATTGCAGGATTTAAACCTTAGCCTAAGGCCCAAGTTTAATAATAATAATAATTATTAACATAAACGATGATTGTTTCTGGCCTATTCAAGAGTGTATGGATATATGTTAGATTTTTAGGGAACCTAGTTCCCTATGAAAGGAAGCTAGGTCATTACGGTATTGGATAAATGTTGTTTACCTAAATTTCGGATCGAGTAATTGACTAGAGGCGATGTATTTTCGCAAATGGTACTCACAAGAGGTTCCACGGTGGAAGCACAAAGTTGAAGAGGAAGTCTGATGGAGAGTTGACTAGCACAACATGAGTCCTAGTATTCACGAATACTAACACGACATGATACAACTCGAATGGTGGATCCCGACGCGTGCAATTAGAGGCCAATACTATGATAGAGAGGTTTATGCAGGTGCAGACGATGAGACACTTTGGTGAGTTGGCATTGTGGGTTCTTCCTCGAGGCGTAGTGGGGTTACGTGTAGTAGCAATTAATGGGAGAATCGGTTCGCCAATAGCCTAGAGGCAGTGATTTTGGTGGGGGTAGTTCTAAAGTAGCTTAATTGTGGTGTTTTCATGATTAGTAGTCAAGCGGCAGTGTTTCCATGTTTAGTAGCATTGTAGCGGTGTTTTCATGTTTTACTAGCCTAGTGGTGGTGGTTACATTGAGTAGCTCTAGGAGCGATGGCCGACCGTTAGTTATTGAGATTCGATCTATAGTTCGATCCTTGGAATAGCCTACACAAAGTGTATTGTAGATATATATTAGACAAGAACCCTTAGGTAATGGACCTTGGGAATTCACGGACACTTGTAGTACACCTTTTATCAACAAAAGTAGTATTAAAGTAACTGCACATGATCATCCCATATTAAACTTGTACTCATTCACCAGACTTTGTCTGACTTACTCCCTCCTTTCCATTTTTTCCTCACCACAGAATAACAGGTTAGCAGTTGATTGGGCATGGTATATGGAGAAAGGTGCTTCATGTTGGAGTTCTCGTTATCTTTACTCTCTATCATGTAGTAACTTACTGTATTAAAAATCTGTAAAACATATATTGTACTATGAAATAATGTATATGGCAAATCAATTATTTTGGAGCATGTTTTCTTGAAATGTCTATTTTCTATACTTATATTATAATTCCTTTCGCTATGAGATCTGAAATTGTGGAATGTCTTAAAATTTACTCTTATAATTATGCTTTGTAATGTTTTAAAATCCCAAAAGCTCATATTTCTCGACATGACGCAAGTCTAAAAGTCACTCTAAGCTTTGAATCGGTGTGTTGGGAAGTGCAGGTTGTTACACTAAGTATCATGATCTCAATTTAAAAACTAATCTCCTAAATATTTACTTTAAAATCCATAGAAAATATACATATAGATCGAGTAACACAAAAAAGGGTACCATGAAAATGTGTCCTACCTAGTCGTATGATATATCCTTTACTACGAAGGGTGATACTTATAAGAAGTCCTTATCAACTGAACACAACTCGTGCCCAATTGTTTAGCCACTTTCGAGCCACTTAAACTAGATGACATAAAAATACTTTTGTTCTTGAATTGATTTGCCAATTCCAGGAGTAACCTCAAACTCTTTTCAAAATAATTTCAAATAAAACTGTTATTATTTAATCCCAAATCTTAAAATACTTTTTCAAAGACATCAGGATTTAAGTTCTTAAAATATCAGTTTAAATCCTTTTCATTTATAAACCATATTTTATAGCCATACTTATATAAAATCACTACTTGGAAAAATTTATACTAAACTTCTTTTTTTAGAATAAACTTCTAACCCAACATTATTACCGAAAGCCTTATAGTCAAATGGTTAAACTAAATTCACAAGGTGTTCATTCCAATGCACCCATAAACACTGTCTACCCAACCCATGCAGTAGAGAGGTAAATTGCTCATGAATTGTTTAAGCACAAGTCAACAATCAATATAAAATAATAAATGCTCATAAAATGGCCAAGCATGACTAATCAATCTACCAATGATAACAATGCCCATAAACTGGTTGAGCATAACTAAACTAATCAATGAGGGATAACCAATGACCATCAACATTCCCTACATTAACTAAACTACATTACAAATTATACTTGTATAAATTACCAATATATAAGACCTTTTATTTTCTTAGTTAGAGTACTTTTGAGGCATATGTTTATAACATATACAAATACACTCTCGTATGTATAATTGCACTCAACCCATATTAGGGCATCACTTACCCAATCTCTAATGAGTTATACCAAACCAAAGCGAAGGTTCTTGTTTAACCTTCAGCTTTGATACTAGTTGTAATGACCCGCCTTTTCAACCCTTAAATGTCGAAACTACTATATCCATAGTATTCGCGTATCAAGCATCCAAGTGCCCAAATGATAGATTGTTAGGGTAAAAAAAGGCAGAAAGAAAGAGAACAGGACAGAAGAAAGTAAAACATCAAAATCTCACAACAGAATGATAATATATAATATCAGAAGACAATACAAAGTGCTACTCCAAAATACATAGTATTTCAGAGTTAAAATCCTAAGTACTATCATTAGCCTGGATAGTTATAATAGCCTGTCCTCACAAACGCTGGTATACACATACTATTGGTGCACCAAAAATAATAATACTACGATAGGTGAAACATCCAGCTCATCCCCATGAGCTCCAAAGAATATCTAACTAAAACATGGCTTTCTCAAACTGCTCGAAAGAGAACTCAAGGAATTGAGGGAAGGATAAAATCATAAGTCAGATATAATCCTGGTTTGAGAAACTCAAGAAATATGATGCACCGTATAAAGTATCTTTTGAAACCGTTAGACTCACAATAACGGTTTTTCCCTCAAAAGAACCAAAATCATCTAATAGGTAAATAAGGCGAAATAATAGATAATGTCTAGGGTGTAGAATATAAATCAGAAAATAGCTCCACTGCTTGAATCTCACAACACAACAATATTAGAAGTAAAACTAAAACTGTTTAGGTACGTTTGCATATGGATTTCCGTAGAAGCCTCTTAGGTACATCTAGGCCGGCCTCTATGACAAGAATAAGAAACTAACTTCCATGCATCATATATCACTAGATAAAATATATCATAAGGTAATCACAACCAGCCCACACCCAAACACGTGATGCAAATATCATCAACTCCCGCTAGCAACATTGATAAGCACCTCTAGATATGGAGTTGATATATCCTTGGGTTAGCTAAAACCCTCTGGCTATGCATCCTATTCAGTTTTCTATCATTTTTGATGGTGAAGTCACATTCAAAATCTCAACACATGAGTCTTCATCACTCGAATAGATCATGAATCTCTCAAGGATTCCAGCATAAGTCGTTTGATGAATACTAATGCTGACGTCTCGCTTGGACATAACCATAGGATAGATATTTCAACTATATAGCATTATGCTCTACAACCACTTCCAAAACATAGAACTCGTATATCGGTTTTTAAGTGGTTTTCGGTAAGTAATACATAAGCATACTTATCTGATCCTAGACTCTTCAAAACTTAATCGATGAATTTTCGGTTAACACGGTTCATGTTCTTTTATAACTAAGCAAACGATATAAAGGAGTCCTCTCTAGGGGATCTCATATATCTTGCTCTTAAAGCAAGAGACATTTCATACTAATGAGGCTTCCCCGGGAGATCTCAAACTGTGTGAAGCCGTGAAGTTTTTATATACTTCCTAAGTTATTTTGGTCAAGTTCGATAGAGATTAAAACGATCTCATATGGAAATCAAGTCTCATTTACTTATCACCATTTCCGACCTTTTCAACTTCTGTTATCCCTCAGTCAAGAGTGAAGCCAGGTAGGTTAAAGCATTGGTTTCATCCAAGCCCTACCTAGACACTTCATTCTTAACTCTCACAGATAGAACAAGTCCACTTTGTCAGCTTTTAGTGCTAATTATAGGATTAAATACTTTCCATAAACAATTAAACACACAAAGCACGATTAATTCATATAAGTGACTTCTAATCCCCATTTTATTTAATAAATTCCATCATTAATTAAATCACTGTTTATCAAAATAATTACTTTCTTCATAAGTAAGCGAACGATATATAGGAGTCTTCCTCGGGGGAACTCGAATACATGCATTATATAAGTAAGAGACGTTTTATATGAATGAGTCCTTCCCAGGGGATCTCATACCATATAAATTTGTGTTGCATTTATTCACGTCCTTTCCTACCTGTATATACATACATACATATATATATATATATATATATATATATATATATATATATATATTAAAACACCTCTACAAAAGATATATACATATATACTACTATTTCATTATTCATTTCTACTCTTTGCATGCTTAGAAACATACTTATATTCTTATCCCAAAGGTATAAGAATATTCACAGATCTCTGAACAAGTTTTCACATTTCAAAAGTATATTCAAATGGGTTAAAAACAAATGTTGCTAAATCATTGTTTAATATAAGTCCAAAACCATTATTTACTTTAAAATATTCTATTCAAAGATCTAACTATATCTATACTTATTTCACAAAGTAATGTACTTTATAATAACTTTTCAAAGCCATTCGTTATAGTTAAGTGTTATAACCTAAACCAGTTATCCTTTTTTTAAATATTTAACTTACTTATCCAAACTTACATATAACACATTCAAGAAAACTTTTAAATACCTTTTAAATATCCATATACAATATTACTTAAAAATAACAAATTTAGAATTCAACAAAAATCGATAAAAAAGCATGTTTTACCTTTTAAAATCCTTTAATTTAAAAATTCATAAATAATCATTAGAAATATATTTATACTTCAAGCTACTTTCAAAATACTCTAAGTTATGCAACTAAACTCCCTAAAATGAACCCGAAAAATACTTTATTTAAATATCATTTTTAACTATTTTAAAGTATCAAACAATTTAATTCAACATTTAATAGAAGTGTTGACTAAAGTTTATAAACATATAGATGGTGTTTCAACTAGAAAGTCTTGCAATTTCATACTTTTGCTACAAAACTAGTTTTAAACCCTTCAAAGTTTGACCAGTTTTCAACTAGCTATTAGTTGATTATAATCCCATTTTTTTACAGTAAGTACTTTACTTATAATACTTAATAACTATATAAAGAAATTCCTAAGGATATCTTTTAAAATCATATTAAAAATCATAAAAAATAAGGCATTTCAAAGTGTCCATAGCGACTATTTTGTTTCTAACTTTTATAACTTTATCCTATTATTTCTGTAATTTATCTAAACCATTTCATCACTATACCATACATTATTATAAGTGCAGAGAACAACTAAGAGGTTCAATAGTAAGAGCGGCCCAAAGTTATAAATTTACTTAGTTAAATCTAACTCTATATCTAAGCAAAACATACACACATATTATATACTTTTAAATAGGGAGTTAACCTACCAACAACCAAGAAAAAAAAGGAATAAACCACATAGAATAACATGACCACTTTCTACCATCACCAAACATCCAAAGCTTCTACCTTCCCTTCCATTTTTGCACTTGGCCACCTCCCTTGCTCCATCAATGCTCATGGCTCAAACATGCTTAGGGGTTTATGCTCCATTTCTTCAACTTTTTATTTGCTAATCCAAGTTTCTATGTTGTGCTAAGCCTTATACTTGAGTTTGGTAAAGATTGAAGATGAGTTACTTTAATTAAAGGTTGATTGGTGAAGATAGAAGTGGATTAAGGCTAAGTCGTTTCTACCTTTAAAAATTTACAAATGCGTTAACGTAACACATTATGGGCCTTATGTAGAAGTGTCCAAGAGGTAACCATTCACCTCTTACCCTCCATGGAAGGTCACCGTGGATTCTCCCTCTCATGTGATTTGCTTTACTTCTCACACCCTCGGGAAAATGTATTTTTAGTACTCACAAAACTATCTTCTCCTTAATCCACTTGCTAATCTTTTTACTATTCGCATTTAGTTAGCCATATTACAGAAAATACTTTTAGTTTCTTATTAATTACACATTAATATATCATATATGCCCATAAGTTGAACTACATTTATCGAGAAAAAAAATTGTTTTTTGATAAAACGATTTTCAATCACATTATCGATATTCTTTCAAGTATTTATTGTAACATCCCTCATTTTAAGACTCGAAACTAAGCACTACAGATGCTGCATAGTATTAATTTCCAGTGATAAAATACGACTATCTTAATCATATAAATAACATCAAAAGTACGTGAATATGAAAAATTTTAAACACGATTTAATAATAAGTTTTCACATTACATTTCATAAACAACATTTTGTATTCATTACATAATCTGATTCGTAATTCCACGCTCAAAGAAAATATAATTATTACAAAATACTCCAAGAGTGACATATGAAGAAGACCCCTTGGTTGATCAAAGTCTAACACTTGGCAATTATTTAACTTGCCATTACATCCACACAGACAAAATCAAACAACACAGCGGATTAGAAGGAACTCCTAATATAGCTAGATTGCCTCCCACTCGCCTCCGGAAACTAATTCGTCTTACTAGAAACCTGGAAACCCTTAATTCTAACCTACTCAAATAAGTACCCGAGAGTTTAAAGGAAAAAACAAAAACATCAAGTTTGGCAAACAATCTTAATAACCTACCATCTCGAACCAAATAGGTATCTGGTGAGACCACGCCGTTAAGAGGAATGGGGTTTCCCCTTGCTAGTATCTTAGCCAAAACAAATCAACCATATATCTGCATCCACAATGGTTAAAACATAACAACATAATCATAAGCAATTATGCAATGTGGGTAAGTCTTACTAATCTATCAACATAGGGTTATATCTACCCTAAGTCACCATTCCATAAAACTGACTATCTGTCTCAATCCATAGTTTTTCTAGGGTCACTATGAACATATTAGTTTTCATGGGCTGACTAATAACTTGTCAAAGCTCTTAAGGACTGCTTGTCTAGAATCATAGTTTTTATGGGATCACTAAGAACCTATTGGTTCCTACCAAAAACAATTTCAAACCATAGTTTTCATGGATCACTATGAACCTATTGAAACTCTCCAATACTATATCTCATATCATAGTTTTCATGGGATCACTAGGAACCTATTGGATTCTTCCAATACCTTTCTTTCAAATCATAGTTTTCATGGAATCACTAGGAACCTATTGTATATCCTCCAATAACACTACTCAAGCTGTAACGAACCTAGATTTTTGACCCTCGAAAATCGACACTAATACGTTCACTGTATTGCATGTCGAGCAATCGAATTTTGGAAAACCTGATTGTTAGGGGAAAAGAAGAAGGAAGAAAGGATAAAATTAAACAATACACAATCTCACAGCGAAATGAATAATATATAATATACAACAAATCTTTACACAAAGAAAAATGTAATATACATACACCAATTAGAGTATACTAGCCTATTTTAGCCCGGACATTTATAACAGCCTGTCCTTACTATTTGCTAATAAATACAAACAACAGACAAAACAGCGGAACACAAAGAGATACGTACATATGTCTTGGACCTCCAGCTCGTCTCCTAAGCTCCAATGCATCCAAAGCAACCTGTAAATATGCTCGGTCTGACCCAAGCATTATAATAAAATAACACCCGAGTCAGTTTGGAAAACCAGCGTGAGAAAAAACATCCAAATGGAATTTAATATTTATCAAAAACATTTCAAATAAAGGCATCTGGTAAGACCATGCCACACATAAACACAGACGGGTTTTTATCTTATGAGAACCAAAACATTTTCTATAGAAAATCCAATGATATTATAATAATGTCTAGGGATTAAAAGTAAATATATAAAATAGTTGAAATGCTTGCATCTCACATTTCTGCATAGTTGGGCACAACTAAATCCATAAAGCTCGTATTAAAGAATGGATTTCATACTATGACATGGTAAGAAAGTACCTTCCATATATCTATAGATAAAATGCACCGAGGTCTGACAAGAACATCTTGTACCCCTACCACACAGGACTGGTCTACCACTTAACTAGGAGTACCGAATATGATCCCCCCACTTTAGGTCCCGAAGCATACACGAGTAGATAGTAATCGATCGAGATTTGGAATGACCATACCCAGATGGGAGCGGCCCACATGGCCTTACTACATGCCCGATTTTTGTCATTTCTCGATTGATAAAGCTTGAGGCTACGTTTTACCTTTTCAAATAGCAAATCAACTTGGAATGCTACATTGCCTTCCAATCAAGGACACAATGTCAGCATTCATCCATAAAAGTCATTCAGGAGATGAATGAACCGAAGGTACTACTTCTGCTACATCCATTTTGGAATCACCCTCAGGATTAGTAGCTGTAACATCTCCCTACTTGGAGGCCCAAAACTAACGGCTAAGGATGCTGAAGTCATCCATGGTTATTAATCCTCGACGACCAAATACGGCGATATTAGATACATTGATACACAGAAACACATGAATATGGAAAGAATTTAAAATATCAAACATGATCACATTCCATTTCAAAATAATTCTAATTCATTACATAATCCCACAACCGACAACCACGTTTAGAGAAAATATATTTATTACTACATATGCCAAGAGCGGCATATGAAGATACCCCCTTAGATGACCAGAGTGTATATAGGCAATTTAACACTTTTCCATTATAAACAACACAGCGAAATCAAAATAAAAGAGAACTCTAGATATCTATCATACCTCTTGCATGTCTTCGAAAACTTTATTCGTCTAATGAGGTACCTGAAAACCTCAATTCTCAAACTACTCAAAATCAATTGAGTGCTCGAGATTTTAAGGGGAAAACGTGAACTTCGAGTCAGACATAAAGCCTGGTATAAAAAATAATCTACTATCTCAAATCATTTAGATATCTAATGAGACCACGCCACTTGGAGGAACGAGTTTTCCTCTCACAAGTATCCTAAAACCTTTTTAAAGCATATACTGTGCTCCTACATCCACAATGGTTAAAACAATTCAAAATAATATAATATGATGATATTCAATTCTGGACTACCCATCCCCATTAATTTTGACTATCTGTGTCAGTTATAGTTCCTAGGATTACTATTAAACTAATAGTTTTCATGGGTTGACTAATAACCGGTAAAATGTTTAAGGACTCCTTATCTAATTACATAGTTTTCATGGGATCACTATGAATCTATTGGTAACTCCAATACCTTTACTCTTATCCTAGTTTTCATGGGTCAACTAGGAATCTATTAGCGACTCCAATATCTTCCCTTCTTATCCTAGTTTTCATGGGCTGACTAGGAACATACTGACATCTGTCAATATCTTAATTCGGATATAGTTTTCATGAGCCTACTATAAACCTTTTGGCCCCTACCAATATGAAATCATAGTTTTTCATGGGCTAACCATGAACCTGTCTTTCTGACATCTTCAAATATACATAGTTTTCATGGGCTTACTATGAACCTATTGGCCCCTGCCAATATCTTTTCCTATACACAGTTTTCATGGGCTTACTGAGAACCTATTGGCCCCTGCCAATATCTTTCATTAATATTTTAGCATCCTATATTCGGGTCTTCCTGATCTCCTGGATGCAATTCTACTCATTCATGAGTTAACTTAATTTATATTCACTACTGGGTAAACCTAGCTGGTTATTCTGTCCTTCCCCAAAATACAGTTATGGGTCTATTACAATGTAAATATATACACATATATGAAGAAGCAAGCACGATAACTTGATTAATCCATTTAACCTTTTAATCAAATAAAACTTCTTCAAAAACTCCTTTTCAAAACACTTTATTTATTTACGCCATTGTTTTTCTTAAAAATGAGACCGGGTTATTTGCTTTGAAAACTAAGGCCGTCGAAACCTTCAAAATCTTGCTTTCGACTTCACTGGATAACCTCCTTCGAAAGCGTATAATATCTATTTTCAAAACATTAGGTCCCTGCCTTTAGAAACACTTTAAAACATCTCCTTCGAAACCTTTCGAATGTAATAAAGTATTACTTAATATCACTTAGAAGCATAGCTTTGAAACCATTGAAAGTACCCCTTTAAAAACCTTTGGAAGTATCCCTTCCAAAATCATTGAAAGTCCCTCTTTCGAAACCATTGGGTTTATACATAAAATATTATTTAGCATAAAGTGAATATAAACGAAAGTATCTCTTTCGAAACCATCCTTTATCATATAAAAATATTAGGGAAAACTTGATGGCGTAGGCACCATTCCTTTCGAAAGCTTAAAACTTAAACAAAACACAGAAGGATAGCATCAAAACCCCCACATTCGAAGCCACTGCCTTCGAAACCATTGGACCCTTTCGAAAGAATTTAGGAAGTGGCTTAAAACATCTTTAAAATAAGCACTACCTTTCGAAAGCATTGATGACTTCAATACACTCGAAAGGCTAAAGAACGACAGTAGGGCTTCGACTTGGTCAGAACCCCTTCCTTCAAAAGCTTACTCTTTAAAACATAAGTTGATGGCAACCCCTTCGAAAGCATTTAGAAAACCTCTTTCAAAAACAAATTCTTCAACTCTTTCGAAGGCTTTAATTAAAACAAAGGAAGGCACTTCTCTTTTAAAACAAACAAAAAGGTATCGACCCCATTGGAAGCTATGTTTTCGACACCATGCCTTCCGCCTTTCTCCAATCCACTATGTACCATCTAAGTGATACCTTGTGTTTTGGTTTCGGCTAAGTGGGGTTTCGACTTGATTGAAGGCCGATGCTCTGAGTCGAAAGGTACTTCTGAAGAAGGCGGAACCAACTTTTCTGGGTAAACCTAGTTTAATACTAATTAAAGCAAACACTTTCTAACTAACCTTCCACGTGTAAACATAAGATTGGTTGCCTTAAGTTTTCAAATTCTTTACTAAAATAACTTCCGCTAATTTCATATCTAAACCATGGTTATGTTAGCAAATAAGCCTTTCCATTAAGCAAAACCAATATTGCAATAAGTCCTTCTTCTAAATAATTTAATTTGCATAGCAAATCACTTAGGAAAAATCCCCAAAATTTCTAGAAATTCACTTTAATAATGTTACCTAACATATCAAAATTTCAGACCCAAATTCTCAATATATTTTCCAAAATAAATTTATAAACCCAATTAACCATATTTTCCTTTGAAAATTCATAGTAATCATTCCATAGCTTGGAAAATTATCAAAATTAAAACCCAACTCCAAAATCATGTTTTATACAACATAAAAATTTTCCATGGCATTTAAACATCAACATAAATCGGTTTTCCCCTAAAACCGCCTATAATATTATTTAAACTTTCTTGTTTAAATCAAACAAATTTTAACTCAAGCATATCATCATCCAAATCATCGTAAAAACGAATTTACCATTAAATCCGATAACATATGATTATAAAATAAAATAGAGATGTAATGAATTATTATTCGCCTTGATTAAGATAAACAAATTGGATTGAGATTAATTTCCCCTAAGCTTGAATCCCTAGATTTACATTGATTTCTCTTCTCTTTGATTTTGGCCAGCTCTTCTTCTTACGTTTTTATTTTTGTTTGCCAAAATGACGTGAATGGGAAATGAAATGGTAAGAAACGAGAATATATAAGGGTAAGGGTTATGTGCGACAAATTCCTAATATACCCTTATGTAAATTAATTAACTTATAACCCATTCTTAAGCCCATTAAACTATTTAATTGAGCACGGCCTTAATTATATTTATTCAACTCTCAATCCCCTTATCACTTAACATTTACATTATTCTATTTAATTTATCTTATTAAATCTCCTGAATAATATTATCAAAAATTAGGGGTGTTACAGGCTTCCCTCCTTAAAGAATTTCGTCCTCGAAATTCAATAAGGACTAAATATTATACATAGTAATCATCTGTAATGACTTCTAACAACTATACTAGTCTACCTGATTCGGAATTATCTATATAAATCTAATATAAACATACCCTCAAAGCATATCAGGATAAATATCTCAAATCATGTCCTTTGTCTCCCAAGTACAGTCCTTCTCGTTGTCACTCCAATGAACTTTCACCAACTTGACTGTCTTGTTCCGCAGTCTTTTCTCATCTCTTGCTACAACCTGAACTGGTTGTCTAACAAAAGTCAAATTAGGCTCTACTACTAAGTCTTCCAACCCTGTCGGAGGAATAGTAGTCTCTGGGTCATGCACATATTTGTGAAGATGAGACACATGAAATACGTTATGGACACCTACCATACTGCTCAGCAACTCTACTTTGTATGCGAGCTTTACAATCTCTAAAATCTAGAATGGACAACATATCTCGGTGCCAGCTTCCCTGACTTCCCAAACCATACTACTCCCTTCATCGGTGATACCTTAATGAAAACTTTGTCTCCAACTGAGAACTCTAGGTCCTTATGCCTCTTATCTGCGTAACTCTTTTGTCTGGATTAAGCTTCCTTCATCCTTTCTCGAATCAAATCAACTTCTCTAACGCCTCTCTAACCAAATCTGGACCTAAGACCAATCCATCTCCAGTCTCCAACCAACATGCTAGTGATTTGCATGGCTTTCCATACAAAGCTTCAAAAGGCGCCATTCCTATACTAGTCTGATAACTATTATTATAGAAAAATTCAATCAAATGCAGGTGATCTTCCCAAGATCCACCAAAGTCCAATACACAAGCTCTCAATAAATCCTCGAGTACCTTATTGACTCTCTCTATTTTCCCATCCGTTTGAAGGTGATATGTAGTACTCATCTTGAGCTTAGTGCCTAACACATCATGTAGACTCTTCCAGAATTCGCTAGTGGACATAGCATCTCTGTCACTGACTATACTACTAGGACCTCCATGTAGTCTAACTATGTTCTTCATGAACAACTTAGCCAAAACAGGTGCCGTCCTTGTTGACTTTACTGGAATGAAATTGGCACTCTTGGTTAACCTGTCCACTATAGCCCATATACTTTCATTTCCTTTATTTGACCTTGGCAATCCGTCTATAAAATCTATGGATATTGAATTCTATTTCCAAACTGGAATCTTTAGAGGCTGAAGTAACCCACTCGGCTTCTGATGTTCGGCTTTCGCTTATTGATAGTTTGCACAGTGCCTAACCTACAAGCTAACATCCCCTTCATGTCTTCCCAATAGAAACTCCTCTTCATATCTTGATACATCTTGGTCCCTCCAGGATGAATCGTAAACTTGGATCGATGACATTTCCCAAGAACTTCTTTCCTCAAGTTCTCAACATTCGAAACACATAATCGTCCCTTCCATCTCAACCATCCTCTCTGGTCAAGACTAAAATCTCTTAAATCATCAATCTCTGATTCAGCCTCAAGCCTTCTAATCCTCTCGGCTAATACTGGATCCTCTTTCTACTTAGAAGGAATCCTTTTGATCAATACTAGTCGAACTTCTAAACAGGACATCATAGTGGTACTCTGACTAGAACTAGTAGTCGATCTTAACTGCACACCACAACTGGCCAAAGCTTCTAGATCCTTCCATTTTTCCAACATAGCCAACACTACATTCTGGTATCTTCTGCTGAGAGCATCCGCTACTTTATTACCTTTCCCTGGTGTATACTCCATACCAAAATCATAAGCAACCAATAACTCCAGCCACCTCTGCTGTCTTATATTCAACTCCTTCTGAGAGAATAAATATCTTAAAGACTTATGATCTGTGTATAGCTCAAATCTCTCTCCCCTAAGAGATAATGCCTCCAAATCTTCAATGCGAAGATCACCACAGCCAACTCTAAATCATGAGTATGATATCTCACTTCATGCGGTCTAAGATGTCGTGAAGCATCGGCAATCACTTTACCCTTCTACATCAACACAACTCCCATTCAAGTCCCACATGCATTAGTATACACCACTAAACCTTGATTTCCATCTGAAACTACTAACACTGGTGCATTGGTTAATAAATGGTTTAACTTAAGGAATGCTTCCACACATTTGTCGGACCAAACAAACTTCACCTCCTTCCTGGTTAGCTTAGTCAAAGGCGCTGCTATTTGTGAGAAATCCTTGATGAATCTTCGGTAATAGCCAGCAAGTCCAGGAAAACTTCTAATTTCAGTCGCCGTCTCTGGTTTCTTCTAACTATTAACAGCTTCGACCTTTGTCTGGATCGACTGACAAACCCTTTTCTGAAACCACATGACCAAGAAACTTAACCTCTTTCTTCCAAAAATGACACTTAGAAAACTTCACCTTTAGCTAATGCTGCCTTAGCATCTCAAGCACTACTCTCAGATGATCCTTATGCTCTTTTTCATCCTTAGAGTATACCATAATGTCATCTATAAACACCAACACGAATCAATCCAAATACTCTCGGAAGACTCGGTTCATCAAATCCACAAAGAAAGTAGGTGCATTCGTTAACCCGAATGGCATTACTAGCCACTTATACGAACCAAACCTAGTTCGTAATGCGATCAAAGGAATACTATCCTCTCCCACCCTTAACCGATGGAAACCTGTCGCCAAATCCAACTAGGAAAATACCCTAGCTCAACAGAAATGATCAAATAGATCATCAATTCTTGGCAAAGGACACTTATTCTTGATCGTCCATCTGTTCAACTTACGATAGTCGATACACATCCTCAATGACCCATCTGGTTTCTTCATGAATACGCGGCCGCTCCCAAAAGCGAACTGCTTGGTCTAATAAAATTCCTTCCTTCTAGATCCACTAGCAACACCTTTAATTCCTTCATCTCAATAGGTGTCATCCTGCTAGGTAGTCTACTCATAGGTTCAACACCTGCCATAAGATCTATTCGAAATTCAACAACTCGTTTCGGTGGTAATCCTGTGACTGGCGCAAAAACACCTGCAAATTCTCTTGCAACTCGAACCTAACTTAGTTCTTCTCCTACTTCCATTGCACTTAATAAAGCACAACTACTCCTGTCAGAATTCTCCACTGAGTGTATAATTCAGTTATGACTATTAGGGTGTCTTAGTGATATCTCCCCATCTTGGCAAAATATCCTATCCTCATACCGGCTCAACCAATCCATACCCAAAATGATTCCAAAATCTACAAAATAGAAAACATACAGACTGCATGCAAACTTATGACTTAACAAATCAAGTTCTAACTGGTCACATCTCATCCCTAGAGTTGCATACCCTCCTATTGGATTCGCAACCCTTAAGGAAGTAACAAGGTATGTGGGTTCTAAGCATAACCTATCAACCAAACACTGGGATATAAATGAATGTGATACACCGGTATCAAATTGTATCCTAACCAGTATACTTTGAATCATAAACGTACCTTCCATCACAGTCTTTCCTTTATCAGCTGATGTTGGATTAGCAGATGATCCAACAACAAAACCCTTTCCCTTATCCGCCTTGACTAGCTCTGAACACTGGTTTTTATAATGCCCAACTTGGTCGCAGTTGACGCACTACACATTCTTCTTGTCTGCAGCCTTCTTCCCCTTGCCTAACCGGCACTCATTTGCATAATGACCCTTCTTGTCACATTTGTAGCAAACTAAATCATCCTTTGCCTTCTTGGAAACCTCTCCCTTCTGGGCTCCCTTCTTCTTAAAGAACTTCCTCTTCTTTCCCTGAGGATCCTGGGATTCAACGGGCTTCTCTCTAGCACAAACAGCAAGTATCTCTTCATGGCGAATGGCCATCTCCACAACTAAATTACAAGGATCATGGATATGTGACATGGTTTCCCTAGCATGCTCAGGTCTCAAACCCCGAATAAGCCTCTCATTCCTTCTAATGTTAGTGTCGACAGTAGCATACCCATATCGAGATAGCTCATCAAAACTAGTGGCATACTCAATAACCGACATCTCTCACCGAACTAGATCCATAAACTTTCTCATCAATGCTGACTTAGAAACCTTAGATAAAAATCTTTGTTCAAATCTCCTTCTAAATTCAGCCCTAGTTAACTCCTCCTCTGGAACCCCGGCAGTAACACTATTCCACCAATGAAGTGCTGACCCCTGCAAATGTCTAGAGGCCAACCTTCTCTTATGCTCATATCTAAACCTAGATCAGCAAACATACGCTCACAATGCAACAGCCAATTCACTACTTCTATGGCATCCTCTGTTCCCATAAAGAGTTTCCCACCAAGACTGGTGTGGTCTCTACTCAACTTAGCATAGTTATTCCCAACTGGAGCCACATGATTAGCTCCTCCAACATTCCCAGCAACTCCAACAACAGCTCCTACTTACATCACATTGACGAAGAATTGATACATCGCCTCCATATCTACTGCTGGATATCCAGCACCCACATTGGAATCAGCATTTTGGTTAGCATTAGCCTGTCAACCTTAGTTCCTCTTGGCATTAGGTCGAGCATTTCCATTGGTTGTGGTGCTTCCTCCACCTAGATTTCCTCTTATGTTTCCTGCTTCCATATCTTCTTTCTCGTAAATCTGTATACGAGCCTTAGTAAGATACAGAAGAACGGTCTAAGAGAGAGGGGAATACGTACTTATGTATATATCTATATATCAAATACAAGTACGTTACTATAGCGTTATCCCAAACCCCGATCATATTTCTGATTCATTGGATTATTTTTCAAAAGCTTTTAGGTATAATTTCTTTTAAAGTTTCATAAACCTATGCTCTGATACCAACTTATAACATCCCCCTACTTAGAGGCCCAAAACTAATTGCTACGGATGCTGCAATCATCTATAGTTATTAATCCTTGACGACTAAATATGGCAGTGTTAGATACATTAATAAACAGAAACACATGAATATGAAAAAAATTTAAAACATCAAACTTGTTCACATTCTATTTCAAAATATTTCTAATTCATTACATAATCCTACAACCGACAACCACGTTCAGAGAAAATATATTTATTACAACATACGCCAAGAGCGGCATATGAAGATGTCCCCTTGGATGATTAGAGTATATATAGGCAATTTAACACTTTTCCATTACAAACAACACAACGGAATCAAAATAAAAGAGAACTCTAGATATTAATCATGCCTCTCGCATGTCTCCGAAAGCTTTATTTGTTTAATGAGATACCTGAAAACCTCAACTCTCAAACCACTCAAAATCAATTGAGTACCCGAGAATTTAAGGGGAAAACATAAACTTCAAGTCAGACATAAAGCATGGTATGAATAATAATCTACCATCTCAAACCATTTAAACATCTAGTGAGACCACGCCGCTTAGCGGAATGGGTTTTCCCCTCACTAGTATCCTAAAACCTTTTTAAAACCATATATTGTGCTCCCGCATCCACAATGGTTAAAACAATTCAAAACAATATAATATGATGATATGCAAAACATGTGAATCAATTCTGGACTACCCATCCCCATTCATTTTGACTATCTGTGTCAGTTATAGTTTCTAGGATTACTATTAAACTAATAGTTTTCATGGGCTGACTAATAACCGGTAAAATGTTTATGGATCCTTATCCAATTACATAGTTTTCATGGGATCACTATGAATCTATTGGTAACTCCAATACCTTTACTCTTATCCTAGTTTTCATGGGTTGACTAGGAACCTATTGGTGACTCCAATATCTTCCCTTCTTATCCTAGTTTTCATGGGCTGACTGGGAACCTATTAACATCTGTCAATATCCTAATCCGGATATAGTTTTTATGGGCTTACTATAAACCTATTGGCCACTGCCAATATCAAGTCATAGTTTTCATGTGCTAACTATGAACCTGTCTTTATGACATCTTCAAATATACATAGTTTTCATGGGCCTACTATGAACATATTGGCCCCTGCCAATATCTTTTCCTATACACGGTTTTCATGGACTTACTGAGAACATATTGGCCCCTGCCAATATCTTTCATCAATATTTTAACATCCTATATTCTGGCCATCCTGACCTCCTGGATGCAATTCTACTCATTCAGGAGTTAACTTAATTTATATTCACTACTGGGTCAACCTAGTTGGTTATTCTGTCTTTCCCCAAAATATAGTTATGGGTCCATTACAGTGTGAATATATACACATATATGAAGAATCAAGCATAATAACTTGGTTAATCCCTTTAACCTTTTAATCAAATAAAACTTCTTCAAAAGCTCCTTTTCAAAACACTTTATTTATTTATGCCATGGTTTTTCTTAAAAATGAGATTGGGTTATTTGCTTTGAAAACTAAGGCAGTCGAAACCTTCAAAACCATGCTTTCGACTTCACTGGAAAACCTCCTTCGAAAGCATATAATATCTTTTTTTCAAAACAGTAGGCCCCCGCCTTTCGAAACACTTTAAAACATCTCTTTCGAAACCTTTCAAATGTAATAAAATATTACTTAATATCACTTAGAAGCATAACTTCGAAACCATTAAAAATATCCCTTTTGAAACCTTTGGAAGTATCCCTTTCAAAATCATTGAAAGTCCCCCTTTCAAAACCATTGGAAGTATCCCTTCGGAAATCATTAAAAGTCCCCGTTTCGAAACCATTGGGTTTATACTTAAAATATTATTTGGGTCAAAGTGAATATAAATGAAAGTATCTCTTCCGAAACCATCCTTTATCATATAAAAATAATGGGGAAAACTTGATGGCATCAGCACCATCCCTTTCGAAAGCTTAACACCATTTAAACAAAACACTGAAGGATAGCATCGAAACCCCCCCTTTCGAAGCCAATGCCTTCGAAACCATTGGACCCTTTCGAAATCATTTAGGAAGTGGCTTAAAATATCTTTAAAACAAGCACTACCTTTTGTAAGCTTTGATGACTTCAATACACTCGAAAGGCTAAAGAACGGCAGTAGTGCTTCGACTAGGTCGAAACCCCTTCTTTCAAAAGCTTACTCTTTAAAACATAAGTTAATGGCAACCCCTTCGAAAGCATTTAGAAAACCACTTTCCAAAACATATACTTCGACTCCTTCGAATACTTTAATTAAAACAAATGCATGTGCTTCTCTTTTAAAACAAACAAAAAGGCAGTGACCCCATCGGAAGCTATGCTTTCGACACCATGCCTTCTGCCTTTCTCCAATCCTCTGTGTACCATCTAAGTGATACCTTGTGTATAGGTTTCGGCTTAGTGGGGTTTCGACTTGATTGAAGGCGGAAGCTCTGAGTCGAAAGGTACTTCTAAAGAAGGCGGAACCAACTTTTCTGGGTAAACTTGGTTTAATACTAATTAAAGCAAACACTTTCTAACTAACCTACCACGTTTAAACATAAGATTGGTTGCCTTAACTTTTCAAATTCTTAACTTAAATAACTGTCGCTAGTTTCAGATCTAAACTATGGTTAAGTTAGCAAATAAGCCCTTCCATGAAGCAAAATCAACATTGCGAATAAGTCCTTCTTCTAAAATAATTTAATTTGCATAGCAAAACACTTTGGAAAATTCCCCAGAAATTCCAGAAATTCACTTTAATCATCTTATCTAACATATCAAAATTTCAGACCCAAATTCTCAATATATTTTCCGAAATAAATTTATAAACCCAATTAACCATATTTTCCTTTGAAAATTCATAGTAATCTTTCCATAGCTTGGAAAATTATCAAAATTAAAACCCAACTGCAAAATCATGTTTTATACAACATAAAATTTTTCCATGGCATTTAGAATCAACATAAATTGGTTTTGCCTTAAAACCGCCTATAATATTATTTAAACATTCTTGTTTAAATCAAATAAATTTTAATTCAAGCATATCATCATCCAAATCATCATAAAAATGAATTTACCCTTAAACCCGAAAACATATGATTCATATGATTATAAAACAAAATAGAGATGGAATGAATTATTATTCACCTTGATTAAGATAAGGAGATTGGACTGAGATTAATTTCCTCTAAGCTTGAATCCCTAGCTTTACTTTGATTTCTCTTCTCTTTGATTATGGACCGCTCCTCTTCTTATGTTTTTTTATTTTTGTTTGCCAAAATGATGTGAATGGGAAATGAAATGGTAAGAAACAAGAATATATAGGGGTAAGGGTTATGTGCGGAAAATTCCTAATATACCCTTTTGTGAATTAATTAACTTATAACCCATTCTTAAGCCCATTAAATTATTTAATTGAGCACGGCCTTAATTATATTTATTCAACTCTCAATCCCCTTATAACTTAACATTTCATTATTCTATTTAATTTATCTAATTAAATCTCCTGAATAATGTTATCAAAAATTAGGGGTGTTACAGTAGTAAGCATCTCTTGCACTTCAAAAAGCACTGTCTTCAATTCCGTCATCTTCAAGATGTCTTCACTTCAAAATGCTAGAGTTGGATCGAAGTGGTTTTCGGATAACATATCTGATTTCGGTATCTTCAAAACAACATTTGATTGTTTTCGATAAACTCAACCCCGGTTCTTTAGGAAATAAATGATCAAAGATAAGAGCAGAGATCACCTCCTAACCGTTAGTGGATGGATTTCCTTACCATTTTTCCTAGGAGAATGAAACGACTTTTATACGCACAGTACCGCATCATCGGAGATGATTGTACCATATAACTCACGTGTTTCTCCTAGATATTTCCAAAGTTACTTTTTGGATCCATATTTGATAGTCGGTTATTTAACTATCAACAAACACACATCCAAATCAGAAATTTAATTCCATAGGGAAAACCAACATTGGTTAAGCACATAAGCAACCACTAGCCTCCTTAATTAATCTTTTCATTAATTAAATTCATCCTGTAAATCTTGTATCAAAATAATTCTTCAAAGATATATTCACAAATCCCTATATTTTCAATAGTTGGAAAAATATCCATATACTTATCTCAACGGTATAAGTATATTCACAGAATGGAGGAAGATGTCTTTTTTTACACAATTCTAAAGCCATTTATAAACTCCTTTATAAATTTCTAAAACCCGTTTATAAACTATATTATAAATCTCTAAAAAAACAATTTATAAACGTCTCTAAATAATTTCTCAAATCATTTATAAACTCTTTATAAATCCATAAAACTAATTTTAAAACTCCTCTTATAAATCTATAAACCCATTTCTAAAATTCGTTTATAAACATCTAACCATTTATAAAACTTCGTTGTAAATAATCTTCCTTTAAGTCTTCGAACCCTTTTATAAAACTCCTCTTATAGAACACAAGTCTGTTTATAAAACCCTATTTATAAGTCTCAAAACATTTATTAATAAATAAAAATCATTTACTTCAAAACACTATTATATAATAACGATTATTAACAATAAACGTTATAAATAAATAATAATTATTACATTCCAAACATTTTCTAATAATTAATCATTTCAAAACATTATTAAATAGACAATAATATTTAATCTTTACCATTATTATAAATAGTAATAATTTATTTCCAAAACATTATTTATAAATCCTTATTATTAATTTCAAAACATAAAAATTATTTAAAATAATTAACTTTTCAAAAATATTAAATAATTTAAAACTATATTAATTATAAATAAAAAACTTTAAAACAATATCAATAAATAAACAACTTTTAAAACAACGTTAATATAAATAAATAACTTTTAAAAACATTTCTAAATGACTTAGAAAAACAGATAATAAAGTTGGAGTAAAATAGAAATTAAATCCTTTTAAAAAAATATTTCCAAAACCAAATTTTAAATAAAATCATTTCCTCTCTCAAAAACCAATTCCAACTCAAATGGCAATTTATGGTATTTTTAAAATACTAACTTGAGGGCAATAACTATCTAACGTTTAACCAATATCGATATTGATATTCTACCACAAAGGGTAATGTTTTTGAACCTATAGTAATGTCATAATCAATAGAGCCAACAATCAGGTTTAATATCCAATAATTCATATGTTAGGAATATTATTGAAATTAAAATCAACAATGGCGAGGAATTCTGTTGGATCCCTATAACTTGTCCCTCTGCATCACAAACATTATATAATTATACAATATGGGCCATCCGCTACTAGATAGATATATATAAAAGGTCATCCGCTCCAGAGGTGGGAATAAAACCAAACCAACTGATAAAACAGTAAATCATCCAACATTCAGTCAATAATTTATCAATAATATAACATTTCTGGTTAACCAAAATGGTGAGTTTAACTCATCGAAATTCCAGTTGTCACCAAAGTGTTATAATTCCGTCCGAATTCGAACGACGTTCGAATTCAGCGTAAAATTCAACAACCTCCATTCGTCGCCAAATCAATTATGTATCGTAATTCATGTTAACACGGTCATAAAGCGATTGACCTTGTTCAATTTCGACCTAAAACGTACAAGTTATCACTAATATAAGATTTACAATTTTAAAATATAATATAATTCCTTAATTACAATCATTAGTTTTAATTAACCTCGTTTAAATTATTAACCCGCCACCTAATCCTTCTCTTCTCCCCTCCAAAATGCAACCCCAGGTTGCCAACTTCACCTCGTCGCCGCCGCCACCTCAATCATCCATCCGCCGCCGCTTCTTATCCATCGAACGTCCCCACCTCAGAGTCCCAATCGCCGCCAACCTCGGCCCTATACTCATCGAACCCAAACGCCCATGTTCAACTCGAAAATTCCACCACCAGGATCGTCCATTTGCCACCAAACTTCGGCCAAATGTAGCTCTCACAATCCCCTTCATCTTTCCTTCATACCCCATTGCCTGAAAGTCAACCAAGACGCCGCGAATCACCAAAAACCAAATTTCGATCATCATGATAATGCCGCCACCTTCGTCAAATTAGTCAACCTCCACCATTGATCTCCTATATCTCGACGTAGCGAACAAGTTGCTAGTTCAAGTCGAAGGCTAAAAACATACGAAATGGTCCCGAGGATTTTGGGACGTTGGATCGAGTATGGTTGATTTTTGAATTGAGAAACATTCCTGTGGTTTTAAACGCGATTTATAAAGGGAGAGGGGTACGGCTAAACGTGGAAGTATTGCCAGCATGTAGAGGTATAGCCATGGTATGGGTAATATAAGGGTTGAATATTTTATTTTATTTAAAATCCCGTAATATACGTCCTAAAATCTCGAACTCCAATCGAGGCGTGCCGCTTGGCGTTCCATACCAAATACTCCTATTCCGAACACAATGGAACTAGTATCGAGACCCAGTTCCATCATATACAGAAGTTAGCTTTAAAAATCTAATTATATTGATTTAATTTTCTTTAATTAATTTCTACGCGTTTCGAACTCGTACGACTAAACGATTCGTATGATCTCCATGAAATACGTTAATATACAATAATAAACTATTATGGATCCAATGCCACTAGTTTCGTCGAGATCTTAGACAGCGTCCTGGAAGGCTATTTTCACACATTATTTAGAACGATTATCATAAAACAAGTTTATCGCTTTTAAATTCAAATTCAAAAGTTTACTATCTACATTATTATCCAAAAAGAATTTAAACCAACTTTCGTAATCATTTTCAGTCACATAAAATTAAAGATTTAATTATTTAAACAATTTCAAATATTCAAATAACCATTATATTTTAAACTCAAGTCATTCAACTTATAAAATTAACTTTCCAATATTTAAAACCAATTAAATATTCCAAATTCAAATGACTGAAATTCTGTGTCATTATTACACTCTTCCCCCCTTAAAAGAATTTTGTCCTCGAAATTAGCAGGTGAGAAAAACGCTCCAAACCCATTAACTTTTCAAAACCAATTAGTTGAAATGAATTAACAAGTTCTCTTAAGTCTTTAACTTTCCAAAATCAATTTGTTGACACTTTTGTTATCACATTTTCTAAGTGTAACAACCCGCATATTTTACGATGGTATATTTAAATGTTTTATTTAAATATAGCATCGTTAGTCGGATTTTAGTCCGAAAAGTCACTATTCGTAAAGGAACAGTCGAAATAGTGAAAAAAATTTGTGGATCGAGTTACGGAGGTGTCTATTTGAAAAAAATAGACAAAAACTGTCATATAGGGATTCAGACGTCTGAAATGAAGCATTCAGATGTCTGAAATTGTCCGGGTCAAACCAGAAAGGAAATAGGCAAAAATTGCCATTTTCAGACGTCTGAAATGGACGATTCAGACGTCTGAATATTGTTCTTGACAACTTCTGTTTTTCTAGATTTAGACGTCTGAATCGTTCATTTCAGGCGTCTGAATGGACAGTGAAATTGAGAATCAACAATTTGGACTCGAGACGACTTCTATTGAGTTCAAAATGGCGTTTGCGACTTTTTTGAGTATAAACACCGATATGTTTGGAGTTGAGTGAATTTTGCTATTTTTCACTAGGGCTTTAGGCTTAGGTTTGGGTTTCACCCAACTCATACTATACCCTAACTCAGCCCCTCTCCTCTCCATTCACTCATTTCATTTCCTAAACACTCAAGCTTTAGCAAAAATGGGGAAAAGAATGGGAAATGGAAATTCCTAAGCCCTAGATTCATTTGCAAACTCAAATTCAAGTCCAAAATCCAAGAGAAGCTTAGGTAAGCATCCTCTTCTCCTTCTCCATCTCAATTCCTCTTCGATTTCTGAAATTTCCTAAACCCTAACTTAGGAAATATTTGTTCTTGAGCTTAGATTGAAGCTCCTTGGTTTATAATTGAAGAGTGATTGTTCTTGCCTTACTCTATAGCTTCTCTCTTGAGTTTTTTTTGGGTTAAAAGGTGAGTCTTTGAACTCACATCTACGTCTATATCTTTGATAGTGTTAGGTAGCAATTCCTAACATATATTCCTTGTCCATTTGCTTTTGAATTGAATTAGTTTAATTGTAACGACCCGTAAATTTCAACTGTTTTAATAACGTAATTAGTTGAAATTTTGTGAAATTTTAAACGATAAAATTTTGAAATAAAAATTTAATATTTGGAATACGGACATCTTTGGCTCCGTCGATCTTATTTTCAGCGTTTTTCTTGCATTTTCCACTAGTAGAGAAAATTCGAATTTTTATAATTCGATCGTACCACTGATATCTTTATACCATTTTGATCGTCTCAGTGTGCTGATCTCCGTAGAATATTTATTTCTATGTTTCGGTTTTCGATACACTGCGAAATCAGTAAAACAAATAACCGTAACGGTTTCGTATTTTGGTCTCTTGAGTTTTGTGACCTTTAATTGTCTGCCGTTTGAGAGAATGAACAGCCACGTCCTTTACTATTTTCTGGATTCATGAGCTGGCTTTCACTATTCCTGCCGGTTGATGTTTATGGACTGTCTTTTGATTTTCAGTCGGTTCTCTGCTACATTCAAAAAGGGAATAAATATATATTATTAATTGAATACATCTGTTCACTCATCTTCTTCCTTTCCCCGATACTTGCTTTCTTTCCATTTTTTTGTCTATTCTAGAATAAAATAAAAAGAAGGATTTTGTTCACATTGAAAACTGTTTTGCTTCTCACGTTCTTCCCTCCAGCTCACGTCACTGAGCGAAACGCCACCACCCTCTGCCTCATCATAGCATCGCCAAACACTCATGTGCAAAGCCGCAATCTGTTCCCATGGCTGCCCAACTCAAACACACTTTACTTTCCTCCGCTCGACCACATCCCGCACTGGCCACACCCTCATTGAATCCACTTTTCGATGCCTCAATGCCAGTCTCCGCCCATGCAAACACTACCTTTGCTGTGTTCACCATTGGAGGCAGCCTCGCAACGATTTTTTTGTTTCCCATTCGCTTCTCTATAAAGGTATATATATTTGCAGTATATATATATATCCATTGGATATGCATATTTAAATTTTTACATATATAGATATACATTTTGCTTTGTTATAAAAGAAGTACACGTACATAGCTTGTCAGGTTGTTGGAATTTTGCATTGATTTTAGATCTGTCTTGTGTATAAAGATTTTATGTGTGCTGTTGTATATATTCTCGGTAGAAAGAATATGCTAGTGTACATCTATGCTTTGATTTAAATATAGTAAGTTTGAAAATATAACGTGTAATATTTACACTGTGATTTTACTATAGATGTAGTATCTAATATATAGTAAAATTTGTAGAAAGATTGTTATGTTGCGTTATGTTGATGTAAGTATCTGTTTTGAACTGTAATATTATATATATATATATTATTTTAAAGTTGTATAAGTTAATTTATTTTACTGTAGAAATATTAATTTATATAACAGTATAACATATATGTAAGACACACGTTGCTTATATATTAGTTTACTTAAACTATATTAGGTATGTATAATTTGATTTATACATATAGGTATAACCAGCAAGTTTTATCTTTTATATATTTTATATATTGGTATAGTCTATATATATGTATGCTGTATATATATACAAACGACGTCAAAGTGTATGTTTATAGCAGAGTGAACGTATGTGTAACTATGTCTTGGGCTGAGCATGCATCAGATATACTTTTGTTCTTATAAAGTCCAAACTTTCTATATGACACGTGTCATCCATATAATAGGCCATTTTTTGTACACCTATCATCTTGTATATAATAGAATTAGAAATAGCTGTCACTTGTATAGACTTTATACATTTAATAGTTTATACTATTAAGGCTTTTAGGCTTGTCCACTTGAACTTATTTGTGTTGTGCCAAATGTATCTGTGCTTTCGAATTGAAACAGTTCAAATATATATATATATATATAATGATAAATAAATAGTATAATACATATATATTAAAATTTAATTTGCGTTGAATTTAGAATATAGTTTGATACATAAATGGTTATATGCATAGTTATACTCATATATAGATATAAGTCCACTCATACCATTTATCTTTATCGATCCAGCTCTAACTCGACTTCGTCAATTCATTGCCGTCAGTTTTGAACGTCAAATTCGCGCCAATCCAAATTGCTGTGAAATTCGTGCTTGGATTCGCGACTCGTTTCATCTTCAAATTTCTCTAGCCTCGAAAGGTGAGCACTCACTCACGATTAACGTTCTTTTATTTATTAAATTTGATTTCAATTGAAACGACAATTGAAATATACTGCTGTTAGTTAATCACACTGTTATATATGCTATTGCCTGTATCAGTTCACCTATGACATCTGACACCATTATCTGTTAATTATTTATGCGATGATAATACAGTTTGGTTGATAATTGATTGATTGTTGATGTTTATATTGGACGTTAAATTGTTAACGTTAAAATGATAAATAGTATGAAATTGAATTTGATATAGGATAATTAAATGTTAAATTTGATTAACTGACATTTGTATAATATGACCCCTTTAACTGTTGAAATTATCGACACGTAGGATTTGTTTAGTATCATTTTGAACCAGTGAATGTATGTTGTTAAATTGATAATGTAGGAAATTGTAAATAGACGACAAGTGAAAACCTTATGTAACAATCTTTAATCTACATGAAATGATAGTGTAGATTCTAGAAATAATTATATTAATTCGTACAAATAACAATGCGAATTGATACGGTTATTTCGGGATTATTTGAATTGATTATTGGATTGATAGTGATTGTTGTTATTGCTTGTTTATTTACTTTGACACCATCCCAGTTATCACACTGCAAGTTCCCTTTACTATGCTTTGTTTTGAATTAAATTAGAATCGGGTTGAAATGATAAATACCCAAATTGAATTTTTACCTAGGATAGGAAATTAAATAAAACCCGATTGGTCAATAATTTGATTTAAAAATAAAATGAAGATTTTATTTGAATAAATAATATGGTTTTGAATGAAGTTGGAAATTGAATTTAATGAAATTTAAACGTGAGTATTTAATAATCTGAAATGAAATATTAATAAAGAAATTGATGAAAGAAGGTTGTTCAATTTGAGAAATGATTGAATTAAGTTTGAAATTATAATTAAGTTTGAAATTATTAAATTTTGAAATTATTTAATAATTAAGTTTTGAATTATTTAATAATTAAATAAGATTGAATTATTTAATGATTAAATTGAATTGAATTCTTTAATAAGAAAAATTAAACTTTTGAATAAGTGAATTTTACTTCGTAAATAATTGAAATTGAGTTTCTTTATTAATTAAGTTTTGGAAAATTTATTTAAGTAATTAAATAAGTGAAATTGAATTTCTTTAACCAAAAATGAAAATGTGATATTTGGAATTAATGTAAGACTTGTAATTGAAAGAATTGATTTGACGAATTTAGTTTAATTCAAAATTGTAAATTTTGATTTAATGAAGTTGAACTTAAGAATTGATTTAATGAATTGGAAATTTAATGGAAATTGTTTTGAATGGCATAGTAACTTAACGAATATTGAATGAAATCGATAAATGATTTTAAATTGATTTGAATGTTAAATAAGATTTAATTTAAATGTTTTCGAAATGAAACTTGTATTCGAACTTGAATCAATATTTGGATTGTTTTAAAAAGGAAAGTGAAATTGAATTATAAGATTTTGAAATTGTGAATTTGGAAGTTTTGAAACATAAATATTGGAAATTGGTTTTGAAAGACAAATGAAATGTTGATTTACGACTTCTATTTGAAATTGAATTTGATTTGGTTTTTGAAATGTATAAACGACCAATCGGTATAATAATTACGGAAGTTATTAAAGAGACCGGAATTTGGTTATGGATATACTCTCTATCTAAACCGAAAACCACTTTAATAACTATACGCGAAGTGATGATCCAGAATGAAGTGGTTGGAATGGTGTACGTGTTGACTGAAGAAAGTGAACGATGATGGATAGCCTTGACACTTGTGTCAAATTGGAAATGACTAAAACAGGAGCTGTGCCGGGCCAATGGAGGATTTGCTACCTCAAGTGGACACACTTCTTCGAACTACTTATACTTGTTGTCGATTGGTGCACCCTTGATTTTTGGGAGTGTTGTCTCACGGTGTTGCGGGCGCTGCGGCGTTGCGTTCTCACCAGCCCGGATCAGGCGAACGGTAGTATCACTACCTTGGGTATAGCCTCATGTGCCTTGTCATACTTGTATTCCATTTATGCGCGACCACTACGATTTTGATTTGTACCTTGAGTATATGGATTGCCCTCTGGTGACTTCCGGTTTTGGGGAAACTACGGTCTTGTATATGCTTGTGGGAATAAAAATGTGTTAAGGGTGGAATGGGCCATGACTTAACGCTATTTTGATATCTTTATATTACTGATAGACATTATCTACTTAGCGTACCTTACTACATAGTAGATAGTTTGACGGATCCTTAAAGGATGGTTATTCCAAACATCCTTTGAGTTACTTGTATTTCAATTGCTATTTCACTTGAGTCGGATTTATAAATATAAGAATGTTAATCCTGACTCGAGTGTTTTGTGTTTTGCTTTACGCTCGGGTCAGACTGAGTGGTTCAGCTTTCGAGACTCACCTTTGAAGTTGGAGCTTTGCTTGAAGATCCAGCCATCTATTCTGCTTTCTGTATTCGATGATTCCAGTGATGTATTCTGATTTGTACTCTGATGTATCGTATTACTCTTCTGTTGTAAACTCTGATGTATTTTATATATTCATATAGTAGCTTCATGAACTACTATCTCTTTTATTTCCGCTGCATTTATTACTCTGTGTCTGTGATCTGTGATTTTATTTATTTACTATATATGTTCAGTTTTGCCAAATTTAAATTAACAACGCGGTATTTTGAGCAATTCAACTCCGGCATGAGTGTCTACCTATACACTTATAATGGATGCGAATGGTCCAAAATGGCGGGTCGTTACAGTTGGTATCAGAGCTTTGGTAGCTCTAGGCAAAACTCAACATATAGGGTAAATGTATTTACAGAGTCACTCTCATTCGAGTTTCAATCTCTTCTTTTGACTCAATTCCTTTGAATTTTGGAACGTTCCCCTCGGTTCCGAAATTCATTCGTGTCCCTCACTATTCGTCTTCTTTCAATTCTGGAGCATCCCATAACTCCACTTCGAATGATCTTTATAATGAGTCGGCGATCTCGCCAATCTCAAATTAATTTATAAAGGAGTGAAACTCCTTTACAATAGACATCGATTTACCGAAGATTTCTGTATCCTCGGTTTACGATGCTATCTATTCCCTGCTATACCTGAATCCCATCTCTTGAGATCGAGTGTTGATTTACCTCGGAATTCAGCATCGATCTTATTCTTGAAGTCACGGACGACCCGGTTAAGGTTGCCCGTGAATTAAATAAACTCATCCATCTCCCGATGGTGGTAATTGAATTATCTTATCTTCTGTTTCAAACTTATTTTCGAATCAAAATTCTCTTTGATTTGATTTCCATCAAAATTTGAATCTCTACATTTATTTTGAAATCGATCCTTGTATCGTCGAGCGAGGAAGTGTATTCATAAATTAATATTTAAAATGTTTTAATATATGCTGTGTTGTTTCAGTTGTTGATGTTGATTTGGGTTTCCGATCGATTCGTCTGATCAACGCTATCGATATGATTTCCAAAACACTTGAGCAGAGCAAACTGACACAATATTATTTTCAAATTCTTGTAAATGAAATAAATTTGTATGATTACCTTATAAATATATATAAGTAAAATTTTCTGAAATTTAATAAGTTATTTAAATTGGTTGTTGAAATAATAATAACTGATTATCACTTATTGTTCTATAAATGAATTTTAAACATGGGTTATAAACTGATTTGAAATTTAAATGAATTTAACATTTAGAATTTGAGAATTTAATTCCCAGTAATTTCAAGCTTTGTTTTTTTTTTAAATTTTTAAAAAAGTATATAGCATTGAAGGTATTTTCAAATAGAAACCGTTTTCAAAGAATTTTAAAATGTTGAAATCAGTGCTCTTCTCTTTGTCGCTGGAAAATAATTTCGGTGATGGCGGCCGCATCATCGACATTTATTTTCGAGTTTCAAAGTGGAGATACTATTCTGTAGCTTTGCTACGGTTTTGTTTTGAAAAAAATATTTTGATTTGAATTTCTTCAGTATAATTTGATTTATATATATAAGTATCTTATTTTAAAATTTAATTTGATTTGATAAATATATTTTATATCTCTAAATTGTTTAAAGTAAATCGGAAATCTAATTCTAAAATTTTGTTAAAGAATGATTTTAATTAATATAAAACCAAAATTTGGAATAAATATTTAAACTTGAATAATTGAATTGGGAAAATTTTATTTGTATATTGTTCAACTGCATTCTAATACAACTTACCTAAATCATTCAGAAGTTGAATATGTAATTGGATAATATATAAGATAAATTGAATTTATAAATAAAATTTGAGTGGTTATAACAAATGTTATACACTTAAATTTTAATTATAAAATGTTAATAGAGATAAATAGAATAATAAGATAATTGAAAAATAAATTTTAAGGTTAATTAATAAATTGAAATTCGATCAACTTATGGAAATACCTTGAATTTGAAATCAATTAATATAAATTAATTTAAATTTGAATTTATATGGTTTAAATTAATTTATATGGTTTAAATATATGTAATAAGATATATTAAGTGAAACAAATTTAATAATAATTTGGAATAAAGAAGAATTAAATTTGTTAAATAAAATATGATTGTAATAAATGACTATTCAAGATTATGATTTTAGAAATTGTTAATAAAAGATAATTGGATAATAAAACAATGAATAAATGAGATAAATAAAATTTTGTTTTGAAGAAATCTTTTGGTATCAAATATTAATAAATTGGAATTAAATCAACTTATTGAAATACCCTGAATTTTAAATCAAATATGGAGTATTAATTAAGGTGAATTGAAATTTATACGGTTTAAACTAATTGTTTTATTTTGTATTTCAATTGTTTTTCTTTCTGGTTGTTTCTATTCTCCTACCTCGTTCCTTTTCGGGGACGAAAAGTTTTGAGTGGGGAAGAGTGTAACGACCCGTAAATTTCAACTGTTTTAATAACGTAATTAGTTGAAATTTTGTGAATTTTTAAACGATAAAATTTTGAAATAAAAATTTAATATTTGGAATACGTCTAGTTAAACATAGCAACTGGTAAATTTTCGTCCGAAAATATGAAAGTTTATTTCACGCGTAAATTCACTTCAATTTAATCAGTTAAAAAGCAATGAAAATAAAATGTTTTCGAAACCTAAATATTTTTACATAGAAAAATTCTAAACCATCTTCTGAGCAAGATTTCAGTTTGTCGTTTTTCCAAATTCGGACATCTTTGGCTCCGTCGATCTTATTTTCAGCGTTTTTCTTGCATTTTCCACTAGTAGAGAAAATTCGAATTTTTATAATTCGATCGTACCACTGATATCTTTATACCATTTTGATCGTCTCAGTGTGCTGATCTCCGTAGAATATTTATTTCTATGTTTCGGTTTCCGATACACTGCGAAATCAGTAAAACAAATAACCGTAACGGTTTCGTATTTTGGTCTCTTGAGTTTTGTGACCTTTAATTGTCTGCCGTTTGAGAGAATGAACAGCCACGTCCTTTACTATTTTCTGGATTCATGAGCTGGCTTTCACTATTCCTGCCGGTTGATATTTATGGACTGTCTTTTGATTTTCAGTCGGTTCTCTGCTACATTCAAAAAGGGAATAAATATATATTATTAATTGAATACATCTGTTCACTCATCTTCTTCCTTTCCCCGATACTTGCTTTCTTTCCATTTTTTTGTCTATTCTAGAATAAAATAAAAAGAAGGATTTTGTTCACATTGAAAACTGTTTTGCTTCTCACGTTCTTCCCTCCAGCTCACGTCACTGAGCGAAACGCCACCACCCTCTGCCTCATCGTAGCATCGCCAAACACTCATGTGCAAAGCCGCAATCTGTTCCCATGGCTACCCAACTCAAACACACCTTACTTTCCTCCGCTCGACCACATCCCGCACTGGCCACACCCTCACTGAATCCACTTTTCGATGCCTCAATGCCAGTCTCCGCCCATGCAAACACTACCTTTGCTGTGTTCACCATCGGAGGCAGCCTCGCAACGATTTTTTTGTTTCCCATTCGCTTCTCTATAAAGGTATATATATTTGCAGTATATATATATATCCATTGGATATGCATATTTAAATTTTTACATATATAGATATACATTTTGCTTTGTTATAAAAGAAGTACACGTACATAGCTTGTCAGGTTGTTGGAATTTTGCATTGATTTTAGATCTGTCTTGTGTATAAAGATTTTATGTGTGCTGTTGTATATATTCTCGGTAGAAAGAATATGCTAGTGTACATCTATGCTTTGATTTAAATATAGTAAGTTTGAAAATATAACGTGTAATATTTACACTGTGATTTTACTATAGATGTAGTATCTAATATATAGTAAAATTTGTAGAAAGATTGTTATGTTGCGTTATGTTGATGTAAGTATCTGTTTTGAACTGTAATATTATATATATATATTATTTTAAAGTTGTATAAGTTAATTTATTTTACTGTAGAAATATTAATTTATATAACAGTATAACATATATGTAAGACACACGTTGCTTATATATTAGTTTACTTAAACTATATTAGGTATGTATAATTTGATTTATACATATAGGTATAACCAGCAAGTTTTATCTTTTATATATTTTATATATTGGTATAGTCTATATATATGTATGCTGTATATATATACAAACGACGTCAAAGTGTATGTTTATAGCAGAGTGAACGTATGTGTAACTATGTCTTGGGCTGAGCATGCATCAGATATACTTTTGTTCTTATAAAGTCCAAACTTTCTATATGACACGTGTCATCCATATAATAGGCCATTTTTTGTACACCTATCATCTTGTATATAATAGAATTAGAAATAGCTGTCACTTGTATAGACTTTATACATTTAATAGTTTATACTATTAAGGCTTTTAGGCTTGTCCACTTGAACTTATTTGTGTTGTGCCAAATGTATCTGTGCTTTCGAATTGAAACAGTTCAAATATATATATATATAATGATAAATAAATAGTATAATACATATATATTAAAATTTAATTTGCGTTGAATTTAGAATATAGTTTGATACATAAATGGTTATATGCATAGTTATACTCATATATAGATATAAGTCCACTCATACCATTTATCTTTATCGATCCAGCTCTAACTCGACTTCGTCAATTCATTGCCGTCAGTTTTGAACGTCAAATTCGCGCCAATCCAAATTGCTGTGAAATTCGTGCTTGGATTCGCGACTCGTTTCATCTTCAAATTTCTCTAGCCTCGAAAGGTGAGCACTCACTCACGATTAACGTTCTTTTATTTATTAAATTTGATTTCAATTGAAACGACAATTGAAATATACTGCTGTTAGTTAATCACACTGTTATATATGCTATTGCCTGTATCAGTTCACCTATGACATCTGACACCATTATCTGTTAATTATTTATGCGATGATAATACAGTTTGGCTGATAATTGATTGATTGTTGATGTTTATATTGGACGTTAAATTGTTAACGTTAAAATGATAAATAGTATGAAATTGAATTTGATATAGGATAATTAAATGTTAAATTTGATTAACTGACATTTGTATAATATGACCCCTTTAACTGTTGAAATTATCGACACGTAGGATTTGTTTAGTATCATTTTGAACCAGTGAATGTATGTTGTTAAATTGATAATGTAGGAAATTGTAAATAGACGACAAGTGAAAACCTTATGTAACAATCTTTAATCTACATGAAATGATAGTGTAGATTCTAGAAATAATTATATTAATTCGTACAAATAACAATGCGAATTGATACGGTTATTTCGGGATTATTTGAATTGATTATTGGATTGATAGTGATTGTTGTTATTGCTTGTTTATTTACTTTGACACCATCCCAGTTATCACACTGCAAGTTCCCTTTACTATGCTTTGTTTTGAATTAAATTAGAATCGGGTTGAAATGATAAATACCCAAATTGAATTTTTACCTAGGATAGGAAATTAAATAAAACCCGATTGGTCAATAATTTGATTTAAAAATAAAATGAAGATTTTATTTGAATAAATAATATGGTTTTGAATGAAGTTGGAAATTGAATTTAATGAAATTTAAACGTGAGTATTTAATAATCTGAAATGAAATATTAATAAAGAAATTGATGAAAGAAGGTTCTTCAATTTGAGAAATGATTGAATTAAGTTTGAAATTATAATTAAGTTTGAAATTATTAAATTTTGAAATTATTTAATAATTAAGTTTTGAATTATTTAATAATTAAATAAGATTGAATTATTTAATGATTAAATTGAATTGAATTCTTTAATAAGAAAAATTAAACTTTTGAATAAGTGAATTTTACTTCGTAAATAATTGAAATTGAGTTTCTTTATTAATTAAGTTTTGGAAAATTTATTTAAGTAATTAAATAAGTGAAATTGAATTTCTTTAACCAGAAATGAAAATGTGATATTTGGAATTAATGTAAGACTTGTAATTGAAAGAATTGATTTGACGAATTTAGTTTAATTCAAAATTGTAAATTTTGATTTAATGAAGTTGAACTTAAGAATTGATTTAATGAATTGGAAATTTAATGGAAATTGTTTTGAATGGCATAGTAACTTAACGAATATTGAATGAAATCGATAAATGATTTTAAATTGATTTGAATGTTAAATAAGATTTAATTTAAATGTTTTCGAAATGAAACTTGTATTCGAACTTGAATCAATATTTGGATTGTTTTAAAAAGGAAAGTGAAATTGAATTATAAGATTTTGAAATTGTGAATTTGGAAGTTTTGAAACATAAATATTGGAAATTGGTTTTGAAAGACAAATGAAATGTTGATTTACGACTTCTATTTGAAATTGAATTTGATTTGGTTTTTGAAATGTATAAACGACCAATCGGTATAATAATTACGGAAGTTATTAAAGAGACCGGAATTTGGTTATGGATATACTCTCTATCTAAACCGAAAACCACTTTAATAACTATACGCGAAGTGATGATCCAGAATGAAGTGGTTGGAATGGTGTACGTGTTGACTGAAGAAAGTGAACGATGATGGATAGCCTTGACACTTGTGTCAAATTGGAAATGACTAAAACAGGAGCTGTGCCGGGCCAATGGAGGATTTGCTACCTCAAGTGGACACACTTCTTCGAACTACTTATACTTGTTGTCGATTGGTGCACCCTTGATTTTTGGGAGTGTTGTCTCACGGTGTTGCGGGCGCTGCGGCGTTGTGTTCTCACCAGCCCGGATCAGGCGAACGGTAGTATCACTACCCTGGGTATAGCCTCATGTGCCTTGTCATACTTGTATTCCATTTATGCGCGACCACTACGATTTTGATTTGTACCTTGAGTATATGGATTGCCCTCTGGTGACTTCCGGTTTTGGGGAAACTACGGTCTTGTATATGCTTGTGGGAATAAAAATGTGTTAAGGGTGGAATGGGCCATGACTTAACGCTATTTTGATATCTTTATATTACTGATAGACATTATCTACTTAGCGTACCTTACTACATAGTAGATAGTTTGACGGATCCTTAAAGGATGGTTATTCCAAACATCCTTTGAGTTACTTGTATTTCAATTGCTATTTCACTTGAGTCGGATTTATAAATATAAGAATGTTAATCCTGACTCGAGTGTTTTGTGTTTTGCTTTACGCTCGGGTCAGACTGAGTGGTTCAGCTTTCGAGACTCACCTTTGAAGTTGGAGCTTTGCTTGAAGATCCAGCCATCTATTCTGCTTTCTGTATTCGATGATTCCAGTGATGTATTCTGATTTGTACTCTGATGTATCGTATTACTCTTCTGTTGTAAACTCTGATGTATTTTATATATTCATATAGTAGCTTCATGAACTACTATCTGTTTTATTTCCGCTGCATTTATTACTCTGTGTCTGTGATCTGTGATTTTATTTATTTACTATATATGTTCAGTTTTGCCAAATTTAAATTAACAACGCGGTATTTTGAGCAATTCAACTCCGGCATGAGTGTCTACCTATACACTTATAATGGATGCGAATGGTCCAAAATGGCGGGTCGTTACATTAATGAATATTCCAATTTTTGGCGTTTGAAGTCAAAATCTATGAAAAATCCTTATGGATGTTTGGGCATGTTGGTCGGAGTGTATTGGTGAGTCTTTAGGGTTGGGTAGTCGTTTGGCGTAAACCCCTAGCCATCGTCACTCATCTGATTGCTTCTGATATGATTTGGCCATCATTGGCCTAGGCAAAGTGTTGCCTGAGCTCTAGTTTCAGACGTCTGAAATATACAATTCAGATGTCTGAATCTGCTTGTCTCAGTCCAATTTGCCTATTTTGCTTGGTTTCCAATTTTTATCGATTCGTGTCGATTCCAATTAGTTGTTATCGCATTTTGACTTTGATGATTCTTCTTTTTTGATTTCGTACACGGATTTTTATAAAATGACCTTTTTAAATTGTATTAAAAGCTCATTTCTCCAAATTATAATTTCTATATAAAACGCACACAATTTTGCACTTCGAGCGAAGAGGGAGGAGAATTAAATGATTAAATAAAACGTGTGCTATGAACACGTGGGTTTATCTTTTCAGTTAATTTCTAATCTATCCGTTTGACCTTTTTGACCTTTGGGCCTAGTTTACCAATGAGATGAGGTGAACTTTGTACTGCTTAGAGTGTGAAATTGACTAACGGTTAGTAAACCGTTTAGTGCGAACGTGGGGTATGGGATTCACGTTAACATTTTCCGGGTTCCTTTCTGAGAGTTGTGACACATTCTGCCGGTTAGTGGTGTCCAGTACCGCCACTATGGTTTGTTGCCTTCGGGCGTTGCCTTTGGGCGTTGCCTTCGAGCATTGCCTTCGGGCGTATGGATCCTTGTTATACAGTACTGAGCTCGAGCATCTTTTGTTTCTTTGACAATTATATTTCCCTAGTGTATCGCCTTTTGGGGTAGGTTCTTTGAACCACATGATCACTACAAGAAAATATATTATTAATAACACCATTTAATAACGCATTATTCTAAAGCGTTATTGTTTACCTTTAAATATTTGTTTTTTTACACAATTTGTTTTGTATGTACACATGCAACGCTTTGGCCCCAAATTTTCGTCTCCTTCCCAAATTTTGGTCTCCCTCCCAAAAACACGCCCAATTTCGTCTCCTTCCCAAAATAACACTCAGCAATTTTCGTTTCCCTCCTAAAACAAAATAGCCCTAACCGAAGTTCTACTCTCCATCTCCGATCTTCAACATTTCGCTCTTCGGCAGTTGGAAATTTTCTCATTTCTGTAGGTAGTAATTCTTCTAATATCGCCAATTGGCCTTACGGCGAAACTTTCTTCCATCAACCAACAGGCCAATTTTCTAACGGTCGTCTCATCATTGATTTTATCGGTTTGTCTTCTTCACTTTTTTCAGTATTCTCTACTGTGACTTTTATCGATTTCATCTGTATGTTTCGTTTTATTACAAAGGGATTGAACAAATGGCCTCATATGTTGTTTTGTAATATAGTATGTACAATAAAGCTTACAGAAGCATCATAAGAAGAATGAACTAGATGTGAGTAATAAGATTACTAACCTCTTTCCCACGAACTCGACTAAAGAAGAAGCGGTCGAAAGCATCTCCGAGGCGAGCTTCTCAAAAGCAAGGAGACCGAGTTGAATTCGAGCATTCGTGAACAGCTTCGATGCAGACGGGCGAAGTCGAAATCGACAGAAGTTCAAATTTAGGGACGAACGAAACTGACGAGCTTGCCCTAATTTCGAACGAGCGAACGGAGAAGAAATGGAGCCGCCCCCATTTTTCTTTCTTAGACGTAGGGTTTTTCCACAAAAATGAATTGGGTCGGGTATTCGAAAAATGAAGGAGGGAGGAACGTTTATTCTCTTTAGATAAGGCAGTTCTAAACTAAAACATGGGCTTCTATAAATTTTAAAGCCCGAACTGCTTTACAAATTTATCGAAAGAAACTCAAACGATTAAAACTCCAGCTGAATTAAACAAACAATTTAATCGACACATTGACGATAATTAATTGTTATAAAATCTCGGGTTGTTACAGACTCCCCTCCTTATAAAAATTGCGTCCCTGCAATTTTCATACTGAAGGTCATCAACAACTATTATTCTTCCAACATAAACTGGTTAAGCTAGAAAAATAAAAGTCGCGAATTCAAATGCCTCAGAAATCTTTTATCTTCATAAAAGAGATTCACAAATTCTCAACAAAATCTAATTATCACATAGATAATTAGAAACAATCAAAACGGAACAATTATAATTATCAGCGATTATTTAATTATCAACTAGATAATTTAAATTCAGAAATCACAAAACAGCAATATCTAGTTATCGATACGATAATTAGAAAACAGCAAAATCTAATTATCAACAAAGATGATTAGAAAGTACAAATCACAATTCGCAAAACTGACAATATCCAGTTATTCAATAATTAACTGGAAAACACAAATTCCATAATCAACAAACTCTAACTATTAACAGAAATAGATAGAAAACAGCGATTCAATAAAATCAACATAACCTGAACTCAATTAGAGATTAGAAAATCTCTTATCCATAAAATCAGCAAACATCCAATTATCCAAACGATATTCAGAAAACAAATCAACAAATATCAAATTAGCAAAAACGATAATCAAATTTCAAATTCAACAAATATTCGATTATCACAAACAATAACCAAATTTCAAATTCAACAAATATTCGATTATCAAAAACGATAATCAAATTTCAAATCAATAAATATTCGATTATCAAAAACGATAATCAAATCTCAAATTCAACAAATATTCGATTATCACAAACGATAATCAAATTTCAAATCAATAAATATTCGATTATCAAAAACGATAATCAAATCTCAAATTCAACAAATATTCGATTATCACAAACGATAATCAAATTTCAAATCAACAAATATTCGGTTATCATAAACGATAACCAAATTTCAAATTAAACAAATATTCGATTATCAAAAACGATAATGAAATTTCAAATTCAAATTCAACAAATATTCGATTATCACAAACGATAATCAAATTTCAAATCAATAAATATTCGATTATCAAAAACGATAATCAAATCTCAAATTCAACAAATATTCGATTATCACAAACGATAATCAAATTTCAAATCAATAAATATTCGATTATCAAAAACGATAATCAAATCTCAAATTCAACAATTATTCGATTATCACAAACGATAATCAAATTTCAAATCAACAAATATTCGATTATCACAAACGATAACCAAATTTCAAATTCAACAAATATTCGATTATCAAAAACGATAATCAAATTTCAAATTCAAATTCAACAAATATTCGATTATCACAAACGATAATCAAATTTCAAATCAATAAATATTCAATTATCAAAAACGATAATCAAATCTCAAATTCAACAAATATTCGATTATCACAAACGATAATCAAATTTCAAATCAATAAATATTCGATTATCAAAAACGATAATCAAATCTCAAATTCAACAAATATTCGATTATCACAAAACGATAATCAAATTTCTAAATCAACAAATATTCGATTATCAAAAACGATAATCAAATTTCAAATTAGTAAATACTCAATTATCAAAAGCGATAATTAAATCTCAAATCAGCAAATATTTAATTGTCCAAAAGCGATAATTAAATGCAACAAGTATCCGAATATCAAAACGATAATCAGAATCAACAAATATCTAATTATCACAAGCGATAATTAGAAACACAAATATCCGATTATCAAAAACGATAATCAGAATCAACAAATATCTAATTATCACAAGCGATAATTAGAAACACAAATATCCGATTATCAAAAACGATAATCAGAACTCATATCAACAAATATCTAATTATCACAAGCGATAATTAGAAACAACAAATATCCGATTATCAAAAACGATAATCATAACTCATATCAACAAATATTTAATTACCGATACGATAATTAAATCTCATAACATCAGATATCTAATTACCTGCAGATAATTAGAAACAACAAATATCTAGAAATCAATTAAGAAGACTAGAAAATCAACATAAAAGCTTGGATCGATCCCATCAGATGGCGAGTTTTTAATTCGCCACACGTGCATCAACAAATGGCCGAAGCCTAGTACTCAACATAATTTTGGCGCCCAACAAATGACCCGAAGGTCCGCAGAGTGACCCGAAGGTCTAGTACTGGTATTTGACCCGAAGGTCCATCAAAGTGGCCCGAAAGCCCAACAAATGACCCGAAGGTCCAACAAATGACCCGAAGGTCCTCATAGTGGCTCGAAAGCACACGAAAGCATCAAAATATTTCAATTAACGAGTCCGGAATTAACCAAAATAGCAAATGCACATGTCCCATAACCACGAGTTTTACTAAATCGTTTAATTCTCTTCATCGTTTCCTTGAAAGTGCAAAATCATCAAAATCATCAAAACGACAGATATTTCAATTAACGAGTCCGGAATTAACCGAAATAGCAAACACACATGTCCCATACCACGTGTTTTACTAAATCGTTTGATTCTCTTCATCGTTTCCTTGAAAGTGCAAAATTGTGTATTTTGTAAAAATACACTTTACATTCTCAAACGGACAAGTCCGGAGTTAAGCGAATCAGTAAAAGAAAGGGGTCATAATCCTCGATTTTGTTGAAACGTTTAAATCGCTTCCTCATTCTTTTGAGAGTGCAAACTGTTAAAATTCCTGAAAACAATTTTTTTTATTTTGTAAAAATAACAATTCACATTCTCAACTGGACAAGTCCGGAGTTAAGCGAAACAGTAAAAGAAAGGGGTCATAATCCTCGATTTTACTGAATCGTTTAAGTCGCTTTCTCATTCTTTTGAAAACGCAAACTGTTAAAATTCCTGAAAACAATTTTATTTATTTCGTAAAAATAACAATTCACATTCTCAACTGGACAAGTTCGGAGTTAAGCGAAACAGTAAAAGAAAGGGGTCATAATCCTCGATTTTGCTGAATCGTTTAAGTCGCTTTCTCATTCTTTTGAAAACGCAAACTATTAAAAACTTATAAAACAATTTTCATTTTAAAACGATTTTCCAATCACATGATTAAAACAGCAAATCAGTAACAATTTCGATAAGGAAATTGTACTTCTCAAAATACCGTAAAAACGGTCACAAATTAGTATTGCGGAATAACCGCTTGAAAATCCACTTTTAAAACATGACGGTTACTGAAGCCAAAGCGACAGTAATTTTTAAACGTCAAAATCTCATCAAAATAATTTACATCAAAATGTAACAACAGCGAATTTTCATTCATCAAAATGCCAACAAAACACCGTGCCTCAAAATTTAGCATCGATGTAAAAATCCCATTATAAAAATAACGGCAACAAAATACGTTTCATAACCAAGCATCGGTTCAATGCAAAATAAATGCAGTAACGTGCAATTCATATTTGCACACACATTAAAATATAAATAAAGAAATCATTCGAATGTATCTTCAATGAAGATAATTCAAAACAGCAAAATCTAATCAATAGATGATTAATACAAAAGAAAGCTAGCAGAAATTTCAACAAAAATCACATATCTGTAATTTCTTCGAATCCTCAATTCGGATTTGAAATTCTCAAAGAAACAAAATAATTACAGCTATGTAAACAACAAATGAAATTCATATCAATTTCGTATTTTGATTTTTAAATCAAAAAGATTATCAGTTGTACTTAGCGAAGACAGTTTCACTGTTTCCGCTGCGCACTCTGATAAACAGAACACAATTTAATCAAATCAACAAAACACAGTTTCACTTTTATTTTTAAATAAAGATATTTAAAAATTTACATCTAAATTCAAAACGTTAGTTTTGACTCAAAGTACAATAAAACATCGACCAATAGTTGTAACATATGTTCCATCCAAGTTATGTTTTATATTATGTCCATAAACCCCAAGCTCTGATACCAACTGTAACGCCCCACCTCTATGCTCATAATAATAAAGAGTATTAAAAGAAATACTGTCTATTATTACGAAGAATAAGGCTGGATAGGAGCGGCCATCTGTAGTTGGCCTTACACTAGTATTGGTTATTTTGATAGGAGTGGTATATATTTTTATTTTTCATCCTCTTATTTATTTACTCTCATCGACATACCCAATTCCAGTATAAAACAAGCTACGATGGTTCATACTAGTTTAGGACAATATATATAAAAACAACACAGATACAAAAGAATGCGGAACACAATTAAAAAAAGATCTCATATATATATAACCGATGTCAGTTACAATATAGTTGACACAATACATATGATACAACTACAACTATCGACTCTGGAAGTTATATATACAAGTACATTATCAACTAATATACATGAATACATATCATCCTATACAACGACACGACTTCTACAAATGACAAAGACAACTTTAAAAGATGTGAAAAGTCTTCATAGCCTGAACAGCAACTCAAAGAAGGAAATCTACAACCTGAAATAACTCGGGTCTAACCCGAGTATTATATTCAAAAGAAAATAATACATGGGTCAGTCTAATTCAAACTCAGTTATTAGTGCACAGAAGCAATAATAATCAAATATCAAATAGACGACAGTCATAGAAATCTCGAATATCCGATTTCTCGATAAAAGAATCGGATTACAGCAGATATAACACTAGACAGTGTTAAACAACAAATCAGCAATACAAATCAATTTAAACAATTGAAATGTCAGAAAAACATCAATGCTGATTGGCTGCAGTACACGCTAACGTGTACTGCCTCGCCAATACAGTCTATGAAATACTCAGAAGATCAATGAATCCAAAAGCCAACAGATCCAACTCAATTCAAAATGAACCATTTCAAAATACAACTTCAAAATATTGAATTGAATCAACGAAACCATTTAACAATCGAAATATCAACTAAATCTGTCAATCTTGCTAGGGCTGCAGTACATGCACGCGTGTACTGCCTCGCCACTACAAGCAACCAAAAGTCAAGAACAACAATACAAGCTCAACAAATGAAATGGAACTGTACGCAAGTGCAGATAACACCATCAACAAGATTCAACCCAATGCCACAAACAAACAAGACTGCAAATTTGTGAACTAGAGAAACACTTCAAAGTACAGTGAAATCAGAATCAGCTACAAGCATGAATGCTACTGTGGAGACCAGATTATAGGTGAGGACAAGATCAACCAATGTACACATGTGAAGGCAACAGTCTCAAGTAAAATTGCCAAATCAATGCAAATGATAGGAATTGGCAATAACATGTTTCAAGGGACTGGAATGAATGACTCACATGACCAAGCTTCCATGGCAACTAACAAATTCAAATGATCAAGCTACAAGTAATATGAACAAGTTTGGTTAACATGAAATGACTTAAGTTCAAAAGACTCAAGTGAAGTTACAGGGAACAACTGAAATATAAACCAACTCAAGTTAGTCCAACATGTAAATAAAACTGTCCCAGGAATTGGTCACAAGAATGAATGTAATTCAAGTGACATAAGGAGGGAGGAACGTTTATTCTCTTTAGATAAGGCAGTTCTAAACTAAAACATGGGCTTCTATAAATTTTAAAGCCCGAACTGCTTTACAAATTTATCAAAAGAAACTCAAACGATTAAAACTCCAGCTGAATTAAACAAACAATTTAATCGACACTTTGACGATAATTAATTGTTATAAAATCTCGGGTTATTACATTATATGTCAAGTAATTGGGTAATGAATTGGCGGTTTAAATATGTACAACTAATAAATGTGTGATTGAGTGACGCATAGGAATTAATTTGGATATCGATTAAAATGGAAAAACGTGTCAATTAATTAATTAACAATTAGTTGAGCGTTTTAAAAAGGGTGTCAATTAATTAAAGAATATGCCATCTTTACAGTAGCTAATAATATAAATTAATTAGCTAGAAGAAAATGCCAATTATAGGATTATTTGTTTCCAAGTTAAAAAAAATTGGAATGCATACAAAAATCAAACAAAGTAATTAGGTTTATGATGTAGGTAAATTAATAAGAATAAATTAAAAAGTATAACTTTTATATGCATTCAATTAATGGAGGTATTAATTAACGTGTTTGAATAGGCAAGAAATTATAACGTATAAGAATCGATTAATATTAGATATATAGATATATATGTATGATCTAATTAATTGGATAATTAATGGAAGAATCTTATTTAGAAGGAAACGTGAATTAATAGGGTCATATTGCAAAGGAACAAATGAATAACGTTGGAGAGTTATACGTTATAAGCTAACGTAAACAAATCAAGTTCTGATGGTGAGGATTATTTTATGGTTAATCGAATGGTTCCTAGTTTTTCACTACACCTATAAATTGAATGTAACTTAACCCTAGCCCACACTATTTTCTCTAAATCAGCTGCCGTCATTTATAGCAAACTCCTCTTCTCTTCTCCCTCTTCCTTTCTCCCATGTTAATCAAATCTTTCCCCAAACTAAAAATAAAATTAAGCAAGGAAATACATACAAACAAATCATAGAATTGCGCAAACAAATCAGAGAATTTATAGCAAATCAAAAAGGGGAAAAAAGCGAGGAAAGGCGTAGCAAAATAAAAAGGGATAGAGATTGAAGCTAAGGATGACATGTGCGTTGATTTATTTATATATCTTTTAAGTTTAAGATATATTATCGTTAAATTCCCATTTAGATAATTTTATTCAATAATTAATCCTATTAATTAAGTTATGCTAGACTATAAGGAATTTACAGTTTATTTACAGTATTAGTATTTATATACATCTATTTCTACGTTTTGGATTTCTTTCAAGCGTCATTCTTCTTCTATTTTCTCCTCTTTCTTCGCGTATGGATTAGAATAGATTAAACGTGAATATGGATTAAATATTTAAGAATACTAAAATGAAGGAAATAAGATGTAAAATAATAAAGTTTGTGGAATGGAATTACTGTAATAAATTACGTTAAAATGAGAAAAGTTAATTAATCTAATAACTGGATTTGGGAGTAACTAAAAGGTTAATTGGTTGGTTTAGAAAATAAGATACATTTCTATAATTTAATATTTAAAAGACAACAATGAACGTAATTGCTAGAATAAAAGAAAGAAAAAGAGAATTAGTGTAAAATAGAGAAACCACTGTATTTTACACTATTCCAAAATAGTAAAAGAAATATCTAGCAGTTACGGATTATTTTTTATACTATTATATAATATTAAAATATCGAAATGGATTTTTAAATATAGTTTTCATAACCAACCAAATAAAATAGAATTACTTCCTAGAATAGAAGATTATAAAGCAAAGTATGACATGAATCAAGTAAATTATTATATAAGAACTTGAAGCTGTAAACAATAATGAACCTAGGTCTGCATTCACTGTGCAGACTATTTAAGAAGATAGTTATTATGATAAGTGAATTATATAATATATGAGAATAAAAGAATTTTATATATCATAATAAAAGAAGGCAGATTAGAACAGAAAAGAAATGCTGGAATTATGTACGGACTATAAAAGAAGAGAAAATGACAATTATAGGTAGAATTATAACATAGGTTATAATTAAGTCATAAGAACGAAAAAGCTTAATTTGAGACTTTGAATAAATTAATGAGCAATAATAATGGTAGAAGCTTATTTAAATAATTTATATTAAGTCAATAAGAAAATAAAGCAGGAATGAAAAAGAGGCTTATTTTAATGAATTTAAGATTTATATTAAGTTCAATAAGCAAGATAATGAATGTGGCTCATACCAACGGCATTCCCTCTTAAATAAATGGAAATCTCACAATAGATAGAGGTGAGACAAGGGCAAGAATATGCTAATTAGGGTAAATAAGTAGCCAACAGAATAAGAAAGTAAACTAAACGCAAATTAAAAGATTAGACCTAAGGTATAATAAAAGAATTAAGATGCGTTTGGAGCAGCACAAAGGATGAAGCGTCTAACGAAGCAGTTCATCACGGATTTCAGAAATGGAAAAGCATGTCCAACTTAATATTTTTGGGCTTCAAGGAAGTACGAGACTTCAACGGGACGTGAGGATACTCTAGGATGGCCCTCTGGTTAGGCCTACCGAAGCTGCACCCCCAGAGGCAGGTCTATAGGTGTTCCATCAAGAGAGTATGCCTTGACTGCATTTTCATTGTAGGCCTAATGAAGCAGACCTTTGTAGGCAGTCAGAAGGGCTTGGTGTTCGGAGTAGGGTATTCGTATGTCCAATACTTGCAAGTAAGTTTAAGGATAGTCGCATGCGGATATCGGCCAACATCAAGACCAAGAGAAATTTTGGGAAAGACTAGAGTTAAACCAACATGCCAATGATTCTTTCACTATCGAGACATTGGATGGGGGCACCGCCATTTGGATGTTAGATTGTTTGCTGTAGGGCACGACCACTTAACTCTTTTGAAGTCTTTAAGTTAGTTGAGGGGTGGTTGCATGGGGCCATAGCCACAATGAAAAAGAGACAGACCAACTAGAATATTTGTATTGTAGGCCTAACAAAGCAGTCCTTTACAGATATAGAAATTCCCCGACTGAATTCCGTACATGGTAGACCTTGTTGGCGGGATTCAGATACTAGACAGAACGATTACGTAGTCCTCAATGTATGCACTGGGTGGTACATTGTGGATATTCGAGCATTGGCATAGACAAGTGCAGACGTGATTTACGTTTTCATAGTAAGTAGTGGAGCATCTGTATTATAGGCCTTACGAAGCAGTCCTTTACTGATGTAACTACGGAACGCTCACGGAGCAAGATGATGGAGTATCTGTATTGTAGGCCTTACAAAGCAGTCCTTTACAGATATAGCTACGGAGCAAGACGATGGAGCATCTGTATTGTAGGCCTTACGAAGCAGTGCTTTACAGATGTAGTTACGGAACGCTCTCGAAGCAAGACGATGGAGCCCTTTTCGAGGAGGATACAGAAGGTACCATAGGTGGTACCTAGGACCAATATGGTCATTGGGCATCTAACTACATATATGTATATATTAGTTATTAGGTTTTAATCTACTATGGAGTAGATGGGCATGGTTCATGAGCAGAGGCGAGAGTATTGTAACCTAATGAACCTAATATAAGAGTAAATGGAAATAAAATGATATACGTAGAATTTAGCCTAGAAGTATATAATTTATCCATTCACCAGAACTTTAGTTCTGACCCCCTCCTCATAACGTCCTATAGGTTAGGTAGATGACAGAGACTTCCCAGCTTTAAGACACTTGTTTAGAAAGTATTATTATATTGGTGAGTATTTACTTACTATTATATTGTAGTCAATTCCGGTGTGAGATATTTAATCGAGCTTTAATATATTTGTCTTTGCCTATTTGTAGGATACCAGATTCCTAACTCGGGTTTCAGTAGGCTTGGGTTTTAGTATTTTTGCCAAAAATCCAAACCAACTAGAACTTGGGTTGTTACATTTGGTATCAGAGCCTAGGTTTAGGATTCCTAGGTAGATAGTGAGTGAATGTATTTGTATTTTTGAATAAAATATAAATATATTATGTACTAAAATCCAAATAGTCCCCAATTATGAATTTAACATATGGAAAGATTTTTGAAGTGTATTTGTGCTTAGTTTGCTAGTTGGGTTTGGGATGACCCAAGTATGTTGAGCCCTATGTTATTACAGATTTTTACCATACAAATAAGCCATGTTTTGAGAGAAAATTTGTATCCATATGTTATAGGAAGTAGGGAAGTCTCCTAGGGATAGCAGGGAGAGTGTTTTTATTTTGGAAGGAATAAGAGGTTTTAGTCAAAAGAAAATCCACTTTATGTCTAACCCAATAAAATGAAACTTTTGAATTGAAAAGTTGAAAAATATAATTGTTAATATATGTGAGGAAGTAAATAGTGGGTTTTTGAAAAAAAATAAGTGGTATGAAATTTAAATTGGTTTTTATATGATGTAAATTTTGTTAAAAGTGAAATTCTTTTTGAAGAATTATAGAGCATGTATAGCTCGCTAGTTTCTTTGTAGGTAAACAAATATTTTAAATATAAAAACCTAGAGTTTGTTAAGTATCGAAAACGTAGGTTACAACATTTGTTGTTGTAATAAATGTTTTCAGTAAAAATAAAGGAAGCATAGACTATGACACTATTGTTATAATATGTGACTCCCAAAGTAAATGTTTTTACATAGCATACAGGATTTATTAATATTTATTTTAATTGAATCCATATATTAGTATTTTTGGGTTGTAGTAATGGTGTTTTACGCAACATCTGTTTTGACACAAATGAGTTTTGGAGATAATCTCTAAAGTGGTTTGTATGTACACTTATTATTTAAATAAGTATATGAAAATATTTTTTAGTTATAAAGAAGTTTTAAAAATGAGTTCTTTTGAAAAATAATGTACTATAAATTAATTAATTTAGTAGGAAATATCTTATGTAAGTAAATATAGAGTAAACATACCTTAATCTATTGGAATGAAATGAATAATGATATAATTTTCTATGAATCACAAATAAAGATGTTTTGTGCAAGTTATAAGGAATACGTGAAAGAGATGTACAAGGTATGGAAAGCACCATATTTTGTATAGCCTATTTTGATAAAATATAAAATAAATTCCTTATAATTTCACATAACCTTGAAATCCTCCTTTAAAGGATTCATAGAAGGTTTTAGCGTTAATGTTTTCTCATAAGAGAAAGTAATTCCAATATATTAAGGTATAAAACCATTAAGTGTAGTAAGTTAGTAACTCCTTCAAGGTTAAAGGTTAAGTAACTGGAAGAGTAGGAAAGTTAAGAGATTTTTGATAAAATAATTGTTCTCATTTACTCCAGTTTTAGTAAATTTGAAAATCTATAAAAAAAATAAGAAGGATATTTTGAAAACATGTGAGGACATTTTCTTAAAGTCAAGAAAAAAGAAAAAATGTTTTAAGAACAAGCAAGACATGTTTTAAAAAAAATGGTTTGGTGGAAAATTAAATAAGTTTTTGAAAAGATAAAATTTAGAAGCTTTAATTTTTGAAGTAAAATGATAAATATCAAACCAAACTAGACTTTTAAATATTGAGTAGATATGAATCATTTCCTAGGTGTAACGGAAAAAGTATAAGGCTAGAGCAGTAATTACTCCTAGTAGTAATAGTGAAAGTTCCCGTAAGGTGTATAGGACACTAGTGAAAACCTAGAAATGTTGCTTCATGTGTGTACTATAGAGGAATAGTGAAATGATATTAGTAAGATGATAAGGCACACGTGGTTGGGATAGGTAGACCTTAGTTGGGGAAAGATGAAAGCTAAAGAGAGAATTTCCCCAAGCTTAGTTGCCTTTTTAAATAGAGACTGCATAGATTGAAATCCTTATCCATTGCAGTAAATGAGACTTAATTATTCCTTTTTGAGCATGAAATAGAAGAGATGAATAGATCTTATTCATCATGAGTAATACAGTGTAAGTTGGTAACAAGTAATAGATGGTAAAATGAGCATACGAGTTACTTGGATTCCTAGAGTATAACCTTTCTGTGTCATAGTGGACATGGTCCTAGACCTCCTTGCCCTAGATGATAGTTGTGTTTAGTTACTGTATTAAAAGAAGAGTAAAAGCAGATATAAGGTAACTAAAAGAAAAACAGTAAGATCTAAAGAAAGCAACAGAAACGTCAATAGAAATAAATGAGAATTGAAAAAGAAAAATACACCTTTCCCATAAATTTAGCTTGGGAAAAAGTTTGAAAAGAAAATTCTTTCTTATGTAAACCGTGCTTGGGAAAGAAAATAGGGATTTTATAGGATAGTGACATATGTTCCAAGTACGGAGGGAGAGATACGCAAAAGTAAAACGGAGAAATGTGAAGTTTTCCGTTTTCTTCCTTCTTTCTGACATAAGAAATCGAATTCGGAAAACTAGAATTTTCTAAAATTCGAAAATTAAAAGTTGTGTGGTAGGTTTGGACATAAAATTTGTTGAACTATGCTCCTATTTAGTAGGAGTGCGGGAAAAATTGGATGAAAAATGTTTTGTGTTTTCAAATGATTGCATTCATATAGAAATTGCAAGTATATTTAGGATGTGTGCATCATGTTTTAAAAGGAATTTCTAAAAGAAAAAGCATTCATATAGAAGGTACCGCTTAGAAATTCTTGTACATGCATATATTTTATGATGTATTGCACTTTGCACTATGCATGGATTGTTGCAAAATTGGTTGTACACTAAATGGTTGCTAGTGTAGAATGGATGCACGAAGGTTTACATGATTGAACCCTTATCGAATTTCGGGGATGAAATTTCCTAAGGGGGGGAGGATGTAACACCCTGCGCATTAATGACAAATAAAATCAATTGAATTAACATAATTGCAAAATAGTGAAAAATATAAATGTCAGATATACACATTTAAAAATTAAGAGGTTACATAGGTATATGCAACCAATGAGTGTGTGATTAATTGACGCATCAATCAAGTAAAAGAGGAATTAATTAAGAGACATAGAGGCGTCAATTAGTCAGAGAATATGTCACTTTTATGACTTTAATTAATTAAGGGATCTTCTAATAAAGGGAAATGTATGTGGAGAATAAATTAAATGATAACATACATATATTAATTTATAATTGATGCAATTAATTAATTGAGAAATTAATTAAAGACATTAAGTAAGCGTCAATTAATAAAAGAGGAAAACTTATATGCAATTAATTGGGTAATGAATTGGCGGTTTAAATATGTATAACTAATAAATGTGTGATTGAGTGACGCATAGGAATTAATTTGGATATCGATCAAAATGGGAAAACGTGTCAATTAATTAATTGGCAATTAGTTGAGCATTTTAAAAGGGTGTCAGTTAATTAAAGAATATGCCATCTTTACAATAGCTAATAATGTAAATTAATTAGCTAGAAGAAAACGCCAATTATAGGATTATTTGTATCCAAGTTAAAAAAATTGGAACGCGTACAAAAATCAAACAAAGTAATTAGGTTTATGATGTAGGTAAATTAATAAGAATAAATTAAAAAGTATAACTTTTATATGCATTCAATTAATAGAGGTATTAATTGACGTGTTCAAATAGGTAAGAAATTATAACGTTCAAAGATCGATTAATATTGGATATATATATATATATGTATGTATGTATGTATGTATGTATGATCTAATTAATTGGATAATTAATGGGAGCGTCTTATTTAGAAGGAAACATGAATTAATAGGGTCATATAACAAAGGAACAAATGAATAACGTTGGAGATTTATACGTTATAAGCTAACATAAACAAATCAAGTTCTGATGGTGAGGATTGTTTTTAGGGTTAATCGGATGGTTCCTAGTTGTTCATTGCACCTATAAATTGAACGTAACTGAACCCTTGCCCGTACTATTTTCTCTGAATCAACTGTCGTCGTTTACAGCAAACTCTTCTTCTCTTCTCCCTCTTCCTTTCTCCTCTGTTAATCAAATCTTTCCCCAAACCAAAAATAAAATTAAGCAAGGAAATACATACAAACAAATTAGAGAATTGCGCAAACAAATCAGAGAATTTATATCGAATCAAAAGGGGAAAAAGCGGAGAAAGGCGTAGCAAATTAAAAAGGGATAGAGATTGAAGCTATGGACGACATGTGCGTTGATTTATTTATATATCTTTTAAGTTTAAGATATATTATCGATAAATTCCCATTTAGATAATTTTATTCAATAACTAAACCTATTAATTATGTTATGCTGAACTATATGGAATTTCAATTTATTTACAGTATTAATATTTATATACATCTGTTTCTACGTTTTGGATTTCTATGCAAGCGTCATACTTCTTCTATTTTCTCCTCTTTCCTCGTGTATGGATTAGAATAGATTAAATGTGAATATGGATTAAATAATTAAGAGTACTGAAATGAAGGAATTAAGATGTAAAATAATAAAAGTTTGAGGAATGGAATTACTGTAATAAATTACGTTAAAATGAGAAAAGTTAATTAATCTAATAACTGGATTTGGGAGTAACTAAAAGGTTAATTGGTTAGTTTAGAAAATAGGATACATTTTTATAAATTAATATTTAAAAGACAACGATGAATATAATTGCTAGAATAAAAGAAAAGAAAAAAAGCTAATTGGTGTAAAATAGAGAAACCACAGTATTTTACACTATTCCAAAATAGTAAAAGAAATATCTAGCAGTTATGGATTATTGTTTATAGTATTATATAATATTAAAATATGAAAATAGATTTTTAAATATAGTTTTCATAACCAACCAAATAAAATAGAATTACTTCCTAGAATAGAAGATAATAAAGCAAAGTATGACATGAATCAAGTAAATTATTAGATAAGAACTTGAAGCTGTAAACGATAATGAACCTAGGTCTGCATTCACTGCACAAACTATTTATTAGTTATTATGAAAAGTGAACTATATAATATAAGAGAATAAAAGAATAATATATATCATAATAAAAGAAGGCAGATTAGAACAGAAAAGAAATGCTGGAATTATGTACGGACTATAAAAGAAGAGAAAATGACAACTACAAGTAGAATTATAATTAATTAACAAGAACTAAAAAGCTTATTTTGAGACTTTGAATAAATTAATGAGCAATAATAATGGTAGAAGCTTATTTAAATAATTTATATTAAGTCAATAAACAAATAAAGCAGAAATGAAAAAAGAAGCTTATTTTAATGAATTTAAGATTTATATTAAGTTAAATAAGCAAGATAATGAATGTGGCTATACCAACAGCATTCCCTATTAAATAAATTGAAATCTCACAATAGATAGAGGTGAGACGAGGGCAAGAATATGCTAATTAGGGTAAATATGTAGCCAATAGAATAAGAAAGTAAACTAAACGCAAATTAAAAGATTAGACTTAGGGTCTAATAAAAGAATTGAGATGCGTTTGGAGCAGCCCAAAGAATGAAGCGTCTTACAAAGCAGTTCATCACAGATTTCAGAAATGGAGAAGCACGTCCAACTTAGTATTTTTGGGCTTCAAGGAAGTACGAGACTTTAACGGGACGTGAGGATACTCTAGGATGGCCCTCTAGGTAGGCCGAACGAAGCTGCAACTCCGGAGGCAGGTCTGTAGGTGTTCCATCAAGAGAGGATGTCTTGATTGCATTTACATTGTATGCGTAATGAAGCAGACCTTTGTAGGCAGTCGAAAGTGCTTGGTGTTCGGAGTAGGGTATTCATATGTCCAGTACTTGCAAGTAAGTTTAAGGATAGTCGCATGTAGATATCGGCCAGCATCAAGACCTAGAGCGATTTTGGGAAAGACTAGAGTTAAACCAACAGGCCAATGATTCTTTCACTATCGAGACATTGGATGGGGGGCACCGCCATTTGGATGTTAGATTGTTTACAGTAGGACACGGCCACTTAAGTTTTTAGAAGTGTTTCGGTTAGTTGAGGGGTGGCTGCGTAGGGCCATAGCCACGATGAAAAAGAGGCAGACCAACTAGAATATCTGTATTGTAGGCTTAACGAAGTAGTCCTTTACAGATTAGAAAATCCCCGACTGAATTCCGTACAAGGTAGACCTTGTTGGTGGGATTCAGATAGTAGACAAAATGATTACGTAGTCCTCAATGCACGCACTGGGTGGTACATTGTCGATGTCCGAGCACTGGCATAGACTAGTGCAGACGTGATTTATGTTTTCATAGTAAATAGTGGAGCATCTGTATTGTAGGCCTTACGAAGCAGTCTTTTACAGATGTAGCTACAGAACAGTCATGTAGTAAGACAATGGAGTATCTGTATTGTAGGCCTTACAAAGCAGTCCTTTACAGATATAGCTATGGAGCAAGACGATGGAGCATCTGTATTGTAGGCCTTACGAAGCAGTCCTTTACAGACGTAGTTACAGAACGCTCTCGAAGCAAGACGATGGAGCCCTTTTCGAGGAGGATAGGGAAGGTACCATGGGTGGTACCTAGGACCAATAGGGTCATTGGGCATATAGCTACATATATGTATATATTAGTTATTAGGTTTTAATCTACTATGGAGTAGATGGGCACGGTTCACGAACAGGGGCGAGAGTATTATAACCTAATGAACCTAATATAAGAGTAAATGGAAATAAAACGATATATGTAGAATTAAGCCTAGAAGTATATAATTTTTCCATTCACCAAAACTTTAGTTCTGACCCCCTCCTCATAACATCCTACAAGTTAGGTAGATGGCCGAGTTCCCAGCTTTAAGACACTTGTTTAGAAATTATTATTATATTGGCGTATTTACTTACTATTATATTTTAGTCAATTCAGCTGTGATATATTTAATTGAACTCTGATATATTTGTCTTTGCCTATTTGCAGGATACCAGATTCCCAACTTGGGTTTCAGTGGGCTTGGGTTTTTGCATTTTTACGAAAAATCCGGACCCAATGGAACTTGGGTCGTTACACCTAAAGCCATAAATTGGCAGGGTGCTTGGGGTGTGCCTGGAGGCAGGAAGCCCGAGGGCTTCTAACACATTCTTAAACATGACGTTTACTGAGTTGCACCCATCCATGAAGGTCCGACGCACATTTGAGTTGGCTAAGGCAAGAGTGATGACCATGGGGTTATGATAGGGGTAGGAGAATGTAGTTCGGTCTAGGTGGTATGGCTGATTGGCCAATCTTCTTCCAACTGGAGATGCTTGGACACCTAGAACTCTAATTAATAAACTTGCCCTACAATACCTACCTCTCTATGATAACGGTACTGTGCCCCCGAGTGATGCCTGCCATATGCGGTCCCCTACATATGGTCAAGACCTAGCTGAGGGGTTTGACATTTATATTGTTAGACCGACGAGGCCGATACGACCATTCTTTGTGGTTTTCCCTTTGTTTGATCTACTGACAAACAAATTCCAAAAGTACACCTTCCTAGATTAGCCTTTTGATCTCATCCTTGAGCACATGGCAGTCTATTGTGGAGTGCGCACTGACTTGATGGAACTCGCAGTACTTACTATTGCGACGAGGTAGCTTTTGCTTCCCGTCTCTGATAGTGTCGAGTCTTTGATACTGCACGTGATTCATGGTGGTGAGGTAGATGGTAGTGATGTCCCTTTTCAAGTGAGAGTAAATATGATACGTGGTCTTGTAGGAAAGGCCATTCTCTATATGCCTTCAGGAGTCGGTCTAACAACCGTTGTTCCGGCGATCGTTGTTGCTACGAGGACCGGTCTGGGCAAGGCACCTCGCCTCTTTTTTGATGTCGAAAGATCTCCATATTCCATCCTTATCATGTCATTTGCCTGATGATAGAAGTCAGTTAGGGACGAAGCCAACTGATTTTGGAGTTCTCTCCACATCTTGGATTTATAACGAACCCTTGAACATAAGGTCATGATTAAGCTGTTGACGTCCGTACCACTAGCCTAGGTGGATTCTTTGTTGAAGTGACTAACATTAAACCGTAGGCTCTCAAAAGGACTGTGCTTGATATTTCCCAGCTGCTGGCTAACATTATGTGTTCGGGACATGAAGAAACAAATTTTGAATTCAGTGTATAGTTGGGCCTAGTAGTGGAAACTTCCTGACCATAGGTGCAAGAACCAGCGGGAGATCGGTTCTGCAAGGGTGAAGGGGAAGAGGTGAAACTTAGTGGGGCCAAAGAGCTGCCCGACGTGACTGATGGAGTTGAATTCCATGATATGGTCGGAAGGGTTTGTAATACCATCGTACTTATCAATTGTTGGCAAGGCATACCACCAAAAGATGTAAGTATCCAAGACTTCATCGAAGAATGGTTCCCTGTTCTCATCATTTGAGAATGCCTCCCCTCCTGTGCCATAGGCTTGCATTTTGCTGAGTTGTTAGCGAAGTGCATTCATTTCTTCCTTGAGATAGGCATGACCTATTAGGGGTTTTCTTGCCAACTATAAGCCGAGGGCTAAGTCCGCGTCAAGTGGAGTAGGAGATCGACGATGGAATGGAGAACGAGAAGGATCAACTGAGTATCCTCTCTATGCATTAAAGAGGATCTGAAACTCATGGCCTGACCTCTCCTCTTCCTGCTTTTAACCACATCCCTATAAGAATGGAAGTGCATCAAGGAGGCCATTCATGCTTTACCGATGGAAGGGGGCCACCTGTGAGACGACCAATAATAGAAGCTTATGGACGGGCAGGGGCTGGTAGCTATTCCATTGGGGGAATAATAATGGTTTGGTCTAATTGGCAAAACCACATCTAGGGTGAGATTAATTCGACTAGGAATGCACGTGGTGTATTCCCTTTGATTAACAGGAAAGCTCATCAGCGGAGTTTCTGGCACCATCTCTCTAGTGCTTCAGCTATGTTTATGAGATCGAAGCCGCCAGGAGGCATTTCTCTACGAGCAGGTAAATCGACCAGGTCAATTGTTGGAGAATTTGGTGGGACGAAGTTGACAGTGGCTTGAGCATCCAAACATGTCCTTAGGCCACCAACCTCGCGGACCAACTGACCCACGTTTGATAGTTATAGCAACACAACATGCGATCTTTCTTTGTTAGAGCCTAGGTTGGGTTGGACAACACTAGCTAGAGTGTTGCCTTTGGTTTCGTGCCCATTGGAGTTGTTAGCCTTAAACAGCAGAAGATTGTCTATGACAACAAGTCAGACCAGGCCTTTTCAAAGTAGAGATGTGTGGAAAAGGGAAAGCTTTTAATGGGAGTCCCTCCTTCTAGTGCCAATAATGTTTAGTTTCCCAGCCAAACTCAAAATGAGACCAATGTGTTATGAAGAGAAAAGGTTATTTTTTAATCACTGTGCTTAAAATGGAAAATAAGAAGTTAAATACGTAAATGAAAGTTGAATAACACAAGATATAGAGTGGTTCGTCAAAGCTGCCTATGTCCACTATGAAGTTTTCTTACTATATGTACCCCTTACAACTATAGGGAACTATAATAGAATAACAAGACAAGGGAGGACGCAAGATTAACAAAGTTATGTAATCTCAAATACTTATGTGGTAGTAAGAGTGCTGGATTGTGCATAGTACATCGAATTCTTAAACGTTTTGACTAGAATTTTCTTAAGCAGAGCTTAATTCGAGATTTTTCAGCCAACCTCCTTGAAGTTGTAAAGAAGAGGTTATTTATACTAGCTGGAATGGGTGGTGAATGGTTGAGATCGTGCTGTGGAGCTGGTGGGAAAAAGGCTCGACCGTTGGCCCGACTACATAGGTAGATAGTAGGTCAAAAGATGGGCAGTGCATGAGAAAGCACTCATCACCCCACTGTACAAGGAGTGGACTTGCACTAAATCTGCATTTAATGCTGATGGTAAGCCCTATCAGATCAGCCAACCCACCGATGATGCTTTGATTGGATGGATTGACAGCTTTTCCTTTTACTTGAGTACCAGGATGGCCTAGTTGGCCGACTTGATGTTGGCAACATGAAAGAGGTTTGGAATTTTACTAAGGAACATATAGAAAAGGTAGACAATGGACTAGGAATGGAGCCTCCAAGAGGGAGGTCAAGCACCAGTTGGATCTGGCAATATAGAAGCCATGCCCAAGGGCGGTTGTTCTCTCTTGATGTGCTGCTTGTTGAGATGGGCTCAGATAGGGGCTAGGCTACAGCTGATGTGAAGTTGGGCGAACCTTAGTAGTCATTAGCTGCTACCGGAAGTCTAAAGTAGAGGAGTCGGTCTGGACTGATCTGGGCCTGGTCTTATTTGTGAAGGTTGCTTGAGGAGTCTGTGCTTTACCACGGTGTCTTGCTGGGTTGAAGGGCTGGTTTGAGACCATAGGCTTGGGTTGGGGTATCCAAGGATCATTTGGGATGGCTTTGATTGGGTCAGATTTCCTTTAGTTTGGCTTGCTAGTTGCTTGTGAAAATATGAGAAATAATTAATAGTTATCCCAAAAATACAACGTTTTATTTTAAATAACCGAAAAACCATTCAATTTCTATTTATCTCAAAATAGTAAATTCTTTATCAAAAATTTTTTTTGGAAAACATCTCTTTACTACTACTACTATTATCCTAAAAATACCTTTCTTATTTTATAAATAAGACATTAGTTATAATCGTTCATATATACAACACATACCGTGAAATCAATATTTTTTTTATTTACAAAAAAAATAATATTTTCACTAAAATTCATATTATTATTATTTAAAATTCTCATTTTAAATAATAAACTTTCCAAATATTAAATTAAAGTATAATTTCAGTTATTATTTATGAATATCCCCAGAAATTCATAAATAACAACCTTACTTAATTCCATACTTAAATTTTAGTAAAATTTGTTAAATCATCTTTATTTACAAAAATCATCCAAATTCTGTAGATATCCCAATTTACCATTTGTTTATTCAATTTTATCATTATTATCCAATTTACTCTAATTATATATTTCTAGTCCAAACTAAAGAATTTATTTTAATTAAACATCCAAAAATAAGAAAATCGGTAATAATTATCCAGCTAAGGCACAATATATTCAAAATGCTGTAATAATCAAATAGTCATCCATTGAACATAACAAACACCAACAAATATAATTTTCATCAATATTTATGTTATAATTTCAAATTAAATTAAGTAGTTCATACCAACACTGTTGACCCAAAAAGTGGATCAACATGTTGAATTCAGTGTGAAAGCACCAACTCTGTTCTTACAGAGCAATAATATAGAGAATAAATGTAAAAAGAGCAGAAATATAAAAAGACCAGAAGATTTTTATAGTGGTTCGGCTGTTAACGAAGCCTACATCCACTTTATAACTTTTGTTATTGATTGACTACAATTACAAGTTGAATCTGATTACAATTTGATTAGATCTTGTCAGTTAGATCAAGTCACCAGTGTTAGAGTTCACTGGCGAATCACAGTGAATGCTTTAGGTGGTTGTTGTGTGGGAGGAGATGAGTGAAGAATAGTTTATGTAGAGTTTCAGCAGCCAATCCGGAAGATCCCCTTCATGTTGCAGGTAGGATTGTATTTATAGGGGTTGGAGAGCTACTGGGCTGGGCCCTCTTGCCAGATGCTTGCAAATAATCGTATGAAGGTCACTGTAAGTTTCGCCTCGAATCGAAACAACTTGATGGATCACTAATGATCCATTGTCTATGGATCGCTAGAGACCCATATCTTTGGCTCGTTGGCGATCCATTTGCTTGAGATGCTCCTCATCATCCTTTTCCCTTGAAGATTGTGGCAACCTGGTAATAAGGTATGGATATCTAGCGATCAATAGTGCGTCGATCGCTAGCGATCCATGTACTTGGTGAATTTCTGGACCTTGTCCTCTGGAGTTTATGGCGATTTGGCGAAATGGTATGGATTGCTAGCGATCCATAGTGCTTGGATCGCTAGCGATCCATGTACTTAGTCGATTTCTGAGCATTGCTTTTGGATCACATCTATTATCTCGTGTTGATGTTCCCCATGTAATTTCGTAACATGTCGCCTTGTTTTGATGTCGATCCACATGTTGGTTGCATTAGACTGTTGGTTGAACCAGACGAATGCTTGCCTCTCGATTTCCTTCTTATTCTTCTGGGTTAAAAACCCGAATAACATGCCTTCATAGAAAATAAGACGTGCTCTGGAAGTAACTACTTTTGAGATTTCACTTTGTGAAATTTAGTCGATCGTGTTGAGGTTACCATGCAAATTTGGCTTTGACTATTCAGCCGTCTGTTCAATTTGCAGTGTGAATCGTCGGAGTCCACCTCTAGATCTTGTTTTCAATTGACTGACTTCTGATAGCCGTTGGTTTTTTGATTTCGATCTGAATTTCAATTCCCGTTATTGACGATGCAATATTTGCTCCGTAGTTTACACAAGGGTTTAGGTCGGTAAGTGGGTGCATGACGTAGGTTTGGAGTTGTCCTATATAGTTTTAATTCGACCAGCGGTGAAGCTAAGTTTTGTCTCGAAAGATGTACGCCGTTTTGGAGCGAAGTCTTCCTCTTTATTTTTAACTTTTTTTTCAAGAATTTGGTTAAGTTCCCATCGATGTTTTTGAATTCCAATGCGATGATTTATTCCAAAATCAGATATAGTGGATGATTCAATCGTATTGCTCTTTCCGTTTTTGTATTCCAGTGATCCTGAAAAGAAAAGCTTCTCGTGTCGCTTCGAACAGCGTCTCCGTTATCAATCGTTGATCGATAACGGGTAAGTGCGGAAGAGATAATTTCAAAGGACGATGTTGATTGTTTTCCAAATGTAAGCAAGCTATCTACACTAGATTTTTTATTTGCAGTATTCAGCATACTAGACTCTTCTTATGTAGATAACACACTGCATCTGCCCCGGTCAACGATCAAAACCCGATGGGTCAACATATGCCGACTTCCCTTGGATTCCGGGCATTGGTTATATAAGGATATTATTTAAAGTAAAACATACCTGACATGGATGAATGCCAAGTTTTCTTGTTGAAAATGGCTTTTCGGTCATCTAATCTTTAGTCCAGCGGAGGTACTTCCACTCATCTAGAAGCTGGGTCCTTCGCAACTTAGGCTTCGCTTATTATTACTATCACATTGGGATGATTGATTGTAGTTAAATTACAAGACATGATTGCTCTTATGGAGTTGTAGTTGAAGTTTGATCAGGCACAGTTTCAGCCTTTGGAAACAAGCGCATTTAGTTGTTCAATTGCGATTATCCTTCCTTTGCATTTTTAGGAATTCAATGCACACCAGCCTTTGTCTCTGGGGAGTATTTGTTTAATTGCTCGATTCTGAGCATTGCCTTTTCTCGCTATTGCACTTCTTGTGTTCATGTGCAGCATACTCGTTTACTGCAATTCTATACATGTAAGTAATACTTCTGTGGTCATTTCGGCATATTTTATTTCATAGCTTTGTTCAAAACTATGAAGTAGCTTGTCCAGACAGTTCCGTAGCTAATCCCTACTTATGCTCATTTGAGTTCATTTCAACAAAGTGTTGGTGTATCTGCCATAGTCCATAGGGCCGATTTCTCTGAATACTAAGTCTACATACTTTCGGGAGACTAGGTCTCCTGGGCAATACGTTCGATTACCCCAGTTTGATTAACATGATAGCTCCAATCTCTAGGACTTTGTTGCTTGATTCCTAGCTTTGACTTTTTCAATGATGTATGTTTCGTGATAGTAATTGAATTCCTCCAAGTCCAGTGTTGAGACCCTAATCATGTATTAGTTTCTATCTCAAGAAACTCGTGCGGGGATGACTCAACTCTGTGGATTTTTCCTTGATGTTGTAAATCTTCTAATAGCATGAGATGCCAGAAGGTAGGGCTGAAGATTCAATCAAACTCTTGCTTCTATTTTCAAAAGCCGATGTTTCGACGGTTTCATTTTGGGGGTTTCTTCCTAGCATCACCAAATTTCGGGTAATGGAATATTCCTGCAAGTTGGAACCAAATGATCAAGTTATACCATAAGTAGGTCATCGATCCTTCTCATCATCGCTAGACTATGAGTGACGTTTGGTTTCTGAACGTTGAATCCTTCATTTCCTCTGTTGACGATTTTGTTGCCATAATGCTCTATTTTATGATACAGAACCGTTAACTAACCAACCTAGCTGTTATTCGTGTTTGGACTTTGAAACATTTCTTTCGATCAAGTATTTATGTGTCTATCCCTTCTTGAGGGACTAGCTATTTCGAATGCCTGTATTTAGGCGATTGTAAGAGACGGAAATATGTGGGGCGAATTGCTCAATTGCCCACAGTCTGGCTTTCAATCCCATTCTGGAATTGAGGAAGTTCTAGGATTTTATTTTCGACCTTCCATGATTGTTCCTGCCTATCCTTATCCATGCATGCTTTTCTAATTGCTGATGTCGTCATGGAAGTTTTGTTCGTATGTCAACTCCTGGCTTTGTGAATTGATAACCTAGCTACTTGGTTCTAAGCAAAATTTCCTCGAGGCTACCTATTTTTTGGCTATATCTAAATTCTTTCTAAGTTGAATTTTGGAAATTTGATTGTCCACCAGATTTCGTCCTTAGAAATTAGCACACGAACAATTCAATCCTGGGATTTCCCTTGTGCGCAGCTCTATTCCAGTGCAGTGGTTGATTCCTGCGATGTCAGGTTGAGCCATCTGATTGACCTATGAAAGGTTATGTCTTCCTGACGTTTCCTATCTTTGGGCAATAGTAGTTTTTCGAAAACAAGGGTAGAACTCAGTCGAGAACCACCTTCCATCTCTAGAAGTTAGTGCATTGATGGTTCTTTAGGGTGAGTATTTCCCACTAACCCTGTAGACTAAAGTTTTCCTGGCGTTACCGGGGCAACACCGGTACTTAGTGAATAAGAAATTTCTCAGTATTATGGAGGCAATGTCGATACTTTGGGAATAAAAAGTTTCCCAGTGCTGTCGGGGCAACACCAGTACTTAGGAAATAGAAAGTTTACCGACATTGCCGGGGCAACACTGGTACTTATCAAGTGAGAAAAGGCTTCGACATTGCAGGGGCAATATTTGACACTCAGGAGGTTGGGATTGATTTTTCCCATCGACCCGGTGGTAATCCAATTGGGTACCAATTTCGGTCTTCGGAAACTAGCATTTCGATGATTAGATTGTAGAAGTATTTTCTTAGTGCTACTTATCTTCAGGCAGTGTTAAAGTCATGTTGGTGAGGATTGAATCATTCATCCTATCCTGAAGAGTTAAGTAGATTCCTTTCAACCCAATGTGGGTGTTTTCTCAACATTGCTTAAATATGGGATACGCCATGTTCTAGAAGGGTGAGAGTCCCAGGCTTTTCCGTTACCTAGCTTTGTTTATAACCGTCAAGTATTACCCTTTGAGATGCAAGGCTGTTGCTTAAGCAATTCCATAGTTATTCTTATTCACGAAAAATCGAATTTCCTCCAATTGGTTTTTGTTATGTTCTGACGGCTACCTGCGGAACCTTTCATTTCTAGGTGCCAAATCTTAGGTTCTTATAGAAAATTAGAAGCTATAGAGCAAGTCATCACATTGCCCCTGGTATGACCGCGCTCATCCCTACCCTGATCACGGACCTATGGAGTTTGATGGTGTTTGTCTTGAATTTGTGATGCTTAATCTTAGCTTTTTTTAGGCCATACGTGTTATGCTGGGCTGATAGCATTGTTGTGGATATCAGCCTTCTTTGTTAGTTCCAATCTTCGAGAATCAACAGTTTAGCTACTCGATTTTGAGCGTTCTCTCCTTGTCGTTGTCTGTCTTCGGATAACAGTTGGTTTTTTGCAAGTTAGGGTTTGAGACCTCACTCGAGCACCTGCTTCTGTCTTTGGAAGCCGTTGGGTCAATGGCTTGATTCTAGAAATATCTTCCATCATTATCTATCTCTGGTCGATGGTAAGTTCCTCCTTTATCGCCTATTTCCGAGCGACGGTGAATTTTAAGGAGTTCGATTTTATTGTCGATATGACGGTCTGGAGTTCTTGATGTTGTTGAAGCAATATAGATGTCTAGTAGGTTGGAGCAGTTTCCTCTGTAATTCTGCATTCGTCCAGCCTACTATAGTGCTTATTTGTTATGGTTGCCGAAATTATCTGTTCGGCATAAGAGAACCATGGAGTGATTTTTTGTTCTAACCAAGTGTTAGCGTGTTATGTGTCACCGGTCCATGGGGCTGATTACTCCGAACACTTGATACAAGACTTGATGTTATGGGCGGCTCTCTGGATGCACTAGTCAAAGTTGTTTCGCAGCTCCTATCTTTGGGAGCTCGTGATTCGAATATCTTAACTTTAGACATTTTGGTCAAATATCGTAATTCTTTGTTGAAACCTTGGTTTAGGGACTTTGTGGCATTGCCGGAGCAATGTCGGTCCTTTTGGGTGGTAGGGATCGATTCCTGTTAATCCTGAAATAAACAAATTTCCCGGTGTTGTCAAGACAACACCGATACTTACAGAATTTAGACAGTCTGGTGATGATGCCAAAGTGACATTGAGCAGTGTTTGCACAGCTTATGAGATGCGTGGTTTATGTGAGTGCGTGGTTTACAAGATGCATGGCTTCTGGTAGTGTGCAGCTTATGGGTGGCGTGGCTTATGAGAGTGCACGACTTGTGGGATCGATATGATCCGTTGGTCCGGAACGGTTTTGAACTTCTCGACGTTGCCAATCTTCGGGTAACGTGAGGAGTTCATGGTTCAAGAGCGTTATTCCATGGCTCAAGAAGTGATGCGCGAGGGTTTGGGCCTTCCCATTGTTGCCGGAGCAACACCAGTTCTTAGAAGGCTGGGATCGAGATTTCCTTTCGATCCGGCGGTTTCAGTCAATTCGCTTTCTTCAACTCGGAGAGTAGATGGAGCATACTCGGTTGTAGTTTGACCGGTCCAAGCAGCTAAACAATGATTTTCGAGCCGATTAGACCCTGTCGACTCAGCAGGTTGCTTACATGAATACGGTTTTATTGGTTCAAGAAGCTAAACAGTTTTTTGTTCGGGTAACCATGGCTTAGATGATCCTTCCGTGTTTCTGGAAGATGTACACGTCCAAATAGATTAGGTTGTCATAGTGTTGAAATCTATAGCTGGCCGCATGAAGATGGATTGAAGAAAGAGCCTATGTGTAACGACCCATCATTTTGGACCATTCGCATCCATTATAAGTGTATAGGTAGACACTCATGCCGGAGTTGAATTGCTCAAAATACCGCGTTGTTAATTTAAATTTGGCAAAACTAAACATATACAGTAAATAAATAATCACAGATCACAGACATAGAGTAATAAATGCACCGGAAATAAAAGAGATGGTAGTTCATGAAGCTACTATATGAATATATAAAATACATCAGAGTTTACAACAGAAGAGTAGTACGATACATCAGATACAAATCGGAATACATCACTGGAATCATCGAATACTGGAAGCAGAATGAATGGCTGGATCTTCAAGCAAAGCTCCAACTCCAAAGGTGAGTCTCGAGTACTGGTACACTCAGTCTGACCCGAGCGTAAAGCAAAACACAAGATACTCGAGTCAGGATTAACATTCTTATATTAATAAATCCAACTCAAGTGAAATAGCAATTGAAATACAAGTAACTCAAAGGATGTTTGAAATAACCATCTGTAAGGATCCGTTAAACTATCTACTAGGTAGTAATATACGCTAAGTAGATAATGTCTATCAGCAATAATAAGGTATCAAAATAGCGTTAAGTCATGGCCCATTCCACCCTTAACACATTTTTATTCCCAAAAGCATATACAAGACCGTAGTTTCCCCAAAACCGGAAGTCACCAGAGGGCAATCCATATACTAAAGGTACAAATCAAAATCGTAGTGGTCGCGCATAAATGGAATACAAGTATGACAAGGCACATGAGGCAATACCCAAGGTAGTGATACTACCGTTCGCCTAATCCGGACTGGTGAGAACGCAACGCCGCAGCGCCCGCAACACCGTGAAACAACACTCCCAAAATCAAGGGTGCACCAATCGACAACAAGTATAAGTAGTTCGAAGAAGTGTGTCCACTTGAGGTAGCAAATCCTCCATTGGCCCGGCACAGCTCCTGTTTTAGTCATTTCCAATTTGACACAAGTGTCAAGGCTATCCATCATCGTTCTCTTTCTTCAGTCATCACGTACATCATTCCAACCACTTCATTCTGGATCATCACTCCGCGTATAGTTATTAAAGTGGTTTTCGGTTTAGATAGAGAGTATATCCATAACCGAATTCCGGTCTCTTTAATAACTTTCGAAATTATTACACCGATTGGTCGTTTAACAAATTTCAAAACCAAATCAATTTCAATTTCAAATTAGAATTTGTAAATCAACATTTCATTTGTCTTTCTAAAACAATTTCCATAATTTACGTTTCAAAACTTCCAAATTACCATTTCAAAATCTTATAATTCAATTTCAATCTTTATTTTTAAAACAATTCAAACATTGATTTAAATTCGTATATAAGTTTCATTTCGAAATCGTTTAAATTAATTTAATTTATCATTCAAATCAATTCCAAATTCATTTATCGATTTCATTCAATATTCATTAAGTTACCTTATCATTCAAAACAATTTCTATTAAATTTCCAATTCATTAAATTCATTATTTAAATTCAACTTATAAATTGAATTAAATTAAATTCATCAAATCCAATTCTTTAAATTTCAAGTCTTACATTAATTTCAATAAATCACATTTTATTTCTTGTTAAAGAAATTCAATTTCAGTTATTTACTTTCTTAAATAATTTTCCAAAAACTTACATAAATAAGAAAACTCAATTTCAATTATTTACGAAGTAAATCCACTTATTTAAAATTTCAATTTCTCTTATCAAAGAATTTAGTTCAATTTAATCATTAAATGATTCAACCTTATTTAATTATTAAATAATTCAAAACTTAATTATTAAATAGTTTCAAAGTTTAATAATTTCAAACTTAATTATAATTTCAAACCTAATTATTAAATCATTTCAAACTTAATTCAACCATTTCTCAAATTAAACAACATTCTTTCATTAATTACATTTTTAATCCTTTGTTTCAGATTATTAAATATTAACATTTTCCTTTCATCAAAAATTCGAATTTCAACTTCATTTTCAAAACTATATTCTTTATTCAAATAAAATCTTCGTTTTATTTTTAAATCAAATTATTGACCAATCGGGTTTTTATTTAATTCTCTATCCTAGGTCAAAGTTCAATTTGGGTATTTATCATTTCAACCCGATTCCAATTCAATTCAAAATCAAAGCATAACAAAGGGAACTTGCAGTGTGATAACTGGGATGGTGTCAAAGTAAATAAACAAGCAATAACAACAATCAATATCAATCCAATAATCAATTCAAATAATCCCGAAATAACCGTATTAATTCGCATTGTTATTTGTACGAATTAATATAATTATTTCTAGAATCTACACTATCATTTCATGTAGATTAAAGATTATTACATTTCGGTTTTCACTTGTTATCTATTTACAATTTCATACATCATCAATTTAACAACATACATTCAGTGGGTCAAAGTGTAATTAAACAAATCCTACGTGTCAATAAATTTAACAATTAAATGGGTCATATTATACAAATGTCATTTAATCAAATTTAACATTTAACTATCCTATATCAATTTCAATTGCATACCATTTATCATTTTAACATTAACAATTTAACGTCCAATATAAACATCAACAATCAATCAATTTCAGCCAAACTGAATTATCATCGCATAAATAATTAACAGATAATGGTGTCAGATGTCACAGGTGAACTGATACAGGTAATAGCATATATAACAGTGTAATTAACTAACAGCAGCAAATTTCAATTGTCGTTTCAATTGAAATCAAATTTAATAAATAAAAGAACGTTAATCGTGAGTGGTTGCTCACCTTTCGAGGCTAGAGCGATGAACTAGAATGGAGTCGAGTTACGATTCCAAGCACGAATTCCAAAACAAGGCAAGATTGAACTCGAATTCGATGAAGGAACAGGTATGACGGGCCAAAAGCTGATAATGGAAGATCAATTGAACGATTAGAATCTATGAATAAAATTAAAATAAATATATATATTAATTTCTGAAATCAAGTTAAGACACGTATTTATTTTCAAATTTATATTTAATCCCATACTTATAAAATAAGATATATACATTATAAAACTTAAATTTTTACATGCACACACTTAATTATCGTACATATATGACCATGCAATCCACTTAGACCTAAACAACTATATACTAATATAATGGTTCAGCAGCAGGCTACCATATATAACAGAAAATGTATAACTATATGCAAAATTATATACTGATTTTAAAGAAACCGTATTCAAAATCGATATCTTTTATAATATATAATTGTCGAAACATATATGCTAACAAATTTTATGTTGACAGACTAACTTTACACGTATTAACTAATATTTGACAGAGCATATCGTATATATACTCTTAAAATCATATATGTACAAAATAGAGTTCATAAAAGATGCAGACTGAATATAACAAAGCATGTTTCATTTCTATATATTAAACACTAAACTTGAGATAAACCTTTTATTAAGCAACTTTAAACAACAAACATAAATAAGTAATAAGTTAATATAAAATAAAATAAAAATTCATATTGTAATATATTTTTTAAAACAATATCTTCTAAACAGTAAGGTATAAATTATACATACACTAACACCTTACATTATTATAAACGACAGATTATATCGGCCGACTATCATAACAAAAAAAAAATAAAATAAAAATAAAACCCAACCGATCTGGCATCTATATAATACTTCTTATATACATACAAATATATAAACAACATATTATCCGACTGTCATATTATATATTTAAAAGTAGACTGCAAGTATACCTATATTTAAAGTATATACCTTAGATCTAAATATACAAACTAGTATATAGACAACTCATATAACAAAGTTTATATAACTATATATACCGTTAAATATCTATAACAGACTATTGCTTATATACTACTAACAGATAACCAATGCTTACTCAAATATATAGATCTTGCGTATGACGACAGTGGACTTTGAAAATGGGAGATTCCAAAGGGCGAAGGGGAGGAACGGGTAGGTGGAAGGATGACTTGGGAGAGAGAGAGGCAAGAGGAACAAGCCGAAGAAGTAGCAGGTTATAACTTTACATTTCTCTTTTTCTACACAAAAAGTAATGTGAACGAAAAATGAACAGTAAAAAAAAAATATAAATGAAGAAATAAATAAAAGAAACAGTGAACCGGTAGAAAAGGAAAGGTCGGGGATAGTAAAAGTCAGAGGTTGGGTAAATGAATAGACAGAAGAAACAAAATGGCACAACCGGTTACCGATATGGTTACCGTTTACGCGGCTTCCGCTGCTTACCAGACTTCGGAACACGGAATTGAATATACCACAGAGATCAGCACGATGAGACGGTCAAAATGGTATACAGATGTTAGTGGTACGATCATTCGTTCAAAAGTCGATATCGGTACCGAAATGCTGCTAATTTGTCAGAAATAAGATGAACAGAGCAATAGAAGTCCAAATTTGGAAAAACGACAAACTGACGTCTTGCTCAGAAGATGGTTTAGAATTTTTCTATATAAAAATATTTAGGTTCGGAAACATTTTATTTTCATCGCTTTTTAACTGATTAAATTGAAGTGAATTTACGCGCGAAATAAATTTCCATATTTTCAGACGAAAATTTACCAGTTTCTATGTTTAACTAGATGTATTCCAAATATTTAATTTTTATTTCAAAATTTTATCGTTTAAAATTTCACAAAATTTCAACTAATTACGTTATTAAAACAGTTGAAATTTTACGGGTCGTTACACTCTCTCCCACTCAAAACTTTTCGTCCCCGAAAAGGAACGAGGTAGGAGAATAGAAACAACCAGAAGGAAAAACAGTTTTGAAATACAAAATAACAATTAATTTAAACCATATAAATTCAAATTTTAAATTAATTAATATTCAATAATTGATTTAATCCATTTGATTTCACTAAAATCAATCTTAACCATTTCTAAATTCATTATCTTATCATCCAATTATCTTCAATTTACAACTTCTAAAACCATAAATTTGAATAGTCTTTTATTATAATCATATTTCCTTCAACAAATTTAAATTCTTCTTTATTCTAAATTATTGTTAAATTTATTCTACTTAATATATCCAATCATATATATTTAACCCATATAAATTAATTTAAACCATAAAAGTTTCGATTTAAGTTAATTTATATTTACTAAATTCTTTTAAATTCAAGGTATTTTCATAAGTTGATCAAATTTCAATTTATTAATTCTTTCAAAGCAAATTTATTAATTCTTTCAAAACAAATTTATTAATTCTTTCAAAACAAATTTATTTCATTATTAACTGAGTTTTACTTATTATCCTATCTAACTCTATTGACACCTTTATAATCAAAATTTAGTGTATAACATTTATTATAAACACCCAAATTTTATTTATAAAATTATTTTATACTGTATATTATCCAATTACATTTTAACTTCTGGATAATTTAGGTAAGTTATATTGAAATGCAATTTAATACTATACAAATAATATTTTCAAATCCAATTATTTCAAGTTAAATATTTATCCAAGAATTTGACTTCAGTTTATAATTGAAATCATCTTTAACCTAAAATTTAAGAATTTAAATCTCCGATTTTCTTCAAACAGTTTAGAGATATATCTATATATTTATATCAAATCAAATTTAATTTTAAAATAAGATACCCATATAGATATATAAATCAAATTATACTGAAGAAATTTAAATCAAAATATTTTCAAAACAAAACCGTAGCAAAGCTACAGAATGGTTTCTCCACTTCGAAACTCGAAAATGAATGTCGATGATGCGGCCGCCATCACCGAAATTATTTTCCAGCGACAAAGAGAAGAGCACTGATTTAATCAATTAAAATTCTTTGAAAACCATTTCTATTCGAAAATCTTTTATATAATATGCATTAAAAATTTAAACCCAAAGTTGGAAATCACCGGAAACCAATAAATTCTCAAATTTCTGAATTAAATTCATTTCGAATTCCAATCAATTTATAACCAAGTTTATAAATTCATTTATATATATTTATGCAATAGTCAATGGTTTACAAAACAATAAATGAAAATCAAATATTATTATTTCTGACAACAAATTCATTAACAATTTAATTTCAGAAAACTTATATTTATATATAATATAATCATACAAAACTTTTATTTTATTTATCAAATTTGAAAACGATATTTTAAAATTAAATTTCAATACACTTCCTCACTTAACGATACAATAATGGATTTCAAAGCAAGGATAGGGATTCAAATTTTTTTGATAGACTCAAATCAAAGAGAATTTCGATTCGAAGATAGGTTTGAACAAAGACGCGATGATTAAATAACAAAGTAGGAAGATTGGTAAATTATATAAATCGTGGGCAACCTTAACCGGGTCAACCGTGACTTCAAGAATAAGATCAATGTGGAATTTCGAGGTAAATCGACATTCGATCTCAAGAAATAGAATTCAGGTATAGCAGGGGATAGATAACATCGTGAACCGAGGATACAGAAATCTCCGGTAAATCGATGCCTATTATAAAGGAGTTTTGCTCCTTTACGAACCATTCGAAGATTGGCGAGACCACCGACCTATTACAGATACCATTCAAATGGAGTTTTGGGGTGCTCCATGATTGAAAGAAGACGAATATTGAAGGACACGAATGAATTTCGGAACCGAGGAGAACGTTCCAAAATTCAAAGGAATTGAGTCAAAGGAAGAGATTGAAACTCGAATGAGAGTGATTCCGTAAATACATTTACCATATATGTTAAGTTTTGCCTAGAGCTACCAAAGCTCTGATACCAACTGTAACGACCCGCCATTTTGGACCATTCGCATCCATTATAAGTGTATAGGTAGACACTCATGCCGGAGTTGAATTGCTCAAAATACCGCGTTGTTAATTTAAATTTGGCAAAACTGAACATATATAGTAAATAAATAATCACAGATCACAGACACAGAGTAATAAATGCAGCGGAAATAAAAGAGATAGTAGTTCATGAAGCTACTATATGAATATATAAAATACATCAGAGTTTACAACAGAAGAGTAGTACGATACATCAGATACAAATCGGAATACATCACTGGAATCATCGAATACTGGAAGCAGAATGAATGGCTGGATCTTCAAGCAAAGCTCCAACTCCAAAGGTGAGTCTCGAGTACTGGTACACTCAGTCTGACCCGAGCGTAAAGCAAAACACAAGACACTCGAGTCAGGATTAACATTCTTATATTAATAAATCCAACTCAAGTGAAATAGCAATTGAAATACAAGTAACTCAAAGGATGTTTGAAATAACCATCCTTTAAGGATCCGTTAAACTATCTACTAGGTAGTAATATACGCTAAGTAGATAATGTCTATCAGTAATAATAAGATATCAAAATAGCGTTAAGTCATGGCCCATTCCACCCTTAACACATTTTTATTCCCAAAAGCATATACAAGACCGTAGTTTCCCCAAAACCGGAAGTCACCAGAGGGCAATCCATATACTAAAGGTACAAATCAAAATCGTAGTGGTCGCGCATAAATGGAATACAAGTATGACAAGGCATATGAGGCAATACCCAAGGTAGTGATACTACCGTTTGCCTGATCCGGACTGGTGAGAACGCAACGCCGCAGCGCCCGCAACACCTTGAAACAACACTCCCAAAATCAAGGGTGCACCAATCGACAACAAGTATAAGTAGTTCGAAGAAGTGTGTCCACTTGAGGTAGCAAATCCTCCATTGGCCCGGCACAGCTCCTGTTTTAGTCATTTCCAATTTGACACAAGTGTCAAGGCTATCCATCATCGTTCTCTTTCTTCAGTCATCACGTACATCATTCCAACCACTTCATTCTGGATCATCACTCCGCGTATAGTTATTAAAGTGGTTTTCGGTTTAGATAGAGAGTATATCCATAACCGAATTCCGGTCTCTTTAATAACTTTCGAAATTATTACACCGATTGGTCGTTTAACAAATTTCAAAACCAAATCAATTTCAATTTCAAATTAGAATTTGTAAATCAACATTTCATTTGTCTTTCTAAAACAATTTCCATAATTTACGTTTCAAAACTTCCAAATTACCATTTCAAAATCTTATAATTCAATTTCAATCTTTATTTTTAAAACAATTCAAACATTGATTTAAATTCGTATATAAGTTTCATTTCGAAATCGTTTAAATTAATTTAATTTATCATTCAAATCAATTCCAAATTCATTTATCGATTTCATTCAATATTCATTAAGTTACCTTATCATTCAAAACAATTTCTATTAAATTTCCAATTCATTAAATTCATTATTTAAATTCAACTTATAAATTGAATTAAATTAAATTCATCAAATCCAATTCTTTAAATTTCAAGTCTTACATTAATTTCAATAAATCACATTTTATTTCTTGTTAAAGAAATTCAATTTCAGTTATTTACTTTCTTAAATAATTTTCCAAAAACTTACATAAATAAGAAAACTCAATTTCAATTATTTACGAAGTAAATCCACTTATTTAAAATTTCAATTTCTCTTATCAAAGAATTTAGTTCAATTTAATCATTAAATGATTCAACCTTATTTAATTATTAAATAATTCAAAACTTAATTATTAAATAGTTTCAAAGTTTAATAATTTCAAACTTAATTATAATTTCAAACCTAATTATTAAATCATTTCAAACTTAATTCAACCATTTCTCAAATTAAACAACATTCTTTCATTAATTACATTTTTAATCCTTTGTTTCAGATTATTAAATATTAACATTTTCCTTTCATCAAAAATTCGAATTTCAACTTCATTTTCAAAACTATATTCTTTATTCAAATAAAATCTTCGTTTTATTTTTAAATCAAATTATTGACCAATCGGGTTTTTATTTAATTCTCTATCCTAGGTCAAAGTTCAATTTGGGTATTTATCATTTCAACCCGATTCCAATTCAATTCAAAATCAAAGCATAACAAAGGGAACTTGCAGTGTGATAACTGGGATGGTGTCAAAGTAAATAAACAAGCAATAACAACAATCAATATCAATCCAATAATCAATTCAAATAATCCCGAAATAACCGTATTAATTCGCATTGTTATTTGTACGAATTAATATAATTATTTCTAGAATCTACACTATCATTTCATGTAGATTAAAGATTATTACATTTCGGTTTTCACTTGTTATCTATTTACAATTTCATACATCATCAATTTAACAACATACATTCAGTAGTTCAAAGTGTAATTAAATAAATCCTACGTGTCAATAAATTTAACAATTAAATGGGTCATATTATACAAATGTCATTTAATCAAATTTAACATTTAACTATCCTATATCAATTTCAATTGCATACCATTTATCATTTTAACATTAACAATTTAACGTCCAATATAAACATCAACAATCAATCAATTTCAGCCAAACTGTATTATCATCGCATAAATAATTAACAGATAATGGTGTCAGATGTCACAAGTGAACTGATACAGGTAATAGCATATATAACAGTGTAATTAACTAACAGCAGCAAATTTCAATTGTCGTTTCAATTGAAATCAAATTTAATAAATAAAAGAACGTTAATCGTGAGTGGTTGCTCACCTTTCGAGGCTAGAGCGATGAACTAGAATGGAGTCGAGTTACGATTCCAAGCACGAATTCCAAAACAAGGCAAGATTGAACTCGAATTCGATGAAGGAACAGGTATGACGGGCCAAAAGCTGATAATGGAAGATCAATTGAACGATTAGAATCTATGAATAAAATTAAAATAAATATATATATTAATTTCTGAAATCAAGTTAAGACACGTATTTATTTTCAAATTTATATTTAATCCCATACTTATAAAATAAGATATATACATTATACAACTTAAATTTTTACATGCACACACTTAATTATCGTACATATATGACCATGCAATCCACTTAGACCTAAACAACTATATACTAATATAATGGTTCAGCAGCAGGCTACCATATATAACAGAAAATGTATAACTATATGCAAAATTATATACTGATTTTAATGAAACCGTATTCAAAATCGATATCTTCTATAATATATAATTGTCGAAACATATATGCTAACAAATTTTATGTTGACAGACTAACTTTACACGTATTAACTAATATTTGACAGAGCATATCGTATATATACTCTTAAAATCATATATGTACAAAATAGAGTTCATAAAAGATGCAGACTGAATATAACAAAGCATGTTTCATTTCTATATATTAAACACTAAACTTGAGATAAACCTTTTATTAAGCAACTTTAAACAACAAACATAAATAAGTAATAAGTTAATATAAAATAAAATAAAAATTCATATTGTAATATATTTTTTAAAACAATATCTTCTAAACAGTAAGGTATAAATTATACATACACTAACACCTTACATTGTTATAAACGACAGATTATATCGGCCGACTATCATAACAAAAAAAAAATAACAAAAAAATAAAATAAAACCCAACCGATCTGGCATCTATATAATACTTCTTATATACATACAAATATATAAACAACATATTATCCGACTGTCATATTATATATTTAAAAGTATACTGCAAGTATACCTATATTTAAAGTATATACCTTAGATCTAAATATACAAACTAGTATATAGACAACTCATATAACAAAGTTTATATAACTATATATACCGTTAAATATCTATAACAGACTATTGCTTATATACTACTAACAGATAACCAATGCTTACTCAAATATATAGATCTTGCGTATGACGACAGTGGACTTTGAAAATGGGCGATTCCAAAGGGCGAAGGGGAGGAACGGGTAGGTGGAAGGATGACTTGGGAGAGAGAGAGGCAAGAGGAACAAGCCGAAGAAGTAGCAGGTTATAACTTTACATTTCTCTTTTTCTACACAAAAAGTAATGTGAACGAAAAATGAACAGTAAAAATATATATATATAAATGAAGAAATAAATAAAAGAAACAGTGAACCGATAGAAAAGGAAAGGTCGGGGATAGTAAAAGTCAGAGGTTGGGTAAATGAATAGACAGAAGAAACAAAATGACACAACCGGTTACCGATATGGTTACCGTTTACGCGGCTTCCGCTGCTTACCAGACTTCGGAACACGGAATTGAATATACCACAGAGATCAGCACGATGAGACGGTCAAAACGGTATACAGATGTTAGTGGTACGATCATTCGTTCAAAAGTCGATATCGGTACCGAAATGCTGCTAATTTGTCAGAAATAAGATGAACAGAGCAATAGAAGTCCAAATTTGGAAAAACGACAAACTGACGTCTTGCTCAGAAGATGGTTTAGAATTTTTCTATATAAAAATATTTAGGTTCGGAAACATTTTATTTTCATCGCTTTTTAACTGATTAAATTGAAGTGAATTTACGCACGAAATAAATTTCCATATTTTCAGATGAAAATTTACCAGTTGCTAGGTTTAACTAGACGTATTCCAAATATTTAATTTTTATTTCAAAATTTTATCGTTTAAAATTTCACAAAATTTCAACTAATTACGTTATTAAAACAGTTGAAATTTTACGGGTCGTTACACTATGGGAGTTCAAGGCATGACTCTTAGCTCTTGGTCCAAACCGCCTTCAGAGAATGGGTCTTTAGCTGGCATACGGTCTAAGTGGAAGCAGAATAGGTCACCAAGAGTGGTAAAGTAGTAGTTGGGAAGAAGTGAGCAAGTATTATGATAGTATTTTGTTTGTTGCACTAGCTAGGTCATAAAGTCCACAATTGCCAAAATGCCAGAATTTTTGATCAGGCACAACAAAACTGTGGTATAATTAGTCTCGGCCTTTCTTCTGGCTATTCAAGTATGTGCGGTGCCCCCATGCCATAGTGTTGTTGGCGTGCTTGAATTGTATCTAGGGTCTCTCCAAAACTCGTCTAGTTGCTCCCGATCCAGTGGATGCGTATCTCCTGGTTTCTAAGTCTTGGTTTGATTCGAGTCAGCCTCTGATTAACCACAAGGTCGGTTCGGTTTTGGCTTAGTTCCTTTGAGTGACTTTGAAGCTCTGGAGTTCAACACTGTTTGTTTCATCTGTCGTTGGAAGTGATTCCGTTAATTATGCGGAGTGACCGATATGATTGTCGATTTGTAGCCCCAGAGCATGACTTCGTTGACTTCAGGGGCTCTGGATTAGATGACTGCTTATCTTCTAGTTCACCTTTGTGGATATCAATCATACATAAATTTCGCTGATCTACCGGTTTGCCCTGACGACACTTTAGTTCGTGAGAGATCTTCACGTTCGTGAAGAGTTTTTTGGATCAGATGACCACTGATTTACCTGTTTACCTTCATGATGCTTTAGTTCATAAAATACCTTCACGTTCGCGAAGGATTTTCTAGATCAGGTGACAATTGATCTATCGGTTCGCCTTCACGATGCTTTAGTTCGTGAAAGACCTTCATGTTCACGAAGGGTTTTTTGGACCAGATGACCGCTGATCTACCAGCTTACCTTCACGATGCTTTAGTTCGTTAAAGACCTTCATGTTCGCAAAGGGTTTTTCGGATCAGATGAACGCTGATCTATCGGTTCACCTTCATGACTCTTTAGTTCGTGAGAGACCTTCATGTTCGTGAAGGGTTTTTTTGGATCAGATGACCGCTGACCTACCGGTTTACCTTCACGATGCGTTAGTTCATGAAAGACCTTCACATTAATGAAGGGTTTTTTGGATCAAATGACAGCTGATCTATCGGTTCACCTTCACGACACTTTAGTTCGTGAGAGACCTTCACGTTTGCGAAGGGTTTTTTGGATAATATGACCGCTGATCTACCGATTCACCTTTATGACTCTTTAGTTCGTGAAAGATATTCACGTTCGCGAAAGGTTTTTTGGATCTATTTGCTTGATGATCCTTTGGATAAGCTTTCTCGATGCTACCGAAGCAAAGCTAGTTCTTAGAAGGAAGGATCGACATGACCCATTGATCCGGCTATTAGTAAGCCTATGCTTTTCATTCATAGTTCAAGGTCATAAAATTGTTTCCTTTTCCATGCCGTTTGCAATGCCCCTAGCATCGAGACTCATTTGGAAAGGAAAACAGATGGGGATGGTTGAGAAGGCATCGCTTTAGGTTGTTGCCTCATTCTTTAGTTGCTAGCTAGCTAGAGTGATATTTGATAATCATACTTTCGTCTGATTTTGTCAGTTAGTTAGGGCCCTATTCTACTAGGTCTTAGTAGCCTTACTTGGGCAGAAGTTCCATATGGTCCTGTAGCTCCTTCGCCGTTTGGTATATTTTTTTAGCAAATTACCGGGTTTGCCTTCTTCCAATTACACTACTTCTAGTCTTTAGAACCGGTTTGCCTTCCCATAAATTCTTCTAAGGTAGTAGGTTGTTTCATCCTTTAATGATTCCTGAGGACCTTATAGTAGACCGCATCCGTCGCCTTCGCTTCGTCCATATGCAAGTCATAACTGTAAAAAAGCAAATTCGAATTAGTTGTATAGTTGTACAAAATGTATAGTTGGCATGATAAACTTCTTTCGATATTCTGCTTGTTGAATGGCTTTGGTGAATGGGTTTCGATTAGGAAAGATGCTCTAATCATTGTCAGACCAGTCTGTTTTCAAGTTACGGCTGTTTATCATGCTTGAGAATGATATATGCATGATTGTCTATGCTTGGATGATTGGAAATGACGCTTGAATCACAAATCACTTATGATGGGGTCATGGATCAGTGAAGGTCCCCAAAATTTCTCAAACTAGGTGCGATCGGTCTAGGGTGACAAAGAAGGCCCTATAAGGTTGCATTCCAAATATTAAGGTACTTGAAGTTCGCATGTTCGAGTTATGGGCAAAAGAAGATGGATCGGTGGCATTTTACTTGGAGTCCAACCCGAGAAAATTTGCCATTTCCTTGGAGTCGGCACATGGTTCGCTTGGAGTCGTAGAATTTGAAGTGCTGAGTTGGTGACAGACGTTGCTTGGAGCCATTTGCATGTTTGCTTGGACAAAATCTTGGATTTCCCGAGTCTGATTTCGGGCCAGAATTTCCTAAGTTTATTTAGAGTCAAATGGTTGATTACCCGAGTTCGTCTTCGAGTCAGGAATTCCAAAATCTGCTTCGAGTCAAATAGGCGATTACCAGAGTTCGACTTCGAGTCAACCCCAAAGCGAGTTTTTCAACGACCATTTTAACGATTTTTGATGAGTTTCGACGACGACCATTCATGATTTGATGATGGGAGCTCCATGATGGGATTGGAAGCTGGTCAATTGGGAGTGGTCACAATATACCATGGGAGCTTGGCCTTGTAACTAATCCTGGTTTGTATCATATCTTATTGGTTATCCTGCCTCTAGGAGTACCGTTTGAGTAGTAGTTCCTCATCCATTGCTCGGCACTATGCTGCGACACATGTTTTAGAGCTTCTTCTAGCATTTTGCACATTGGAATTTTCATCCAATTTGCCTTCCTCAAATTGTTTGTCATCTTCAGAGCTGGAGAGAGCCATCGTTATATCCTTCGTTGGATTTTTCACCACTAAGTTCGTGTTTGTAGCAGGTGGAGTGTTAACGTTTTTGTCCATCATGATTCTTGGAGCTCTGCCCATTGCTGCCTTTGGCTTTTGCCTTTTGTTTCTTTCGTTCAAGCCAGAAACAGAAGAATGATCTTGCTCCATAGCAGCCACGGCTTCAGGCACCATTCTGGGAGTAGTTAATGATTGGAGTGCTAAGAGAGCATCATTCTTTTCCAAAAGAACCCTTTTTACTGTTTACCATTTTATGGTTAATTTCATCAACCACCTTGTTCAATTCTCCCTTGGTCATAACTTCATGCCATGTGGAGGATCTTGGAACCCAATCTCCGTAGTTGGCTCCTAACAGCAGATTGTTAGGGTTTTTGACTTCAATTTGCTGAGGGTTTGTTTCTTCTCCAGCAATGGTAGCTCCTATGGATCTTCCGAAGGTAATTCTCTTTCTTCCTGGGTCCATTGATTCTCAAAAGCAAATCTTCTAAGTAGAGATTAAGGAACTAACTTCTGAACCTATCTGATCCAAAGTAAATAGCTAGATCTAAAAAGTGGATCAACACCCTAAATTGAGTGTGAAAGCACCAAAATGTTGACCCAAAAAGTGGATCAACACCCTGAATTTTGTGTGAAAGCACCAGTCCTATTCTTAGAGAGCAATAATATAGGGAATAAATGTAAAAAGAGTAGAAATGGTAAAAAGACTAGAAGATTTTTAAAGTGATTCGGCTGTTAACGAAGCCTACGTCCACTTTATAACTTTTGTTATTGACTGACTACAATTACAAGTTGAATTTGATTACAATTTGATTGGATCTTGTAAGTTAGATCAAGTCACCAGTGTTAGAGTTCACTGGAGAATCACAGTGAACCCTTTAGGTGATGTTGTGTGGGAGGAGAAGAGTGAAGAAGTTTCTGCAGAGTTTCAGCAGCCAATCCAGAAGATCCCCTTCATGTTGCAGGTAGGATTGTATTTATAGGGGTTGGAGAGCTATTGGGCTGGGCACTCTTGCCAGATACTTGCAAATAATCGTATGAAGGTGCATTGTAAGTTTCACCACGAACCGAACCAACTTGATGGATCACTAGCGATCCATTGTCTATGGATCGTTAGCGATCCATAGCTTTGGCTCGCTGGCGATCCATTTGCTTGAGATGCTCCTCATCATCCTTTTACCTTGAAGATTGTGGCAACCTGGTAATAAGGTATGGATCGCTAGCGATCCATGTGCTTGGTGAATTTATGGACCTTGTCCTCTGGAACTTATGGCAATCTAGCGAAATGGTATGGATCGCTAGCGATCCATAGTGCATGGATCGCTAGCGATCCACGTACTTAGTGGATTTCTTAGCTTTTCCTTTTGGATCATATCTATTATCTTGTGTTGATGTTCCCCATGTAATTTCGTAACATGTCGCCTTGTTTTGATGTCGATCCACACATTGGTTGCATTAGACTGTTGGTTGAACCAAACAAATGCTTACCTCTCGATTTCCTTTGGATTCTGCTGGGTCAAAATCCTGAATTACAAACGCACTTTTGTTGACTGCCTCCAATCTCAGAAAAACTAATACCAAATCATCCAGAATTCCATTATGAGTCCAATGGGAGAAACTGTATATGGACCAAAGTTTGTATGTGAAAGTGGAGGTTAAATGATCTAGGGTTTAATTTGAAATAATTAATTTTATATAGACCTAAACAAAAAATTATCCACCCTCTACAACTGTACAGTTAAAGCCCCACAAAATATTTGCTATAGCCTGTAGCGCTCTCCGACCGCTACATTATTTCAATTTAGCGCTATTAAACTGTGGATCTGCTTTAAGCCCTGGTATTTTCCGCTACATCCACTAAATCAAGACTTTTTAGCATCCGATTTAGCAACATTAATATACAAAGGTTGATTTGACTAGTTCTCATTTAAACCGAATCAATAAATTCAATGCAAGTTAGAAATCTACCTTCGTCACTAAAATTAGTCTACATAAATCATGATATTCTTCGGTTTTGTTATATAATATTAAATAGTATTTCTTTTACTTGCACAAATGATGTGAGAATGAGAATAAATTAACTTCAAATATTTGATTTTATATCCGATGAAGCTTTTTGCACCTTTTCTATTTTCCGTTATATCCTCGTTTTATCCTCGATATAACTTTTGCACCTCAACCGTTATTAAACAACTAAGCGCTTAACTGCACAGCTCTACAGTAGTAGGTTGAACCCGCTAGCTCTCTCCATGCCACATTTGACCAGTCACCATGCCCATGTCCAACCACCTTAACGCCGCCCAACCACCCATCCAGGCCCACCGCTTCGTCCTCCACCCCGTGAACCAACTTTGACCGCCTAAGGTCGTAACTACTGATTTTTGGAGATTCCATAGCCAAATTCTGGCTCTATAGTGCGTAATAGACCCTCCAACAACCTTTGTTTAACTACTGTCATCGAGCTCAACAATCATCCATGTTTAATTTCTCAAATCGAAGCACGAATCAAGAACCCAAATTTATGCCCTAGGGTTTCGCAATTCTGAGCATTGACTGTGATTTCCAATTGAATTGAGCATTTTTGCGATAGATAGACACATGTTGTTAGTTTTCCTTATCGAGAGCTTTGAAACAACATATAGTTCGATGGGTATTGGACACTTTGATTTTCAAAACTAATTGTAATTAGAGATAATCATCTGCCACTAATAGGTGATTAGAGAGGTTTTGGGAATTAGGAAGAAAAATGAAGATAGAGGTGATGGCTAGGGTATGCAGCCTCACTCATATAGCTACTTCAGCAAGATTACGGATCATGTACCCGATTTGGCCCAAAAAGACCAATTTCAGGTGTCGAGGAAAGTATAACGTGCTATATATCAAAATATATGTTTTTAGTATTTTTAAATCCAATGGTGTCATCAAAATACCCAAAAAGACAATCCTTCACAAATTTGACTTTCACCACTGGCATTATGTTAAACTATTGTTTTAAAATTAGTAACTAATGTTCCAAATCTATGGGACGTTACAAATTCGATCACTGAAATGTCATTTTCGATCTATTTACCTATGTGCAACTTATTAGATATCTTTAAAATCTTAAGAAATATCCAATTTTTTTCTTTAAAGAATTCAATACAATCTTATAGTAAATGGTTTCTACTTTGAATGGTTTGAATTGTTAAAGGAGAAAATGAAAGTTTGGGAATGCTAATAATATTGTCACATTTAGGATGAAGAGAATGATAGTCATTTATGATTTGTAAAGAGACATTAGAAAAGAAATTATTTAAAATAATAATAGATGCTTAATAGGGAATAAGAAATATGATTTCTATTCCAAATGTATTTTTTATAGGAAATTCTTTCTATATGATTTATCTCTTTAAGTTCAAGATATCTGATTTAGAACAGTCGATAGTAACTATTTATAGTACATGAGTTAAATAGCTCGTAGTAAGCAGCTAAATGGAGCTTTATATTCCAAAGGTTGTTATTGTAATAATGGAAATAGTCGAAGCATAACATACGACACTTGTTACTAGAACCATCAAGTGCTAAAAAATTACTTTCGTGTATGTCAAATACTATTTATGAAAAATAAATGTTTTCGTAATTGAAATAGAAGTCATTTTATTTTAATATGAATATTTGTTAAAAAATAAATCTACGCATTGACATTTCAACGATGTTATTTGTTCTCACAATAGTAGTGATGTGTTAACTATAGAAAATACAGAAGCTCCTAAAATATTTAACAATTAATTTTGGTATTATGGACTAAGTCATATTTGTTGACAAATAATTCTATAACCATCTGATTATATGGTAATTGTGAATTATATCTCAAATGATTAAGAACAAGGAACCCATTTGTTGGGAGCAATAGAAGAGTTATCAAACTCTTATTATTGATAAATATAGATGCATGTCTACAGTCCAAAGTCCAATGATACCAAATGGATCCACTTACTTCATTATATTTACCAATGAATTATCTTAGATATGAATAAGTGTATTTGATACAGCTAGATATCTATGATAAGTCCATAGAATATGAAATAGAAGTAGAAAATATAAAACATTACTAGAAAAGACATAATTAGTCTATCTGGAATTATGTATGTTACGGCGACACCTCTAATTTGGTTTCAGCGCAGCGTCCGTATGTCACATGTTTTTTAATGAGAATTCCAGTAGTATCTAAAAACAAATAAGAGTGCCTCCAAAAGGTGCTCCTTTCTATGCTACATAATGAGGTATCGATAAGGAGTAATTGGACTTTGTTGGACAAAGCACGATTGACAATGAGTGAAATAGAGTTACTTCTTTTGTAAAGATATGTACTTAACAGTAAGTACATATGCTAAATTTAATTTCATCTAAATCCATAGGTTGTGATTTCATATATGATGTGAATTAGGAAAACATTAAATAGTTTAAGATGTATGGTTACCTAATTTACATTATGAACGTAAGCTTTATAAACTTAAAATAAGATCTATTTTATATAAGTCTATAAGCAGTTCACTAAATGCTTTGAAAGCTTATTCCACGGCATTGAGAAATAAATTGGAACATCCTATAAATTATCAAATAAATAATTAAAGAAGTAATTATGAGAATAAAGATTTAACTGGTTAAATTATGGTATTAAATAGTAAGATGTTATAACTATTTGGGTGTACAATTACTTGTCATGATTATCACTTGATGAAACTTAACTAAGATGAATTAAATGTGGAAACGATAAGGTGGGCTGGCGGTCCATGAAGAGGATATTTATGTCATTTTAAATTGTTTCAATAATCACTTCTTATTTTCATTCTATATTAATAATTAAGTAAAAGCTTGAAGCATTTAACGTTGGAAGTGGCCTAAGAAGAAAAAAGGGAAAAGAAGAAGATCAAGCTAAGGAAACTATAATCATCATTCCACTAAGAATTCTAGGTAAGTAATATATTCTCTAAATTCCATTCTCCTTAATAATTGCGCATAGATTAATGAATATAGATTATTTCTCATACTAGTTTTGATTATAATGGTATGAAAATTTAATATGACATTAGGAACGCATTATTTGAGATGGGTTTTGATTTATGGAAATTTCTTAGCCCAAATTTTGTGATGGTTCATATAGTTATATTTCTCTCTCATTTTTTATATCTGTGTTAACTATTATGGTTTATCTTTGTGCTGTGAGATATCTAATAGGTTATCTATTGGAGATTGATTACTTTACCACTTGATAATCGTCTTACATTGGTCCAAAACCAATATAACGCACTCTATAGGTATATGATATATCAGAGGTGTATGATGGTGGTTGTATATATTGAATAGTACACTATAATGGATCAACCAATCTATCTTGTTTTTGAGGTGGCGACACTCGTTAGTGGAATGGCCATTAAATTAAAGGAACTCTTGGTACTTTCCAATACCTTAGGGATCCTCTTTTCGCCCAGATAGGGAGGGGTCCTTTGTTGGGGGTGCGATCTCGGTAGCAAGAAAGGCGGCTTCCATATCACATGTTAGTGGGGTGTAATTAGCATACCAGGAATTGAACCGAGGTAAATCTTCAGAGCACTTCTTACTATTCTCTTGATGATTCTTTCGACGAAGGGTAACTTCTCTTGAGATGCTCTTGTTATCTCGCATACTCTCCTCATCATTTTTAGACAAATTGACCTCTTTTATTCGCATGATGCCAATAGCTATTTGGAAGAAATCGGTTAGAGATAAGGAAGGCTTCTTCTGTAGTTCATTCCGCAGTATTGGTTGGTGACTTACCCTATTACATAAGGAGATCACTAAGTTGTTATTATCTACTCCCATCGCACGGGTTGATTATTTATTGAAGCGTTTGACGTAGGAGAGCAGTTGTAACAAACCACCATCTAGGATGCCCTGATTTATGCATAAAATGATGCGGAGGTCGTAGACCTCGCAAACTACGGATCATTTTTGAGGTAAAATATATAAAACATTACATGGAGCTATATATAATATTCTACACATTTTGAAACTCACAATGGAAGGAAAAATAATATTATTAATCAATAATACAATAATCCCAAACGTATAAAATAGTACAATATTAAATTACTTACAACATTCTCTACACTAGCAATGAAATAGTCAAATGTTTGGGAAATAATGAGAAGAATAGTAGATAGCTAATAGATAAATAAATATGCATCTCCATTGCACCATCACACCTCCAAGTCACCACCAGTTGTAACACCCCATAAATTTAATAGTTGTTAATTAAAAAATAATTAATAAATAATTATTAAACCCCAAAAATAGAATTCTTATAAACTTTGGAATTTGGATATGAAACTTGCACCAAATTTTCTGATCAACTTTCATATATAAAGTGTATGATCAGAATTCAAACGAAAAAGTTATTTATGTTTGAAGATTCTAGATCGATAATAATTGAATATATATCAAAGGAAATTAATTACTAAAGGAAATAAATCAACGTAAATTAAATAACATTAACCAGTAGATACCTTCATTGGGGCCGGTTGTCTCTTCTAAAGGAGCGATTTACCAATGGAAGGGTGGCAGTTGAGAATGAATCCAGGCCGAACGGTGTTAGACTCGAATTTAATATAATCTAACTGATAGAATTGATTCGAGCATATATAAATACAGGCCCAACCCCTCTTCTTCTCATATTTCCTGAATCAAGGAGCGAAGCTCTGCCATTTTCTCTTCTTCACTAATTCTAGGAATTGTAGAATAATAAAAATATAGTACATATACATATATGTATAAGTGGAGAATGGTAGAAAATAAAAGAGAAGAAGAACAGGGACAAATCGATTCTACAAAGAAGAGGTAAATTCTAAATCAAAATTTATAACTATGCTTAATTCAAATCTCTATTCATATCTATAATTCAAATAAATATGTATGCACTTTTGGCACATGTTTTGGTGTAAAGGAAGGGAGTATAAAGGGAACAGATTTAGATCTGGAGATTTGAAAGCTAAGAGGTGAGTGCGAAATTATATGATTTTACATAATATTGGATTTATATCATTGTGAATCTATTTCTTTTACACCTGAATAAAAACTATGGAATTATAGGCTTAAATATATAAGAATAACTTGAGATTCTTGGTTACATACTCAGTATATTGTTAATTATGATTAAATGTTATATACACCTAAATCTGGAATGTAAGGGTGAAAGTAGTCCCTAAAAATTATGAGATAATTCGGTAATAAGATTTCATGTTAATTCCAGATTTGTTTTTTGAATTTTATTAGTTATTAAACATAAATTGAAGGTTGTTTCAAATATGATTGGGGTTTAAGTTTATATTTTAATTCATTGGAATGAAGAATATTTCTGTGTAAATTTCAATAAATTATCCAACTTTATAATTGTACACGAAGGTGTGTCGTTTTGAAATAAGAAATATGCCTGAAAAAAAGAGATCTGCAAAATAAGAATGTTAACCGTATTTTATACCGTCTATTTCAATAAACACAGAAAATTCCTTGTCATTTTGAATACAGCACAATTCCTCTTTTTAGATAAGTTATGGAAAATTACAGTGATAAAAATTCTCTTTTGGGAAAGAAATAGTTTCAACGCATTAAAACGTAGAAGTCCCTAAATGTAGAACTAAAAGTGTTGTAAATAAGAATAATAGTGATTCCATCATTGATTCAATATATATGATTAAATATAAGTTAAGAAATAAAAACAATAAATGTTAAATATGAATAAGCAGTGAATTGAAGAGTTAGGTTGGTTATAGTAATCACATTAAAATGGGCAATAATTGAAAATGAAGTAGTAAATGATACTTAATTGTATAATTGGAAAAGAACCAATAAATGATACTTAATTGTATTAGTAAATGATACTTAATTGTATAATTTGAAAAGAAGTAATAAATGATACTTAATTGTATTAATAAATGATATTTAATTGTATTAATTGAAAAAAAGTAGTAATTGATACTTAATGACAATTATGAAATTGAAATAAGAGTTAAATGTTAAGTAAATAAACAATAATAATTGAACTTAGGAGGCATAATAATTTTCTATTTGAAATTATATGGCCTTAAGAATACATCTACGATGAGTGTGCATTAATTGATCTAGCCCAAATATTTAGGTTAATTATAAATAACGCGGTCATTAGTATAGGTTGGAATGCAAGGTTAGTAATGTACAACAAAAGTGTTAACCCAAAAAATGGATCAACACCCTGGTTTGAGTTTGAAAGCACCAGCCCTGTCCTTACAGAGCAATAATACAGATAACAGGTATAAACAAGAACAGTAAAAGAAAGAAGACAAGAGATTTTTATAGTGGTTTGGCTGTTAACAAAGCCTACACCCACTTTATAGTTTTATTATGATAGATTGCCATTATAAGTAGTGTTTGATTACAAGGCTTTTGATTATCCTTGGCTAGATTGAATCCTCAGAGTTGGAATCCACTAGAGAATCACAGCGAATCCCTTTCGAGATTGTTGTGAGGGAGATGGAGGGTGAAGAAAGTTTCCAGTAGAGCTTCAGCAACCAGTCTAGAGAAGATCCTGTTTGTGTTGCAGGTAGGATGGTATTTATAAAGATTGGAGAATTTCTGGGGCAGGTCTATTCATAGACTGCTTGCAGATGGACTCAGGAAGATGTAACGAAGCTTAGCCCGCGACCCGAGCCAAAACCATGGATCACTAGCGATCCATAGATTAGCTCGCGTGCGGGCCGATCACTTAGCTCCTCTTTTCCCTTCTTCGCCTAGTTAGCTCGCCAAGAGTCCATAAACAAGTATGGATCGCTGGCGATCCATGGTGTATGGATTGCTAGCGATCCATACACTTAGCATATTTTGGCTTTCTTAGCTTCCCGTGCGGCTTAGCGACCCAGTGATGAATTATGGATCGCTGGCGATCCACGCACTTATACTTTTTCTAGACTTTGATGTCTGGCATGCTTTTTTTTCTTTGTATCGACGTTGTTCGGCTAGTCTCATTGCATGTCGCTTTGTTTTGATGATGATTTACTAGCTAGTTGTATTTAGCTGCTGATTGGACTAGACGGACGCTGGTCTCTTGGTTTAGTCATACTCAATCATTGCTTTAGCCCTTTTTGGTTGAGTTCTGAGCATTCTAACTCCATTAAGTCGTTCCATATTCCCCTGGATCCTGATGGGTTAAAAACCGAGATAACATTTGCCCCCTAGAGTATGCCTTCATTGAAAACAAGGCATGCTCTGGAAGTAACTTCTTTTGAGTCTTTATTTTGTGAAATCTAGTTGATCATGTTGAGGTTACCATGCAAATTTTGCTTTGACTGTTGAATTTTCGACGTGAATCGTCAAAGTCCACCTCAAGATGTTGTTCTTAACTGATTGACTTCTGACAGCCATTCATTTTTTGATTTCAATCTAAATTTCAATTCCTAGTATTGACGATGCAATCTTTGCTCCGTAGTTTATGCAAGAGTTTAGGTCGCTAAGTGGGTGTATGATGTAGGTTTGGAGTTGTACTATATAGTTTTAATTCGACCGGCAGTGAAGCTATGTTTTGTCTCATACGATTTGTACACCGTTCTAGAGCAAAGTCTTGGTTTTGGTCTTGGTCTTTAACTTCTTCTTTTCAAGAATTTGGTTAAGTTTCCGTTGATGTTTTTGAATTCCAATGCGATGGTTTATTCCAAAATCTGATATAGTGGATGATTCAATCGTATCACTCTTCCTATTTCTGTATTCCAGTGATCTTGAAAAGAAAGCTTCCCGCTTTGCTTCGAATCGCGGCTCCGTTATCGATCGTTGATCGATAATGGGTATGTGTGGAAAAGATAATTTCAAAAGACGATATGGATTTTTTTTTCAAATGTAAGCAAGCTATCTACACTAGATTGTTTGTGCATAGTATTCGGGATACTGGACTCTTCTCATGTAGATAACACACTACATCTGCCCCGGTCAACGCTCAGGGTCCGATTGGTCAACATACGTCAACTTCCCTTGGATTCCGGGCGTTGGTTATACGAGGATATTATTTAGAGTAAAATATACCTGACAGGGTTGAAGGCCAAGTTTTGTCATTGAAAATGACTTTTCGATCATCCAATCTTTAGTCTGGCAGAGGTATTCCCACTCCTCCAGAAGCTGGGTCCTTCGCAACTTAGGCTTCGCTTATTATCCCTATCATATCGGGATGATTGATTACAGTTAAATTACAAGGCACAGTTGCTCTTGTAGAGTTGTAGTTGGAATTCGATCAGGCACAGTTTCAGCCTTCGGAAACTAGCGCATAATTTGTCCGAGTGCGATTGTCCTTCCTCTGCGTGTTTCAGAATTCAATGCACACCAGCCTCTATCTCCGGAATCTATTGGCTTAATTGCTCGATTCCAAGCATTTCCTTTTCTCGCTATTGCAATTCTTGTGCTCATGTGTAGCATACTCGTTTACTGTAACAACCCAAAATTTAAGCTATAATAGATAATAAACGAATTAATTAAATGATAAAATAACTTTATAAAATTATCATAATTGAGCCACGGGCGTTGCACCATTGTGTCTGCGGTAATTTTTTGGTCAATTTTCATATCTAGAACGTTAGAATCCGAACTAGAACGAAGAAGATATGAATTAAACAAGAAATAAGAAGAATATATATATGTATAGGGCTAGGTCGACACCTAGGTCGACCGGCTTGTCGACTTAGCAAGAGGGGCGGTCGACACCTAGGTCGCCCCCCCTTTTGAATGAACAAAGAATTTAATTCTGCGTTCCAGTAAGCTTCAAACACGTCATTTCGGGTTATTTCCTCTCATCTAGTGCGTTTGTGATTCCATCCGACGGTTCCTATCCAGCTTATGACGTGGTTGCACCAAATTCAATCTCCAAATCCAACGGTCTGAGATTCACAAGCGCCACTATAAATAAGACCTTAGGCCTAGCTATTTTTCTCATTCTAGATTTTCTCCATTTGGGTTCACCTTCTCAGGCAGGACCCTAAAAGAAATAATTTTCCAAGGAGAAGGTCATTTTAAATTAAAATATTTAATACCCTCAAGCGGATCCGGGAAGACCATGGGAAGAGCTAAGGACCACAAGTGAGTGATTAGTAATTATTTTAGATTTTTAAGTAATTTAAATTAATAGGGTTTCCAATAGTTGTAGTTTTTCTACAATTTTGGAATAACCTTTTTACCAGTTTATTTTCAGTTTTTGATTTATTTTTTAGTCTATTTCCTTTTAGGTATTCTTTTCAGTTATTTGTAGTTAATTACTGTTAATTATAGCTTTTCCATTTATTTACAGTTATTTATAGTATTTATAATTTAATGTTATTTACGTTTTATTTACACCTTTTCTACGTTTGGGATTTTCTTTTGTAACTGTCAGTTTCTTTCTATTTTTTCCTTTTACGCGAATGGAATTGAATATATTAAAACGCGAATATGGACTAAATAATAAGAAAACTGAAATTACAGAAAATAAGATGTAAAATGTGAAGACTATAATAAATTGGACTTGGACTGAATTTAATCCTAATTATGATGTATACTTATGATTAAGAAGAGTAAAAAGAGAAAGTGGCTTATTTTTATACTTAGACCTTGGGTTAAGTTAATAAGCAATATTATAGCATAGGTTATAATTAGAAACAGAATAGAAAAAGGCTCATTTTGAGACATAGAACAAATTAATAAGCAAAGATAGCAAGGATAACAGTAGAGGCTTATTTAAACAATTTATACTAAGTTAATAAGCAAAAGTAGGACATGTATCAACTGCATTCCCTATTTTCTATGGACACATGTGTCTCACAATAGCTTGAAGTGAGATGAGGCACGCTTATGCTGTTTAGGGTAGATAAAAGGTCAATAATTAAAAGTCCAAATCATGGGGATTTGGACAAGGGGCGTAACTAGATTTTATTTGACAGGGACCAATACCAACAACATTCCCTATTTTCTACGGACACAGGTGTCTCACTATAGCCTGAAGTGAGATGAGTGCACGCTTCTGCTGTCTAGGGTAAATAAAAGGTCAAAAGAGGGAGCAATGGATAGTGCGAACCTAACGGTGGTCGAGCGTGCAGCCTCGGTGCAGGGGATATAATTCGCTATCGAGTTCCAAGCGCTTAGTAGGTGCCTTTCGTAGGCACTGGTGTCTAGCTCACAGTAGACACATTAGTAGAAGGTCGATAAATGGGTAGAATTAGGACTTCAGCCTAATTAAAGTAGGATGGGGAATTCAGCCTAATCAAAGTAGTTATCTAAGACAAGTGCAAACAATCGAAGTTATCAAATCAAATTAATCTAATAGTTAAATCATATTTATTTCCAGCTTTACCTTTCCTCCTATATCATTATTTCCTTTTATACTAGAGCTGTTGCAAAGTCTATTATCTTTACCTTGCTTAAGAATACTAGTAATTACTATCATTCACAAGACTTTTAGTCCGACCCACTCCTCTATTTTCCCCTTTTTCCGCCATAGGCCAGCAAGGGCAAGGAAGGTAAATTAAGGACTCGTGGAGACTTAGGCTGTGGAGATTTTCTCATGTATTCCTCTCCTTCACTTTCAGTTTTTAGTTCACTTGATGTGCTGGTACTTTTATTTGAGAGGGATAGTTTTTTAACTCTGATTTTTATGAGACTGAGAATATGGTTTTCATAAGACATGTATTGGTATTTTGAGACACCTTGTGTATTTGGTTTTATAACTCTATTTTAAGAAGTTTGATTTTTAATAAGTTATTTTTTAATTGTTTCCGCTGTTTCTATTTATTTTGTCTTGTGAATCTTAGTCTCTATAAGTTTTAGCCATACCAACAACGCACCACATCTTTTAGTGTGTCTTTTTGGGTATACTAAGGGGCGTGGGGTGTTTCATTTGGTATCAGAGCCAAGGGTTATAGGATCCCTAAAAATTTGTTTTAAAAGTAAAGTATGTTCCAAAATAACTTGTTTTAAAAGTATTTTTTAAAGAGAAACTCTTAGAAATAGGTTTCAAGTATAAAAGTGTTTTTATAGAGATCCCCTCAAAGTCCAGTTTAACCTTCTTTCGATTCTTTCAAGCCTAAGTTTCCTTTTCTTTGCATAGTATGGCTGACTGGTTCCGTAGAGCTATGGTATCAAAGGTGCATGGGCAAGCCCCCAATACAACACCGATAGGTGGAAATCCCTTTAATCCACTTACACCAGCCGATTTTTCTAAGTTATGTAAGGACTTCGCTAGTATAGGAGGAAGAACGTTTTCTGACACAAAGGATTCCGAAGGGACACGAGCTAGGTTGGAGGATATGGAGCGAAGGTTTAGGCTATTGGATTTGAAGGACCGATAGAGATTTCAGCCTATATCTTGGCAACTGAAGGGAGGGCATAAACAAGTTCCTAGATTAGACAGCTCTAAGGATCCATGGTGGAAGGAGGATAAGGAAAAGAGGAAATGAGGAGGACCTCAGAAGAGAATCAAGAAAATTGGGAAATGTGAACGGTGTAGAATGGTTAGTCATTACGCAAAAGACTGCAAGAGAGAGAGAAGGTGAAGAAGTGTTACAGTTGTGGAAAACCCGGTCATCTTAGTAATTTTTGTCCTCAGAAGATGGGGCAGGGAGCGAGTGCACCGCGGCACAAATTCAAGCTTTGGATGCAACACCTTCCACCAACGGACTGGATCGAGGTAGGAAAATTTGGTTTTTATTTCTGATTTTCCCATTCGGACTCTTTTCGATCCTAAAGCATCACACTCTTTCATCTCTAGTTCTTTGGTAGATTGTTTGCACTTAGACACCTCTTTAGTAGTAGACCTCATTGTTGTTTCAAACCACATAGGAGGAACGACACATTTATCTATGGTTTGTAGGGGTTTGAAAATTTATATCCTAGGCATAGAGTTTGACTGCGACGCCTATGTACTGGGATTCTCGAGGTATGGGATGATTTTGGGGATGGATTGGCTATCCATATATGGAGCTATATAAGACTGCGAGAGGAGATTCGTTAGAATAGAGATATGCAACGGTAGGACTCTCGAGGTTTCTTGCGACCCGCAAGGGTCAGTTATGTTGAGCTTCCTTTATTCCCTTGATTCACCATCAGCGGAGTTTGATTCGGTTCCTGTCGTCAGAGATTTTCCAGACGTCTTTGAGAAAGTTAGGGGACTACCCCTTAAGAGAGAGATTGACTTCAGGATTTATTTGACTGATAATGCTAAGCCAGTGGCATTACCCATGAGGCACATGGAACCTAGGGAGAGGAAGGAGTTGAGCAAGCAGATTCGTGAGCTTTTAGAGAAAGGTTTCATAAGGAGGAACATATCGAAGTGGGGAGTGCCCGTCGTCTTCGCTACTAAGGCAGATGGTTCCCTTCGACTTTGCGTAGATTATAAAGAATTAAATAAGCTCACGAAGAAGAACCGTTATCCACTTTCTAGGATAGATGATCTTTTCGACCAGTTAGTTAGCTCTTCAGTATTCTCTCAGCTTGATTTAGCCACTGGATTTCATCAACTTAGAGTTGATAATGATAGCATCGATAAAATAGCATTTAGGACACCTGATGGATTCTTTGAGTGGTTGGTTATGCCTTTTGAGCTAACTGATACCCCAGCCTATTTTGTAGATTTGATGAGCCGTGTTTTTAGAGATGTCCTAAATAAGTTCGTGGTGGTATTAGTGGACGACATTTTGGTGTTTTCCAAGAGTATGGAAGAGCACGTTATTCATCTAGAGGAGGTTCTTCATACACTTCGCGTTCATCAGTTGAAGGCAAAATTCTTGAAGAAACAATCTTGGCATAAGGAAGTGCATTTCTTGGGTCATAGAGAAGGGCTACACATGGAAGGAGTTTGAGAAACGGTTTTGTACATTTAGGCTCGGATTGTGGAAATCCAAAGAGAGGTAGGTAAAGGTTGGAGATGTACAATAAATTCAGTTGATAAGAAAGGAAGAAAGCCCATGTGTAGATAATTGCAAAAATTATAATTGTTTCAAATAAGTGGATTTAACGGTAGTACCTTAGAATAGATAAAAGCATACAAGAGGAATAGAAGCAAAAGACTTTAGTAAGGAAATGAAATTTCCAAGGTTTAGGAATGGTACTCCTAGGGCAGTGAGAAGAAAATCCACCTTATGATTAACTCAATAAATATAATTTTTAGAATTGAAAATTTTCATTGTTAATATTTTCTTTTAGGAAATAAATATTGGATTTTTGAAAAATGGTATGAAATTTAAATTGGTTTTTAAATGGTGTAAATTTTGTTAAAAATGAAATTCTTCTAGAATTATTGAGCGTATATAGCTCGCTAGTTTCTTTGTAAGTAAGCAAAGATTTTAAATATAAAAACATAGGGTGTATTAAGTATCGAAAACATAGGTTACAACATTTATTGTTGTAATAGATGTTTTTATGGAAAATAAAGGGAGCATAGACTATAACACTATTGTTATAGTAAGTGACTGCTAAGAGAAATGTTTTTACATAGTATTTGAGATTTATTAGTATTTATTTAAATCCATACACTAGTATTTTTGGGTTGTAGTAACGGTGTTTTACGCAACTTCTGTTTTGACCCAAATAAAAATGTGTTTTGAAGGTAATTTCTAAGTATATAAATAAAATGGTTTGTAAAGTACACTTATTATTTTAATAAGTATAAGAAAATGTTTTGTAGTTATGGTTATATTAAAACAGTTTTGAAGATGAGTTTTTTTGAAAAAATGGGTAAGATAGATATTAGAAAATATTTATCATTGGGGAATATAAACATACTTTAATCTATTGGAATGAAAAGAATAATGGTATAATTTTCTATGGAACCAATAAAAATGTTTTGTGTAAGTTATAAGGAATATGTGAAAGAGATATACAAGGTATGGGAAGCACCATATTATAGCCTATTTTGAAAAATATAAAATAAGTTCCTTGTAATTTCACATGAACATGAAATCCTCTTTTAAAAGGTTCATAGAAGATTTTAGCGTTAATAATTTCTCGTTAGAGAAAGTAGTTTAATACATCAAGGTATGAGACCGTGAGGTGTAATAAGAAGATGTTTTGAAAATACATAAGGACATTTTAAAGATATTTTAAAAGAAAAGGGTTTGGTGAAAAAGTAAATAAGTTTTTGGAAATGAAAAACATAATAAAAGTAAAATTTGAAAATCCAAATTTTTATAGAAAACTATAAAGGTCTTTAAAAGAAAAGGAGGAATTAGTTTTAGACTTAGAATTTGGAAGTTTTCCCCTTTAGGTTTGGGAAATAATGTGAATTCAAAAAGCTGTAAGGATGCAAGTCCAGAAAAATAAAATATTGAGTAACCAAGTATTTTTGAATTTAATAGAAACTTGAAAATAACACTTTGAAAGACAAAAAAAATTAGGATTTGATGTTTTAAAAATTTAGAAGCTTTAGTTTTTGAAATAAGATGACAAATACCAAACCAAACTCTTAATGTGGAGTAGATAGGGATCATTTCGTAAGGAGTGATGGAAAAAGTGTACGGCTATATAGGAAATAACAACAATTACTTTTAAAAGTAACGATAGAAGTTTCCGTGGAGTATATAAGACATTAGTGAGAACCTAGGATTGTCGCTTCATGTGTGTAGACTATAGAAGAAAAATAAAGTGGTATTAGTAAGACAAACGTGGTTGAGGATGTGTATTGTAACAACCCTGAGATTGCAATTACCGAATAATAAATTAAAATTATGATTTTAAGTTGAAAAGGGAGCTAAACAAAAATTTTGGGAATTTAAATTTGCAATTGGTTTGCAAATTAAAGTATTTTGGGTTTAAAATGGGAAAATTAATATTTTTGGAATTTAATATTTAAAAGGGGAATTTTTAAATGTGATAATGGGTTTAATTGGCTAATGAGACAATTATATGGTTTTGATTAAAACTAGGTTACTACTTAGGATTTTTGTTCAAATGATAACATTAGAAAATTTTCTTTTAAATTTACATATGCACTTAAGTAATTGAACTAAGCCTTATTGGGTTGTAAAACCCTCATAACAAACCCATTAGCCTACCCATTCTATATAATATCTTAAACCCATTTCATAACCCTAACCCTCATCCTCTTCATAAATTCCTAAACCTAAACCTAAGCAAAATTAATGGCCTCCATTTAGAAGCTCCATCTCCATCTCTTCATAATTAGACTTGTTTAATCCTAGCAAGGTAATGCAATCCTAGGCCTAATCACCTTCTAATCTTTATTTTAATCTTTGAAATCTCTTTGTAATCCTTGGTTTTGTTCTCTTTTTAATTTTGAAGCTCTCTAATCCACATCCTCTTTGCTTTGGAAAGTTGCACTTGAAGTGTTTGCTTATTTGCTTGATTGGTAGAGGTAATTACTATTGATTAGTAATTAATGCTAGTTGTAATTTTGGTAATTACTTATTATTAATGATTATTGCTAGTTAACTTTGGTGATAATTTTGATGCCCAAAACTGAAAAAACACCCCTAAATCACTTAAATCACCAAAATCAGCTGGCTGATATTGTGCAGGCTGAAATAGTGATCTGGGTGCACCAGAACAGATCTGGATTGCACCCAGACTGGTGCAGACTAGCCCAGTTGGGCTAGCCAAGAGCAGGCCAGCCCCCTAGGGGGCTGACGCATGGCATTCCACCCAGCCCACGCGGGCTGGGCATGGAACCTACCCCCAGCCCGCCTGGGCTGGGGCATATGGGCGCGGGCCTAGGCCCGCGTCCCACAACCCCAGCCCAGCCGGGCTGGGGCAGGACATAAGTCCCCAGCCCGCCTGGGCTGGGGCATATGGGCGCGGGCCTAGGCCCGCGTCCCACATCCCCAGCCCAGTCGGGCTGGGGCAGGACTTAAGTCCCCAGCCCGCCTGGGCTGGGGCACATGGGCGCGGGCCTAGGCCCGCGTCCCACATCCCCAGCCCAGTCGGGCTGGGGCAGGACTTAAGTCCCCAGCCCGCCTGGGTTGGGGCATATGGGCGCGGGCCTAGGCCCGCGTCCCACATCCCCAGCCCAGCCGGGCTGGGGCAGGACTTAAGTCCCCAGCCCGCCTGGGCTGGGGCAAACGGACGCGGGCCTTGGCCCGCGTCCCACACCCCCAGCCCAGGCGGGCTGGGGCATGTCATTGGTCCCCAGCCCGCCTGGGCTGGGGCATACGGGCGCGGGCCTTGGCCCGCGTCCTATATCCCCAGCCCAGGCGGGCTGGGGCATGTATTATCTCCCAGCCCCGGACTGGGCTGGGGCAGGCTGTAGCGGGCCGGGCCCGCGTCAAAAAAAAAAAAAATTATTTTGTAAATCCTGTTTTTAGATTTTTATCTCCACTTCGCGATGCCGCCACGATCGCATCCGAAGTCGTAATTCGACGATTTTGGTCTCGTTGGAAAGGTGGAGTTTCGAACTCCATCTCTGGAAAATTTGAGCAAGATCGGAGTTCGTTTGGTACTTCGAATTTCATGTCGAAGTTGAACTCTGGTCGCTGTTGGTAAACAGTGTGAATCTTTTTCTGGGTTCAACTTTGAGACGTCGCTGCTACTTCGTCTCAACTCGGATTCCAGAAATTCTTCTTGTATCTTATAGTAGGGATGTTGGACTATATTCCTACAAGTTTTCATGTCATTTGGATTCAGTTTGCTGGTCCAAATAAATTGCCGAACTTGGGTTCGCAGCAGTTTTTGAATGGTCAAACACTTAGAATGAAAATCAAATATCCCTTCTGTTTCCAGCTTTTGAGCGCCACTCCGCGATGCCGCCACATTCGCATCGGAAGTCGGAATTCGACGTTTTTGGTCTCGTTAGAAAGGTGGAGTTCCGAACTCCATCTCAGGAAAATTTGGACAACATTGGACTTCGTTTGGTACTTCGAATTTCGTGTCGAAGTTGAACTCTGGTCGCTGTTTGTAAATAGTGTTAATCTTGTTCTGGGTCCAACTTTGAGACGTCGCTGCCGCTTCGTCTCAACTCGGAATCCAGAAATTCTTTTTGCATCCTAAAGTAGGGATGTTGGACTACATGGCTGCAAATTTTCATGATATTTGGACACAATTTTCTGGTCCAAATAAATTGTCGAACTTGGGTTCACAGCTGTTTTTGAATGTTTACAAACACTTAGAATATTTTTGATGATTTTCTGGTTTTCATTGATTTCTTTGAGATTTGTCTCTAGATTTCGTACACGGGTTTTATGAATCATTTTCAAAAGATTTTTCACTCTTAAATGGCTTTTGAGAATTATTATATAATATTATTTTAATTATTAAATTAATTACTCCATAATAGGAGACCTTTCAAAAGACCGTTTTAAAAGTGATTTCGAAAATCAATTATAAATCCGTTTTACACCATTATTTTCTATAATAAAAATCTCACACTCACTTTTAGCACGTCGAGCGAAGTGGAAAGGTGCTTAAACGTTTAGGAAATCTCCGGCCTATGGAAACCGTGTGTATTTTCTTTCCGGTTAATCCCCGACCTATTCGATTGATCGTTTTGACCTTTGGGTCTAGTTTACCGATGATATGAGGTAGACTTTTTATTGTTTGGAGTGTGAGCTTGCTATTGGTTAGGAAACCGTTTAGTGCGAACGTGGGGTATGGGACTCATTGTTAACACTTTGCGGGTTCCTCTCCAAGAAGTTAGTGACACATTAGCCTCTGGGCGGCCAGTACTGGACCTCTGGGTCACCATGCCTCTGGGCAACCGTCTCTGGACACCTGCTCTATGGAGCAGTTTATTTTTCGGCGTGTGCCTCTGGGCCTTTATCCTTCTGGGAAGGATCTCTCCGTCTCGCGCGTTTCGCATCGGTGCGAGTGATCGATCACAACTCTACAGTACTTGGCAACAACGACTCTGGTCGGTGCACGTGCAACATTTGTATTATTTGATGATTTTTATATCCATTCGAGTACCGCCATTCGGCGTTGGTTCTATGGAACCATACGATGTAAGTGCGATTACCTTGTGGATTCACAGTGTCTCTGGACACTGCTTTTCAGTGTTTGATTTCATTGATTTTTCAGTATATCCCCATTGCTCTTTGGAGCATCGATCTTTGCTTGGGCATTGATTACAGACTCTGGTCACTCTTGGGATTATTGCCTATGGGCATCTTTTTATAGCTTTGGCTACGCCGATGATACGAGGCGATTTTATTTATTCTACACTTTGGTGTTGATTTATCTTTGGAGATTTTTATTGTTTATTGATGATTAGGGATCGTCATTATATTCATGTGGTTCATAATATACTTCTCTTTGGATAAGTACTGTTTTACTTATGTACCGCATTATTATATATCTCAGTTATTACTGATTGTTTAGCTAGCCTGACCCGAGTGTTTTCGCTCGGGTCAGACCGAGTTGTTTCAGGTTAGGTCTCTGGACTTAGCTGCTCTGTGCTTCCGCTTTGGACTTATCTGCTATGCTTTTGAGATAGCTTATCTTAGTGTCTGCTTATGTTATTATTCAGACTCTTATATGTACATATTTTTGACTCACATGTGTGAGCAGTGGCTTTGTACCCACTTATGATATTTGGATCTGTATTGACGATGTATTGTTCTGGGATTTTATATCTGTTATGTGATTCTGTTCTGTGATGCTATTTCATTATGTTATTATGCTTTGTCCTGATAGATCTTTAGCCATTTGTAATTTCGTTATAAGTATTTACCGAATATGTCGAACCACCTGATTGAGAAAAATTTAAATAGATTCCACCTTTCGACGTATTCGGTAGATAGTTATAGCTTGATTATAAATGGTCGCTTCCACTATACTCTATTCTCCGCTTTAATAGACAGTATTACTCCTGTAATACTCTTTGTTACAGTGGGTCTCGGAGTGGGGCGTTACAGCTTGGTATCAGAGCTTGGTTTCAGGAATAAGCATAATAAACACAGAACAGTAACACTTAGTACAATACATCCTAGTATGATTCGAATATTACAAAGCCCTTTCCTCATGACATTGGATAGATAAGTTAGGAATATGTTTAGGAATACATTTATATTCCGTAGTATTCCATTTGAATTATCTATCTTTGAAATCGTGCTTAACTCGCATCTTCATCTCAGCCTCGAGGTATGCATCCTTCCGTTCTCGAAGGTTCTATTTTATTTCACGATCAGTCTATTAGAGTTCTTTTGATACAGGTGTCTCTCACTCATTCGTATCAAAGGAACTAGTTGATACTTTATCTTTGGATGTTACTTGTATGGTTTCTTCACTAAGGATTGTGAATCCCATTGGTGGATCCACGACCCTTAGCTTGCTCTGTGAGAATAGAAATATTGATCTTTGTGGATTTTCTTTCCGTGCGAATCTGCACGTTGTGGATTAGATATTATAGACGATTTCTATATTTAAGGAATTGCGGGGATGCAATTTTCTTAAGGGGGGGAGTCTGTAACAACCCTGAGATTGCAATTACCGAATAATAAATTAAAATTATGATTTTAAGTTGAAAAGGGAGCTAAACAAAAATTTTGGGAATTTAAATTTGCAATTGGTTTGCAAATTAAAGTATTTTGGGTTTAAAATGGGAAAATTAATATTTTTGGAATTTAATATTTAAAAGGGGAATTTATAAATGTGATAATGGGTTTAATTGGCTAATGAGACAATTATATGGTTTTGATTAAAACTAGGTTACTACTTAGGATTTTTGTTCAAATGATAACATTAGAAAATTTTCTTTTAAATTTACATATGCACTTAAGTAATTGAACTAAGCCTTATTGGGTTGTAAAACCCTCATAACAAACCCATTAGCCTACCCATTCTATATAATATCTTAAACCCATTTCATAACCCTAACCCTCATCCTCTTCATAAATTCCTAAACCTAAACCTAAGCAAAATTAATGGCCTCCATTTAGAAGCTCCATCTCCATCTCTTCATAATTAGACTTGTTTAATCCTAGCAAGGTAATGCAATCCTAGGCCTAATCACCTTCTAATCTTTATTTTAATCTTTGAAATCTCTTTGTAATCCTTGGTTTTGTTCTCTTTTTAATTTTGAAGCTCTCTAATCCACATCCTCTTTGCTTTGGAAAGTTGCACTTGAAGTGTTTGCTTATTTGCTTGATTGGTAGAGGTAATTACTATTGATTAGTAATTAATGCTAGTTGTAATTTTGGTAATTACTTATTATTAATGATTATTGCTAGTTAACTTTGGTGATAATTTTGATGCCCAAAACTGAAAAAAAACACCCCTAAATCACTTAAATCACCAAAATCAGCTGGCTTATATTGTGCAGGCTGAAATAGTGATCTGGGTGCACCAGAACAGATCTGGATTGCATCCAGACTGGTGCAGACTAGCCCAGTTGGGCTAGCCAAGAGCAGGCCAGCCCCCTAGGGGGCTGACGCATGGCATTCCACCCAGCCCACGCGGGCTGGGCATGGAACCTACCCCCAGCCCGCCTGGGCTGGGGCATATGGGCGCGGGCCTAGGCCCGCGTCCCACAACTCCAGTCCAGCCGGGCTGGGGCAGGACATAAGTCCCCAGCCCGCCTGGGCTGGGGCATATGGGCGCGGGCCTAGGCCCGCGTCCCACATCCCCAGCCCAGTCGGGCTGGGGCAGGACTTAAGTCCCCAGCCCGCCTGGGCTGGGGCATATGGGCGCGGGCCTAGGCCCGCGTCCCACATCCCCAGCCCAGCCGGGCTGGGGCAGGACTTAAGTCCCCAGCCCGCCTGGGCTGGGGCAAACGGACGCGGGCCTTGGCCCGCGTCCCACACCCCCAGCCCAGGCGGGCTGGGGCATGTCATTGGTCCCCAGCCCGCCTGGGCTGGGGCATACGGGCGCGGGCCTTGGCCCGCGTCCTATATCCCCAGCCCAGGCGGGCTGGGGCATGTATTATCTCCCAGCCCCGGACTGGGCTGGGGCAGGCTGTAGCGGGCCGGGCCCGCGTCAAAAAAAAAAAAAAATTATTTTGTAAATCCTGTTTTTAGATTTTTATCTCCACTTCGCGATGCCGCCACGATCGCATCCGAAGTCGTAATTCGACGATTTTGGTCTCGTTGGAAAGGTGGAGTTTCGAACTCCATCTCTGGAAAATTTGAGCAAGATCGGAGTTCGTTTGGTACTTCGAATTTCATGTCGAAGTTGAACTCTGGTCGCTGTTGGTAAACAGTGTGAATCTTTTTCTGGGTTCAACTTTGAGACGTCGCTGCTACTTCGTCTCAACTCGGATTCCAGAAATTCTTTTTGTATCTTATAGTTGGGATGTTGGACTATATTCCTACAAGTTTTCATGTCATTTGGATTCAGTTTGCTGGTCCAAATAAATTGCCGAACTTGGGTTCGCAGCAGTTTTTGAACGGTCAAACACTTAGAATGAAAATCAAATATCCCTTCTGTTTCCAGCTTTTGAGCGCCACTCCGCGATGCCGCCACGTTCGCATCGGAAGTCGGAATTCGACGTTTTTGGTCTCGTTAGAAAGGTGGAGTTCCAAGCTCCATCTCAGGAAAATTTGGACAACATTGGACTTCTTTTGGTACTTCGAATTTCATGTCGAAGTTGAACTCTGGTCGCTGTTTGTAAACAGTGTTAATCTTGTTCTGGGTCTAACTTTGAGACGTCGCTGCCGCTTCGTCTCAACTCGGAATCCAGAAATTATTTTTGCATCCTAAAGTAGGGATGTTGGACTACATGCCTGCAAATTTTCATGACATTTGGACACAGTTTGCTGGTCCAAATAAATTGTCGAACTTGGGTTCACAGCTGTTTTTGAATGTTTACAAACACTTAGAATATTTTTGATGATTTTCTGGTTTTCATTGATTTCTTTGAGATTTGTCTCTAGATTTCGTACACGGGTTTTATGAATCATTTTCAAAAGATTTTTTACTCTTAAATGGCTTTTGAGAATTATTATATAATATTATTTTAATTATTAAATTAATTACTCCATAATAGGAGACCTTTCAAAAGACCGTTTTAAAAGTGATTTCGAAAATCAATTATAAATCCGTTTTACACCATTATTTTCTATAATAAAAATCTCACACTCACTTTTAGCACGTCGAGCGAAGTGGAAAGGTGCTTAAACGTTTAGGAAATCTCCGGCCTATGGAAACCGTGTGTATTTTCTTTCCGGTTAATCCCCGACCTATTCGATTGATCGTTTTGACCTTTGGGTCTAGTTTACCGATGATATGAGGTAGACTTTTTATTGTTTGGAGTGTGAGCTTGCTATTGGTTAGGAAACCGTTTAGTGCGAACGTGGGGTATGGGACTCATTGTTAACACTTTGCGGGTTCCTCTCCAAGAAGTTAGTGACACATTAGCCTCTGGGCGGCCAGTACTGGACCTCTGGGTCACCATGCCTCTGGGCAACCGTCTCTGGACACCTGCTCTATGGAGCAGTTTATTTTTCGGCGTGTGCCTCTGGGCCTTTATCCTTCTGGGAAGGATCTCGCCGTCTCGCGCGTTTCGCATCGGTGCGAGTGATCGATCACAACTCTACAGTACTTGGCAACAACGACTCTGGTCGGTGCACGTGCAACATTTGTATTATTTAATGATTTTTATATCCATTCGAGTACCGCCATTCGGCGTTGGTTCTATGGAACCATACGATGTAAGTGCGATTACCTTGTGGATTCACAGTGTCTCTGGACACTGCTTTTCAGTGTTTGATTTCATTGATTTTTCAGTATATCCCCATTGCTCTTTGGAGCATCGATCTTTGCTTGGGCATTGATTACAGACTCTGGTCACTCTTGGGATTATTGCCTATGGGCATCTTTTTATAGCTTTGGCTACGCCGATGATACGAGGCGATTTTATTTATTCTACACTTTGGTGTTGATTTATCTTTGGAGATTTTTATTGTTTATTGATGATTAGGGATCGTCATTATATTCATGTGGTTCATAATATACTTCTCTTTGGATAAGTACTGTTTTACTTATGTACCGCATTATTATATATCTCAGTTATTACTGATTGTTTAGCTAGCCTGACCCGAGTGTTTTCGCTCGGGTCAGACCGAGTTGTTTCAGGTTAGGTCTCTGGACTTAGCTGCTCTGTGCTTCCGCTTTGGACTTATCTGCTATGCTTTTGAGATAGCTTATCTTAGTGTCCGCTTATGTTATTATTCAGACTCTTATATGTACATATTTTTGACTCACATGTGTGAGCAGTGGCTTTGTACCCACTTATGATATTTGGATCTGTATTGACGATGTATTGTTCTGGGATTTTATATCTGTTATGTGATTCTGTTCTGTGATGCTATTTCATTATGTTATTATGCTTTGTCCTGATAGATCTTTAGCCATTTGTAATTTCGTTATAAGTATTTACCGAATATGTCGAACCACCTGATTGAGAAAAATTTAAATAGATTCCACCTTTCGACGTATTCGGTAGATAGTTATAGCTTGATTATAAATGGTCGCTTCCACTATACTCTATTCTCCGCTTTAACAGACAGTATTACTCCCGTAATACTCTTTGTTACAGTGGGTCTCGGAGTGGGGCGTTACATGTATTCTCGATTTTGAGAAATTTGGAAAGAGCATCTTCCTTTAGTGGAATTTACGTATAGTAACAGTCTTCAAGTTAGCATTGGAATGACACCTCTCGAAGCTCTTTATGGAAGACTACGCAAGTCGCCTTCATGTTGGATAGAGTCTACAGAGAGATTGCCTTGGTTCCGACATGGTTAAAGAGACTTCGAAGAAGACTAATTTGATTAGGAGAAAATTCGTATCTCATATCCATATCTCTTTGATAATAAGTTTTTGAATTTCCTATTTCCATCTTTAGTTTTGAATAGGTTCTTTCCTTTATTATCCTTTGGGAGGGTAGAACTTAGGATTTAACCTATGGATGGTAGGATTTAATGTAAACATGTTATTAGAACATGTTATGTATGATGGATGCTAGTGGTTGCAAGTGTTTGCTAATGGATGCTAATGGATGCATATACTTACACTAGGCACTATTATCTTTTAGGGATTGGTCTAACTAGGACACTAGAGCATATGCATATGGATGTGTGCACATTTGCATTTTTATTTTATCTTTCATGGTTGCTATAAATGGATGATTATCACATGACTGTTGCATTTGGATGATGGTTGTAGCACGCAGGTAGAACTATCAATTATCATTAGGAAATTTTGCATTCATTTGGATAAATGACACAGACATGATTGCATAAAAGGAGGTCAACTGAATCAGTGGGTCTCCTAATCTTTTGCGTTAGTTAGGGACATCGACACTACACTAATTGCATAAGTATCATAAATCGCATTAGAAAAACTTAAGGACAATGGATGAATGGGTGATGATTGAGTAGTTGTTTGTAGAACTTGGATGAAAACATTTATTTCATTCTTCTATCCTTAGAAATTTCGGAGACGAAATCCCTTAAGGTAGGGAGAATGTAACAACCCAAAATTTAACCTATAATAGTTAATTAAAAAATTAATTGAATGATAAAATAACTTTGTGACATTATCAGAATTGAGCCACGGGAGTTACACCATTGTGTCCGTGGTAATTTTCTGGTCAATTTCTATATATAGAACGTCATAATCCGAGCTAGAACGAAGAAGGTACGAATTAAACAAGAAATAAGAAGAAGAATATATATATATATATATATATATAGGGCTCGGTCGACACCTAGATCAACCTACCCACTGCCTAGGTCGGCCGGCATGTCGAACTAGCAAGGCGGGCAGTCGGCCCCTAGGTCGACCCGCCTTGTTGAATGAACGAAGAATTTAATTCTTCGTTTCTGTAAGTTTCGAACACGTCATTTTGGGTTATTTCCTCTCATCTGGTGCGTCCGTGCTTCCATCCGACGGCTCCTATCCAGCATATGATGTGGTTGCACCAAATTCACTCCAAATCCAACGGTATGAGATCCACAAACGCCACTATAAATAAGACCATAGGCCTAGCTATTTTTCTCATTCTAGATTTTCTCCATTTGGGTTCACCTTCTCAGGTAGGACCCTAAAAGGAATAATTTTCCGAGGAGAAGATCATTTTAAATTATAATATTTAATACCCTCAAGTGGGTCCGGGAAGACCATGGGAAGAGATAAGGACCACAAGTGAGTGATTAGTAAATATTTTAGTCTTTTAAGTAATTTAAAATAATAGGGTTTCCAATAGTTGTAGTTTTTCTACGATTTTGGAATAACCTTTTTATCAATTTATTTTCAGTTTTAGACTTATTTTTCAATCTATTTCCTTTTAGCTATTCTTTTTAGTTATTTTTAGTTAATTACTATTAATTATAGCTTTTCCATTTATTTACAGTATTTATAATTTATTGTTATTTACGTTTTATTTACATATTTTCTACGTTTGGGATTTTCTTCTGTAATTGTCAGTTTCTTTCTATTTTTCCTTTTTTCGCGTATGGAATAGAATAGATTAAAACGCGAATATGGACTAAATAATAAGAACACTGATATTACAGAAAATAAGATGTAAATGTGAAGACTGTAATAAATTGGACTTGGACTGAATTTAAGCCTAATTATGATGTATAATTATGATTAAGAAGAGTAAAAAGAGAATGTGACTTATTTTTATACTTAGACCTTGGGTTAAGTTAATAAGCAATATTATAACATAGGTTATAATTAGAAACAAAACAGAAAAAGGCTTATTTTGAGACTTAGAATAAATTAATAAGCAAAGATAGCAAGGATAATAGTAAAGGCTTATTTAAATAATTTATACTAAGTTAAAAGCAAAAGTAGGACATGTACCAACAACATTCCCTATTTTCTATGGACACAGTTGTCTCACAATAGCCTGAAGTGAGATGAGGGCACGCTTATGCTGTTTAGGGTAGATAAAAGGTCAATAATTAAAAGTCCAAATCATGAGGATTTGGACAAGGGGCGCAACTAGATTTTGTTTGACATGGAATAGTACCAACAACATTCCCTATTTCTATGGACACAAGTGTCTCACTATAGCCTGAAGTGAGATAAGGGCATGCTTATGTAGTCTAGGGTAAATAAAAGGTCAAAAGAGGGAGCAACAGATAGTGTGAACCCAACGGTGGTCGAGCATGTGGCCTCAGTGCAAGGGATATAATTAGCTATAGGGTTCCAAGTGCTTAGTAGGTTCCTTTCGTAGGCACTGTTGTCTAGCTCACAGTAGACACATTAGTAGAAGGTTGATCAAAGGGTAGAATTAGGACTTCAGCCTAATTAAAGTAGGATTGGGAATTCAGCCTAATCAAAACAGTTATCTAAGACAAGTGCAAACAATCGAAGTTATCAAATCGAATTAATCTAATAGTTAAATCGTATTTATTTCCAGCTTTATCTTTCCTCCTATTTCTTTATTTCCTTTTATACTAGAACTGTTGCAAAGTCTATTATCTTTACCTTGCTTAAGAATACTAATAATTTCTATCATTCACCTGACTTTTAGTCTGACCCACTCCTCTATTTTCCCTTTTTCCCCCATTGGCCAGCATGGGCAAGGAAGGTAGATTAAGGACTCTTGGAGACTTCGGCTGTGGAGTTTTTCTCATGTATTTCTCTCCTTCATTTTCAGTTTTTAGTTCACTTAATGCACTGGTACTTTTATTTGAGAGGGATAGTTTTTGTACTTTGATTTTTATGAGACTGAGAATATGGTTTTCATAAGACATGTATTGGTATTTTGAGACATCTTGTGTATTTGGTTTTATAACTCTATTTTAAGAAGTTTGATTTTTAATAAGTTATTGTTTTAATTGTTTCCGCTGTTATTATTTATTTTTTCTTGTGAATCTTAGTCTCTGTAAGATTTAGTTATACCTACAACGCACCACATCTTTTAGTGTGTCCTTTTGGGTATACTAAGTGTGGGGTGTTTCATTTACTGTAATACTCTACATGTAAGTAATACTTCTGCGGTCATTTCGGCATATTCTATTTCATAGCTTTGTTCAGAACTATGTAGTAGCTTGGACTAGCCAATTCTATAGCTAATCCCTACTTATGCTCAATTGAGTTCGTTTCAACAAAGTGTTGGTGTAAATGCCTTAGTCCGTAGGGCTGATTACTTTGACTACTAAACCAACATGTTTTGGAAGACTAGGTCTCCTAAGCAATAAGTTCGATTGCCCCAGTTCGATTGACACGATAGCTCCTATCTTCGGGAATTAGGGACTTTGTTGCTTGATCCCAAGATCTTTTGTAATGATGTCGGTATGTATTAGAAAGATGCGTTTTTGGCATCTTTTGCTAAAGTAAATTCTTCCGAGTCCGACTTTGAGATCCTAATCATGTGTTGGTTTCTATCTTTGGAAACTCATACACGGATGACTCAACTCTATGGATTTTTCCTTGATGTTGTGAATCTTAAGATAGCATGAGATGCCAGAAGGTAGGGCTAAAGATTCAATCAAACTCTTGCTTCTATTTCTGAAAGTCGATGTATCGATAGTTTCATTTTTGGCTTTCTTCTTAGCATCACCAAACTTCGGGTAATGGCATATTCCTACAAGTTTTAACCAAATGATCGAGTTAGACCGTAAGTAGGTCATCGATCCTTCTCATCATCGCCAGACTATGAGCGACGATTAATTTCTAAATGTTAAATCCTTCATTTCCTTTGTTGGCGATTTTGTTGCCATAATGCTCTGTTTTGTGATACAGAATCGTTATCTTACCAATCTCGTGGTTATTCGTGTTTGGATTTTTGAAACATTTCTTTCGATCAAGTATCTATGCTTCTATCCCTTCTTGAGGGACTAGCTATTTCAAATGCCTGTATTTGGGCCATTGTGAAAGATGGAAATCTGTGGGGCGAATTGCTTAATTGCTTCTGTCTGGCTCTCAATCCCATTCTGGAATTGATGAAGTTTGGGGATTTTATTTTCGACCTTCCATGATTACTCCCGCATGTTCTTGGCCATGCATGCTCTTCTTAGTTGCCGACGTTGTCATATAAGTTTTGTTCATATGTCAACTCCTATCTTTGAGAATTGATAACCTAGTTGCTTGGTTCCAAGCAACATTTCCTCGAGGCTGCCTATCTTTTGGTTGTGTCTAAATTCTTTCTAAGTTGAATTTAGGAAATTCGTTTGTGCACCAGCCTTCATTCCTAGAAATTAGTACACGGGCAATTCAATCCTAGGATTTCCTTTCGACGCTACTTTATTCCTGTGCAGTGGTTGATTCCTGTGATGAAAGGTCGAACCATCCAGCTGACCTATGAAGGGATATGCCTTTCGGTCATCTCCTGTCATTGGGTAACGGTAGTTTTCTAAAGGGAAGGTAGAAACTCAGTTGAGGACCTACTTCTATCTCCGGAAGCTTGTACATCGATGGTTCACTGCGATTAATGTTTCTCATCAACCTTGTAGATTAAAGTTTTCTTGGCATTGTTGGGGCAATACTGGTACTTAGTCATAGCAACGCCAGTACTTAAAAGATAAAAGAAGGCCTTGGCATTGGCGAGGCAACACCGACACTTAAGAGGTTGGGATCGATTTTCCCCATCGATTCGGCTATGCTCTTAATCCAGTTGGGTACTAGTTTCGGCCTTCGAAAACTAGCACTTCGATTTTTGGATTGTAGAAGTGTTTTCTTAGTGCTGCCTGTCTTCGAGCAGTGTTATAGTCATGTTGGTGAGGGTTGAATCATTCATCTGATCCTGTAGAATTGAGTAGATTCCTTTTAACCCTGTGTGGCTGTTTTCTCAACGTTACTTAAATCTGGGCGATGCCATAATCTGGAAGGGTGAGAGTCCCAGGCGTTTCCACTGCCTAGCTTTGTTTATAACCACCAAGTATTACCCTTGGAGATGCAAGACTGTTGCTTAACCAATTCCATAGTTATTCTTATTAACGAAAAACCGAACTTCCTCCCACCGGTTTTTGTTATGATATGATGACTATCTATGGAACCCTTCGTTTATGGCCAAGACCCTTCACTTCTAGGTGTCAAACTCTAGGTTCTTATAGAAAATCTGAAATTGTGGAGCAAGTCATCACATTGCCCTTAGAGCGGCTGTGTTCATTCCTATACTGATCATGAACCGGTAGGGTTCGATAGTGTTTTTCTTGAATCCTGACACTTAAACTTGCTTGTTTCAGGCCATATGCATTATGGTGGACTAATAGAATTATTGTGGATATCAACCTTATTCGTTGGTTCCAATCTTTAGGAATCAATGGTTTAGCTTCTCAATATTGAGCGTTCTCTCCTTGCCGTTGTCTACCTTTAGATAACAATTGTTTTTTTGCAAGTTAGGGGTTGAGACCTTATTCGAGCACTTGCTTCTGTCTTTGGAAGCCGCTGGGTGGATGACTTGATTCTGGAAACGTCTTTCATCATTTTCTAACTCTGGTCGACGGTAAGTCCCTCCTTTCATTGCTTATTTCTGAGCGATGGTGAATTTTAAGGAGTTCGATTTTCTTGTCGATATGACAGTATGGAGTTCTTGATGTTGTTGAGGAAATATTGATGTTTAGCAGGTTAGAGCAGTTTCCTTTTTAATTCCACATTCATCCAGCCTATTATATTGCTTAGTTTTGTTGCGATTGCCAATTTTCTATGTTCAACGTTATAGAACCATAGAATGATTTTTTGTCCTGACCAAGCGTTAGTGTGTTATGTGTTGTCGATCCATAGGGCTGATTACTCTGAACACTTGATGCGTGACTTGATGTTCTGGGCGGCTCTCTGGATACCCTCCATCAAAGTTGTGTCGTAGCTCCTATCTTTGGGAGCTCGTGACTTGAATGTGTTAACTTTAGACATTTTGGTCAAGGAATTCTTTGTTGAAATCTTGGTTTGGGAACTTTTTGGCATTTCCCTGAGCAATGCCGATCCTTTTGGTTGGTAGGGAACAGTTCCTGTTAATCCTAAAATAAACAAGTATCCTGGTGTTGTCAAGACAACACCGATACTTAGAGAATTTTGACGGTCCGATAATGATGTCGGAGCAACATTGAGTTGTATTTGCGCAGCTTATGAGATGTGTGGTTTCTGAGAGCGTGCAGCTTACGATATGCACGGCTTCTAGTAGTGCGTGGCTTATGGGTGGCGTGGCTTATGAGAGTGCGCGACTTATAGGATGCACAGCTTTTTGCGACGACCCGAAATTTTGGATATTTGAAATGGGAATATTTAATTGATTTTAAATATTCAAAAGGTTAATTTTAACTTAAATTTCAAATATCTCTATTTATTGGATAATTAAAATTTTTGAATTTAATAATTTGAAGTTGGGTAAAATGTTGAATCGGAGTTTTAAGCCTGTTAAAAATAATTTAAAGGCATGTAAAATTTATATTAATAATACTGAAGACAATGCCACTTTCAAAATTGAATTTGGAAGTGTTTTGCTCAATTTTAAAAATATATTATTTAAATTGACGTTTAAAAATAGCCTTCCGAGGCACAGTCTCGGAATTCGACGAAGCCAGTTTCATTGGATCCGTAATAGTGTATTATTATTGGATTTCAAATTTCGTAGTGATTGGAGTTGTTGTGTGAGCGTACGACATATAAACGCGTTGAAATTTATATCGAGACAAATTGAATTTAAATAAAATATACACATATTAATTGAACAGTCAACCTTTCCATTTCCGCCGTATTTCTTTCGCATCAAAACTTTTTCAGTACCTCAAATCAATGTTCATCCACTGCTTCACGCAACCCATCCTCTCACGTTTAAAATCACGTCCTTTTGTTCCCCTCATTTTTTACTCGAGCCAGTTGAAGAAAAGCTTGAATTCTTTATCCTCCTATCTTCAGTTTGAAAAGAAAATCTACTCTAAAAAGTTTTAATGGCTGAACTCAAAAAATGCCGAGCCTTTTTTCTCTTTCAATTCGAAAATCTAAAATCGAGCAAAAAAAATATGAATCTCGCATCCATGCCCTCAGTTCAATTCGCAGAAAGCCCTTGGCCTTCAAAATCGAATCCATGTCCTTATAAACTAAAAGAGAATGCCTCCCTCCTTCTGTTTTAATTCACGAAATTAGAAAAAAAAGGGGGGTCGAGCTCCTTTCCATTTCGATGTCGAATTTCCCTTGCCCCTTTTCTAATCAAACGCGACAGTGTAGAAGGGGAAGACGAGTGGGCGAGGCAGTGACGTACGTAAGCGTGCGCGAGGCACGATACGAGCAGTATGGTGGAGGGTGTTCGATGGTCAAGGCTCGTAAGGGGGATGGCGGCGGCTCGTGTAGGGTTTCGCGAGGTCGTAGTAGCGACGATGGCGGTCGGGTCGAAGCAGCGACCTGGTTGCTGGCGACTAGCTCGAGGTTTGGCAGTAAGGTCTTTTTATTTTTATTTCCTGTTAATATAAATATTTATATATTTATATACATGGATTGAATATATACAGTAAAGTAAATATATATGCAAATTATATATATATATATAAAATAATAATAATAATAATAATAATATATGTTTTCAGTAAAGTAGATTGCTGTGAAGCAAAAAACAAAGTTTTAAAATAAAGATATATATATATATATAAATACACACAGATGTATGGGAAAGCAGGAATTATTTTATATAGTTAAAGTTTAGAAAAAGGGAATTTTATAATGCTGTAAAGTTTATATATAAATTTGATTTTCATGAAATCTGTTTAAGTTATTTTTAAAATGTATATAGGTTATTTTAGTATATGTAGATACAAAGAAAAATGAAATGTTCATATATACATATTCTCACTTAAGGGTTAAATTTTAAAATAAATGGAGATTTATTTGTATAATAAAATCTAAAAATTATTTTAGTTACTAAAAGATTTAATTTAAAAAGGAAAAATTAGTTTTAAATTTAAATACTTACTTAAATTAAATCAGTACTCTAATTAAATTATTAGTTTAAAATAAAATCATTGGTTAATTAAATTTATCAAATGGAAATTTAATTGTTCGATTGGTTCAAATATTAATTAAATCATCTAATGTTATTCAAGGTCTGAAATCATGGAGAAAACAAGCCGATCGGATTAAATTTACAAACTAAAGGGGTAAAGGTGAGTTAATCTCACTCATCTGGGTTGTTATTTAAATTTAAACGATTAAATTTAAATAATTGATTGAATGGTTGGATTGATTGGATGTGGTATATTATATAGTATATATATAGTATGTATTGGAGTGATTGATTTCCTGCATTATATAGCGGATGAGACCCTATGCGCCGCATAATAGCGGATGATATCATATAAACCCATATACCGCGATATTCCACCTCGAAGTGGAATTGGTATTGTGCTAACATCCGTGGATGTAGGGAAACAGTTTGGAGGGATCCAACTGGATTCCTCAAAATTATTTAGATTGATCTGATAATTCTATGACATGATTATTTGATATTCTATGTTGAATTATATTGACCATATTGGAAATTGAAAATTTATTGATTGCTCTGGCTTGATTATATATATATTTTGGAATTTTGAGAATTGAAATATATATATAGATGAAGTTTGGATTTTTAAAGTAAATAAAAAGGAATCTTTTTAAATAAATAATTATAAGGAACCTGGATAATTTAAAATGATTTGGAAGAATAAAAGTTGATTTCTAAATTGTAACAAATAACCCCAAGTATGGAAAAGAAGATATTTTGAATAAATAAATTCAAGTGATAATATTTAAAAGGAGTAAAGAATTTATTTTCAAAAAAAATTCAAGATTTAAATTGGTTTGGTAAAGATAAGGAAGAAATTTGTAAATAAGTATGAAATCTGTGGATTCAAGTTAAATAAGGTTTTAAAATCCTAATTTAGAAGCTTAATCTGGAATTAATGAAATTAACGAATTTTAAAATAAATTTGAGTGAGTAAAGAATTTATTTTTAAATGGAATTAATTTGGAAATCAATTTGAAATTTTGGTAAAGTAATTGAATTGGGTCAAAAAGATGGATGAGACTATGAAGTTTATAAACTGGGTTTATAAAGTAATATATCAGTGGATATTTTGAAGAATAAATTCAAGGTGGGAATTTATTAAAGGAATGGGTAAATGTGATTGAAAATAAATAGTGATTTATTTTTAAAGATGTGAGAGAGAAGTGTATTTCCCCGAATAGCCAAGTACGTTTCCAAAGCAAAGTTTTAAGTATAAGTTAAAGGTTTAAAAGTGTTTAAAAGTATGTTTTAGAAAATTTATTATTTTTAAATGTTTAAAGTTTAAAGGTAAGTATTTCTCAAATTTAATTTAGTATTAATTATTTAAAGGTAACTTGGTATTGTGTTTTAAGGGATAAAAATGTAGTTTTATATTTTATTAAGTAGCTTTATTTTAAATATTCCTAAAGTATATATCTTTGAATAAAGTATTAAAGTAGTTTTAATTTAAATGTTTTGTTTAAAAGTATATTCTAAAATATAGTGTTTTAAATTCCTTTTAAAATTTAAAGTGTTTGTACTTGGTGATTTCAGTGGAAATAAAAATATTTGGGAAATTTATTCATGAGAGAAGGACGGTTTTGAAACTGTTTTCAAAGGGTTAAAAACTGGAAATATATCCTACGAAGATATTTTGAGATTAATAAATAATTTGGAAAATTATTTATTGTTTGATGGATGTTTGTGAATGTTAATTGATAATTAAATAACCGACTATCAATATTGGCCAATGCACTGATTGTTTTGAAGAGACCGGGATCGAGAATTATTTCTCGAAAACCTCTTCGATCCGGTTCGTACGTTTTCGTGGCGAAAACGAGTTTGGAATCGAAGATGGAGCAGTGAAGTGCAAGGGCTAGTCGCTACTAATCCTCAGGGTGATTCCAACATGGATGTAGTAGGAGTAGTGCCTTCGGTTCCATTCGGACCCGGGACGGACTTGTATGGATGAATGCTTTCGGAACATCGTCAGGTGGACGATGGGCATTCTAAGGGATATGTTCTATAAAGGTAATGCTTAGCCTCAAGCCTCATCAACCGGGACTGACTGAAAATCAAGGGTTATGCAGCAAGGTTATGTGGGTAGCGCCCATTAGGGTAAGGTCATCCCTGTATAGATGTCCCTTTTTATTTCGGATTAGTGGTGCGGTTGCTGATCCCAACCGTGGGGTGATCTTAATCGGAATTACCCTTAGGTAGTTCCGGTCTTGTGTTGTAGGGGATCGGGCATGGTCCTCGGTACGCTGATCTAGACCAGGTACTGTGACAGGTGGTACCCCAGTGCCTATTCATTAGTTGGAAATCCATTCTCCCTACGCGCATGTATGGTTTTGATTGTGCCCAACTATTGCTGAAACGTGAGATGCAAGCATTTCAGCTAGATTCTATTTTACTTTCTATAGACACTATTATAATATCAGACGAATTTGATAAAAAGTGTTTTGGCTATCGTATGGTAAAAACCCGACATGTTTATTAGTGGCGTGGTCTTACAAGATGCTTTTGTTTTCAAAGGATTTTGGAAACTTTAATAATCCAATTGAGTGTGTTTTCTCACGTTGGTTTTCAAGACTGACTCGGGTGTTATTTTATTATAATGCACGGGTCAGACGAGTATTATAGATTACAGGATGGATTGCTGTGGAGCTCAGGAGACGAGCTGGATGGCGAGGTGTAGCATACGTACTTGATGTATTATTCCGCTGTGTTGTAAGTTGTATTGTCTGTTGGTGAGGATAAGTTAATATAACTGTCCAGTTGTGTTTTATTGATTGTGTATACTCTAATGATGTAATGTATAAACAGATTTGCTTTTGTGTAAAGATCAGTTATTAACTATTATATATTATTCCGCTGTGATTGTGAGATTCTGATGTTGATTTTCTATTTTTTTTCTTCTACCTCTTTCTTCTTTAACCTTAATGGTTTGTATTTCCGTTCACTTTGAGTCGATATGTTGGAGAATAGTGTCGATTCAAGGGGTACGGTTTTGCGGGCTATTACAGTGGTATTAGAGCTTAGGCTGGCAAGAACCTTGGCTCTGGTGAGGATTACTCATTGAAATAGAGTCTGTAGTACTCTAGAAATGAGTTGAGTGTATTAATATATATGAGCGCGTATTTGTTAGTGAATATAAAATGGTTTTATATTGTGTTGGTTGATATATTTAGTGGCATATGAACCTTCATCGGCACAGTCTGGACAACTGTATCGAAGGGGTTTCTAAACACTTGAATAGGACAATTCGACACAATATTGTTTTCGAAAGCGGGTAAATGAAATAATTTTACCCAAAAATGTATTTTGATATAAAATAAATATTTTCTTAAATTGTTATATAACTTGGATGTTTGGATGATAGTATTTTAAACAAATAAGATTATAAAATTGGAATGATTTGTATAACCAATGGAAATTTGTATAAGCATAAATTATAAAAATGAATTATAGTTAAAATTTGATTTAATCAAATTGGTAAACTTAAAATCTCGGAGATTTTGGAAGTGTTTTTCGAAATGTTTTGACGATAAATAATAGCATTATTATTTTGGGAGGTATTTCTGAAAATAAATTGTTTCAAATAAATTTTGGGAAGGTATATAGCATTGAGCTCACTTCAGTCGCTGGTAAATAACTTCGGTGATGACTGCAGCATCATCGATGTTCATTTTCGAGTTTCTAAGTGACGGATTGCTGCCAAATTGATTTGTTCAGAAAAATTAGTTTTGGTTTTGAAAGTTCAAAGGAAATTTGTCGGGAATAAAGGCAGGATTGGTTTAAAAATCTGAGAAGTGTGATTTTGAGATATTGGTGATTTCGAAATGATTTGAAACAATAGCCGGATATTTTAAAGGTGAAAGTAAAAATGAGAGTTTAACTTGGATTAAGATTAAACTTTGAGATAAAATTGATGCTTGGAAGAAACAAATCAGTAAATTTTGAATGTGATTGGAATGGGAAATAGAAATTAAATTTGGATTGAGATTAATTTAATTAAACTGGAAACAAAATCCAGTTGTATTTGAATTAAGTTGAAATCGAATTGAAATGAAATAAATTGAAACGTAGATGACATTAAGTGAAAGTAAGCCCTTACTTAATTAAAAATCAAGTGATTGGGTGGATTAAAGAGAATAGTATGATGCTAGATTAAACTGAAGTTAAGTTAAATAAAATTGAATTGAATTAAAATTCAGTGAGTTATAGAGAATATTAAATAGAATTGAATTCTTATTCAAATGAACTTAAAAGAATGATAAGAAGTTAGATTTAACTGGAAACGAGTTAAATAAAAATTTGAACTAGAATAAATAAATTCTGATAGCTTATAAAAGTTGGAATTTATGAAAAGAATATAAGTGTGTCTTATAAAGATTGGAAAGTGAATATATTTGAGCTAAAATGAAAGGAAGTATGGGAATATAAGTGAATGACTTATAAGTAAAGGCCAAAATAGAATTGTTTGACATTTTGGTGAATAAAATAAAAATCCAGTCTTGAATTATAAAATAGAATTGAATTCAAGTAAGGTAATAAAGTGATTTTTGAAGATAAAAATCAAATATTGAATTAAAAGTGGGAAATAAACTAAATTTAGAATAAATTAGTTAATGAAATATGGAAATGGAACTCGAAATTGTTAATTTAAAGTTGAATTGTGAATAAATAATAGAGTTTGGAAATGAAGCTTGAGTTATAAATAGAAATTCAACTTGGAATTGTAAGTGAAGTAAATATAAATTGGAGTTGTATGGAATTGGATTAAAATAAAAATGATTTGAGATGAAAATAAATCCAATTTGAGTATGAATAAATTAAATATGGCTTTGGATATTATTTTAATGAATGTGAATTAAAATTTTAAACTAGTGTCGAAACCTTGCATATGTGCTTATGGAAATTTTACAACATGCATTCCTTATGAAATATATGTGTTAGCTATTTGAATATAAGTGAAATGCTAGTAAATTGCATATATTTGTCACTTACATATTTAAATTGAGTAAGTACAGGTTCAAGGAAGCCGTGTGACTGGATTCAGTCGCGCTAATTGCTAAAAATAATAAGCCACTTGCTTAAAAATGCTAAATAAAAGGTACGCATTTGCAATAAAAGCTAGGAAATATGAATTATTGTTTTGTTTTTGTTTTTCCGACCGTGTGGGTTGATGTATATATATTTATATCTTTTGTCAAATTGCAAAAGCTCCTCCGTACAAAGGAGACTTTGCCAAAATTTTCCGAAAATTTTGGGAGCTAGAATTTTTTTAAAATTTTCACTAAACGACAAATGATTTCAAATTGGATTTTGAGATAAAGGTAAATTGAATTCAATATCTAAAATGAAGTAAATTGAATTCCTATGGAATTGGAGATCCAGTTTAAAAGTAAGTGATATAAAGACTAAAGTGGTAGAGTAATAATATAAGAGTATATAAAATATTTATATTAAACTTAAGAAATGAATGGTGAAATTCTTAAGTAAACTTGGTATTGAGAAAATTATTCTAAGTGAATAATTGAATGAAGGTTTAAATACTGAAAGTTGTGACAAGGGAAAATTGTGAATAATTGAATAACAATCAAAATGAATGTGAATAAAAGGAAATTGATATAGTTAATAATCAATTGGAATTAATACGTTGGATGTGCGTATATTATTTTATTCGCATAACGTTTTGGTCCAGATTCGAGCACAAAATTTCGAGATAGTTATATCGATCCGAGTTGGGATTTTTCACTCGATTTTCGACGGCGAACCCTGGATTTGGATTTTGATTGATTCTGGATATTCTCTATCATAGTTTGTGGCTATGCAAGGAGAATGACGGTTTCTGATCAAGAAACCAGATCTGAGTCTGCACTAGGAAGTCGGGTGGACGATACTAGTTCGGAAGTAAAATTGTGTGATCGAGTGAGCGATCAGAATTTATATTGCGTACGGATGATATAGGTACATCGTACGGCTAAAGTGAAATGGATATTGAAATTTTTGTAAAGAAAGGTATAAAATGATTTTGAAATCTGTAATTGGATATTATTGCTAGGTAGGATACACGGGTATCTAAAGGCAAAGGATAAATGGATGTTATGATTTTCGAAGGTAAATTTGAATTTGCTCGACAATAAGGTATGTATTTAAAATTTCAGTATGAAATTTGATGGGTTTCTGATTTTGCCATTTAGCATTTTGTTTTCTTTTGGAATTTGGGGGTCCATAGAGGCATTTTGTAGTCGTACCGAACTAGCCGCGCAAAGAAGACGCTAGCGAAATTTTGAGAGTTAGGAAAATTTTGAGAAAATTTGTATAATTTAAATTTGGTTTTAAATTAAATTTGAAATGGTTGAATAAGTGATATTGGTTGGAACTTATGGAAGAGTTTAGGGTAGTTAGTGGAATTGATAGTGTGTCTTTAATAAAAGATGGGTTTGGGAAGTTGTTAAAAGCTATTTTGTTTTGGGAAATAGTTAACGGGGATTGAATCATTCTTCCTAACTAGTAATTTCGGGGACGAAAATCTTTTAAGGGGGAGGAATGTGACGACCCGGAATTTTGGATATTTGAAATGGGAATATTTAATTGATTTTAAATATTCAAAAGGTTAATTTTAACTTAAATTTCAAATATCTCTATTTATTGAATAATTAAAATTTTTGAATTTAATAATTTGAAGTTGGGTAAAATGTTGAATTTGGAGTTTTAAGCCTGTTAAAATTAATTTGAAGGCTTGTAAAATTTATATTAATAATATTGAAGACAATGCCACTTTTAAAATTGAATTTGGAAGTGTTTTGTTCAGTTTTAAAAATATATTATTTAAATTGACGTTTAAAAATAGCCTTCCGGGGCACAGTCTCGGAATTCGACGAAGCCAGTTCCATTGGATCCGTAATAGTGTATTATTATTGGATTTCAAATTTCGTAGTGATTGGAGTTGTTGTGTGAGCGTACGACATATAAACGCGTTGAAATTTATATCGAGACAAATTGAATTTAAATAAAATATACATATATTAATTGAACAGTCAACCTTTCCATTTCCGCCGTATTTCTTTCGCATCAAAACTTTTTCAATACCTCAAATCACTGTTCATCCACTGCTTCACGCAACCCATCCTCTCACGTTCAAAATCACGTCCTTTTGTTCCCCTCATTTTTTACTCGAGCCAGCTGAAGAAAAGCTTGAATTCTTTATCCTCCTATCTTCAGTTTAAAAAGAAAATCTACTCTAAAAAGTTTTAATGGCCGAACTCAAGAAATGCCGAGCCTTTTTTCTCTTTCAATTCGAAAATCTAAAATCGAGCAAAAAAAATATGAATCTCGCATCAATGCCCTCAGTTCAATTCGCAGAAAGCCCTTGGCCTTCAAAATCGAATCCATGTCCTTATAAACTAAAAGAGAATGCCTCCCTCCTTCTGTTTTAATTCACGAAATTAGAAAAAAAGGGGGGGTCGAGCTCCTTTCCATTTCGATGTCGAATTTCCCTTGCCCCTTTTCTAATCGAACGCGACAGTGTAGAAGGGGAAGACGAGTGGGCGAGGCAGTGACGTACGTAAGCGCGCACGAGGCACGATACGAGCAGTATGGTGGAGGGTGTTCGATGGTCAAGGCTCGTGAGGGGGATGGTGGCGGCTCGTGTAGGGTTTCGCGAGGTCGTAGTAGCGACGATTGCGGTCGGGTCGAAGCAGCGACCTGGTTGCTGGCGACTAGCTCGAGGTTTGGCAGTAAGGTCTTTTTATTTTTATTTCCTATTAATATAAATATTTATATATTTATATACATGGATTGAATATATACAGTAAAGTAAATATATATGCAGATTTTATATATATATAAAATAATAATAATAATAATATATGTTTTCAGTAAAGTAGATTGCTGTGAAGCAGAAAACAAAGTTTTAAAATAAAGATATATATATATATATAAATACACACAGATGTATGGGAAAGCAGGAATTATTTTATATAGTTAAAGTTTAGAAAAAGGGAATTTTATAATGCTGTAAAGTTTATATATAAATCTGATTTTCATGAAATCTGTTTAAGTTATTTTTAAAATGTATATAGGTTATTTTAGTATATGTAGATACAAAGAAAAAGGAAATGTACATATATACATATTCTCACTTAAGGGTTAAATTTTAAAATAAATGGAGATTTATTTGTATAATAAAATCTAAAAATTATTTTAGTTACTAAAAGATTTAATTTAAAAAGGAAAAATTAGTTTTAAATTTAATTATTTGCTCAAATTAAATTAGTAGTCTAATTAAATTATTAGTTTAAAATAAAATCATTAGTTAATTAAATTTATCAAATGGAAATTTAATTGTTCGATTGGTTCAAATATTAATTAAATCATCTAATGTTATTCAAGGGCTGAAATCATGGAGAAAACAAGCCGATCAGATTGAATTTGCAAACTAAAGGGGTAAAGGTAAGTTAATCTCACTCATTTGTGTTGTTATTTAAATTTAAACGATTAAATTTAAATAATTGATTGAATGGTTGGATTGATTGGATGTGCTATATTATAGTATATATATAGTATGTATTGGAGTGATTGATTTCCCGCATTATATAGTGGATGAGACCCTATGCGCTTTATAATAACGGATGATATCATATAAACCCATATACCACGATATTCCACCTTGAAGTGGAATTGGTATTGTGCTAACATCTGTGGATGCAGAGAAACAGGTTGGAGGGATCCAACTGGATTCCTCAAAATTATTTAGATTGATCTGATAATTCTGTGACATCATTATTTGATATTCTGTGTTGAATTATATTGATCATATTGGGAATTGAAAATTTATTGATTGCTCTGGCTTGATTATATATATATTTTGGAATTTTGAGAATTGAAATATATATATAGATGAAGTTTGGATTTTTAAAGTAAATAAAAAGGAATCTTTTTAAATAAATAATTATAAGGAACTTGGATAATTTAAAATGATTTGGAAGAATAAAAGTTGATTTCTAAATTGTAACAGATAACCCAAAGTATGGAAAAGAAGATATTTTGAATAAATAAATTCAAGTGATAATATTTAAAAGGAGTAAAGAATTTATTTTAAAAAAAATTCAAGATTTAAATTGGTTTGGTAAAGATAAGGAAGAAATTTGTAAATAAGTATGAAATATGTGGATTCAAGTTAAATAAGGTTTTAAAACCCTAATTTAGATGCTTAATCTGGAATTAATGAAATTAACGGATTTTAAAATAAATTTGAGTGAGTAAAGAATTTATTTTAAAATGTAATTGATTTGGAAATCAATTTGAAATTTTGGTAAAGTAATTGAATTGGGTCAAAAAGATGGATGAGACTATGAAGTTTATAAACTGGGTTTATAAAGTAATATATCAGTGGATATTTGGAAGAATAAATTCAAGGTGGGAATTTATTAAAGGAATGAGTAAATGTGATTGAAAATAAATAGTGATTTATTTTTAAAGATGGGAGAGAGAAGTCTATTTCCCTGAATAGCCAAGTACGTTTCCAAAGCAAAGTTTTAAGTATAAGTTAAAGGCTTTAAAGTGTTTAAAAGTATGTTTTAGAAAATTTATTATTTTTAAATGTTTAAAGTTTAAAGGTAAGTATTTCTCAAATTTAATTTAGTATTAATTATTTAAAGGTAACTTGGTATTGTGTTTTAAGGTATAAAAATGTAGTTTTATATTTTATTAAGTAGCTTTATTTTAAATATTCCTAAAGTATATATCTTTGAATAAAGTATTAAAGTAGTTTTAATTTAAATGTTTTGTTTAAAAGTATATTCTAAAATATAGTGTTTTAAATTCCTTTTAAAATTTAAAGTGTTTGTACTTGGTGATTTCAGTGGAAATAAAAATATTTGGGAAATTTATTCATGAGAGAAGGACGGTTTTGAAACTATTTTCAAAGGGTTAAAAACTGGAAATATATCCTACGAAGATATTTTGAGATTAATAAATAATTTGGAAAATTATTTATTGTTTGATGGATGTTTGTGAATGTTAATTGATAATTAAATAACCGACTATCAATATTGGCCAATGCGCTGATTGTTTTGAAGAGACCGGGATCGGGAATTATTTCTCGAAAACCACTTCGATCCGGTTCGTACGTTTTCGTGGGGAAAACGAGTTTGGAATCGAAGATGGAGCAGTGAAGTGCAAGGGCTAGTCGCTACTAATCCTGAGGGTGATTCCAACATGGATGTAGTAGGAGTAGTGCCTTCGGTTCCGTTCGGACCGGGAATGGACTTGTATGGATGAATGCTTTTGGAACATCGTCAGGTGGACGGTAGGAATTCTAAGGGATATGTTCTATAAAGGTAACACTTAGCCTCATCAACCGGGATTGACTGAAAATCAGGGGTTATGCAGCAAGGCTATGTGGGTAGCGCCCATTAGGGTAAGGTCATCCCTGTCTAGATGTCCCTTTTTATTTCGGCTTAGTGGTGCGGTTGCTGATCCCAACCGTGGAGTGATCTTACTTGGAATTACCCTTAGGTAGTTCCGGTCTTGTGTTGTAGGGGATCGGGCGTGGTCCTCGATACGCTGGTCTAGACCAGGTACTGTGACAGGTGGTACCCCAGTGCCTAGTCATTAGTTGGAAATCCATTCTCCCTACGCGCATGTACGGTTTTGATTGTGCCTAACTTTTGCTGAAACGTTGCAAGCATTTCAGCTAGATTCTATTTTACTTTCTATAGACACTATTATGATATCAGACGAATTTGATAAAAAGTGTTTTGGCTATCGTAAGGTAAAAACCCGACATGTTTATTTGTGGCGTGGTCTTACGAGATGCTTTTGATTTTAAAGGATTTTAGAAGCTTTAATAATCCAATTGAGTGTATTTTCTCACGCTGGTTTTCCAAACTGACTCGGGTGTTATTTTATTACAATGCTCGGGTCAGACCGAGTATTATAGATTACAGCATGGATTGCTGTGGAGCTCAGGAGACGAGCTGGATGGCGAGGCGTAGCATACGTACTTGATGTATTATTCCGCTGTGTTGTAAGTTGTATTGTCTGTTGGTGAGGACAAGTTAATATAACGGTCCAGCTGTGTTTTATTGATTGTGTATACTCTGATGATGTAATGTATAAACAGATTTGCTTTTGTGTAAAGATCAGTTATTAACTATTATATAATATTCCGCTGCGATTGTGAGATTCTGATGTTGATTTTCTATTTTCTTCCTCTACCTCTTTCTTCTTTAACCTTAATGGTTCGTATTTCCGTTCACTTTGAGTCGATATGTTGGAGAATAGTGTCGATTCAAGGGGTACGGGTTTGCGGGCTGTTACACTTTTAGAGGTGCACGGTTTACGAAATGCGCGGCTTATGGGATCAATATGACCCATTGATTCGAAATGGTTTGGAACTTCTCGATGTTGCCAATCTTCGGGTAACATGAGGAGTTGGCGGTTTGAGTCAATTTGCTTTCTTTGACTCGGCTAGTTGATTGAGCATACTTGGGCACTGTTTGACTAGTCAAAGGAGCTAAATAATGATTTTTGAGTTGATTTGAAACAATCCGGGTCAACTGAGGGCAGTTTTAATCATTAAGTATCGTTAGTTGAAACTTTTCTATTGGTTTGTAGCACTCCAATTTTGTTGTAGTTATGCCCATTATTCCCAATCATAGAAGTAGTTGGCGTTGGTTATGAGATGTGTGGTGTTCGGGATCGATATAGCTCATCGATCTAGTTCTGATGCTCCTCGGCGCTGCCTGTCTTCGGGAAACGTGAGGAGTTTACGCTTTAGGAGCATGATTTTTCGACGATGTTCCGCGGTGTTGCCTGTTTTCGACCAATGTCGAGGAGTTGGTGTGTGGCTTACGGGGGCACGGCTTTTCGTGCTCCTTTGTGTTTCCTATCTTCGGGCAATGTGAGGAGCGTACGTTTTAGGAGTTAGTGCGCGGCTTTTAAAATGCACGGCTTTTCGTGCTCCTCGGTGTTGCCTATCTTTGGGCAATGTGAGAAGCATACATTTTAGGAGTTAGTGCGCGGCTTATAAATGCACGGCTTTTTATACTCCTCAGTGTTGCCTATCTTCAGGCAACATGAGGAGGGTATGTCTTGGTGCGGCTTATGTAACGCGCGGCTTTTGGTACTCCTCGGTGTTGCCTATCTTCGGCAACGTGAGGAGCGTATGTTTTGGCGTGGCTTATGAAATGTGCGGCTTTTAGTACTCCTCAGAGTTGCCTATCTTCGGGCAATGTAAGGAGCATATGTTTTGGTGCGGCTTATGAAATGGGCGGCCTTTCATGCTCCTCGGTGTTGCCTATCTTTGGGCAATGTGAGAAACGTATGTTTTGGCACGGCTTACGAAATGTGTGGATTTTCATGCTCCTCGGTGTTTCCTATCTTCGGGAAACGTAAGGAGCATATGTTTTGGTGCGACTTATGAAATGCGAGGCTTTTGGTACTCCTTGGTGTTGCCCATCTTCGGGCAACGTGAGGAGCGTATATTTTGGCGCGGCTTATGAAATGCGCAGCTTTTGGTACTCCTCGGTGTTGCCTATCTTCGGGCAATGTGAGGAGTGTAATTTTAGGCCTTCCTGGTGTTGCCGAAGCAACACCAGTTTTTAGAAGGCAAGGATCGGGTTCCGCCGATCCAGCGGTTTTAGTCAATTTGACCCCGTCGACTCAACAGGTTGCTTAAATGAACATGGATTTATTAGTTCAAGAAGTTAAACAGTTTTTGGTTCAGGTAACCAAGGCTTGGATGATCCTTTCGTGTTTCTAGAAGATGTACACATCCAAATAGATCAGGCTGCAATGGTGGTGAGATCTATAGCTGACCGCATGAAGATGGATTGAAGAAAGAGCATATGGGTGTTTAGGGCATGACCCTTAGCTCTTGGTCCAAACTGCCTTAAGAGAATGGGTCTTTGACTAGCATACGGTCTAAAAGGAAGAGGAATTGGTCACCAAGAGCGGTAAAATAGTAGTTGGAAAGAAGTGGGCAAGTATTATGATAGTATTTCGTTTGTTGCACTTGCTATGTCATTAAATCTGCGGTTGTCAGAATGCCAGCATTTTTGATTGGGCATAACAGAACTATGGTATGATTAGTCTCGGCATTTCTTAAGGCTATTCAAGTATGTCCGGTGCCCTCCATGCCTTTGATGGATCATAAGGTCAGTTCAATTTTGCCTTAGTTTCTTTGAGTGACTTTGAAGCTCTAGAATTTAACACTGTTTGTCTTATTGGTCGTTGGAAGTGATTCCATTAATTTTGCAGAGTGACTGGTATGATTGTCGATTTGTGACCCCGGAGCATGACTTCATTGACTTTGGGGAGCTCTATATCAGATGACTGCTGATCTTCCAGTACACCTTCGTGGATACCAGTCATACATAAATTTCACTGATCTACTGGTTCGCCTTTACGACGCTTTAGTTCGTGAAAGACCTTCCTGTTCATGAAGGGCTTTTTAGATTAGATGATCGCTGATCTACCGGTTCACCTTCACGACGCTTTGGTTCATGAAAGACCTTCACGTCCACGAAGGGTTTTTTGGATCAAATGTCCGCTGATCTACCGGTTCACCTTCACGACGCTTTAGTTCGTGAAAGACCTTCACGTTCGCAAAGGGTTTTTTGTGGTCGGATATCCGGCGACTAGACGGCGTTGGAATGATAATTTATCGATTCCGAGAGGAGTTTTGGATCATGTGTCCAACGGCCGGTGGTCTTAAAGCAATGATTCATCGACTTTAAAAGGAAATTTTTGGATTCAGCTCGAGGGAACACAGTTTTATCAGTTCCTGTAGGCTAAGGCGTTGGATCTGTTTGTTCGACAATCCTTTGGATAAGAATTCTCGACACCACCCGCAATGCCGGTTCTCAAAACAGGGATTGACATGACTCGTCGAGGGCATAGAAGCATTTCTTTCGCCGTGCTATTTGCAATGCCCCTAGTGTCCCGGTACGGCTCATTTGGAAAAGGAGAGTAGACAAGGATGGATGAGAAGGCAACGGTTTAGGTTGCTGTCCCATTCCTTATTTGCTAACTAGCTAGAGTGTTATTTGATAATCATCTTTTCATCTTATTTCGTCAGTTAGCTGGGGTGCTTTTCTACCGGGTCATCGTAGCCTTGCTTGGGCAGAAGGTCCCTAAGGTCCCATAGCTCCTTCACCATTTGGTATGTTCTTTGGCAAATTGACGGGTTTGGCTTCTTCTAATTGCACTACTTTTGGTCTTTAGAACCAGTTTGCCTTCCCATAAAATTCTTCCAGGGTAGCAGGTTGTTTCATCCTTTAATAATTTCTAAGGGCCTTGCAGCAGACTGTATCCATCACCCTCGCTTCGTCCATATGCTAGTCATACCTGTAAAGAAGCAATTTCAGATCAGTTGTAAAGTTGTATGAAAGGTATAGTTGGCATGATAAATTTGTTTGGATATTCTGCATGTTGAATGGCTTCGGTGAATGGGTTTCGATTGGGGAAGATGCTTTAATCGTTGTCAGATCAGTCCATTTTCAAGTTATGGCTAATGCTTGAGAATGATATATGCATGATTGTCTATGCTTGAATGATTGTAAATGTCGATTGAATGACAAATCACCTATGATGGGGTCATGGATCAATGACGATCCCAAAAAATTTCAAACTAGGTGAGATCGGTCTGGGGTGACAAAGAAGGCCCCATAAGGTTGCATTCCAAATTTCAAGGTATTCGGAGTTCGCACGTTTGAGTTATGGGCAAAAGAAGATGGATTGGCATCGATGGATTGGTGTTATTTTACTTGGAGTCTGACCTAAGAAAATTTGCCAATTGCTTGGAGTCAACACATGATTCGCTTGGAGTCACAGAATTTGAAGTGCTGGGTTGGTGAAAAACATTACTTGGAGTCATTTGCTTGTTTGCTTGGAGAAAATCTTGGTTTTGCCCGAGTCTGATTTCGGGCCAGAATTTCCTAGGTTTACTTCGAGTCAAATCGGTGATTACCCGGGTTCGACTTCGAGTTAATACTTCCAGAATCTGCATCAAGTCAAATGGGCGATTACCCGAGTTTGACATCGAGTCAATCCTGAAGTGAGTTTTTTAATGACCATTTTGATGATTTTTGATGACGACCATTCTTGATAGGAGCTCCATGATGGGATTCGAAGATGGTCAGTCGGGAGCGGTCACCATATCCCATGGGAGCTTGGCCTTCTAATCGATTATATCCCTTTCTAGTCGAGTCAATAAACACAGAAAATTCCTTTTCATTTCGAATACAGTACAATTACTTTTTTAGATAAGTTATGGAAAATTACAGTAATAAAAATTCTCTTTTGGGAAAGAAATAGTTCCAACGCATTAAAATGTAGATATCCCTAAATGTAGAACTAAAAGTGTTATAAATAGGAATAATAGTAATTCCATCATTGATTCAACATATATGATTAAATATAAGTTAAGAAATAAAAACGATAGGCACCAAATATGAATAAGATAGTGAATTGAAGAGTTAGGTTAGTTATAGTAATCACATTAAAATGGGCAATAATTGAAAATAAAGCAGTAAATGATACTTAATTGCATAATTGGAAAAGAACCAATAAATGATACTTAATTGTATTAGTAAATGACACTTAATTGTATAATTTGAAAAGAAGTAATAAATGATACTTAATTGTATTAGTAAATGATATTTAATTGTATTAATTAAGAAAAAGTTGTAAATGATACTTAATGACAATTATGAAATTGAAATAAGAGGTAAGTTAATGTTAAGTAAATAATAATAATAATAATTAAACATAGGAGGCAAAATAATTTTCTATTTGAATTATATGGCCTCAAGAATACATTTACGACGAGTGTGCATTAATTGTTCTAGCCCAAATATTTAGGTTAATTATAAATTATGCGGTCATTAATATTGGTTGGAATGCAAGGTTAGTAATGTTACACAACAAAAGTGTTAACCCAAAAAATGGAACAACACCCTGGTTTGAGTTTGAAAGCACCAGCCCTGTCCTTACAGAGTAATAATACAGATAACAGGTATAGAAAAGAACAGTAAAAGAAAGAAGAAAAGAGATTTTTATAGTGGTTCGGTTGTTAACGAAGCCTACGTCCACTTTATAGTTTTATTATGACAGATGTCTGTAACAAGTTATGTTCGATTACAGGGCTTTTGATTAACCTTAGCTAGATTGAATTCCCAGAGTTGGAATCCACTAAAGAATCACAGTGAATCCCTTTGGAGATTGTTGCGAGGGAGATAGAGGTTGAAGAAAGTTTCCAACAGAGCTTCAGCAGCCAGTCCAGAGAAGATCCTGTTTGTGTTGCAGGTAGGAGGGTATTTATAGAGATTGGAGAGTTTTTGAGCCAGGCCTGTTCACTGATTGCTTGTAGATGGACTCAAGAAGATGCAACGAAGCTCAGCTCGTGACCTGAGCCAAAACCATGGATCTCTAGTGATCCATGGTCTGTGGATCGTTAACGATCCATAAATTTAGCTCATGTGCGAGCTGATCACTTAGCTCCTCTTTTTCCTTCTTCGCCCAGTTAGCTCACCAAGAGTCCATGAACAAGTATGGATCGCTGGCGATCCATGGTGTATGGATCACTAGCAATCCATACACTTAGCATATTTTAGCTTTCTTAGCTTCCCATGTGCCTTAGCGACCCAGTGATGAAGTATGGATCATTGGAGATCCATAGTGTATGGATTGCTAGCAATCCCTGCACTTAGACTTTTTCTAGACTTTGATGTCTGGCATGCTTTTGTTGCATTGTATCGACGTTGTTCAGGTAGTCTCATTGCATGTCGCTTTGTTTTGATGACGATTTACTATCTAGTTGTATTTAGTTGCTGATTGGACTAGATGGACGCTGGTCTTTTGGTTTAGACATACTCAGTCATTTCTTTAGCCCTTTTTGGTTGAGTTCTGAGCCGTTCTGACTCCATCAAGTCGTTCCATATTCTCCTGGATCCTAATGGGTTGAAAACCCAGATAACAAGAAGGCCGCCCTTCGAAGGGGTTACCAGCAGTTCTGTATATGTTGTACTGTTGTGAGACATCTCCAACTATAGGACCCATGGGATATACATTCATGTACAGGTTTAGGGAGTATACCAAAGTGGGTTTGCCTCGGATTTGAAGCCTAAAATGGCCAATTAGGGTTTACTTCAATTCTAACCTTAGTAGCTAGGTAATCAGGTGAGCATTTCCTAGCTTTGCGTTAGGCAATCTAAATTGGACGGTGGGAAAAACTCGGCCCTATGTCAGCATTGTTGGTGCCATATATTTGAGGAGTAGGGCTGTACACATAGGTCAAGAGCGCCATCGGTGCTATAGTGGTCATTAGAAAGACTTGGGTTACGCCTAAAGACGGACTATATTTTCTACTAGTGTAGGTTCCGTATGAGATACGTAGTTGCTTCAAATTTTGTTTGGTTGTCGTTATAAGGTGGGCTAGTAAACCTTTACATAAGTCTTTAATACGAGTTAGTAATATGGCTAAATAGTTATGATGCCATTATTAGGCAACAACGGGAGGTTTCTCTGTGTACACTAGCAATTCGACCTAGACACTGTTGTTGGATGCCTAATGTGGTGCAATAAGTGGCGTTACCATTGAGCTTTGAACATGGATGCGGCAAACCCTAAGTTGCCTTTGGAAGAGTCGACATTGCGGGCTCCTCTCATTGTGTAAGTACGATACGTTGTAGCCGTAGTTTGGAATTTTGAATTTGGGTATTCGTTACGAAACGATTAGATCGCAAGGGTGCGATGTCTAGTTATGAATACTAGCGCTAAATGGATCCTTGTCCATTATGGATAGTTATGCATATAAATATATATATATATACGTGTGTCTGTGTGTATATATATATATATATATATATATATATATATTATACCTTGGAGTAGGTTGAGTGTATCTCGCTTGTATATGAAGCCAAAATAACTAAGCTTTGACTAATAGACATAATACGTAATGGAAAACAATCGATATAAACTAGTGTTATGGATAAATTATGTAATTTATCGGTAACCAGAATGTTGTTCTGACCCCTCCTCATTACAACCCATAGGATTAATCTAGAGGAACATGTATTAGTACAAGACGGGAATGATGAAAGGACAAATTTCCTTATGCATGCTCTGCACAGACAAGGGCCTTAGATACCTAAGGTATTGACCTTAGTGGGTATACATACACACACACACACATATATATATACATTTGTGTGTGTGTGTGTTTTATTATACTTTATTATTCCGCTATGAGTTCTTATCGATGACTCTTCAATATACTTTTTTTATTACAGGATACCAACACCAACGACTCTGTACCCTAATAGACTTGGGTTTTCGATTTAGTGAAAATTCATGCACTTTAAGGTGTAGGTTGTTACATATGGTATCAAAGCTTACCTTAGTCGATCATGAGAATTAGGATACGTCGAGTAAACATATTTGTATTCTTACCTATATACATACATACATACATATATATATATATATTATACGTCGCACCCTACAAATTCCGACTATAGAAGTAGTTGCGACCATATTCTAAAAAGATAGATAAGGCAACTATGAGTTGGAATAATAAATAGTGTTAAAAATATACATCTATGCCAATCAATCTACATTAGAGAGGTCGTACTGTAAGGCTTTGACTTAAGAAGAGCATGATGCAACATATTAAAGTGCCCCTGAAGCTGGAAGGTACCTGACTCCCTTGTTGAGACTAAATTTCCCAATGGTTATGGATCACCACTACATTGCCAATTGGCGATGTACAATAGATTCAGATAAATGAAAAGTAAAGAATTTATATGTTGCAGATACTAGGAAGCAATAATTAAGCAAGATCCCAAAGGAATGTGTGTAGTAATAACTACAAGATGGTAATCGAATTTTTAATATATTTTGAATAAAGATAAGTTAGAAAATAAGTGGAAAAGAAGAAAAGTCCAAAAAAAGGACAAATAAAACCCACTCTAAGTCCAACCCCATATGAAAGAATTCTATTAGAAGTTCCAAACTTTCTTAAAAATATTTTAAATGATTTTCAAAGAATTTATTTCAAAGTATAAAAACCCTATTTTTGAAAGGGTACTTTTGGCATAGGTCCTTATTAAGGTTCAAAATACACGAAAAGTCCTTCACTAAATTTCAGTGTAAATTAGGTCCCTGTTTTTTATTCATGATTATTGCAGAGCATGATGCAACTTTTCATAAAAGTTGCTGACATTTCCGTAACTTTTCCGTACACTGTGAACATAGTGTATGAAAGTTGCTGAAATATCAGCACTTATTTATAAAAGTTGCTGACATTTCAGCAACATTTATGTACACTATGAACACAGTGTATGAAAGTTGCTGAAATATCAGCACTTATTTATAAAAGTTGCTGACATTTCAGCAATAATTTTTCTTTGTTTCTAGGAAATAAGGACCGAATTTACAATGAAACTTTGACAGGGAAAGTTGTTGAAATATCAGCACTTATTTATAAAAGTTGCTAACATTTCAGCAATAATTTTTCTTTGTTTCTAGAAAATACGGACCGGATTTACAATGAAACTTTGATAGGGACCCGCTTTACAATATGAAAGTATGATAGGATTCCTCCCTAATTTCCACTTTTTGAAAAGTAAGTAAATATTAAAATTTTCCATAAAATAAAATATCTTTTTATATTTTATTTATATAGAATTTCTAGTTGAAATTAAAACTGTATAGACAAAAAATTTCACTTAAAAGGGTTTTAATAACAAGATAAGAGTCACGGGTCCCTGTTTTTGATGTTGTTATACAAAAAGTCCCTGTAGAAATGAATTTTTAAATTTGGTCGCTATTTTTCAAAAACAAAAAAAGCAAAGCGTTTGCACTTTTCTGACAGAAAATGCAAGATAACTTGCACTTTTCTAATTTTGAAATATTTTTCAAAATTTTCTAAAATTTGAAAATTTTGAAAAACGCAAGTTAACTTGCACTTTCTATTAGAAAAGTGCAAGCTAGTTTGCGCTTTCTAATTTTGAAAATTTTGAAAAGCGTAAGGTAACTTGCGCTTTCTAATTTTGAAATTTTTTTGAAAATTTTAAAATTTTTGAAATTTTTGAAAAGCGCAAGGTAACTTGCGCTTTCTATCGGGAAAACGCAAGCTGGTTTGTGCTTTTTTATTTTGAAAATTTTGAAATTTTAAAAAGCGCAAGCTACTTGCGTTTTCTGATTAGAAAAAACAGGGACTAAATTTACATACTTATTTCTACAGGGACTTTCCTTGTAACACCATCAGAAATAGAGACCTTTCGTGCAAAGCCCCTTTTAATAAAGAGGCATTTTCTTTGAAATAAATAGAAAATAGAGCATATCATAGTTTGATGATTTTTTGATTTTGAAAACTTGAAGTTTTAAACTTCTTTTTTGGGGTGGACAATATCAAGTGGTACGGCTTTTAAATGGGGTAAAGAGAATGGAAGGGTAAGAATACTGATAGTGAAAATAGGTAAAATAGATTTATACACAAAACGGTAAACTATATCGGGTTAATAAGGAAAATCCCAATGGCTAAAGTAGTAGGCGAATGCACGGAAATAAAGAAACAATTAAAGAGGGCTATATATGGAGAAGCCATGTAAATAAGAGCAATTAAGATAGAAGAAATTTAAATAATTGAAACATTAGAAAATTAAAATAGAAACAACATTATCAATTTATATAAAATAATGTTAGTAATTAGAAACAATATAGGAAATTGAAAGGAAAAATGGATAGTTCCATGTATATATGCAGTAATTGCACATACCTTTTAGAAGTCTCTATTATATGCTATTAGAGTCACTGCTAAGTTTGAAAGTGGAAGTTGCATGAATACTAGAAAAATAATAGAATGGAAGTTGTCCTTGCCCACTCTAGTTTTAGTTAAAATTTTAAAAGATGTTTTAAAAAATATTGTAACAGAGCCTTTTTGAATAGTAGTTTTGTATAACAATTATGTTTTTAATATGTGAAACTTAATAAATGGTTTGAGTTAAAAATCCCACTTTTAAAGAAAAAGTAAAAAAAAGGTTTGTTGTGAAAAGGCTTTAAAGGGAATAATTGATTTAATGACTGTTCATGTTATAAATACTAGACTCATAGTTATAAATTGTTGGATTTATTAAAAAGTTTCTAAGTTTATATTTTTAACCATAGAAGTTTTAGGTTAAGTACTTCATGACTATAAAGTTTAATGATTTTATAAAGAGTTGCTAAAACCAAACCAACTTTAATATGGAAGAGATAGGGATGACTGCCTAGGTAAGACTGGGGTAAAGGTTAAGTTTATGAATAAAGTAGCTATGAATGCTTGTAGAGTAGCAACAAGGAATCCTCGTAGAATTAATGGAATATTGGTGTGAATCTAGAAATGTTTTATTAGACATGTGTGAAAGCCATAAGAAGAACCCCCAAAGGAATGGGGAACAGTATCAAAGTACACTTTTGAGAGTTCTAGAGTATAACCACATGAAAGGTCAAAGACAAGGAAAATAAATTCCAAAACTTGAGAATACTATCAAGAGATTTTGGTTTAAAAAAGGTAGTATTATAATTGAAGAAGAGGGTAAAGAGATGGCAAAAACATTAGAGGACGTTGGTTGGTGCAGAATTATTTAAGACAAGATAAGTGGTAGGGAATTTATTATGCCAAATCAATTTTCAATGAGTTATTCTTAATGTGCTATAACGACCCATAAATTTCTGATAATTAAATTTATTAATTAGTAAGTTTTGGAATTTAATGTTCTGAAAAATTAAAAATTTAAGATTTAATAATGAGAGAAATAACTAGAATGTAATGTTAGTAATCTTAATTTAAGGCAATTGACCACTATTTTAATGCAATTTCAATTGATTAAAATGATTGTAAAATTAAATTTGGTTATAAATTGCAAATAAGTAAATAAACTAAATGTTGTAATAAACGGTGAAATTTTATGTTCGTCTCTAACCGGGATAACAAATGTTGAATTTGAATAAAGGATGGAGTGAATGTTTTAATGAAAGAATAACATAAGTTGTTATTTGAAATGCATCTTGGAGAAGTTGATTTTCAATAAGATAAAACATTTACTTTGTAAATAGTGTGTAAATTTTGTTGTATATGAAATTTTATATAACATGTTTGAATTGGTATAAATGAAAAGAAAATAATGTTTTATAATTAGAATTTGTTTGAAATTAGTAATGAAATGAATTGGAATTAGATTAATTGAAATGTTTCAATTAAAAGGAAACATAAATGAAACAGTAATGAATGAGTTAATATAGGAACTTGCATTTTGTGTTAATATGGAATGAACATTTTAATTAAGATAATTGCATGTTTTAAGACGTATAAAAATAAAAGTTCATTTTGAATAAGTATGGTTTTGGAAGAAAAATTGGATTGTAGAATAATATACATATAAACACACTTATTAGTGTTCAAATTTTAAAATATATTAGAGGGTTCATGGTTGTATAAGTGTTGTTAAATGAATTAGAAATTACCTTTTATTACCAATTGTACATTAATTACGCATGTTCACATATATTTTGTGACGACCGCCCATGACCCCTGCACCGAATCAAGAGATAGTGCGTTGTAAAGTGTGCCAGGCGACCATGGACGATTGTCAGGGTAGATTGGAACAACAGAATCTATCGTATTTCTCACAGCGCATGGGCAAAATACAATAGAACATATGTATAGTAAAGCTTTACAGAACAAAATGACATCATATAAAACTCCATAATAGTTGAATACAAACATCCACATAGTCAATACATCAAGCCTCACTACATATCTCTCAGAGAATACAAAACAGCGGAATAACCAGTACATATAATAAGAAGATAATATGCAACCCTCCTGCTCATCTTCGATATCAGCATCGTGAGAAGAGAACAGCACCTGTCACCTGCTACCTAGTCTGCCCGTCCCAAAATGGACGAACAGCCCAAGGCAATAAGAATTAAAAACATAAAGCCTAGAGTCAGACAACAGTCTTAGTGAGCAGTAAATTAACTAACAACATACCAAAAGAGCATAAAGGAAAAGGAATAGGAATACAACCCTCCCACTCCAACCTCATTCTACAGTGATAGCCCCCAGACACACACTAAGCAGAAGCAAACATAGCAGAGCATACAATTTAAAGTAAAGCTACTATCACTCGAGTCAAGGGCGATGTTTTTCAAGTACAAATCCCAAGGTCTTAAACCAAGGTCAGATAAGCACCCATGAAATACCGCTCTTGAGACCGAGTGACGATACAACCAAACATCCATGACTCTGGCTATCACTGTTATCATTGCTTCGATATCACCGTTAATTGAATGACCGGCACATTCTTTCAGCCGTCCGTCAAGGGCTAATGGAAACCCCCGGTTCTAGACATAACTCCCGCACGTCGTCGCAGCCCGTGCCAAGGATTTTCGCAACTACCCAGAGTACTCGACCATCAACAGTTAGTCTTTTGGGCGTCCCCATGTACTCTTGCTTAGAGCATGCTAGAACCTTCAACAACGATGAGATCTCAGCCTTCTAGTCATCCTCCTCGACGACTATTTTCATACTAGCTCAAGTTCCTCTCGAGCATCCATTATCCTCAAACTCGAATCATATCACCGAGTTATCAACATGCTTGGAATGATCCCGTCTGGATTAGACCAAGTCTTCATCACATGATTGCCTCGCTTCATCACATCCTCGCAAAGCCTCATCTCAACTTCACATCATCAAATCTATGCATAAGAGCTTCATCATCCCGCTACCTATGCCACGAGCAGCTTTCCCAATTCAAGAGCCTTTCCCTTAGCTTTTGAATCATCTTCGATCTAAATCTAATCATCAATCATCTAGTTCATAACAATCAATCAAATCAAACATCAATCCAAGCAATCAAGCATTCAAAAATGATCTAAGTAGACAATTATAACAATAATGGCATTTTCGTAATTAAAGAGTTGAAAGTCCAATAAGCATGAAAACATGGATTATATCTCTACAACTTGATGAATAAACTTGCATAGGTTAACATATGATAAAATGGATGTAACATCATCGTGAACAATGGATCTATATGGATCTACACTTAGGATGAAGAAAATGCATGGAAATCACTATTTTAACACCAAATCGAGCCAACAATCCGATATACTCCTTTGGATCCATGTGAGAGATAATCACCACTCACCAAATCGCTTAAACAAACCCAAATCAACACGCTTCAGATCTGGACAGCGAAGGATCAAGCTTGATCTATCACGAATCCGCTTCAAATGATGAAATCTCTCTTGAAAAGATGAAGATCTTCAACTTTAGCTCTTGAATCTTCAATCTTGATCTTTGATTTGGATGGAAGGAAGCACTAGATTAGAGTGGAGAAAAGAAGTGAAGAAGTGTAGAAGTCGAGCTCTCAAAATGGCAGCACTTCGTCGCTTCAAAAATCCGGATCCCAAAAAGTGAGAACAACCCCTCCTATTTATAGCTGAAATTCCTTAAGTCGAAATCTGGCTATCTGCCTAAGTCGCTTCCGACCTAAGCCTCTCCGACCTAAGCCTCTCCGACCTAACAGATGCACGACTTAACTCCTCAGCGACCTAACACTTGACGACCTAAAGCAATGCGTTTACCTTCGACCTACGACATAACGAGGTTACGACTTAATACCTTAGACTCCCACGCGACCTAACACTTAAGCCAACCTGCGACCTAACAACTTACTAAGCTACGACCTAAGACTTACAAAACCCTGCGACCTAACAACTTAGCACCCACGCGACCTAACATAAGTCGCGAACAAACTGGGATACGACTTACGACCTAATAGCTACGACTTAACAAACCAGGTCTCAGCGAGATACGACTTAACAAGTATACGACCTACCAACTCATCAACAAGTGCGACCTAACTATAAGGCCACAAACCTGCCTCTCCTAAGTCGCTAGCCTCTAAGTCGTCTACCCTATAAGTCGGTCACGACTTATCTCTTAGGTCGTTTACGACCTAGGACTTAAACAAATAGGACCGAAAAGACAAACATACTAAGTCGCATACGACCTATATCATACCCTAGGTCGTCCACGACTTACCACCTTACTCGCTAACTCGCTGATTCCTTAACTCGGTGACAACTTAACTCACCACTATCCTTAAATTGGTTAATACTATAAGTCGGTCAACTTCTTAGATAGGCTACTCCCTTAAGTCGGTCACTCGACCTAAGCCACCCTATGACTTAACTTCCTTAACCCGGTTAATTCCTTAGGTCGTCCCAAACTATCAACCGACTTAAACCACTCCCCTATCTTCCTTAGGTCGTCGCCGACCTACCCCTTAGTCATTAACTCGTCCAGACCTATTTCTTAACTCGTCCAAACCTCCTAAGTCGGCTACGACTTAAGACTTAAGAAAAATTCTGCTAAAATCTGAAACGACTTAACAGTAATGCAACCAAAGGTCAACTATTTTACAATGTTTCGATCCGTGAAAATACGGGTCGTTACATTCTCTCCCCCTTAGGAATTTCGCCCTCGAAATTCCAAACAAACAAAGCAATCAAAGACTATTCTGCACGCCTATCATCCATAGCAATCAACAAACCATGCATCCAATTCTAGCTTAGCGTACAGAATTCTAAGACTTTGAACAAGTTACAATATCGTGAGATGACACGACACCTTAGGGCCATACCTTGAAGAGTTCAGGATGAGCTGCTTTCATCCTCTCTTCCACCTCCCACGTACAGTCGTTATCATCATCACTCCATTGTATCTTGAGCAACTTAACTATCTTCCTCCTAAGCTGCTTCGTGTCAGTTCCCACAACACGAAGCGGTTTACGAGGTCTTCTATCGACTGGATCAACTTCGAAGTCTTCACAACTATCAGCAGAAACCACGGTATTCGAGTCGTGCACATACTTCCGTAGATATGATACGTGAAAAACATTGTGCACACCCGACATTTTCTCCGGTAACTCCAATCTATAGGCGAGCTTTCCAATTCGCTCGATAATCGGGAATGGTCCAACAAATCTCGGAGTCAATTTTCCTTTCTTCCCGAATCGAATAACATTTTTCAGTGGAGAAATCTTCACAAAAACCATATCACCTACGTCGAACTCCAAGTCCTTACGACGCTTATCAGCATAACTCTTCTGACGGTCCTGGGCTGCCTTCATTCGTTGCCGAATGATCTCTATACACTCCGTAGTCTGTCGAATCATTTCCGGCCCAAGCATCAGCTTTTCTCCAGTCTCTATCCAACATGTCGGAGAGTTACACGGTCTTCCATACAATGCCTCATACGGTGCCATACCAATGCTTGACTGGTAACTGTTGTTGTATGAAAACTCCACCAAATGAAGGTGATCTTCCCATGATCCTCCGAAGTCCAAAACACATGCTCTAAGAAGATCTTCCAAAATCCACTAGTGAACAATGGGTCTCGATCGCTCACTATACTCTTCGGAATACCATGGAATCGAACTATCCACTTAACATACAACTCAGCCGACTTTGATGCAGTCCTAGTCGATCGAACAGGAATAAATCTAGCACTCTTAGTCAAACAATCTACAATGACCCAAATCCCTTCATTTCCCGTTCTGGTTCTAGGCAATCCATCAATAAAATCCATCGATACCTGCTCCCACTTCCATGTAGGAACTTCTAATGGCTGTAGTAATCCACTTGGCTTCTTCTGCTCAGCTTTAACCAACTGGCAGTTCATACATTTGGAAATAAAATTTCCAACATCCTTCTTCATGCCTTCCCAGTAGTAGGTTCTCTTCATATCCCGATACATCTTATTTCCACCTGGATGAATTGTCAACTTCGAGTGATGACTTTCCTTCAGAACCTTACTCCTCAAATCATCTATATCGGGAACAACTAGTCGTCCTTGCTTCCGAAGCCAACCCTCTCGATCGACCTCAAATCCTTTATCCTTTTCTGGCTCCAATCCAGATTCCATATCACGGATAATCTTGACAATCTTATCATCTCGCTTTTGGCTCTCGCCAATCCTTTCCACAAGAGAAGGTCTTATCGATAAGTTTGCCAACATCTCATCATTCCCACTTGGAATAGTCAAAACAGGAGCACTTGTCAATCTCTCTTTCAGGATTCCGAAAGCTTGCTCACACTTAGCATCCCAACTGAACACTTGATTCTTTTTCGTCAATCCTGTTAATGGTGTAGCTACCTTGGAGAAGTCTTTGATAAACCGTCGATAATATCCTGCTAATCCAAGAAAACTTCTCACATCAGATGCATTCTTAGGTCTAACCCAATCCTGGATTTGCTGCCACCTTAGCGGGATCAACCGCTATTCCATTTCCAGAAATCACATGGCCTAAGAACCTCACTTCACTCTTCCAGAAGTGACACTTCGAAAACTTAGCCTTCAGCTGATGTTTCCGCAAGATTTCCAAGACAATATCCAAGTGCGTCTTGTGCTCTTCTTCAGTTCTGGAATAAATCAGAATATCATCCACAAACACAAGTACGAACTCGTTCAACTGATCTCTGAACACTCTATTCATAAGATCCACAAAATATGCTGGCGCGTTAGTCAACCCAACCGGCATTACCAGCCACTCATAGAAATCGGATGGTGTCCTAAAAGCAGTCTTCGGCACACTATCCTTAGCCACCCTCATCTGGTGAAATCCCGTTGCTAAATCCATCTGAGAAAACACCTTAGCTTCGTGAAGCTGATCAAACAAGTCATCTATTCTCGGCAATGGATACTTGTTTTTCTTAGTCACCTTATTCAGCTCACAATAATCCACACACAATCTCAACGATCCATCTGCCTTGGTTGCAACATAACTGGTGCACCCCACTCGGACACACTACGCCGAATGAATCCTTTCTGCGAAAGATCATCAACTTGCACCCTCAACTCCTGCTGTTCCCTAGGCGCCATCCGCCTAAGAGGCATCACAACAGGTCTGGCTCCTTCAACTAGATCTATATGAAACTCGATCTCTCTATGCGGCGGCAACCCCTTTGACTTCGTCAAAGACATCCTCAAATCCATTTGCGATAGGCACTAAAGACAGTCCATCCCGTGGAACAACTAGCGAATACATGAAGCTCATGAAGACGCCTTCCTCATGCTTACATCGTATCACAATCTTTCGCCCCTCCACGTTCTCGACTGTCACTTCCAACCTCTCGCAATCAACCTTTGCCGCATACTTCCTAAGCCAGTCCATACCCAAAATAATTCCGAACCCCGCAAAGTTCAGAACAAAACAATCACAAACAAAAGAGCAACCATGACTCGACACAATCAGACCACGGCACAACATACACAAACAAGACGAACCCCCAACTGGATTAGTCACAACCAATGGCCTATCAACAATATCCGGTTCCAAACCTAACCGGCCTACGAGTTCATTACAAACAAACGAATGCGACGCTCCAGTATCAAACAGAACTCTAACTGGAACACCACATAGGAAAAGAGTACCTTGAACAACCACACTCTTCCCTTTCTCTTCAGCGGTAGGAGCTTTCAAAGACGACGGAACAGCTCCCAAAGCATAAGCTTGCACAATCTGCGTGTCCCTCTGTGGTTCTGGACAATTCTTCCTGATATGCCCCGGTTTGTCACAGTTGTGACACTTCATCGGTTCCTTCGGATTCTTACAATCCCTGGCGACATGGCCCTTCTGCTGACAATTGCAGCAAATCACTTCAACCTTCTGCTTCCTCTGGCCACCCTTCCCCTTTTGCTGCTGCTGCTTCCTTTTCTTGTTCCCACTCTGCTGGGGTTTAGACTCTTCCCTGGTCGCAGCAACAACAGATCCTTCCTTAGGAAACAGATTCTCGTGTCTGAGAGCTTCCTCCACAAGCTTCTTAAATGAATCGTCCAAATGATCCATCAGTCTTGGAACCTGAACTTGATCTCCAACATCTACTGATGGCCCCGGGGCTGACATCCTTCTCATGATCGAAGTCATCATGGTTTCGAACATAGCAACATAATCAGCAGCCCCTTCAGTAGCACGGCCTTCCCTAGCAGCTGGTCTCCCTCTTCGACTCATTCTCAATATCTACAAAAAGGAATGATTAGCATACCGAGAGAAACAACTGCATAAAGGACTCAAACTCCATTAAGCTACTATATTATATATAGTATTCATCCATCAAAATTACAATTACGTCTCTCATACGTAGTTACGTCAGCGAGCGTTGGGTAAAATCGATTAACCAATGCTCTGATACCAAATGTGACGACCGCCCATGACCCCTGCACCGAATCAAGAGATAGTGCGCTGTAAAGTGTGCCAGGCGACCATGGACGATTGTCAGGGTAGATTGGAACAACAGAATCTATCGTATTTCTCACAGCGCATTGGCAAAATACAATAGAACATATGTATAGTAAAGCTTTACAGAACAAAATGACATCATATAAAACTCCATAATAGTTGAATACAAACATCCACATAGTCAATACATCAAGCCTCACTACATATCTCTCAGAGAATACAAAACAGCGGAATATCCAGTACATATAATAAGAAGATAATATGCAACCCTCCTGCTCGTCTTCGATATCAGCATCGTGAGAAGAGAACAGCACCTGTCACCTGCTACCTAGTCTGCCCGTTCCAAAATGGACGAACAGCCCAAGGCAATAAGAATTAAAAACATAAAGCCTAGAGTCAGACAACAGTCTTAGTGAGCAGTAAATTAACTAACAACATACCAAAAGAGCATAAAGGAAAAGGAATAGGAATACAACCCTCCCACTCCAACCTCATTCTACAGTGATAGCCCCCAGACACACACTAAGCAGAAGCAAACATAGCAGAGCATACAATTTAAAGTAAAGCTACTATCACTCGAGTCAAGGGCGATGTTTTTCAAGTACAAATCCCAAGGTCTTAAACCAAGGTCAGATAAGCACCCATGAAATACCGCTCTTGAGACCGAGTGACGATACAACCAAACATCCATGACTCTGGCTATCACTGTTATCATTGCTTCGATATCACCGTTAATTGAATGACCGGCACATTCTTTCAGCCGTCCGTCAAGGGCTAATGGAAACCCCCGGTTCTAGACATAACTCCCGCACGTCGTCGCAGCCCGTGCCAAGGATTTTCGCAACTACCCAGAGTACTTGACCATCAACAGTTAGTCTTTTGGGCGTCCCCATGTACTCTTGCTTAGAGCATGCTAGAACCTTCAACAACGATGAGATCTCAGCCTTCTAGTCATCCTCCTCGACGACTATATTCATACTAGCTCAAGTTCCTCTCGAGCATCCATTACCCTCAAACTCGAATCATATCACCGAGTTATCAACATGCTTGGAATGATCCCGTCTGGATTAGACCAAGTCTTCATCACATGATTGCCTCGCTTCATCACATCCTCGCAAAGCCTCATCTCAACTTCACATCATCAAATCTATGCATAAGAGCTTCATCATCCCGCTACCTATGCCACGAGCAGCTTTCCCAATTCAAGAGCCTTTCCCTTAGCTTTTGAATCATCTTCGATCTAAATCTAATCATCAATCATCTAGTTCATAACAATCAATCAAATCAAACATCAATCCAAGCAATCAAGCATTCAAAAATGATCTAAGTAGACAATTATAACAGTAATGGCATTTTCGTAATTAAAGAGTTGAAAGTCCAATAAACATGAAAACATGGATTATATCTCTACAACTTGATGAATAAACTTGCATAGGTTAACATATGATAAAATGGATGTAACATCATCGTGAACAATGGATCTATATGGATCTACACTTAGGATGAAGAAAATGCATGGAAATCACTATTTTAACACCAAATCGAGCCAACAATCCGATATACTCCTTTGGATCCGTGTGAGAGATAATCACCACTCACCAAATCGCTTAAACAAACCCAAATCAACACGCTTCAGATCTGGACAGCGAAGGATCAAGCTTGATCTATCACGAATCCGCTTCAAACGATGAAATCTCTCTTGAAAAGATGAAGATCTTCAACTTTAGCTCTTGAATCTTCAATCTTGATCTTTGATTTGGATGGAAGGAAGCACTAGATTAGAGTGGAGAAAAGAAGTGAAGAAGTGTAGAAGTCGAGCTCTTAAAATGGCAGCACTTCGTCGCTTCAAAAATCCGGATCCCAAAAAGTGAGAACAACCCCTCCTATTTATAGCTGAAATTCCTTAAGTCGAAATCTGGCTATCTCCCTAAGTCGCTTCCGACCTAAGCCTCTCCGACCTAACAGATGCACGACTTAACTCCTCAGCGACCTAACACTTGACGACCTAAAGCAATGCGCTTACCTTCGACCTACGACATAACGAGGTTACGACTTAATACCTTAGACTCCCACGCGACCTAACACTTAAGCCAACCTACGACCTAACAACTTACTAAGCTACGACCTAAGACTTACAAAACCCTGCGACCTAACAACTTAGCACCCACGCGACCTAACATAAGTCGCGAACAAACTGGGATACGACTTACGACCTAATAGCTACGACTTAACAAACCAGGTCTCAGCGAGATACGACTTAACAAGTATACGACCTACCAACTCATCAACAGGTGCGACCTAACTATAAGGCCACAAACCTGCCTCTCCTAAGTCGCTAGCCTCTAAGTCGTCTACCCTATAAGTCGGTCACGACTTATCTCTTAGGTCGTTTACGACCTAGGACTTAAACAAATAGGACCGAAAAGACAAACATACTAAGTCGCATACGACCTATATCATACCCTAGGTCGTCCACGACTTACCACCTTACTCGCTAACTCGCTGATTCCTTAACTCGGTGACAACTTAACTCACCACTATCCTTAAATTGGTTAATACTATAAGTCGGTCAACTTCTTAGATAGGCTACACCCTTAAGTCGGTCACTCGACCTAAGCCACCCTATGACTTAACTTCCTTAACCCGGTTAATTCCTTAGGTCGTCCCAAACTATCAACCGACTTAAACCACTCCCCTATCTTCCTTAGGTCGTCGCCGACCTACCCCTTAGTCATTAACTCGTCCAGACCTATTTCTTAACTCGTCCAAACCTCCTAAGTCGGCTACGACTTAAGACTTAAGAAAAATTCTGCTAAAATCTGAAACGACTTAACAGTAATGCAACCAAAGGTCAACTATTTTACGATGTTTCGATCCGTGAAAATACGGGTCGTTACATATTTATTTTTCCATTTCATATATGGTTAAACTTTTAAATTCGTTGCATTAATGTGACTGTTACAGTAAAAAAAAAGTAAATCATTTTATAATGCATAGATAGATATATATTCATTAATTAATAAAATTTGTTTTGAGTGACATAAATAAATGAATAGATTGATTGGTTGATTAATTGATTGTTAATTGATTGATTGCGTTAATGGAGTGTGGACATATATTAATGTAAAAACGAATGTTTTAATAGAGAAGTAAACGATAAATATGTGTATATTTGGGTTTGTTGAAATGAATTAATAGGGGGAAGTTTTGGAATTTGGATCCCAAAGGTTTGTTTACAGTATATAAGTGGTCCCTTCATTTACTTTACATTTATTATCACATCCACGTTCTCTTTCTTTTCATTTTCAAGTTCTTCGTGTAGGTTTCATTTGAGCATCCACTTAATTGTTAGATTACTTATTCGTTTCTTATTAATTAATAGTTGCTTTATTTCATTTATTTATAATTAATAATTTTCGCATTCTTTTCATTTGTTCGTTTGCTCCTTTCAAGTACTTTACCTGAAGCTTTTTCCTTTTCTTTTTTTTTTTCATTTTTAATATGAACATCCAAATTAATTATTTTTAAGTAAATTTCTAACTCATGTTTGTAACCAATAATGTTAATAGATATGTTTGAATTACAATTTAAAGGAAAACAATTGGATTAACTATCTTCCCAGTAATCAACGTATGTTTTGAAATTTAATTATTGGAATTAATAGCAATTAAAATCTTTCCATTAATAAGAAATAGAAGTGAATTGTAATTAATTAGTAACTTACGTTTTGTGTTGAAAATATAATAAGTATTTTAATGAGAAATATTAAGTTAATTGGTGTGTTCAATATTATTAATTGTGTGTAAAAAAATGGTTAAATTAAAATATATTTATGTGTATATTTGGAGTTAATGAAACGTATTGAATGGAATATTCGTTTTAACATTAAATTTCAAAAGTTGTTTGTAGTATACTAATTCTTCCATTTTCATTAATTTATTACCTTACTTTATTCTTCCTCCATCTCACGTTTTCGTTGACCTCTCTCTTTTGCATATTTCATTCCATTTGTTCTTTCACTTCGTGCCATAAATTGAATTATTAATGAGGCGTTGCTTTGCATTTGAAATGAAATGTGTATGTGCATTAATTCATGAATTCATTTACATACACTATTCACTCATGCATGCATTCATTTTCCTTCAGAAAAAAAACTTTTCACCTAGCACGTCTGTCTAAACTGAATTAAATGCTCTATATTTACTTTGTGTAATGAATAGTCTTAAATATGTTAGAATTTCATATTCCACTATTCACGTTCATTAATCTTTTCATTTATTTATCTTCTCAAATTTTAACACCCCTTTCATTTATTTATTTCTATTACTTCTTTTATTAATACATGCCTCTTTTGGTTTTCCTGTAAGTTTCATTTATTTACACGTAAGCTTTGCCTTGAAACGTTTCCTGTTAATGAAATTAATTTAGGTAGCACACGTTATGAAATTTTATACCAAATTTTTGCTTGCTTTGTAAACATGTCTTTTAAAATTCAAATGTGTATCTTTCATTCTTTATTTAATACTTGCCACCTTTCTTTCCTCATTTTGTTTGTTTCTTCATTTCCGGTTGTTCCTTCTTCTTTTCTCTGAAGCTACATTTTTACAAACCCGAGTTTGATTTTGTATTATATATATAATTTTTGTTTAACCTTTCTTCACCTCCCTTTATCCTCCCTCCTTCTTCTTCATTTCCTTCTCTTTTCCAAACAAAAATTTCTTCAAATCTGTATTATTATTTTTTTCTTCTTCTTCGCCTTTTCAAAATTTCTCCTTCAAATTTAGATTATACAAACTTCTCTGTCTCCTCCAAAACCTTCAAATATAAAAAAAACAAGAAAGAAAATCAAAGTTAAAAGAAAGAAAGTAGTGGCAGATCCGAACCTAATTAGAGAAAGGAAAGCTAAAAAGGTGAGTGATTCAACCCACTCACACAATACTAAAATTTCCATTGCAAGTTAAATATAATTTATAATGAAATATATAAAAAAAATTATTGATGTTCGTTGGTTTAAATTGACATTTAAATTGATATTGAATCTGAATTTACATTAAATTAAATTGACATTTAATTTTATATTGGGATTTAACTGATTGTTAAAACCTCGATATTGATAACTATTAATTGTTGTAATATATTGGTTGATTTGGATGTTGTCTAAAATGGATGCTTATTGATTGATATGTTGGATGTATGGTTATTTATTTATTTTAATATGTCCCCGTTATCACCGTGTATATTATCGACATCATTTAAATGGTCATCTAAATCATTTAAGAATTGGATAACTAAGACATTTAAATTATGGGTTGAAATGATGTATGCCCATACAATTTCTTGAATTTGGATTATGTATTGGAATTGAATTATTTCAAAGGTTTAAGTTTTAATTTAAACTTTGGATTTATTTTAATTAAAGTGATTAAAATTAGTACTTCGAATTATTTGAAATCTCTTAAATAATTATATTCACGTTGTACACCTGATAGGAGATGTAAAATCCCGTAACATCTTTGAAGCCATTGTATTCACATTTTATTTGAGATTGATTTGACTTACATAGGAATTTTTTTAGTTCTGACTTATGTGTGTTGTTATTCATTATGCTCGAGTCGGCCTGAGTTTTTCAACGTTGAAGACATTATTCTGGAGGACGAAGATGGAGTTTAGTATTATATTATTATTTTATCCCACTGCATCGTGTTGTTCCACCAACTTATTTTATTATTATTCCTGCTGTATGTATAACTCTGATATATTGTAAAAGTGTAATCAAATGTTATTTGTAAAACAGCTTCATGAACTGTTTATTTGATTATTATATTTTGTCATTCCGCTGTGAGATTCTATGTTTTGTTTTTTTCCTTCTTTTCTCTTATTTTCCTATTTACCCCATTAATAATTCTCCCTTTTGAATGTTTATTTGATTATTATCGATTTAAACCGTCCAAAAAGGTGGGTCGTTACAGTTGGTATCAGAGCTTTGGTTTAGACATACCTTAGCCTGTTGGGGTTAACTCATTAGAGATAAGGTAGTAATATCCTAGAATGAGTTTGTCCGAGTGTGTGTGTATGTGTGTGTGTGTGTATGAGAGCACGTATTTTTTAGTGTTATAAAAATGTTTTATATAAGTTTGAAATGAAATAATTTTCCTAATATTATATGTTATATATAAAAGAAAATTTTATAACTAATATAGTTATTTGTAATGTGTTTGTTTTATGAAATGGTAATATCTAATTATTATCATTTATTATTGACTTGTTGTATTTAGTGAAATTATAAACATTGGCTATTATTGTTGATTGAATTTATGGACTAAACACTAGTTTAATAATGGTGAATTAAAGAGAATGAAGTGGATAATTAGGATATTCGATATGAAATTGAAATGTTGTTGTGAATTTTGTTGTTTGTTGACCGGTAGTTTCAACTATTGAAAAAAAGGAATATTTGGATAATCGAAATCTTCTGAATTAATATATGAGTTGAAACTTAGAAATTGTGTTGAATTATGTAGTTGAATTTGATAACCTTAATTTGGAAGCAAGTGAAACAAAGTTTAATTTGTTATATCTTTGTCTAGTAAATGAATAGAATTTTTGTATACATTCTTGGCATGTAATGTAATAATATACAAGTGTGAACTTTAGGCCTTGGGATGTTTAAATTGAAATTGTGATTAAGGAAATGTTGTAAATGAGATTAAATTGGAAAAAATATGTTTATAAACTTAATTAACATTTATGAAACGTGTCATAAATAAATTGAAAGGTAAAGGTAAAACTAAATGGGATAAGCAAATATGAATTAAAAGTGAAATGATTATAAATAAAGACATGACTTGTAAATTATTATGAAATAAATGGATGTTGTAATAAATGGTTATAAATAAAGTTGTGATAACTTTAAACTCGAATAATGTGTTATAAAAGGAATTAAGCCTTTATAAATTGGTTATAAACTGAAGGAAATTTCTCATGAAATGATTCTCAAATAAATGTGGTATTAAATGAGAAATATTACATGTGAAAATGAATGTAATTTAAAATGAAGAGAAATATAAGCAATGTTGTAAGAATGGATATGTTAATGTTTTGTATTTGTTGGGTAAATTTCTCACCCAGGAGATCTCAAGACCATGGAGAGCTAAACTTCATTCGGCATCCTCACCACATCCGAACCAGCCACCACCGAACGAGAGACACTCACCTCTACCGAATCATACTTCCTACCGAACCATACTTCCCACCGAACCATACTTCCCACCGAACCAAGCTTCCTACCGAACCATACTTCCCACCGAATCAAGCTTCCTACCGAACCATACTTCCCACCGAACCATACTTCCCACCGAACCAAGCTTCCTACCGAACCATACTTCCCACCGAACCAAGCTTCCTACCGAACCATACTTACCACCGGACCAAGACGATGCAGAACCAGATTTACTAGGCCAGATTGTATCAGCCCGGGCCCATCAACATCTGTATACATCCAAGACCCCTGCCCCCAGCCTCACTCTATAAATAGAGGGGTAGGGGTACAACAATGGGGACAAGTTTGTGAGCTCAAGCACGGAAGGAACTTTCAAACAACGTTCTTTTACTTGTATCAAAGCTTTGTACTTGTAATCAGAATAAAAGAAGAGAAATAACATATAAAGTGGACGTAGGCACATTCTGGCTGAACCACTATAAATCTGCGTGTCTTTTTACAGTTTAGCCCCTGTCTTTTATATATTTGCATAAATCGCTCGAATCACTAAGAATCACATAAGATCTACTAAATCATACAACTTCGAGGTGTTTGTCCATTTTTTGTGCAAACATTTTTGGTGCTTTCATTGAGAGCTAGAAGCTCGAAGCTTCAGCTTCATCCGCTTAACAAGTTTTCCTAACAGCATTGTCCGCCACTTGGAAAACATGCCTCCCAAATAGAGAAAAGATGTTAACAAAGGAAAAAACATCGCATCCAGCAGTCTTCCAGATCCAGCTGTCACGAATCAAGTAGATCGTCCTCCTCCAGCAACAGTAACCAATGAAGAACAGGCTAACCCAACTACTCCTGCCACAGAACAGCCTGCAGCAATTACTAGAGCAGATCTGGACAGAGTTGTGGTTGAAGTAACTAACCGCTTCACGTCCCAGCAGGAAGCCTTGGTGGATCATCTCATGTCACGCTTAAGGGACGCTGAAGAATCCAACCGCAACACTGAATCATGGGGCGAGTCCCAGTCTGGAGGATCTCAGAGACAACAAAGATCTCCCTTCTTCGAAGGAGCTAACGGCAGAAGTAGCCGTGGTAGGAGCCGAGACCGAGCACAGCCCGAAGTTAGGCCTGAGGAAACGTTTGGTACCGAACCCAACAGGGAAGGTACCGGGCGAAGGTCAACTGTAGCTGAGCCTGTCATGCTGCCTAACCACAGAAACGCCAGTGAACGGGGCCGAGCTAGAGTCCAGCCCGAAGTTGGACCCGAGGAAGTGCTTAGATCAGAACCCAACAGGGGGAGATCAAGGCAAGGGCCAACTGTAGCTGACCCAAGCATGCTCCCAGAAGATCAAAGGCAACCACTGGAAAATATGAGGAATGATAGACGATATCATCCCTACAGGTCATCTGGACGGAATCAATCCCACAGAACAGAACCAAACTCATTTCTATCTACTCCAAGTTCTGATGAAAGGATGGCATGCTTATTCAGAGAGTGTGTCCAACAGGAGCAAAGAGATCGAGGGATAGGCGCTAGGGTAACCAGTCCTTTCGCCCGCAATATCGAAATTGCTATCACCCCCCGAGAATGGAAGATGCCAACAATGGAACCCTACAAAGGAACCTCCGATCCCGTTGTACACTTACAAAGGTACACGCAGCATATGCTCATGAGTGGAGCAACAGAGGGAGTACTGTGCAAATGCTTTCCGCTCTTCTTAGCAGATCTTGCTACCTCCTGGTTCTGTCATCTACCCCAAGGATCCATCAGCTCATGGGAAATGTTGAAAGAAAAATTTATCAGTCAGTTCCGCATTCATGTGGAGCAACCTAAGGACGCTTATTCCTTATCCAGCGTCAAACAGAAACCTGGAGAAAAGTTGCAGCAATACCTAACCAGATTCAACGCCGCAGCAGCCGCAGTCCAAGATGCCGATGAGAAGCTTATCCTAATGGCCCTCTGCAGTGGTGTGCATCCGGACACTAAATTTGCTAGAAGGTTGACAAAAGAAAAGCCAGCTACTTTACCCGATTTCTTCCATGAAGCCGGGAAATACATGAGGCTTGAGGATGCTGCCGTTGAGGGGCAGTCAGGACAGCAAAATAAGACAACCCATGGCAACGCCCCTGCTGTGGCAAGGGACGTTCGAAGAACTGATTCCAGAGACAATGCTGGGGGCAAGAAGGGAGAAAAGCGCCTATATCGGCCAGGACCAAGATTCGACACTTACACTCCTTTGAACGAGACCGTCGAAAATATCTTCCTTGCCACCCAAGGCGAAGTTAGATACAAACGCCCACCGTACAAGAAGGAAACAGATAACGCACAGAAGTCTGGAAAATTCTGCCGCTTCCACGAATCTCACGGGCATGATACCAACGAATGCCATCATCTCCGAGATCTGATTGAGGAACACATCAGAAGAAAGAAACTGGAACGTTATGTAAAAGGTCAGGACAGGACCCCAGCTCCTGCCAATGAAAACCCAAGGCTACCCTCCCCGGGGGCTGATAGAGGGGACCGCAACGCTAGCAGCTCTAGTCAGGAAAAGATAGTGGTCCATACCATCTTAGGAGGGCCACACATCGCAGACAGAAGCTGGAAAGAGATAGAAAGATACAGAAAGTCGCTTAGAGACAATAAAAACTATGTCAATTCGGTTATAGAAGAGCGCCACCCGAAGCGGAAAGAAAGTAATGACATCACGTTGGGTAAGCGTGACCTAGAAGGAAGGCAGTACCCTCACATGGATCCCATGGTCATCTCTGCCCGACTTGGTCCCGCCAAAGTCTACCGAATCCTGGTAGACACTGGAAGCTCGGTAAACATCCTGTTCAAACACGCATTCGACAAAATGAAGCTATCAATGAAGGATGTATCCCCCTGCGATAAACCACTACACGGCTTCACTGGAGACGCGAAGATGCCCCTCGGGCAACTGGATCTTTTTGTTGAGATTGGAAGCCATCCCCGCTCTGCTGTACGGAAACAAACGTTTGTGCTAATAGAAAACCAGTCGGCCTACAACGCCTTCTTGGGAAGGCCATCCTTGTCTGACTTCCAAATTGTCTTAGCCCGATGGTGCCTAAAGATGAAATTCCCAACGGACAATGGAGTAGGGGAAGTGGAAGGAGATTAGGACGTTGCTCGAGACTGCTATGTGACTGAACTTCGCAACAACCACAGGAAGGATAAAGGGAAGGGTGTAGAGATTGCCCTCTGCACAAAAAGTCTAGAAGCGTAGCAATTAAAGAAAGCCCCTCCTCTTCGATATACCAGCGACCCTTTCAATGAATTAGATCCTAGGGACAAAGAGGAGGAGGCCACCGCCGAGCCTGCAGAGGCTATGGAGTTTATATCTGTAGACAAGCACGACTCGAGTAGACTATTGAAAATTGGGTCCCAACTAAAAGCCGAATTGAAGGAACAACTCATCGATTTTCTCCGCCACAACTTGGATGTATTCGCTTGGTCACACGCTGACATGACTGGAATCTCCCCCGACATAGCATGCCACGTATTAAACATTGATCCTACCAAGGGGCCTGTAAAACAAAGAAAGAGAAATATGGGGGCAGAGCGATCAGCAGCCCTCGATGAAGAAGTAAAAAACCTACTCGTCAATGACTTCATACGAGAAGCTATCTACCCGGAATGGATCGCCAACCCGGTGCTGGTAAAAAAGGCTAATGGGAAGTGGCGAACCTGCATTGACTTTTCCAACCTAAATGACGCCTGCCCAAAGGATTGCTTCCCACTTCCCAGAATCGACCAGCTTGTAGACAGCACAGCCGGGCACGAACTCCTATCTTTTATGGATGCATACTCAGGATATAACCAAATTCCTATGCATGCTCCCGACCAAGACCACACTAGTTTCATCACCGATCGAGGTTTATACTGCTATAAGGTAATGCCTTTCGGACTTAAAAATGCAGGAGCCACCTACCAGCGCCTCGTCAACAAGATGTTTGCGGGGCTGATAGGACAAACTATGGAAGTATATGTGGATGACATGCTAGTAAAGTCAAGGAAAGCCAAAGATCACGTGAGCCACCTAGGCAAGATGTTTCAAGTACTTCGACAATATTGAATGAAGTTGAATCCGCTAAAATGCTCCTTCGGAGTGTCATCTGGAAAATTCTTAGGATTCATCGTTCATGCCAGAGGGATAGAAGCAAACCCTGAACAAGTCCGAGCGCTAAGGGATATCAAGATACCTTCCACTCGGAAGGAAATGCAAAGTTTGAACGGAAAAGTGGCCGCTCTAAGCCGATTCATCTCCAAGGCGACGGACAAGTGCGTCCCCTTTTTTGAAGCTCTAAAGAAAGACAAGGGAATGTTCGAATGGACTGACGAATGCCTGACCGCTTTCCTTCACTTAATCAAACACCTCCAGAAACCTCCAGTGCTCTCAACTCCAAGCGAAGGAGAAGAATTATACCTATACCTCGCTGTGTCATCCCACGCCCTAAGCGCTGCCTTGGTAAGGGAAGACAACCGCACGCAACGGCCGGTTTACTTCGTCGGCAAAAGGTTTACTGGGGCAGAAGTTAGATACCCTAAACTTGAGAAATTAGCATACTGTCTACTAATCACTTCACGAAAACTACGTCATTACTTCCAATCCCATTCCATCAAAGTTCTGACCGATCAACCACTAAGGCAGGTACTCCATCGTCCCGACACTTCTGGGCGATTACTCAAATGGTGTATTGAACTGAGTCAGTATGATATCACCTATCACCCTCACACCGCCATCAAGGGACAGGCCATGGCTGATTTCATTGCAGAGTTCACTACCAACGAAGATCAGGAGCAATTGGAAATAACAGAAGATATCAAGTGGAATCTCTTTGTGGATGGTGCAGCAAACGAACAAGGCTCGGGGGCAGGTGTAGTAATAATCACTCCCAGGGGAAACAAACTGCACTATGCTATAAGGTTGGAGTTCGCTACCACCAACAACGATGCAGAATATGAAGCGGTGATAGCTGGACTAGAAATTGCCATAGAAATCGGGGCCAATTCTTTGTGTCTTCACAGTGATTCTCAACTTATTGTTAATCAAATACTAGGAGAATTCCAAGCTCGAGAAGAACGACTCATAGCATATCTAAAGAAGACCAGGTTACTTCTCAGCCGATTGGACCACTACTTAGTCAAACACATCCCTCGGGAGGAGAACCGAGAGGCCGACGAATTAGCAAAGCAAGCAAGTGTGAGAGACATCACCATCTTTGGGGCAGTGACCATCTCAAAGCAAATGGCCCCAAGTTTTGAACAAGTAAATCTGATAACTGCAACCGAAGAAGCAACTTGGATGACTCCCATCCGAGACTACCTACAAAGTGGCACACTACCCGACGGGCGTAATGAAGTCAAGAAAATCTTGAGGAAAGCGTCCCGCTATACAATACAAGAAGACATCCTCTATCGGCGCGGGTTCTCTAATCCATTATTAAGGTGTGTCGCCGGAAGGGAAGCCAAGGAAATCTTATCTAACATTCATCAAGGAAGCTGCGGAGATCACACCGGAGGGCAAACGTTAGCAAAAAAGATACTCCGATACGGATATTTCTGGCCCACCTTAAGCAAGGACGCCTTAGATTTCGTCAAGAAGTGTGACAGATGCCAAAAATTTGCTAAGATTCCTCGGCTACCGACAACCGAGATTACTCAGATGACCAGCCCTTGGCCCTTCGCAATATGGGGAATTGACTTAATCGGCGAGCTACCAATGGGCCGAGGCGGGGCCAAATATGCTATAGTGGCAGTTGATTATTTCACCAAATGGGTGGAAGCGGAACCTCTAAATAAAGTATCTTCAGCAAAAGTTATTAACTTCTTAATTAAAAATGTTCTGTGCAGGTACGGAGTCCCACTCCAAATCATATCAGACAATGGACTTCAGTTTGACAGCGAGGAATTCGCCAACTGGTGCCAAGAACATAGAATTCATAAAAGCTTCTCATCCGTAGCATATCCCCAGGCAAACGGACAAGTCGAAGCAGTCAACAAAATTCTGAAAACTCTGATCAAAAAGAAGCTCGAAAAGTCAAAGGGCGCTTGGGTGGATGAACTCCCTACGGCACTATGGGCCTACCGCACATCTTTCAGAACATCAACAGGGCACACTCCTTTCTCTTTGGCATACGGATCGGAGGCTATGCTCCCAGTTGAAACCATTGTGCCTTCCCACCGTAGGATCCACTATAACCCAGAAGAGAATGAAGAGCTCCTCAACATGTCTTTGGATCTAGTTGAGGAGAGAAGGAATGATGCAGTCCTTAAAGCAGCAGCCCACAAGCAGAAAGTGGCGGCACAATACAACTCCAAAGTCAAGCATCGTACCTTACGAGAAGGGGATCTTGTCCTCAAGCGAATCTTCCCTCGCCCCGGAGCACTAGACCCAATCTGGGATGGACCATATGTAATTCATAAAGATCTCCACAACGGAGCCTATATTTTGTCAACAGTGGACGGAGAGGTGTTCCAGAGGGCATGGAACATCCAACACCTCCGTCGATACTTTTCTTAACTTGTATTGCCCATATGAAGTGAATTAACAAAGAGAATCAGTGGACGTAGGCATTTTCGTGCCGAACCACTTTAAAAACCTTGTCTCTTTTTTTTTAACTTGTTCCTTTGTATCTTGGCTGCTTGTTAAACTTTATCCTTTTCTGTTGAACAAAATCCTGAGCATATAGCATTTCTATTCAAAGCACTCCACAACGCAACTTCTCCTGGACAAGACCTAGCAGGTACTATGCGAATCTATGCCCTCGCCAATGAGACACTTTTGCTCCGGCATCCCTCTGCTGCGGGTTAACTCATTGCTCGCGACGGCCCTCAAAGCCAACTGTAATGAGCCGATTATAAGCCACCGAGAAGGCCGACTATAGCCGAGGCAGCTCATTACGGCGTTAGGCTCGCCGGCAACTGTGAACCGACTATAAGCCCAAACATAAGGTGTGGCCAGCCAGGGGCAGTTCACAGTTGACGATCGGCACCCACGCTAGCCGACCACAGTAAATCGAATAATACCCACGACTACGGGCCATAATGGCTCGGGTAGTTACTGTGCGCGATCTCGGCTCCGATGTGTCTTAAGTGCGGCTGTGGTAAAAAAGAATTAACTCCCCGCGGAGGCGTAAGATGGGTGACAAATGTCTCCAAGACCCACAGCTAGGGAAAGTGACTACAAAGCCCGTTTGCCACGAACTTAAGCACATCGAAGGCCTTCCGTGATTGGAAGTTTTACTATTTCGCATATTTCAAGTTTTTCTTCAAGAGTTTTTTCTCCTGTCCACTATAACAATCCCTAAAGTACAGGATACAAGAGTAGGAGATACTCGCCAATGGACGTGGGGATTCACAATCGAATGACAGGACATTCAACTGCTTTCCATGCTCGGTCGTACAAGAAATTCGAAACTGCCATCTACAAACAAAACATGAAAGGCGGTATTTTCTTCCTTTATGTACAAATACATGACTATAATTTGTTCGCACCACACGCTAACATTGCAACTCGTGAAATTATGTCTTAAACCAGAACCCGACATCAAACACAATTTAATTACAAAGAATATACTTTGTTATATTTCTCATACGGCAAACATTCAAAAGACGGCAAAATCAGCTTAAGTTAAAAAACTACACGTCAAGAATAAGACTGTTTATTACAAGTGGCAAAATATTACAACCTAAAGGCTACTTTACTATTTTACGACTAACATATACAACTTCGTCAAATCCACAAAAAGAGTTTTTCCAGGTACAATCAAGGGGCCGGCTGCAGTGGAGTTTTATCCTTGCCCTGTTGACCGCCTATCTAGTCAAAGAAAGAATTCATTAGCAATAAGCAACCAAGTTGATGGGGAAACTAAAAAAGGAAGACTTACCAGCATAAGCTTACTGGCCACTCTGGTCGTCATCATCCACTTGCACCCCTGCCTCCTCAGCAGCAAGCAACCGCATACCCTCCTTCACCGCCACCTTCTCCCCCTTGGCAAACTGGGCAGTGACCGCATCCATGCTGAAGGCCACGCCACCATCTTTATCCGCATCGGCCTTGGCCTCCTCCAGAGCCCGAAGATAGATCTTAGCCATGACCCTGGGATAATCATCCATCCAGGATAGGTTGTCCTGCTTCCAGGTTCGGAAGTACATGTCCTGCAGCATTTCGTCCATCATCCCCTCATTCTCCTCAAACTCCCTCATCCGGGCCTCGGAAGCCGACAACCTCCCAACGGCAGCATCTCTCTCCGATCGGTATCTCGAGCAGTCAACCAGAAGGGATCCCCGCATTGCCTTCATCTCCTCCCTCAACTTGGCTTGAGCAAGCTCTGCAGCCTCAAGTTTCCCGGACAAATCCTCCACCCGCTCAAGATCCGCTTTCCGAACCTCGTCCACCGTGGCAATAGCCATGTCAATCCGTTCTTTACAAGTAGCTTCCATTTTTCGCAATTCGGCCCGACTGGCCTCTTCCATTATTTTCCTTAGTCGTCCAGTAGCAGCCTCATGCTGAGAAATCTGAATAGCCTGATACGCAAGCTGTTTGGCCTGATCTGAAACCACCAATCGAAGTCGGATATTGGCGCTCCCAATCTCCTCTCCGGCCTTAACCAGCCGGGCATGATGCCCCATCAGCTTCTTAGTCTCCTCCGCCACCCGATCAATATTAGCCTTGGCCTCGTCTCCCATAGTGATTATACGAGTAGTGAGTAAATCGAGATCTAAGGACTTAGCTTCATCAAGTACTCGTACCCTGGGGTTGCGGGGAAGAAGGTGTTCACCGGTGACTTCGTCAAAGGTAATATCATGAGAGCTTGGATCCAGGTCAGGATGACCCGCAAATGGATTACGAGCCAAGTCAGGATGGTCGATGTGAATAACGGTAGGGTTTCCGAACGGGTGCGGAGAAGGTGCAAACTCGCTGTCCTCCTCCGTGATATCGTGAAGAGGCTGAGCCGGGAACTGAGGACCGGGCGAAGGTTCGGATAAAGGACGAATCCTCTTTCTCTGCTGAATACCCTCTTCGATAACCCCGAGAAGAGGACGGTAGCCGACTACATCCCCAGAGTGGTGGGTCGAAGGCTTCGGCTTGACAGAAGTTTTGGAAAGCTTGTATTGCTCAAGCCTGTGCCGAAGATCCGAGGCCTTGGATGTCTTACCTGCTCCTGATATGAAGAACAAGTGTCACAAACTTACATCACTATATAATTCGAGAAAACATGGCAAATTAAAAGGTAATAAGAAAGGAAACACATCTGTGGTTGTACAAACCCTGGGGAGGAGTAGGATACTGCAATAAGTCCTGGATGTCATTCCAGGACGGGAGCGGGTCATAAAATATTCCTAAGTCTCTATCATTAATGAAGCATGCAGGAGTCAAGAGTTCACCTTGAATCGTCGGAGCCACCTTGGCTGGAAGGGTCTGAGAAGACTCGCTTGCACCGGTCCCGGCCTTGTCCGCTTTCCTGGTTTTCTCTACCAAAGCCGGATCTTCGTCCAGCCCCTCGAAAGCCTGGTGGAACGCATCATCCGTCCACTCCTGAATCTCACCCGCTTGCCCAGGAAGCAAGGCCCCGATGCCATCACCACCTTTATCACCTTCCCGACCATCTCCACCCTCACCTCTTTCCTCCTCTATGTCTTCCTCCTCCTGGGTAAGTGGACAATTGCTGGGGGAGGGACCGTCCGACTTCTTAAGTTTCTTACCTCCGACGGCTGGAGGTTTTGTGAAAGGTTTCCTCTTGCTACTCTCTACCGTAACACCTTCCTTGGTCTGAGCAGCCGCCCTCTCCTCCGCCGTTTCCCTCAGCTTAACTACTGACTGCTGTGGAAGGATTAAGTTATTCTCCAGAAGGATCGCATTTCTGATCAAGAAGGCAGATGATCTATATTTCCTGAGAATAGCTTCTATCTCAGCCGCCGTCTGAACCAGGCGGTCAGTCTCCACAATCGCAAAGCCACCTGTCGCTAGCAAAAAATGAGAAAGTATGAGAAGAAGCATCGCAATCGGAATAGAAATTATAAGTAAAAGCATCAACTTACATCCAGAAGTAAAGCGCCGAATTGAAACGGAGTCATCCCTGACAAAGAACCACTCCTTCTTGAACATGCTGAATTTCGAATACAGATCCAAGACCGGCTTGAAGGTCACGGCTGACTCCAAGCTAATGTATAGGGACCCCTTCTTATAGCCCCTCAGATTATATAAGTACCGGATCTCCCGGTTGGAAGGAGCACGACCGTACTTCCTCTGGAAAATGACGAAGAGGCTCACCAGTATAGCATAGGAGTTGGGTTGAAGCTGGAATGGGGCCACCTTGAGATATGTGAGGAAGCTGGTTACCCAAGCGTTAAGAGGCGGAATGGCACCACACATGCAGTGGTATCTGCTGTAAGCAAAGTACCCTTCAAGAGGGTCGTACAGCATAACATCTCTCCCTGGCAACAGCATTCGCGCCCTGTCAATTCCGAAAGAACGAGAGATGACATCAAGCTGCTCCTCCTTGAGGGAGCTAGGAAAGCAATCGGGTAGGGAGCTCAAAAGCTCCTGAGGGCCGTACCCGTCCACTAGTGATCTCGGGGCAGATCCGTGACGTTCTGGATTCGGCTGAGCTGGGGGCACGGCAGAGGAACCTCCTTCGCCCCCGGATTTCTTCTTGTCTGATCGAGTTTCCGCTTTGCGAGACATTATCTGCAACATAGAAAAGCGTGCTGTTAGAACGGAGGATGTAAACAAATAAACGTCAGTAGCCCATTCGGTAATATGTAGTATAAGCTTTCATTCGGTGGTAAAGCAACTCACGTGATTCGGCAACACGTGATTCGGCTACAGTGATTCGACACACGTGATTCGGCGATACGTGATTCGGCAACACGTGATTCAGCTACAATGATTCGGCGCGTGTTAATTCGGCTGCAAGTGATTCGGCTACAAGCGATGTTCGGTGAAGAAATGCAATGGCCTAAGCCTCCCATTTATAGGAGGAGGTTGAATCATCGGACCACATGGTTCGTTTCCGGAGCCGGATGTGATTGCTCAAACTCAAACAAAGCAGGACATGCGCGCACGCACGTCCTACTTTGGGAGGCAAATGTTGGGTAAATTTCTCACCCAGGAGATCTCAAGACCATGGAGAGCTAAACTTCATTCGGCATCCTCACCACATCCGAACCAGCCACCACCGAACGAGAGACACTCACCTCTACCGAATCATACTTCCTACCGAACCATACTTCCTACCGAACCATACTTCCCACCGAACCATACTTCCCACCGAACCAAGCTTCCTACCGAACCATACTTCCCACCGAACCATACTTCCCACCGAACCATACTTCCCACCGAACCAAGCTTCCTACCGAACCATACTTCCCACCGAACCAAGCTTCCTACCGAACCATACTTACCACCGTACCAAGACGATGCAGAACCAGATTTACTAGGCCAGATTGTATCAGCCCGGGCCCATCAACAGCTGTATACATCCAAGACCCCTGCCCCCAGCCTCACTCTATAAATAGAGGGGCAGGGGTACAACAATGGGGACAAGTTTGAGAGCTCAAGCACGGAAGGAACTTTCAAACAACGTTCTTTTACTTGTATCAAAGCTTTGTACTTGTAATCAGAATAAAAGAAGAGAAATAACATATAAAGTGGACGTAGGCACATTCTGGCTGAACCACTATAAATCTGCGTGTCTTTTTACAGTTTAGCCCCTGTCTTTTATATATTTGCATAAATCGCTCGAATCACTAAGAATCACATAAGATCTACTAAATCATACAACTTCGAGGTGTTTGTCCATTTTTTGTGCAAACAGTATTGAATAGAGAAATTCTATGAAACAAATATTAAAGTATGAAGTGATACTTGTGTTAATCAATGAGATTAATAATGAATTTGATTAAAATGTAATTGTGATGAAACAAATTGGAATAATTATGTAAGTATTATGTATATTGTTTTATTCATAAAATTAATTTGATCCGGATTTGAGTACACAAGTTCTATGTGAATTACACCATTTCGTGTTAGGATTTTTCATTCGATTCTTGATGGTGAATATTTGATATGGATTTTTGGTTTGATTCTAGAATTCTCTATCATAGTATATGGCTATGTAAAGAGAATGATGGTTTCTAGTCAAGAAACCTTATCGAAGTCCGCATTAGGGAAGTCGAATGAAAAATACTAGTTCGAAAACGAACTTGTGTAACCGAGCGAGTGATCAAATGTGATTTTGCGAAATGATAACATATGTACATCTTCTGTTCTAATATTATTGATATGCTTTGACGCTAAAATTGAAAGTTGATGGGTTGGATATCTTTGTAATTTAAATTGGAATTTTTCTTGTATGCAAAACTACTATTAATTTAAAACCATTTTACTAAACTATTTTCTTTTATTTTTCTTATACAAACTATTTTACTCTATTTTATTTACAAAACTAGTTTACAAACTATTTTATTTGCAAACTATTTTATTTACAAAACTCTTTTACAAACTATTTTATTTACAAAACTATTTTACAAACTAATTTACAAAACTATTTTATATACAAAACTATTTCACAAGATGATTTTATATACAAAACTATTCTAAATTCAAAACCTTTTATAAAGCGAAGATATTCAATCTCATATGGCTTTTCATACAACGAAATTGATTTTGGAAATTTTTTTATTCTTGTATAAGACGGACTTTATATAAGTATAAGGTGATTTTCAAAACTGTTGATTTTGGAAGGTATTCAATCTGAAGAGATAAATCTTATATATAATGGAATTTATATAAGAATGATTTGATATATTCAAGATTATTGATTTTGGAAAGTACTTTATATGAAAATGAAATCTTATATGTAATGGAATTTATATAAGTGCGATATTTGAAGCTATGATTTAGAAAGGGTACTGTATATGGTATGTTATATTTTGAAGTAAAAGGTATAGGGAAGTACCCTCTACGAAGAAGTATAGTATGATATGCTTCGACCCAAATGGACTTGGGGAATCCAGGAATGGATTCTACCAATAAACCCTAATATACTTGGGTGAATTCAGAAATGGATTCGAACTGATATGGTTATCCGGACATAAACCCATGAGTTCCTCGATTTTTTTAGGGTATATGGTTCTTTAGTTTACCCAATGGAGGCGCTTTCGATCCTGGGATCTGTTGTTTATGGATCCTTCGGGAAGGAAGTGCAACCATTGCGTAAATCATTCAATCATCAGTTACCCTTGCAGCAGGGGTCGATGGTCCCTTGTTTACGAAATGGCTACGATATTTTTCTGGAATCTGGAAGGTGGAAGGATCTTCTAGAAAGTTTTGTGTCCATTGCGTAAATACTGGATCAGCAGCGGGCCACTGCTATCGTAACATCATCGTTTGACATCAGATTTTGAGCGGTACTTCTCATACCTGTTTTTAAGTATTTTTCACTGGGTGTTGAAATAGGTCTACTAAGTACTTGGAGATTTCTAGTCTTACGCCTGATCAACGTACGACCAAAGTCTACAAGAACGATGATAAACTTGTTAAGACATCGAGTTATAAAAGTATTTTGATAAATTATTATATAAAGGATATTTTGGTCATTTTTTTTCTTTTCTAAATACTTTAAAATGTTTAAAATATTATTTATTTATATACAACATGATTTATTAGTTAATTATTAGTGTTGTATATATCGTGAGAAATTATTAATTCAATAAAACATATTTAAAGTTAATGATTATTGATTTATTAATAATGACGTTTAAAAGTATTTTGAAATTTAAAACTAATAAAATTTATAAATAATGGATTTAAGGTTTTCAATAACTCCTTTTTAAATATAAGTAATGATGTAAATAATTGTTATCAACTAGTTTACATATTTACAAAGATGTTATTTAAAAATTTAAATGGCATTTATAAATGAAGCAAGAAATTTTACAGATGAATTTTTCCATAAAGTATTAAAGATGATTGATTTGCAAATGAAGTTTTCAAATGAATATTTCAAGTAAAATTTATATATGTTTCTTTGAATGTATAATTTAAAGATATGATATAAATGGAAAATAATTGATTTGCGAAGTTTATTTATAGCAATATACTTGACAAATAAATTTGAATCTCTATTTTGGAAGTATAGTTTGAAATATTTACTTGATTTCGAAGTACTAATAGTAAATTTGTTGGTTTATTTACTATTTGAATTTTGTATTAAACCGTAATAAACGTTTTCCATGATTTGAATATTCATTTTAAAATAAGTGTGTAAAATTAAGTATGAAGATGTGAAAGTTTGTACTTTGATTTAGAAATTTAATGTAAGATTTGAGTATACTATTAGTTTCAGTTTAATAATCTTGAGTTTATACTTAATTTAAAAATAATGAGTCTAATGAATTATCGGATTTAAAGAACTTTGTTTTAAAGCTTATTATAATGTTTTGATATAAATTTCTAACATTGTTTTAGACTTTTGAAAAATCTTTGCATAATGCTATGAGGATGTTTTAAATATATCTTATATTTTTACTAAGTGAAAAAGGTTAAATGTTTTAATTGAATTTTTAGATATATTGAAATATTTCTTTTCTCTTTAAGGGCGAATGCCAAAAACTTAAATTTTTATTCAATAACCGAATTAAGTTATAAACTTAAATAAGGCAGTAGAAACTTAAGTAATATTTTTTAAAATGATTCCTTAATGACTTAAATCTTTAATGGAAACCAAATTATGTAAGTGGTTGATCTTTATATAAATAAATTAATGAAAGGTGATGAAGGAAAAAACCAATCGAATAAACTTAAATAAATTTAAAATTCTTGTTATTTGGCTGATCGGAAGTTTGGTAAAGAATACTTCTAGTTTTAGTTGATAGTTTATTTATCACCTTGCATGATTAAAAGTTTTTGAACTAAACAAACCATTGGTTTTGGTTTCTATGGATGTATGATGGATTCATTGGTTGTATAAATGGTTGTATTGTTTGTTTGATTATGTTTTATATTGATTTGCTTTTGTTGCAAATTGAAACAACTTAAATATCTCTCTAATAGATAATTCTCACTATTTTGGATTATATAAGTGAAATACAGGTTTATGAAAGCATTTGGTTTCATAAATAAAGTTGTTTTCCCAACAAATAGGTACATTTTCGGATTACGGTTTTATAGCGATATTTTATTGTTTTCCCATGGTTTGGGATATTTATTTTCGAGATATGATATATATACTTTTATTATTAATATTATTATTTCTCCTAGACTTCTCCATACAAAGGAGACTCCGCCGAAATTTTTCATGAATTTTTGGACTTAGAATTTTTTTGTAAAAATAAAAATATTTTCAAACTTTTATTAACTTGAATATGAACGATTTAATTGGTTATTAATTGATATATTTTATTTCAATATTTAATTATGTAAATTAACTGTTTATAAATTTAATACTTTGAATAAGATATATTAATTGCTTAACTCCTTCTTTTCCTTTTCGAGGACGAAAAGTTTTGAGTGTGGGAAGGTGTAACAACCTGTAAATTTCCGATAATTAAATTTATTAATTAGTAAGTTTTAGAATTTAATGTTCTGAAAAATAAAAATTTAAGATTTAATAATGAGAGAAATAACTAGAATGTAATGTTAGTAATCTTAATTTAAGGCAATTGACAACTATTTTAATGCAATTTCAATTGATTAAAATGATTGTAAAATTAAATTTGGTTATAAATTGCAAATAAGTAAATAAACCAAATGTTGTAATAAACGGTGAAATTTTATGTTCGTCTCTAACCGGGATAACCAATGTTGAATTTGAATAAAGGATGGAGTGAATGTTTTAATGAAAGAATAACATAAGTGGTTATTTGAAATGCATCTTGGAGAAGTTGATTTTCAATAAGATAAAACATTTACTTTGTAAATAGTGTGTAAATTTTATTGTATATGAAATTTTATAAAACATGTTTGAATTGGTATAAATAAAAAGAAAACAATGTTTTATAATTAGAATTTGTTTGAAATTAGTAATGAAATAAATTGGAATTAGATTAATTGAAATGTTTCAATTAAAAGGAAACATAAATGAAACTGTAATGAATGAGTTAATATAGGAACTTGCATTTTGTGTTAATATGAAATGAACATTTTAATTAAGATAATTGCATGTTTTGAGACGTATAAAAATAAAATTTCATTTTGAATAAGTATGGTTTTGGAAGAAAAATTGGATTTTAGAATAATATACAAATAAACACACTTATTAGTATTCAAATTTTAAAATATATCAGAGGGTTCATGGTTGTATAAGTGTTGTTAAATGAATTAGAAATTACCTTTTATTAACAATTGTACATTAATTACACATGTTCACATATATTTATTTTTCCATTTCATATATGGTTAAACTTTTAAATTTGTTGCATTAATGTGACTGTTACAATAAAAAAATAAAATAAAGTAAATCATTTTATAATGCATAGATAGATGTATATTCATTAATTAATAAAATTTGTTTGAGTGACATAAATAAATGAATAGATTGATTGGTTGATTAATTGATTGATTGTTAATTGATTTATTGCGTTAATGGAGTGTGGGCATATATTAACATAAAAATGAATGTTTTAATAGAGAAGTAAATGATAAACATGTGTATATTTGGGTTTGTTGAAATGAATTAATAGGTGGAAGTTTTGGAATTTGGATCCCAAAGGTTTGTTTACAGTATATTAGTGGTCCCTTCATTTACTTTACATTTATTATCACATCCTTGTTCTCTTTCTTTTCATTTTCAAGTTCTTCGTGTAGGTTTCATTTGAGCATCCATTTAATTGTTAGATTACTTATTCGTTTCTTATTAATTAATAGTTGCTTCTTTTGATTTATTTATAATTAATAATTTTTGCATTCTTTTCATTTGTTTCTCATTTGTTCGTTTGCTCCTTTCAAGTACTTTACCTGAAGCTTTTTCCTTTTCTTTTTTTTCCATTTTTAATACGAACATCCAAATTAATTATTTTTAAGTAAATTTCTAACTCATGTTTGTAACTAATAATGTTAATAGATATGTTTGAATTACAATTTAAAGGAAAACAATTGGATTAACTATCTTCCCAGTAATCAACGTATGTTTTGAAATTTAATTTTTGGAATTAATAGCAATTAAAATCTTTCCATTAATAAGAAATAGAAGTGAATTGTAATTAATTAGTAATTTACGTTTTGTTTTAAAAATATAATAAGTATTTTAATGAGAAATATTAAGTTAATTGGTGTGTTCAATATTATTAATTGTGTGTAAAAAAATGGTTAAATTAACATATATTTATGTGTATATTTGGAGTTAATGAAACGTATTGAAAGGAATATACGTTTTAACATTAAATTTCAAAAGTTGTTTGCAGTATACTAATTCTTTCATTCTCATTAATTTATTACCTTACTTTATTCTTCCTCCATCTCACGTTTTCGTTGACCTCTCTCTTTTGCATATTTCATTCCATTTGTTCTTTCACTTCTTGCCATAAATTGAATTATTAATGAGGAGTTGCTTTGCATTTGAAATGAAATGTGTATGTGCATTAATTCATGAATTCATTTACATACACTATTCACTCATGCATGCATTCATTTCCCTTCAGGAAAAAAAAACTTTTCACCTCGCACGTCTGTCTAAACTGAATTAAATGCACTATATTTACTTTGTGTAATGAATAGTCTTAAATATATTAGAATTTCATATTCCACTATTCACGTTCATTAATCTTTTCATTTATTTATCTTCTCGGATTTCAACCACCCTTTCATTTATTTATATCTATTACTTCTTTTATTAATACATGCCTCTTTTGGTTTTCCTGTAAGTTTCATTTATTTACACGTGAGTTTTGCCTTGAAACGTTTCTTGTTAATGAAATTATTTGAAGTAGCACACGTTATGAAATTTTATACCAAATTTTTGCTTGCTTTGTAAACATGTCTTTTAAAATTCAAATGTGTATCTTTCATTCTTTATTTAATACCTGCCACATTTCTTTTCTCATTTTGTTTGTTTCTTCATTTTCGGTTGTTCCTTCTTCTTTTCTTTGAAGCTACATTTTTTCAAACCTGAGTTTGATTTTATATTATATAGATAATTTTTGTTTAACCTTTCTTCACCTCCCTTTTTCCTCCCTCCTTCTTCTTCATTTTCTTCTCTTTTCCAAACAAAAATTTCTTCAAATCTATATTATTATTTTTTTCTTCTTCTTCTCCTTTTCAAAATTTCTCCTTCAAATTTAGATTATACAAACTTCTCTGTCTCCTCCAAAACCTTCAAATATAAAAAAAACAAGAAAGAAAATCAAAGTTAAAAGAAAGAAAGTAGTGGCAGATCCGAACCTAATTAGAGAAAGGAAAGCTAAAAAGGTGAGTGATTCAACCCACTCACACTGTTGGGTGCATTTCAACCGGTCCAACGTCTCCGTCGAACCAACGCCCCTCCATCCCATTGCCGAGCCAAACCCCCAAGACTATGTCATACCAAACAAACGCAGCCCCACCGAACCAAGCCTCTAGCCGGATCAAATCTCCCACCAAACCAAGCCTCTAGCCAGATCAAATCTCCCACCGGACCAAATCTCTCTCCGCCGAATCAAAGGCACTATGAGACCTCACCGAACCAAGACATTCCGGACCAACTTAGCCAGGCCAGATCACCTCAGCCCAGGCCCACCGCAGCTATATACATCCAAGACCCCTGCTCCCTGCCTCACCCTATAAATAGAGGGGCAAGGGTACAACAATGGGGACAAGTTTTGAGAGCTCAAGCACGGACAGAACTTTCAAACAACCTTCTTTTACTTGTATCAAAGCTTTGTACTTGTAGTCAAAACAAGAGAAGAGAAATAACATATAAAGTGGACGTAGGCACATTCTGGCTGAACCACTATAAACTTGCGTGTCTTTTTACAGTTTAGTCCCTGCTTTTCATATATTTGCATAAATCACCCAAATCACTAAGAACAACATAAGATCTACTAAATCATACAACTTTGAGGTGTTTGTCCATTTTTTGTGCAAACATTTTTGGTGCTTTCACTGAGAAATAGAAGCTCGAAGCTTCAGCTTCATCCGCTTAACAAGTTTTCCTAACAGCATCGTCCGCCACTTGGAAAACATGCCTCCCAAACAGAGAAAAGATGTTAACAAAGGAAAAAACATCGCATCCAGCAGTCTTCCAGATCCAGCTGCCACGAATCAAGTAAATCGTCCTCCTCCAGCAACAGTAACAAATGAAGAACAGGCTAACCCAACCACTCCTGCCACAGAACAGCCTGCAACAATTACTAGAGCAGATCTGGACAGAGTTGTGGTTGAAGTAACTAACCGCTTCACGTCCCAGCAGGAAGCCTTGGTGGACCATCTCATGTCACGCTTAAGGGACGCTGAAGAATCCAACCGCAACACTGAATCATGGGGCGAGTCCCAATCTGGAGGATCTCAGAGACAACAAAGATCTTCCTTCTTCGAAGGAGCTAACGGCAGAAGTAGCCATGGTAGGAGCCGAGACCGAGCACAGCCCAAAGTTAGGCCTGAGGAAACGTTTGGTACCGAACCCAACGGGGGAGGTACCGGGCGAAGGTCAACTGTAGCTGAGCCTGTCATGTTGCCTAACCACAGAAACGCTAGTGAACGGGGCCGAGCTAGAGTCCAGCCCGAAGTTGGACCCGAGGAAGTACTTAGATCAGAACCTAGCAGGGGGAGATCGAGGCAAGGGCCAACTGTAGCTGACCCAAGCATGCTCCCAGAAGATCAAAGGCAGCCACTGGAAAGTATGAGGAATGATAGACGATACCATCCCTACAGGTCATCTGGACGGAATCAATCCCACAGAACAGAACCAAACTCATTTCTATCTGCTCCAATTTCTGATGAAAGGATGGCACGCTTATTCAGAGAGTGTGTCCAATGGGAGCAAAGAGATCGAGGGATAGCCGCTAGGGTAACCAGCCCTTTCGCCCGCAATATCGAAATTGCTATCACCCCCCGAGAATGGAAGATGCCAACAATGGAACCCTACAAAGGAACCTCCGATCCCGTTGTACACTTACAGAGGTACACGCAGCATATGCTCATGAGTGGGGCGACAGAGGGAGTACTGTGCAAATGCTTTCCGCTCTTCTTAGCAGATCTTGCTACCTCTTGGTTCTGTCATCTACCCCAGGGATCCATCAGCTCGTGGGAAATGTTGAAAGAAAAATTTATCAGTCAGTTCCGCATTCATGTGGAGCAACCTAAGGACGCTTATTCCTTATCCAGCGTCAAACAAAAACCTGGAGAAAAGCTGCAGCAATACCTAACCAGATTCAACGCCGCAGCGGCCGCAGTCCAAGATGCCGATGAGAAGCTTATCCTAATGGCCCTCTGTAGTGGTGTGCATCCGGACACTAAATTTGCTAGAAGGTTGACAAAAGAAAAACCAGCTACTTTACCTGATTTCTTCCATGAAGCCGGGAAATACATGAGGCTTGAGGATGCTGCTGTTGAGGGGCAGTCAGGACAGCAAAATAAGACAACCCATGGCAACGCCCCTGCTGTGGCAAGGGACGTTCGAAGAAATGATTCCAGAGACAATGCTGGGGGCAAGAAGGGAGAAAAGCGCCTATATCGGCCAGGACCAAGATTCGACACTTACACTCCTTTGAACGAGACCGTCGAAAATATCTTCCTTACCACCCAAGACGAAGTTAGATACAAACGCCCACCATACAAGAAGGAATCAGATAACGCGCAGAAGTCTGGAAAGTTCTGCCGCTTCCACGAATCGCACGAGCACGATACCAATGAATGCCACCATCTCCGGGATCTGATTGAGGAACACATCAGAAGGAAGAAACTGGAGCGTTATGTAAAAAATCAGGACAGGACTCCAGCTCCCGCCAATGAAAACCCGAGGCTGCCCTCACCGGGGTCCGACAGAGGAAACCGCAACGCTAGCAGCTCTAGTCAAGAGAAGATAGTGGTACATACCATCTCAGGAGGGCCGTACATCGCAAACAGAAGCTGGAAAGAAATGGAAAGATATGGGAAGTCGCTTAGGGACAATAAAGACTGTGTCAATTCGGTTATAGAAGAGCGCCATCCGAAGCGGAAAGAAAGTGATGACATCACATTCGGTAAGCGTGACCTAGAAGGAAGGCAGTACCCTCACATGGATCCCATGGTTATCTCTGCCCGACTCGGTCCCGCCGAAGTTTACCGAATCCTGGTAGACACTGGAAGCTCAGTAAACATCCTGTTCAAACACGCATTCGACAAAATGAAGTTATCAATGAAGGATGTATATCCCTGCGATAAACCACTACACGGTTTCACTGGAGATGCGAAAATGCCCCTCGGGCAACTGGACCTCTTTGTTGAGATTGGAAGCCATCCCCGCTCCGTTGTACGGAAACAGACGTTTGTGCTAATAGAAAACCATTCGGCCTACAACGCCTTCTTAGGAAGACCAGCCTTGTCTGACTTCCAAATTGTGCTAGCCCCATGGTGCCTGAAAATGAAATTTCCAACAGACAATGGAGTGGGGGAAGTGGAAGGAGACCAGGATATTGCACGAGACTGCTATGTAACTGAACTTCGCAACAACCACAGGAAGGATAAAGGGAAAGGTGTAGAGATTGCCCTCTGCACAAAAAGCCTTGAAGCATAGCAACTAAAGAAAGCCCCTCCTCTTCGATACACCAGCGACCCTTTCAATGAATCAGACCCTAGGGACAAAGAGGAGGAGGCCACCGCCGAGCCTGCAGAGGCTATGGAGTTTATATCTGTAGACAAGCACGACTCAAGTAGACTACTGAAAATTGGGTCCCAACTAAAAGCTGAATTGAAGTAACAACTCATCGATTTTCTCCGCCACAACTTGGACGTATTCGCAAGGTCACACGCTGACATGACTGGAATCTCCCCCGACATAGCCTGCCACGTATTAAACATTGATCCTACCAAGGCGCCTGTAAAACAAAAAAAGAGAAGTATGGGGGCAGAGCGATCAGCAGCCCTCGATGAAGAAGTAAATAATCTACTCGCCAATGACTTCATACGAGAAGCTGTTTACCCGGAATGGATCGCCAACCCGGTACTAGTAAAGAAGGCTAATGGGAAGTGGCGGACCTGCATTGACTTCTCCAACCTAAACGACGCCTGCCCAAAGGATTGCTTCCCACTTCCCAGAATCGACCAACTTGTAGACAACACAGCCGGGCATGAGCTCCTATCTTTTATGGACGCATACTCAGGATATAACCAAATTCCTATGCATGCTCCCGACCAAGACCACACTAGTTTCATCACCGACCGGGGTTTGTACTGCTATAAGGTAATGCCTTTCAGACTTAAAAATGCAGGAGCCACCTACCAGCGCCTCGTCAACAAGATGTTTGCGGGGCTAATAGGACAAACTATGGAAGTATATGTGGACGACATGCTGGTGAAATCACGGAAAGCCAAAGATCACGTAAGCCACCTAGGCGAAATGTTCCAGGTGCTTCGACAGTATGGAATGAAGTTGAATCCACTAAAGTGCTCCTTTGGAGTATCATCGGGAAAATTCTTAGGGTTCATCGTCCATGCCCGAGGGATTGAAGCAAACCCTGAACAAGTCCGAGCGCTAAGGGATATCAAGATACCTTCCACCCGAAAGGAAATGCAAAGCCTAAATGGAAAAGTGGCCGCCCTAAGCCGATTCATCTCCAAGGCAACGGATAAGTGCGTCCCCTTTTTCGAAGCTCTAAAGAAAGATAAAGGAAAGTTCGAATGGACGGACGAATGCTTAACCGCTTTCCTTAACCTAATCGAACACCTCCAGAAACCACCGGTACTCTCGACTCCAAGCGAAGGCGAAGAATTATACCTATACCTTGCTGTGTCATCTCACGCTCTAAGCGCTGCCTTGGTAAGGGAAGACAACCGCACGCAACGACCAGTTTACTTCGTCAGCAAAAGGTTTACTGGGGCAGAAGTCAAATATCCTAAACTTGAGAAGTTAGCATACTGTTTACTAATCACATCACGGAAATTGCGTCACTACTTCCAGTCCCATTCCATCAAAGTTCTGACCGATCAACCGCTGAGGCAGGTACTCCATCGTCCCGACACTTCTGGGCGATTACTTAAATGGTGCATTGAACTGAGTCAGTATGATATCACCTACCACCCTCGCACCGCCATCAAGGGACAAGCCATGGATGATTTCATTGCAGAATTCACTACCAACGAAGATAAGGAGAAATTGGAAATAGCAGAAGATATCAAGCGGAATCTCTTTGTGGATGGTGCATCGAACGAAAAAGGCTCGGGGGCAGGTGTGGTAATAATCACTCCCAGGGGAAACAAACTGCACTATGCTATAAGGTTGGAGTTCGCTGCCACCAACAACGATGCAGAGTATGAAGCAGTGATAGCCGGACTAGAAATTGCCATAGAAATCGGAGCCAATTCTTTGTGTCTTCACAGCGATTCTCAACTTATTGTTAATCAAATACTAGGAGAATTCCAAGCTCGAGAGGAACGACTCATAGCATATCTAAAGAAGACCAAGTTGCTTCTCAGCCGATTGGACCACTACTTAGTCAAACACATCCCTCGGGAAGAGAACCAAGAGGCCGACGAATTGGCAAAGCAAGTAAGTATGAGAGACATCGCCATCTTCGGGGCAGTAACCATCTCAAAGCAAACGGTCCCAAGTTTTGAGCAAGTGAATCTGATAGCTGCAACCGAAGAAGCAACTTGGATGACTCCCATCCGAGACTACCTACAAAATGGCACACTACCCAACGGGCGTAACGAAGTCAAGAAAATCTTGAGGAAAGCGTCCCGCTACACAATACAAGAAGACATCCTCTATCGGCACGGGTTCTCTAACCCATTATTAAGGTGTGTCGCCGGAAGGGAAGCCAAGGAAATCTTATCCAACATTCACGAAGGAAGCTGCGGAGATCACACCGGAGGGCAAACGTTAGCAAAAAAGATACTCCGATACAGATATTTCTGGCCCACCTTAAGCAAGGACGCCTTAGATTTCATCAAGAAGTGTGACAGATGCCAAAAATTTGCTAAGATTCCTCGGCTACCAACAACCGAGATTACTCAGATGACCAGCCCTTGGCCCTTCGCAATATGGGGAATTGACTTAATCGGTGAGCTACCAATGGGCCGAGGCGGGGCCAAATATGCTATAGTGGCAGTTGATTATTTCACCAAATGGGTGGAAGCGGAACCTCTGAATAAAGTATCTTCAGCAAAAGTTATTAACTTCTTAATCAAAAATGTTCTATGCAGGTACGGAGTCCCACTCAAAATCATATCAGACAATGGACTTCAGTTTGACAGCGAGGAATTCGCCAACTGGTGCCAAGAACACGGAATTCATAAAAGCTTCTCATCCATAGCATATCCCCAGGCAAACAGACAAGTCGAAGCAGTCAACAAAATTCTGAAAACTCTGATCAAAAAGAAGCTCGAAAAGTCAAAGGGTGCTTAGGTGGATGAACTCCCTACGGCACTATGGGCCTATCGCACATCTTTCAGAACATCAACAGGGCACACTCCTTTCTCTTTGGCATACGGATCGGAGGCTATGCTCCCAGTTGAAACCATTGTGCCTTCCCACTGTAGGTTCCACTATAACCCAGAAGAGAATGAAGAACTCCTCCACATGTCTTTGGATCTAGTTGAGGAGAGAAGGAATGATGCAGTCCTTAAAACAGCAGCCCACAGGCAGAAAGTGGCAGCACAATACAACTCCAAAGTCAAGCATCGTACCTTACAAGAAGGGGATCTTGTCCTCAAGCGAATCTTCCCTCGCCCCGGAGCACTAGACCCAATCTGGGATGGACCATATGTAATTCATAAAGATCTCCACAACGCAGCCTATATTTTGTCAACAGTGGATGGAGAGGTGTTCCAGAGGGCATGGAACATCCAACACCTCCGTCGATACTTTTCTTAACTTGTATTGCCCATATGAAGTGAATTAACAAAGAGAATCAGTGGACGTAGGCCTTTTTCATGCCGAACCACTTTAAAAAACTTTGTCTCTTTTTTAACTTGTTCCTTTATATCTTGGCTACTTGTTAACTTTATCCTTTTCTGTTGAACAAAATCCTATGCGTATAGCATTTCCACTCAGAGCACTCCACGGTGCAACTTCGCCTGGGCAAAACCTAATAGGTACTATGCGAATCTATGCTCTCGCCAATGAGACACTTTTGCTCCAGCATCCCTCTGCTGTGGGTTAACTCATTGCTCGCGTCGGCCCTTAAAGCCAACTGTAATGAGCCGATTATAAGCCACCGAGAAGGCCGACTATAGCCGAGGCAGCTCATTACGGCGTTAGGCTCGCCGACAACTGTGAACCGACTATAAGCCCCAACATAAGGTGTGGCCAGCCAGGGGCAGTTCCCAGTTGACGATCGACACCCACGCTAGCTGGCCATAGTAAATCGAATAATACCCACGATTACGGGCCATAATGGCCCGGGTAGTTACTGTGCGCGATCTCGGCTCCGATGTGTCTTAGGTGCGGCTGTGGTAAAAAAGAATTAATTCCCCGCGGAGGCATAAGATGGGTGACAAATGTCTCCAAGACCCACAGCTAGGGAAAGTGACTACAAAACCCGTTTGCCAAGAACTTAAGCACATCGAAGGCCTTCCGTGATTGGAAGTTTTACTATTTCACATATTTCAATTTTACTTAAAAAGCTTTCCTCCTCTCCTCTATAACAATCCATAAAGTACAGGATACAGAGTAGGAGATACACGCCAATGGATGTAGGGATTCACAATCGGATGGCAGGGCATTCAACTGCTTTCCATGCTCGGTCATACAAGATATCCGAAACTGCCATCTACAAACAGAACATGAAAGGCGATATTTTCTTCCTTTATGTACAAATACATGACTATAAGTTGTTCACACCACACACTAACATTGCAAGTCATGAAATTATGTCTTAAACCAGAACCCGACATCAAACACAATTTAATTACAAGAATATACATAGCTATATTTCTCATACGACATGCCAAAATAACAGCAAACATTCAAAAGACGACAAAATCAGCTTAAGTTAAAGAATTACACGTCAAAAATAAGACTATTTATTACAAGTGGCAAAATATTACAACCTAAAGGCTACTTTACTATTTTTCAACTAACATATACAACCCTGTCAAATCCACAAAAAGAGTTTTTCCAGGTATAATCAAGGGGCCGGCTGCAGTGGAGCTTTATCCTTGCCCTGTTGACCCCCTGTCCAGTCAGAGAAAGGATTCATTAGCAATAAGCAACCAAGTTGATGGAGAAACTAAAAAGGGAGACTTACCAGTGCCTGCTTCCTGACTATCCTGATCGTCATCCTCTACCTGCACGCCTACCTCCTCAGCGACAAGCAACCGCATACCTTCCTTCACCGCCACCTTCTCCTCCTTGGCAAACTGAGCAGTGACTGCATCCATGCTGAAGACCACGCCACCGTCTTTATCCGCATCGGCCTTAGCCTCCTCCAAAGCCCGAAGATAGATCTTAGCCATGACCCTAGGATAATCATCCATCCAGGATAGGTTGCCCTGCTTCCAAGTTCGGAAGTACATGTCCTAAAGCATTTCATCCATCATCCCCTCATTCTCCTCAAACTCCCTCATCCGGGACTCGGAAGCCGACAACCTTCCAACAGCAGCTTCTCTCTCCAAACGGTATCTCGAGCAGTCAGCCTGAAGGGATTTCCGCATCGCCTCCATCTCCTCCTTCAGCCTAACCTGAGCAAGCTCTACGGCTTCAAGCTTCCCCGACAGTTCCTCTACCCGCTCAAGATCCGCCCTCCGAACCTCATCCACTGTCGAGATGGCCATATTTATCTGCTCCTTGCAGGCAGCCTTCATCTTCCGCAGTTCCGCCTTACTAGCCTCCTCCGTAGCCTTCCTCAACCGCCCGGAGGCAGCCTCATGCTGAGAAATCTGAATGGCCTGATCAGCGAGCTGTTTGGCCTGGTCCGAAACCATCAATCTTATTCGGATGTTGGCACTCCCAATCTCCTCTCTAGCCTTAACCAGCCGGGCATGATGCCCCATCAGCTTCCTAGTCTCCTCCGCCACCCGATCAATATTAGCCTTGGCCTCGTCTCCCATGGTAACTATCCGAGTGGTAAGTAGATCAAGATCTAAGGACTTAGCTTCATCAAGCACCCGTACCATGGGATTGCGGGGAAGAAGGTGCTCACCAGTAACCTCGTCAAAGGTAATGTCGTGGGAACTTGGATCCAGATCAGGATGACCCGCAAATGGATTACGAGCCAAGTCAGGACGGTCGATATGAGTAACGGAAGGGTTTCCGGGCGGGTGCGGAGAGGGTGCAAACTCGCTGTCCTCCTCCGTGATATCATGAAGAAGCTGAGCCGGGAGCTGAGGACCGGGCGAAGGTTCGGATAAAGGATGACTCCTCTTTCTCTGCTGAATACCCTCTTCGATAACCCCGAGAAGAGGACGGTAGCCGACTACATCCCCGGAGCGGTGGGTCGAAGGCTTCGGCTTGACAGAAGTTTTGGAAAGCTTATATTGCTCAAGCCTGTGCCGAAGGTCTGAGGCCTTGGATGTCTTGCCTGCTCCAGATATGAAGAGCAAGTGTCACAAGCTTACATCACTATATGATTCGAGAAACGCGGTAAATTACAAGTTAAAAGAAGAAAGAAAGCACGTTTGTTATACAAACCTTGGGGAGAAGTAGGATATTGCAATGAGTCCTGGATTTCATTCCAGGACGGGAGCGGATCATAAAATATTCCTAAGTCCCTATCATTAATGAAGCATGCAGGAGTCAAGAGTTCACCTTGAGTCATCGGAGCCGCCTTGGCTGGAATGGACTGAGAACACTTGCTTTCACCGGTCCCGGCCTTGTCTGCTTTCCCGGTTTTCTCTACCAAAGCCGGATCTTCGTCCAGCCCCTCGAAAGCCTGGTGGAACGCATCATCCGTCCACTCCTGAATCTCGCCCGCTTGCCCAGGATGCAAGGCCCCGATGCCATCGCCACCTTTATCACCTTCCCGACCATCTCCACCCTCACCTCTTTCCTCCTCTATGTCTTCCTCCTCCTGGGTAAGTGGACAATTGCTGGGGGAGGGACCGTCCGACTTCTTGAGTTTCTTTCCTCCGACGGCTGGAGGTTTTGTGAAAGGTTTCCTCTTGCTACTCTCTACCGTAACACCTCCCTTAGTCTGAGCAGCCGCCCTCTCCTCCGCCGTTTCCCTCAGCTTGACTACTGACTGCTGTGGAAGGATTAAGTTATACTCCAGAAGGGTTGCATTTCTGATCAGGAAGGCTGATGATCTATATTTCCCGAGAATAGCTTCTATCTCAGCCGCCGTCTGAACTAGGCAGTCAGTCTCCACAATCGCAAAGCCACCTGTCGCTAGCAAAAATGAGAAAGTATGAGAAGAAGCATCGCAATCGGAATGGAAATTATAAGTAAAAGCATCAACTTACATCCAGAAGTAAAGCGCTAAATTGAAACGGAGTCGTCCCTGACAAAGAACCACTCCTTCTTGAACATGCTGAATTTAGAATACAGATCCAAGACCGGCTTGAAGGTCACGGCTGACTCCAAGCTAATGTATGGGGACCCCTTCTTATAGCCCCTCAGATTATACAAGTACCGGATCTCCCGGTTGGAAGGAGCATGACCATACTTCCTCTGGAAAATGACGAAGAGGCTCACCAGTATAGCATAGGAGTTGGGTTGAAGCTGGAATGAGGCCACCTTTAGATATGTGAGGAAGCTGGCTACCCAAGCGTTAAGAGGAGGAATGGCACCACACATGCAGTGGTATCTGCTGTAGGAAAAGTACCCTTCAGGAGGGTCATACGGCATAACTTCTCTCCCTGGCAGCAGCAAGTGCGCCTTATCAATTCCGAAAGATCGGGAGATGACATCAAGCTGCTCCTCCTTGAGGGAGCTAGGAAAGCAATCGGGCGGGGAGTTCAGAAGTTCCTGAGGGCCATACCCGTCCACTAGAGATCTCGGGACAGGTCCGTGACATTCTGGATTCGGCCGAGCTGGGGGCACGGCAGAGGAACCTCCTTCGCCCCCGGTTTTCTTCTTATCTGATCGAGTTTCCACTTTACGAGACATTATCTACAACACCGGAAAAACACATTGTTAGAACAGAAGATGTAAACAAGTATATGACGTCATTCGGTAAAAACATATTCAGTATCAGTTTCATTCGGTATCATTTTCATTCGGAATTCAAGATTCCTAAGTTCATCCGGTTATTCAAGTGTATTACTTCATTCAGCACTCAAACCCGTGAGTTCATTTGGCAAAGTACAATACATCAGTTCATTCGGTAGTACGATATAAAAGTACATTCGGCAGTACGATAAGCGTTCTATTCGGCACTTAACGCCCAAACACACTCGGCGACCATACTTTACAGGGTTCATTCGGTAGGACAGGAACAAAGTCGTTCGGTAAAAATGCTCTTTCGGCAGAAGTGGGACTCACTTGGTTCGGCTAGCACAGTTGGTTCGGCAGAAAAGTAGGAATGTTGATTCGGCACTCACTTGGTTCGGCTATCTCAGACGGTGAAGAACAACGGTGGCATAGCTCCTATATTTATAGACAAGAATGGAACCACCGAGCCAATTGGTTCGGCACGCAGGACCGAACGTGGGTAACCAAACCCAACCAAAGCACGCCATGCGCATGCGCATACCATACTATGGGGGGCAAGTGTTGGGTGCATTTCAACCGGTCCAACGTCTCCGCCGAACCAACGCCCCTCCATCCCATTGCCGAGCCAAACCCCCAAGACTATGTCACACCAAACAAACGCAGCCCCACCGAACCAAGCCTCTAGCCGGATCAAATCTCCCACCGGACCAAATCTCTCTCCGCCGAATCAAAGGCACTCTGAGACCACACCGAACCAAGACATTCCGGACCAACTTAGCCAGGCCAGATCACCTCAGCCCAGGCCCGCCAGCAGCTATATACATCCAAGACCCCTGCTCCCTGCCTCACCCTATAAATAGAGGGGCAGGGGTACAACAATGGGGACAAGTTTTGAGAGCTCAAGCACGGACAGAACTTTCAAACAACCTTCTTTTACTTGTATCAAAGCTTTGTACTTGTAGTCAAAACAAGAGAAGAGAAATAACATATAAAGTGGACGTAGGCACATTCTTGCTGAACCACTATAAACTTGCGTGTCTTTTTACAGTTTAGTCCCTGCTTTTCATATATTTGCATAAATCACCCAAATCACTAAGAACAACATAAGATCTACTAAATCATACAACTTTGAGGTGTTTGTCCATTTTTTGTGCAAACACACACAATACTAAAATTTCCATTGCAAGTTAAATAAAATTTATAATGAAATATATAAAAAAAATTATTGATGTTCGTTGGTTTAAATTGACATTTAAATTGATATTGAATCTGAATTTACATTAAATCAAATTGACATTTAATTTTATATTGGGATTTAACTGATTGTTAAAACCTCGATATTGATAACTATTAATTGTTGTAATATATTAGTTGATTTGGACGTTGTATGAAATGGATGCTTATTGATTGATATGTTGGATGTATGATTATTTATTTATTTTAATATGTCCCCGTTATCACCGTGTATATTATCAACATGATTTAAATGGTCATTTAAATCATTTAAGAATTGGATAACTAAGACATTTAAATTATGGGTTGAAATGATGTATGCCCATACAATTTCCTGAATTTGGATTATGTATTGGAATTGAATTATTTGAAAGGTTTAAGTTTTAATTTAAACTTCGGATTTATTTTAATTAAAGTGATTAAAATTAGTACTTCGAATTATTTGAAATCTCTTAAATAATTATATTCACGTTGTACACCTGATAAGAGATGGAAAATCCTGTAACATCTCTGAAGCAATTGCACTCACATTTTATTTGAGATTGATTTGACTTACAGAGGAATTTTTTAGTTCTGACTATAGTGTATTATTTTTCATTATGCTCGGGTCAGCCTGAGTTTTTCATTGTTGAAGACATTATTCTGGAGAACGAAGATGGAGTTTAGTATTATATTATTATTTTATCGCACTGCATCATGTTGTTCCACAGCTTTATTTTTTTATTATTCCTGCTGTATGTATAACTCCGATATATTGTAAAAGTAAATGTTATTTGTAAAACAGCTTTATGAACTGTTTATTTGATTATTATATTTTTTCATTCCGTTGTGAGATTCTGTGTTTTGTTTTTTTCCTTCTTTTCTCTTATTTTCTTATTTACCCCATTAACAATCCTCCTTTTTGAATGTTTATTTGATTATTTTCGATTTAAACCGTCCAAAATAGTGGGTCGTTACATATGCATAGTTTTTACTCCTTGCCCAGCACAATGTAAATGCATAGGTTAACCAATAATTGGTTGTTGTAGTTAAAATAATGGAAGGACCTCATTTATTGAAAGCCAAAGACATGTGGGTTATGGTAGAATGGCTCACTAAAAGAGTCCATTTTGTTTGAGTAAGAAGTGAAAAGGTCACAACATAATTATACCAGTTGATGTTAAAGGGTAGCTTACAGTAGTTGTTTATTTTAAGTTTTGGGTTGTAAGCATTAGCTGTCTCTGTTTGTATAAAATCATGTACGATAATTTATGAGAAATGTTCCTTTTTATTACTGTGTTGATTTTCTGGATTGACTGCTATATAGATTGGCAAATAGTATAAATAAGAAAATCTCATGAAGACACTTAACTCTTGAAATGTAAGACTGGAAGTTTATAAAATAAATTAGAAACTTTATTGACTTAGCTACTAAAAGTAATTAATGTTAAGTCCTAAAAACTTTAAATTTTGGGAAAGTAAACTTTACCGAGCGAAGGACAGGGAAAGTTTATTGTGGAACCACGTGTCACTATCCTTATGTCTTAAAAGCTGAAATTTATAAATGTACTTATGTGCTGATTGTTGTTCTAAAATGAAATAAAATATTTTCAAAATTTGAAAATTTACTATGTAATAGGTTATGGTTAATTATAGGCGTTAACCCATTGACTGAATCTCGATTACGTTGGGGTGTGGCTTGATTTTTTTGAAAATGTAAAAAAAAAAACTTTTTTAAATTTTTTTGCAGAACTCTCTGAAATTTAAAATCTAAAATTTTTTTGAAGAAGTTTTGACAAACGAGTTTTATTTTAATTATTTTCAACTATTTCACAAATTTAATTAAAAATGATTTTGAATGGAAAAAGGAGAATTTTTTTTATTTTAAAAATGCCATATGCTTATCGTAAGGAAAGTCGATGAGTTAGCACATATGAATTTTACTGTTCACCTGGAGTAATAGTATGTAAAACATAGATAATGGCAAAGGCAAGAGTTGTTTTAGCTTTGGAATTTCTTTTTCTATATCTTGTTGATAGTAAAATAAAAACTATTTATAAACTATTTCTGTTTTAAAATTTTTAAAATAAATTTCCTTATACGGACGGTACTTGGAAAAGATTTAGAAAAAGGTTCCAAGGTACAGTGGAATGGGTACTCAAGATAATGATAGAAATATGTAGTTCTCCATCTATATCTCTTTTCCGGCATAAGAATATAGATTTAGGAAAACTGGATTTTAAAATTTTTGGTTGCTACAAAAAATGTGCTAGGTATTGGTAGGGATTGGATGCAAAATTGGCTGGACCATACTCTATTTGTAGTGTTATGGGAAAATTGTTGTGTTAAAACAAAGGTTTTGATTTTTGAAAACTTACATACATACAGAACTACTAATATATATAAGTTGTTTGCACCATACTTCCTAATTATTTTGAAATAATGCTTTCATATAAGAGGCGCCGATTTAGTATTATTCAATATACATATCATATGTGTTGTGATAAACTATGAACTTGCACATGACTGACTACAAACTAATTGGTTGGATAGTTTTGAATGGTTGCGCGCTATGTTATATGATTCAGTCCCTGAGGAATTTCAGGAATTATATATTTTTAAGCGGGAGATTGTAGCACTTGTAACAATCCGTATTTTTAACTATTTTAAATTATTGAATTTAATATGATTATTGAATAAAAATGGTTAGAAATAAAAATTTATGTTTTATTAATGTAGTTTATTGAATATGAACTTGAATAAAATTTTGAAATAACAATTTCTATAAAATTGAAGGAAACCATTTGTATTAAAATGAAGTTCAATATATTGAATGTGTTTATAATCAATAGTTAGAATTGAATAATAAATGTTGAATTATTTAGATGAAAGTAAAATAATTGTTTGATAACTAAAATTGTTCAAATTTAATATTGAAATTTTTTTAAATAATTGAATCCTGAATTTAATATGAACGAAAATGATGTCAAAAGTTGATTTAAATTTTATTTAAACGCAAATGAAAATTATTAACTTTTAAAAATTGAATTTAAATGTGATTAAATTTATTTTGGAAATTTCTTGTTTTAATTAACATGTAAAAATAGTCTTTTTGGGCACTGTGTCCGATTTCGACGAAACTAGTTTCATCGGATCCATAATAGTGAATTATTACAGGATTTCAAGTTTCATAGTGGGCGGACTTATCATTTGGCCGTGCGAGCTTAAAACGCATAGAAACCAATTGAAGGAATATAATTAAAATAATTCAATTTTGAAAAGCTATCTTCTGAATATGATGGAATTCGCTTTTGAAACTAGTTCCATTGTGTTCGGAATGAGGGTATAACATATAAAACGCCAGGCGACATGCTTCATTTGGAGTTCGGAATTTTCGTGGATGAATCGGGTCGGAAATTTATATACAAGGCCACGTTATATTTCATTACGCGTAACCCTAACACGAACAATAATGCAGCCGCGCTCATAAGCGAGTAATGGTAGAAATTGCTCAACCTTCTCCCTTCTATTTCTTCCAATCCACTCAACGAAATCGCTCGACCCCAAAAGGAAAAACGTAGAGCTCGACGAGCTCTACAATCTGTACGGTTAAATCATTGCAAGCTTGCACGAAATCGCCAAATTTTGCTCGCGTTCGTCGATCGGTTTTTCGGTTCGTGTGGATGAACGGGGGTGGCGGAGGTGACACGACTTGTGGTGGTAGTGGAGCAGAGCGAGGTGCAAGCCGTGGGGTGGTTGGATCGACGTTCGGTCGAGCATGGTGGCGCGCACGGGGAGGGTTCGTGGTCGCATATGGGTTTGAGCGTTGGCCTGGTAATTTTTGCGAGAAGGAGAGAGAGAGTGTAACGTTTAATTTAAATTATTTTTGTTAATTATTTTTGTAAATTAAGTCTAATTATTCAAATGTTTAAAAACTCTTATGTTTTTCATACGAGGTCCGATTCGGACAAAACAAGTCGTTTTGGAATCATATCGACGAAGGCTATGACATGGAATAAGATTGGAATTTATTTGAAGCCGGAAAATTTTCATTTTCAAATAAAGTTGAGTGTTTTAAAACGCTCACGAAGTACTAAAATATTTATGATGTTCGTTAAATTGATATCATGAAGTAATTTAATTGTATTGAATGTTGTTTGGTAATTAAATTGACATATGAATTGACTATAGGAATTAAAATTGATAGTTAAATTTGAAATTAGAATTTAATTGCTAGTTAAATACCCAATATTGATAATTATGTAATTGTTGTGAATTATTGGCTAGTTTGGATGTTGATTGAAATTGAATGATATTGGTTGATATTTTGGATGTTTGAATGTTTATTTATTTTTATACATTCCTGTTATCACACTATATATTATTTGACAGTATAAAATTACTAATTGAATGATTTCGAATAAATTAAGAAATAAGTTGAAATGATATATACCTATGACATTTATTTTGGATTGAAATAATATATATCCATCCCAGATATTAAAGTCGAAATAACTATTCACTTGGCCATATGATAGAAAATTATATACCGACACCGGTTTGGTTAAATTAAATGGTTTTAAAATTTTGATTTTGAATCTATGTAAATGATTTTGTTTTAAAAAAATAAAAATCGAATTTATGAAGACTAAATTAATTACGAATTCGAATTTGAAATGTTAAAATTAAATTTAGTTAAAAGAAATTGTTTTAAAGAATTTAATTGGAATTTGAAGTCATGATTGAAATATGACTTGAATTATCGAAATTGGATTGTTTAAAAAGCTTTGAACTTTTACTTGAACTTCGAAGTTATTTAAGTAAAGATAATTTAAATGCATATTTCAAACTTGGGCTCAGAATTGAATCATTTTAAAGGTTTGAAACTTAAATTGAATGTTGAAGTTTAAATTTGATTTAAGTGATTTAAATCGGTAAATTGAAATTGGATTTGGAATTTATATAAATTGAAATCATTTAAAATTGAGAATTGAATTGAAATTTGAACCATTGAATTTAATAGTTGAATCAGATTTGGATTGAAATTGAAGTTAATTCGGATTGAAATCGAAATTGAGTCGATTTGAATTGAATTGAGTTGAATTGAAATATTTGGAATTGAATCAACATGACTTTGAAACTATTTAAAATATATTATTTTAATATAAACTATTTAAAATCTATTTTCTTAAGCATTCAAATTATTTTGATTTTTTCCAAACTATTTTACTATATAAACCACTTTCAAAACTCAAACCATTTCATATCAAATTTTTTTAAATCTCTAAACTATTTTAACTATTCAAACTATTTCTAAAAATTCAAACTGGTCAGAGTGGGAACTATTTATATTTAGATCGTTAATTTAAATGCGAATGTGGTTAAAATGAAGTTATAACCTAAATTGTAATTTGAATTGAATTTTGAAGTAAAAATTGACATATCGAACTGAATTGACATATTTTGAGTAAATATAGTATTTTGAAATGAAAGGATATTATGAAGCGAATATGATATTTTGATATCAAGTATGAATCGTTTTCAAAATGTAAAAGTACCAACCGGTGTGTAAAACGACATTTAGTTGTTAAATAGACCGGGGCCTCTTATTGGCATACTCTCTGTCAATATTGGAACCACTTTAACAACTGTGTATGCGGAGGAGACTCCAGAACGAAGTGGTTGGATTTGGCATACATTTGCTGGATTTAAAGAAAGAGAACGATGATGGATAGACCCCGGCACTTGTTCCAATTTGAAATGACTAAAACAGAACGGCTTGACAGGGCCAAGTGGGCTAGCTACCACTAGCGGACATCCGTTCTTCGATTTTCTTCTTGGACTTGGCCCATAATATTACTTTTGATGTTGGTTTCGATTGGTGGGTTTGATGTGTGTTTAGTGTTTGATGATAACAAAATATATATCGAATTATAGATGTGTTTGCAGATACAGGAATAAATATTCATGTTGAAGTAATAATACTATTGCATAGAATTTGACAAATTCAAACAGTATTTTTATTTCAATATAATATTTTATACAGTACAATGTTTTCATCCCATACACTGAGTACATATATTTTATGATCTCATACATACATTTCATAATTACAGTTTTGTCCTCACTACATCACTCATACACTCAGTCTTCTGCACATCTGCGTCTATCTGCATTGTCCAGCTCCAGTATTTGTCATGTCTCCTGTGTACCTGTATAATTAACATCTACAGCAGTAATCTGAAAAGAAACAAATTTTAATTTGAAAAAATATAAAAAAAAATTTATAATTGTCTCAGATATATGGGTTATTGTCATCATCTTTGATTGGGTAATAACTGTGCATATCAGTATTCATATCAGGGACAGGTAATAGTGAGTGGCTGCAATACACACGTGTACATTCATACACGTGTGCATTGCCTCGCCAACTCGCGCGCACAAGGTCAAATCCAATCAGATTCAACTCAGTTGTAATTGGAAAAATCAAATGGCATCGACAAAAATTCAAAGTATCACTGCAACAATAAAACTGTGCATGTACACAGATTTGAACTGTGCATGTATACAGCAAAGAAATTCAAATGTCAACAGTGAAACCAACAAAATCAAAAACTGGATGCTACAAAACAGTTTCAAGCTCAAGAAGCAACAAGTCAAGATACAGTCCAATACAAAACAGAAGTGAAAAGTGAATCCAACAGCAACTGTATACATGACAAACAGTATGCATCTATGACTCAAGTGAACACAAGCATAGTTCAATATCACAAGGCTCAAGTCACAAGATTCAATGCAAAACAAAAGTGAAACTGTACAATTCAAAGACCATCAGCATGTAATACAAGGTAAAACAGATGTGAGTGCAGACATACAATGAAGACTACACATTCAGACTTAACCAAGACCACTGGTTCAAGTAATTCCAGAAGTCAAAACAGTTTCAAACACAAGTGCATCAAGTCAATCAAATGCAACATGATGCAGCTGATCAAGTTCATCAATGTAGAATCAACACAGACCAAATACATGAATGCACAGTGCACAGTGCAAACAAATGCACCAAGTAGGTGACACAGTGAACAGTGTAGCATCAGGTCGAGCCAAAAATGGCAATAGTGAAGTCATGAACACAAGAAATGAACAATTAAGTAGTGCAGTACAACAGAGATGTACATGTCAGGGATGAAACCAACAGGAATGGTATCAAGTCAAATGCAACTGTGTGCAAAAAGTCTCAAAGCAAATGCAAAGTCGAGTATAATATAAACCAAAGCATACATGAAGCAATGATCAGAAACTACTCCAGACGAAGAAAGCTACAAAGTGAAACAGTGCAGTGAACAACCAGATAACATCACAAAAATCAAGTTTGCAGTCGAAGTCAACTGCAGGTCAAAATCAATGTCGTGGGGATGAACGAGAAACAGTGGAAGCAGCATCAAACAACAGTTCGAAAAGTGCTCAGGGATGAACACGAAAATGAACAGAATCGAAGTACACAAGAATCGCATTAACAAAGTTAAAAATAATCAAAGCCAAAGTTGAAACAGTCAAAGAATTAATTTAAGAAAGGTTCTGGAAAAACAATCAAAAGATCGAACGTTCATAATCGAAGCCGTGTGAACAACGAAATTACCCAAAATATCAAAGCATAAAAACGGAAAGTTTTAACAACGTGGGGATCATGAAAAATCAAATCAGACTCTATAAATACAGAACCCGATATCATCATCGACGGTGTGAAGGGCAGAGCAAACCCAAATCATCATTGACAAGCTCAAGCAATCAAGTTAAAAATAACAGAGCAATAATCACATACCGAAGCCAACAATCGATCAAGTCGATCATCGTGAGACAAAGCAATGAAATCGAGCAGCATCTTCGCAAAGCCCTAATTCAGTTGCAACATAGAAAGACTAATTCCAGTGATCGAGCCGAAACCCCAATCTAGATTCGCCAGAGAGAAGTCAAAGCCCTAATTTCATCGAGTCACCATTATCACAACAAAAAGGGATCGGGCCGAAGTATTGTAGAAGAAAACTAAAGCGGGCCGACATTTGTTTGGCTAAAGAAAGAAAAAAAGGGGCCGATTTTTTTTCTTATTTTTATTTGTGGGCTAGGATTTATTTTATGTTAAAGGGCAAAATTGTTTTAACATTTTCAATTTAATTTTTGCCCTTGTGTTCTTGTTTTTATTTTGTTTTAAAGTCTGTACTTTTCAAATTAAAACAGGGGTAAATCACCACCTAGGGTTTAGGTAGTGTCAGATTGTCTAGTTAGAATTAGTTCAGTAAGCAGGGTGTGCGAGTTTGCAAAACTCTATAGGCGGCAGCAGGGTGTGCGAGTCTGTTAGAGTATTTGTAAGCGGGATACTGTTTAATTCTAATAGAAATCTGGGAATGCAGCAGTAGGCAGGGGTTGCCGAAGCTGGGTAAATTTTGTGTGTGATTTACTTTTCAGCATATTTATTTATCTGCAGTTTGATTTCGTATTTAATTAAAGAAAATTCGCTATAACCCTATTCACCCCCCTCTACAGTTAATCTAGATCCTACAAGTGGTATCAGAGCCCGGTATTTTTTCTTTAACTCTAGAGTCATGAATCCATCAAATAATGCTTTTTCTGAGGGGCAATCTATTGCTAGGCCACCAATGTTTAGTGGGAATGATTATGCTTACTGGAAAGTTAAGATGAGTATTTATCTTAGTTCTGTTGATTATGATGTTTGGGATATTATTGAATCTGGCTATAAATCTCCCACTATAACTATTGGTGATACTGAGATTCCTAAACCAAAGGATAACACAGGAAATTTTGCATACTTTGGAGGTGACACACGAAGGAACTTCTCAAGTCAAGGAGTCTCGTCTAGCCTTGTTCAGCAATGAATACGGGAACTTCGTGATGGACAAAGGCGAGAGCATAAAGGATATGTTTGGACGCTTCACAACCTTGGTGTACAATGCTAGAGCACTTGGAAAGGTATTCACTGAGGTAGAGCTAGTGAGGAAGATACTACGAGTCTTACCAATGAACTTTGAGGCAAAAGTCACAGCAATACAAGAATCCAAAGATCTGAGTAAACTGAGCATGGAAGATTTGATCGGAAACTTGATGACATATGAGCTTGAGCTAAAAGCAAAGGAGGAACGCAACAACTCCGAATCAAAGAAGAAGACGATTGCCTTAAAGAGCAAAGAAGAGAGCGATGAAGAAGAAGAAGATCCAATTGAAGAACTTGCAATGGCTGTCAATAATCTTAGAAAATTGTTGAGATTCGGGCCACGTAAGAAGAAAACGAGTGGTAATAGGTCAAAAGATTCTGACAATTCCGAAAATGAATTAACCTGCTATAACTGCAACAAGCCTGGTCACTTCAAACAAAATTGCCCACTTCTCAAAAACACCAAAGGAAAGAAAAAGAAGAAAAAGGCCTTTGCAACAACTTGGGATGATGAAGAAGGAGAGGAAGTTTCTAATGATAGCTCAGAGGAGGATAACTTGGGACTTATGGCAAAATCAGATTTAGAAGCAAGCTCAAAGAAATCTAGTGAGGTAGGTGACTATTCTTATAAAGATCTTGTTTTTATGTGCCTTGATCTTACTAAAACAGTTGATGCTCTTGAATCTAAAATGGAAAAACTGAAATCTGATAGAAGAGTACTTGCCCATGAAAATTTTAGGTTAGAAACTGAACTTGAAAATATTCAAAACCTAGACTGTAAGAACTGTAAAATTTTAGATTCAGAATTATCAAAACTGAAGAATAGCTTTGAGAATCTTGAAAAAGAAAACTTGAATCTTAAGGAAACCATTGACACTAGGAAAAAGGATTTTATAAATAGGTGCACTTCACTTGTGACTGAAAACACAACACTAAAAACCAAAGTCCAAAATCTTGAGAAATCACTGAATAACTTTTCAAGAGGAGAAAAATCGTTCAACATGTTACTGGGAAATCAACTTTTTGCTAACAATAGAAAAGGACTAGGTTTTGGGAAAACACAAGCTGATGATAGTGCAAAAGGTAAGAGTATCTTTACTGGATATGAAATAATTGGACATCGTGTTGAAAATTGTAGTCATAGGAACAAGAACACGAAATTTATACAAGTTTGGGTTCCTAAAAATTCTACAAACAAATTTCATATCTATTGGAACAAGAATGAAAGGAAAAAACAAGTTTGGGTGCCAAAAGGAACATATATTAATAGTTTTGGGTCTACTCAAACATATTCATCAAATTATTCTGCAACTAACAACCATGAACCTATAAAAACAAATAGGTCACAAAAACCTTTTACCGTGTAGGTGTGGTGGCAGGCTAAGGAACAACATTAGTGTTATCTGGATTCTGGCTGTTCCAGACACACAACGAGCGACAAAACAACGTTCCTTAGCCTAATATAAAGGTGACAGATTCACAATGGGCAAACAACAAAAGATTATCGTACAGGTAAAACAGGTAATTGTATTTATTTTCAAACGATAGATAACATGTGAAAATCTACACCATAATCTGAATTAAATCAGCCAGTTATGTGAAATGATTGATGATGTTAATTCTAATTTTCTATTCACTCAAAGTAATTATGATGGTTAACAGATTCTAACTTACTTGATATGATCTTACATGACTTATCTTTATCTATGACTTTGATTTGTACTTAAAAATTTGACCAACCATTTTTCATCATTGAACTTAATCTGTTTGGTCAAATTATGATGTTGATTGATTACTGATTACTCATGCTATAAAAAGGATTTTTAGAAATTGTTGAAACTGTTGGAACTTTATTGGTGAAACTTCAAGAAATTGCTTTGAAATAATGATGATGTTTTAATGACTGTTGATCCTACTGTTTCTAAATCTGACACTATGATATTTGTTTGATGGTTAACACGACTTCAATTTAAAATCATTTCGTTTAATAGTTGTTGAAAATTATTTCTGAGATTGAACCTGGTTCTGTTGAAATGGCTCTTAATGATGAAAGTTGGGTTTTAGCAATGCAAGATGAAACATTTGCTCCAGTTGCTAGGTTAGAAGCCATTAGGATTTTACTAAGTTTTGCATGTTATAAAGGTTTCAAACCTAAACAAATGGATGTAAAGAGTGCCTTTCTAAATGGTGATTTGAAAGAAGAAGTTTTTGTTGAACAACCTCCTGGTTTTGAAAATCACGATTTTCCAAATCATGTGTATAAGCTAGAAAAAGCATTATATGGTTTTAAGCAAGCTCCTAGAACTTGGTATGATTGTCTTTGTACATGTCTTTTGGAAAACGGCTTTAAAAAGGGAAGTGCTGACACAACACTGTTTCTATTACACAAAGGAAGTGATTTCTTGATTGTTCAGATTTATGTGGATGATATTATTTATGGTGCTACTAATGAACTCTTGTGCGAGAAATTTGAACAAGTCATGCAGGCTAAATTCGAGATGAAAAAAATATCGAGGGATAATTGGTTCACTTCTCTATCTTACTGCTTCTAGACCTGATATTATGTTTTCTGTGTGTTTGTGTGCACGTTTTCAATCAAACCCTAAAGAATCTCATTTGAAAGCCACTAAACGAATCTTAAGATATCTTTCACACACACAAATTTGGACTATGGTATCCTTCTTGTGAAAATTTTGATTCAGTTGGTTATTCTGATGCTGATTATGCGGGTTCATTGGTTGACAGGAAAAGCACTAGTGGGACATGTTTCATGCTAGGACATTCATTAGTTTCATGGTCTAGTCGAAAACAAAATTGTGTTGCATTATCCACCACTAAAGCAGAATATATTGCTTTAGGAAGTTGTTGTGCTCAAATTTTATGGATGATGCAAACTCTTTTTGATTTTGGCTTAGTTTATAAACTAGTTCCATTAAAATGTGATAGTAAAAGTGCAATAGACTTGTCTAATAATCCTGTTCATCATTCACGCACAAAACACATTGATGTGAGACACCACTTTCTTAGAGATCACATTGCTAGGGAAGACATTTACATTGAATTCATTTCAACTGAGGATCAACTTGCTGATATTTTCACAAAACCCCTCCCCGAAGACAGATTTTCCAGATTACGTTTGGATTTTGGGATTATGGAAATTGACTAATCATTTTTCAATTTTTTGGTTGAAATATTCTTGGATATTTATTTTCAATTTCAATTTCTAGGATTCAAACCTGTTTTGGATATTATTCAAAGATTGATTTGAATATGGTATTCGGTAGTGGAAATATGTTTGTTTTATTTTAAGAAATTTCATAATATGATTAATTTGGTAACTTATTCCACGACCATTTCTATTTCTACCATCTTTCTATCATTCATAATGGTTTTGAAAAATGAGAAGAGTGAATTATCTTTTAAATTAAGAAGAAAAATAAAGAAATTTTTTTAAAATATTTCTCATGCATCCATTCTCATTTAAAAGTCCTTATGGTTATGTATGGATGGATCATGTGAATTTTAGTTTATCATCACTCCATTCTCATTTAAAAGTCCTTATGGTTATGCATGGATGGAGCTTGATAGCTAATGAGTAACTGCTAATCCCATTTAAAAGTCCTTATGGTTATGCATGGTTAGTAAGTGCTTATTTTTGTGCTTAAATGTTCAAATTATTTTTAAAGAAAAAACATCCCTCTTCTCATTATATAAAAACCAAATCATCGATCCATTCTCTAAAATGTGGAAATTGTTATCTTGTTATGATATATTATGGTTTTTCTTGGTTTTACATTTGTTTTTCCCCTACTGTTCCATTATTTTTTTTGTCAGTCTTTTGATGATAACAAAAGGGGGAGAAGAACGAGATTTTGATAAGGAAATAAGTATTTTTGGAATACTTCACCAAATTTGTTAAATGCTGTTAGTTATTTTTCTATAGTTCTTTTATTCTTCTGTAATTTCTTAAATCTTCTAAATAGGGAGTGGTCTCAGTTGTAGGGGGAGTATTCATGTAGGGGAGCATTCATATAGGGGGAGCTAAATATTTCATGCTTAAACACATTTACCAGAATTTCAAAATATTTAATATATATGTTTGTCATCATCAAAAGGGGGAGATTGTTTGATGTGTGTTTAGTGTTTGATGATAACAAAATATATATCGAATTATAGATGTGTTTGCAGATACAGGAATAAATATTCATGTTGAAGTAATAATACTATTGCATAGAATTTGACAAATTCAAACGGTATTTTTATTTCAATATAATATTTTATACAGTACAATGTTTTCAGCCCATACACTGAGTACATATATTTTATGATCTCAGACATAAATTTCATAATTACAGTTTTGTCCTCACTACATCACTGATACACTCAGTCTTCTGCACATCTGCGTCTATCTGCATTGTCCAGCTCCAGTATTTGTCCTGTCTCCTGTGTACCTGTATAATTAACATCTACGGCAGTAATCTGAAAAGAAACAAATTTTAATTTGAAAAAATATAAATTTGTTTTTATAATTGTCTCAGATATATGGGTTATTGTCATCATCTTTGATTGGGTAATAACTGTGCATATCAGTATTCATATCAGGGACAGGTAATAGTGAGTGGCTACAATACACACGTGTACATTCATACACATGTTGTGATAACCCGGATTTTTGAACACTTGTTAATTGATAATTAATTGGATTGATTAATAAGAATACTGATTTTTAGATTGAACAAATAGAGCTGATAATAGATATTTATATCTATATATATATTTAGGTTGATTTTAAATTGAAATTTAATTTGAATGGGAAATTCAAAAGATAAACACCTTAAAAAAAAATATTGGATTTAAAAGTATATATATATATATGATTTTTAGTTTTATATTTATTTTCTTTATAATTAGTTTTTGAAAAATATTAAATTTAAACCAAAGCTTCAAATCACAATATATACATATTTACATAATTAACATAGCATAAATACTTAGTAAGATAAGGATATAAACATAATATTGCTTTATTTTAACATGTGTAAGCTAAATGGATTTGCAAATTACACTTGTCTAAATTAAAAATAACAAGTGGCACAATATTTTTCATTTAACATTTAATTTATATAATGTATGTTTAGTAAGAAACCTGTTTTCTTCATTCTTCAATTCAACTTTTCTCAAACTCAAGAAAACAAACCTGTAAAACGAAATCATCTCCAAACCAAAAACTGAAATTTATTTCCAAATCAAGAATCTAAAAACCTGAAACCAAATCAAATCTGCAATCAAATGAAACCTGGAAAGTAAATGCAACAGCTTGATTTCAGCCTTCAACCTGAGATCAAATGGAATAACAACTTCACTGATTCAAACAACATTAGGATTTCAAATTTAAAGACAAGTTACAGATCAAAACAAAGTTCCAGGGAAACAATTTGAACAGAGCCTGTTCTCTGCTTTATAAAAAAAAAAGGTGAGTAAACTTTTCTTTAATAAGTCTAAAAATTGTCTGATGATCTGATGCATGTAATAGTCCTTGAATTTATAATGTGATATATGTATTGCATGTTTGTTTAGATAGGATTGCCTGTATATATGGTTGTTAATATTAGTGTGCATGTCTGCAGAGCTCTATTCCAGTTTCACAAGTTTAAATATAATCAAAAATCAATACTTCTTTCTCTGATCCATTTTAGGCTTCAAGTTCTAAACCAACTATGTTCATATAATCAAATTCTAACTTCTAAAAATAGTTTTAAGATGAATTTGAAGATGGTTTTTACTGGGAAGAAAATTTACAGTGAAACTTAAATAAATGTCAAAACTTGAGCATCATAGATTCTTGATTTACTTATATAAAATGTTTTACTTTTGGAAATAATGAATTTTAAAAGAAAAATCACATTTTTTAGTTGAGTAAATCACGAGAATTTCAAGGTTGAACGAAAATGGGTTTTCACAAATTTCTGGCCATCCTCAAACAATTGATACTCGAGATTCTTGTCGTAGCTTGGTTGATGGCCAGAGATATCGAGAAAAATGCCTGATGATTTTATCATCCTTTGTGGCATTGGCGATTGGACGAAATAGGGTTTAGGCACTTTGTTTGGTCGTGGTTGGAATCGAGACGATTGGAGCACCTATGGTGAATCGAGCTTCATGGGAGCAATGGAGATGGATGTGTGAAGGACTTGGGAGAATATTGACGAAGTTTCAGGTGGAACGATGGTCAGAGGCGTGGTGGCGAGGCGTTCGTTCCAGGTGATGTCGAACTGCTGTTCGAATTTATAGCTCGTTTTCGATTTAGGCTAGATGATTGCATTTTGATGCTCGAAGTTGTTTGATGAGTTGAATTGCGATTTGCCGGAGACGAGTGAGTTCGCCGGAGTTGGCTGGAATCGCCGTGCACGTGCACCACGGTGAAGTGAGTGTCAGGAAAAATGGAGACGTGGGCGACTCGAAGGAGTCTCGGGTTTTTAGATGGCCAGACTCGAAGTTTTCTCATGCGTGTATAGGGTAGGTTAGCAGTTTTAGTTTTTAAAAAGAAAGAAGCTAAGGGGAGAAGAAGAAATGAGGGAACTCGTAGCAATCTCGAGTAGAACGCGGGTTTGACTCGAAGCAGAGGAAGGGAGGAAGGTGTTAAGCCTGTTTTTAAAGTTTTATTAAAATAACAGTTGGTCTAATTAATTCCTAATGGTTTCTAAAATAAAGTTAATGATGTAATAAAGTATTTAGATTAAGATAAGGAAATTAATTAAAGGATAATTAATGGTAATGGTTAAAGAATAATTAATTTACTTAATTAATTAGAGGTTAATCACTTAATGTTGTTAATTAAAGGATTTATTAACACAATTAATTTATGAGTTAATTAATTAATTAAAGAGTAATTAATTAATTAGAGAGTTAAGGATTAATTAATAATGTGATTAATTATTTGCTAAGGTAATTATAAGAGTAATTAATTAATGGAAGTGATTAATTTAAAGTATGATTAATTAATTAATGTAATTAATTAAAGATCAATGTAATTAACTATAGTTAATTAGTTAATGAAAGTAATTAATTAAGGATCATTAATTAATGTGATTATCCCATTGTTTAATAATCCTCAAATAAATAAATAAATAAATTAAAGGTTAATTAATTTATGTTATTAAAGGCTAATTATGTAATTAAAAAGAACAATTAATCAAGGGTGATTAATTAAGATAGATTCTTAATGGATGATTAATTAATTGGTTTGTAATTAATTAATGTTGGGTAAAGATAATCTAAGTGATTAAAGATTAGTAATTAATTTAATTAAAGATAAATTAAATTAATTTTGGAAGTGATTTACCTTGCTTATGGGTGACTGAATGATATTAAATGCCTTGGACTATTTGTTATCCCGGGTATGTGATTGTGATGCTATGTGATCTGCCATATTTTTGTAATATTATATGTTTGGGTGAACAATGATGATGTGTTTACCTATGATAATTTGCCGTGTAAAAGTGACACTCTGTATTTAAAATTGAATTGTATTCATTTGAATAACTTGGGTTAAAAGGATATTGAATTCGAAGAGGCCGGGGTCGGGTATCAGAAATATACTCGAAACCACTTCGATTTGTAATTTATAATTCTTTATAGATTTGTTTTGTAAATCGAATAGGCTGGAATGAAATAAATCGAGTAATCTGGATCATTGGAACTAAGTAACGATACTTAGATATTATTTTGTGAAATAAATTGTTTGAATTTAATAAGATAAGAACTCGTAGTGGAGTACGAGTTACCCGGTTTTTCAAAGAAGTTTTACAAACTTAGAGTTTCAAATTATATGGGTTTACTCACGCTGGTTTCCAGCCTGACCCGGGTGTTACTTTGATGTAATGCTCGGGTCAGACCGAGTATTACAGATTTCAGGTAAGGACGTTTTGGAGCTCAGGAGGCGAGCTGGATGGCAGGAACGTATGGAGTATATTCCGCTGTGATATATTATAGTTGTCTGAGACATGTTAATTCTAACTGTCTAGTACATTTGTGAATGTTGTAACTCTGATGTATAAAAATGTAATTGACTGATACAGTTTTCTTTGTATAACTGATATTATTATTTGATATTGTATTTTGATCCGCTGCGAATGTGAGATGTTGTGTTCTCTGTTCTCTTTTCTTCTTTCTGTTTCTTTCTTCTATCTCTTTCTTTTTCTTCTAACTATCTGGAATTTTCGGGTTCGAAAATTTCGGGTCGTTACAGTTGGTATCAGAGCTGAAGGTTAAGCGAGAACCTTTGCTCTGTTGGGATTACTCGTTAAGGATAGGGTCAATGGTACCCTAGAACGAGTTGAGTGTGTATATATATATATATATGAGAGCGTAATTGTTATTTTCTAATATAAGGATTTTAAATGATTTTATATAAGAATATATTTTGATATATAAAATGATATTTCTTTCTAATAAATATTAAGGTAATTGGTTGTTAAAATATTGGAATTAAATTAAGTGTTAATAGAAATAAAGCCAAATTAAAATTGAATGAAGATAAGTTTGAAATGAATTCAAACTAAAATTAAAATCTTGAATTTGTAAAATGTTATCAAGAATAAAGGTAATAATGAATTAGTTTCCAGATATGATAATCTTGGTTATTATCATAAATGGTAATTGTGTTTAATAATGAATGTTGTTAATGATTTAGCAAAATGAAATGTTTAGGGAAGTAAACATTTAAGTGAGTATAACTTATAAATTGGAATTGAAGAGAATTTAAAATTGTGAAATTTTAAATCTAAATCCAGAAAACTTGAAATTGTTTTAAAGAAGTTGTTTTGAATTAAAACCAAAGGTGGTTTAAAAATTTAAAGTATAACTTGGTGTGTAAAGAAAATGTATATATGAGGAATATATATAATACCAATGATGATTTGAAATAAACACTTAGTGTTGAGTTTTAAATTGGAATGTGATGTAAAACCCAAAGTAAAGTAAGTTTTTAAACTTAAAAGGGGAAAGACTATTAATCTAAAGTTTAAAATTTGAATGGGAATTCAAATTGTGAAAAGTTGACCGGATTAAGTAAATTTAACTTGAAGGAAGTTAAATAAGTTGAATAAATAACTTGAATTGGAAATTTCAAGATGAAAATTTAAATTTAACTTGGGTAGTTAAATGGTTAATTTAAAAGGGAGTTGTGAGTGATCTCAAAATGGGTTTGAGATCTGGAAATTGAAAATGGATAATAAATTAGAATCTGAAGATTAAATTGTTTTTGAATTCTTATTTGAACTTTGTAATAAGTTAAGTAAAGATAATTTTAAAATGGAATTTTGAAATTTGAATTCAGAATTAAATGGTTTAAAGATTTAAGTTGTTAAATTAAAAATAAAGGTTGATTTGATTTGACTTAAGAGATTAAATCAACATTTAAAAATTTTAACTCGAATTTATGAAATTCGAGATGGTTTTAAGTTGAGATTTGAATAGAATTAGTTCAAATTGGATTTGATTTGAATTAATTTGGAATTGTGATTAAAGTTGAATAAGTTTAAAAATCAAATGGAATTTGATTTGAATTAGGAAAGGAATTAAGGTTAATTCAACTTGAATTGAGATTAAATTCAATGGAAATTGAAGTATTGAGTCAATTTAAATGGAAGTTGAAATTTAAATTGAATTAATGAGAAATTAATTGGAAATGGAGATTGGGAAATTAAACAGTTTGACTCTGGACTATTTTTCAAAATAAATTGTTTTAATATAAATATAGTTTTTCCAAACTATTTACTATACAAATCCTTCTTCTTAAACCCCAAACTCTCTTATACTTATTTTACAATTATTTTGGAACTATTTAACTATTTTGAAACTGTCTTATAAACTAATTACTATTTTTCAGTTACTTATATCTAATCACTATTTTAAAAACTATTTTGCAATTATCTAACTATTTTATATCTACTTAACTATTTTACAAATATTTTACAAACTAATAACTATTTTTCAACTACTTATCTATTTTAAATTTTTTTCAAGTTATTTTTAAATTTAAATAGGTCAGAGTTCAGACTGTTTATAATTGAAGTAATAACTCAAATGGGAAATGGAAGCAATTGAGAATAAGAGAATAGAATTAAAGGAATGTGAATAGAAAAGAGAATTGATTTGGCTAATAACCAATAAAGATAAATACGTAAGATATACGTATATTATTCTATTCGCATAGTGATTTGATCCAGATTCGAACATAGAATTTCGAGATAGTATTATCGATCCGAGTTAGGATTTTTCGCTCGATTTTCGACGGCGAACCTGGATATGGATTGTTGATTGGTTCTGGATATTCTCTATCATAGTTGTGACTATGCAAGGAGAATGACGGTTTCTGATCAGGAAACCAGATCTGAGTCCGCACTAGGAAGCCGGGTGGACAATACTAGTTCGGAAGTGAAATTATGTGATCGATTGAGCGATCAGATTGATATAGCGTACGGATGATATGTGTACATCGTACGGGTTTGAATGAAATTGGCATTTAAAATTTGAGGATAAGAAATTTGAAATGGTTTTCGAAAATGAAAGGTACATTATGTGAAATATAATGGAATTGGGTATTTCTTTGGTTGAAATTTACTTTATGGAGATAAGTAAATGGTAAATAACTTTATAAAGAAGTCAAACTTGAATATTTGATTTGGCAATAAATAAAGTTGTATTTTGTAATATGATAAACTTCCCTTATTGAATCTAGCCAGAATAAAAAGGGATTTTGGAAGTATTTGAAGTATAAAAGAGGTTTTATACAAGTTGAGGTGATCCAAAGATTTTCAAAGTTATATATATCTATATCTATATATATATAAAGGATCTTATGAGAATGATTTTGAAAAAGATTTTGGAAACCTATGAATTTGGAAAAGGCTTTTGATTTTTGGGAAAATCAATTTTGGATTTTGGAAAGCCTAGTTTGAGAATTATCGATTTTGGTAATCGATTTTGTGTAAAGGAGATTTTGATAAATCATAAAGGGTATGATTTGAAGATACTATAAGTATATAGTATAAAATGTTTTGAGTATAGCTCTGGGGAAAAAGGCGCTCCCTTGAAATGAACTTCTCAGGAGTACCACTGGGTGGTACTGCCTTGAGCCCCAAGGGGGGTTTCTAAAGTTGATCCTGTGAGGAGTCCGGAATAAACTAGTTCCTGAGGATTATTTTTGTAGCGAAAGTCGAGGGGCTGGTGCCCACAGAGGCATTTGGGTTATGCTGTGACGACAGTTTAACTCGATGTCACTGCGATCTACTGCAGACCATAGCGAAAGCAATGTGTGCCGTTGAGAGCCAACTGTCTACGTTTGATTTTATATCGGTAGACTGTGACACTATGGTAACATAGCGAAAGTCGTTTGTGCCGCTGAGAGCCAAACAGTCTGCGTTTGATTTTATATCGGTAGACTGCGACCTATGTGGGAGAAGTTTCATTTTGACAGCGAAATCGTGTGTGCCGCTGAGAGCCAACAGTTACATGGACTTTTGCTGTGATGGCAACGTAACCCTGGATGTAACTGCGATCTGTTGTGGGTTCCATGCTGTTATCAGTTACATGGACTTTTGCTGCGATGGCAACGTAACCCGTGATGTAACTGTGACCATGGATGGGAGTGATGATTTCCAGAGCATTCTCACCAAAGATGTTTCCTCTATTTCCAAAAATGTTTTCTATATTTTCATAAATTATTTTCCAAATATTTTCACTGGGTGTTGAAAACGGGTTTGCTAAGTCCTTATAGATTTTCAGTCCTACGTCTGATCAACGTATGACCGAATTTCTGTGAGAACAAGGATGGACTTGTTGAAACATCGAGTTATAAAAAGTATTTTTATAAAAACTATTTTGATAATATTATGTAGTTTTTTTTAATGTTTTGAAAAATTTAAATAAAAAGAGTTAAGAGTTAAGATGTTTAAGGAATAATTTAACTAATAATCAACATTATAATAAAATTCTTGCTTCGTTCCTTTTCGAGGACGAAAAGATTTAAAGGGGGGAGGAATGTGATAACCCGGATTTTTGAACACTTGTTAATTGATAATTAATTGGATTGATTAATAAGAATACTGATTTATAGATTGAACAAATAGAGCTGATAATAGATATTTATATCTATATATATATTTAGGTTGATTTTAAATTGAAATTTAATTTGAATGGGAAATTCAAAAGATAAACACCTTAAAAAAAATATTGGATTTAAAAGTATATATATATATGATTTTTAGTTTTATATTTATTTTCTTTATAATTAGTTTTTGAAAAATATTAAATTTAAACCAAAGCTTCAAATCACAATATATACATATTTACATAATTAACATAGCATAAATACTTAGTAAGATAAGGATATAAACATAATATTGCTTTATTTTAACATGTGTAAGCTAAATGGATTTGCAAATTACACTTGTCTAAATTAAAAATAACAAGTGGCACAATATTTTTCATTTAACATTTAATTTATATAATGTATGTTTAGTAAGAAACCTGTTTTCTTCATTCTTCAATTCAACTTTTCTCAAACTCAAGAAAACAAACCTGTAAAACGAAATCATCTCCAAACCAAAAACTGAAATTTATTTCCAAACCAAGAATCTAAAAACCTGAAACCAAATCAAATCTGCAATCAAATGAAACCTGGAAAGTAAATGCAACAACTTGATTTCAGCCTTCAACCTGAGATCAAATGGAATAACAACTTCACTGATTCAAACAACATTAGGATTTCAAATTTAAAGACAAGTTACAGATCAAAACAAAGTTCCAGGGAAGCAATTTGAACAGAGCCTGTTCTCTGCTTTATAAAAAAAAAAGGTGAGTAAACTTTTCTTTAATAAGTCTAAAAATTGTCTGATGATCTGATGCATGTAATAGTCCTTGAATTTATAATGTGATATATGTATTGCATGTTTGTTTAGATAGGATTGCCTGTATATATGGTTGTTAATATTAGTGTGCATGTCTGCAGAGCTCTATTCTAGTTTCACAAGTTTAAATATAATCAAAAATCAATACTTCTTTCTCTGATCCATTTTAGGCTTCAAGTTCTAAACCAACTATGTTCATATAATAAAATTCTAACTTCTAAAAATAGTTTTAAGATGAATTTGAAGATGGTTTTTACTGGGAAGAAAATTTACAGTGAAACTTAAATAAATGTCAAAACTTGAGCATCATAGATTCTTGATTTACTTATATAAAATGTTTTACTTTTGGAAATAATGAATTTTAAAAGAAAAATCACATTTTTTAGTTGAGTAAATCACGAGAATTTCAAGGTTGAACGAAAATGGGTTTTCACAAATTTCTGACCATCCTCAAACAATTGATACTCGAGATTCTTGTCGTAGCTTGGTTGATGGCCAGAGATATCGAGAAAAATGCCTGATGATTTTATCATCCTTTGTGGCATTGGCGATTGGACGAAATAGGGTTTAGGCACTTTGTTTGGTCGTGGTTGGAATCGAGACGATTGGAGCACCTACGGTGAATCGAGCTTCATGGGAGCAATGGAGATGGATGCGTGAAGGACTTGGGAGAATATTGACGAAGTTTCAGGTGGAACGATGGTCAGAGGCGTGGTGGCGAGGCGTTCGTTCCAGGTGATGTCGAACTGCTGTTCGAATTTATAGCTCGTTTTCGATTTAGGCTAGATGATTGCATTTTGATGCTCGAAGTTGTTTGACGAGTTGAATTGCGATTTGCCGGAGACGAGTGAGTTCGCCGGAGTTGGCTGGAATCGCCGTGCACGTGCACCACGGTGAAGTGAGTGTCAGGAAAAATGGAGACGTGGGCGACTCGAAGGAGTCTCGGGTTTTTAGATGGCCAGACTCGAAGTTTTCTCGTGCGTGTATAGGGTAGGTTAGCAGTTTTAGTTTTTAAAAAGAAAGAAGCTAAGGGGAGAAGAAGAAATGAGGGAACTCGTAGCAATCTCGAGTAGAACGCGGGTTTGACTCGAAGCAGAGGAAGGGAGGAAGGTGTTAAGCCTGTTTTTAAAGTTTTATTAAAATAACAGTTGGTCTAATTAATTCCTAATGGTTTCTAAAATAAAGTTAATGATGTAATAAAGTATTTAGATTAAGATAAGGAAATTAATTAAAGGATAATTAATGGTAATGGTTAAAGAATAATTAATTTACTTAATTAATTAGAGGTTAATCACTTAATGTTGTTAATTAAAGGATTTATTAACACAATTAATTTATGAGTTAATTAATTAATTAAAGAGTAATTAATTAATTAGAGAGTTAAGGATTAATTAATAATGTGATTAATTATTTGCTAAGGTAATTATAAGAGTAATTAATTAATGGAAGTGATTAATTTAAAGTATGATTAATTAATTAATGTAATTAATTAAAGATCAATGTAATTAACTATAGTTAATTAGTTAATGAAAGTAATTAATTAAGGATCATTAATTAATGTGATTATCCCATTGTTTAATAATCCTCAAATAAATAAATAAATAAATTAAAGGTTAATTAATTTATGTTATTAAAGGCTAATTATGTAATTAAAAAGAACAATTAATCAAGGGTGATTAATTAAGATAGATTCTTAATGGATGATTAATTAATTGGTTTGTAATTAATTAATGTTGGGTAAAGATAATCTAAGTGATTAAAGATTAGTAATTAATTTAATTAAAGATAAATTAAATTAATTTTGGAAGTGATTTACCTTGCTTATGGGTGACTGAATGATATTAAATGCCTTGGACTATTTGTTATCCCGGGTATGTGATTGTGATGCTATGTGATCTGCCATATTTTTGTAATATTATATGTTTGGGTGAACAATGATGATGTGTTTACCTATGATAATTTGCCGTGTAAAAGTGACACTCTGTATTTAAAATTGAATTGTATTCATTTGAATAACTTGGGTTAAGAGGATATTGAATTCGAAGAGGCCGGGGTCGGGTATCAGAAATATACCCGAAACCACTTCGATTTGTAATTTATAATTCTTTATAGATTTGTTTTGTAAATCGAATAGGCTGGAATGAAATAAATCGAGTAATCTGGATCATTGGAACTAAGTAACGATACTTAGATATTATTTTGTGAAATAAATTGTTTGAATTTAATAAGATAAGAACTCGTAGTGGAGTACGAGTTACCCGGTTTTTCAAAGAAGTTTTACAAACTTAGAGTTTCAAATTATATGGGTTTACTCACGCTGGTTTCCAGCCTGACCCGGGTGTTACTTTGATGTAATGCTCGGGTCAGACCGAGTATTACAGATTTCAGGTAAGGACGTTTTGGAGCTCAGGAGGCGAGCTGGATGGCAGGAACGTATGGAGTATATTCCGCTGTGATATATTATAGTTGTCTGAGACATGTTAATTCTAACTGTCTAGTACATTTGTGAATGTTGTAACTCTGATGTATAAAAATGTAATTGACTGATACAGTTTTCTTTGTATAACTGATATTATTATTTGATATTGTATTTTGATCCGCTGCGAATGTGAGATGTTGTGTTCTCTGTTCTCTTTTCTTCTTTCTGTTTCTTTCTTCTATCTCTTTCTTTTTCTTCTAACTATCTGGAATTTTCGGGTTCGAAAATTTCGGGTCGTTACACATGTACACTGCCTCGCCAACTCGTGCGCACAAGGTCAAATCCAATTAGATTCAACTCAGTTGTAATTGGAAAAATCAAATGGCATTGACAAAAATTCAAAGTATCACTGCAACAATAAAACTGTGCATGTACACAGCAAAGAAATTCACATGTCAACAGTGAAACCAACAAAATCAAAAACTGGATGCTACAAAACAGTTTCAAGCTCAAGAATCAACAAGTCAAGATACAGTCCAATAAAAAACAGAAGTGAAAAGTGAATCCAACAGCAACTGTATACATGACAAACAGTATGCATCTATGACTCAAGTGAACACAAGCATAGTTCAATATCACAAGGCTCAAGTCACAAGATTCAATGCAAAACAAAAGTGAAACTGTACAATTCAAAGACCATCAGCATGTAATACAAGGTAAAATAGATGTGAGTGCAGACATACAATGAAGACTACACATTCAGACTTAACCAAGACCACTGGTTCAAGTAATTCCAGAAGTCAAAACAGTTTCAAACACAAGTGCATCAAGTCAATCAAATGCAACATGATGCAGCTGATCAAGTTCATCAATGCAGAATCAACACAGACCAAATACATGAATGCACAGTGCACAGTGCAAACAAATGCACCAAGTAGGTGACACAGTGAACAGTGTAGCATCAGGTCGAGCCAAAAATGGCAATAGTGAAGTCATGAACACAAGAAATGAACAATGAAGCAGTGCAGTACAACAGAGATGTACAGGTCAGGGATGAAACCAACAGGAATGGTATCAAGTCAAATGCAATTGTATGCAAAAAGTCTCAAAGCAAATGCAAAGACGAGTATAATATAAACCAAAGCATACATGAAGCAATGATCAGAAACTACTCCAGACGAAGAAAGCTACAAAGTGAAACAGTGCAGTGAACAACCAGATAACATCACAAAAATCAAGTTTGCAGTCGAAGTCAACTGCAGGTCAAAATCAATATCGTGGGGATGAACGAGAAACAGTGGAAGTAGCGTCAAACAACAGTTCGAAAAGTGCTCAGGGATGAACACGAAAATGAACAGAATCGAAGTACACAAGAATCGCATTAACAAAGTTAAAAATAATCAAAGCCAAAGTTGAAACAGTCAAAGAATTAATTTAAGAAAGGTTCTGGAATAACAATCAAAAGATCGAACGTTCATAATCGAAGCCGTGTGAACAACGAAATTACCCAAAATATCAAAGCATAAAAACGGAAAGTTTTAACAACGTGGGGATCACGAAAAATCAAATCAGACTCTATAAATACAGAACCCGATATCATCATCGACGGTGTGAAGGGCAGAGCAAACCCAAATCATCATTGACAAGCTCAAGCAATCAAGTTAAAAAGAACAGAGCAATAATCACATACCGAAGCCAACAATCGATCAAGTAGATCATCGCGAGACAGAGCAATGAAATCGAGCAGCATCTTCACAAAGCCCTAATTCAGTTGCAACATAGAAAGACTAATTCCAAAGATCGAGCCGAAATCCCAATCCAGATTCGCCAGAGAGAAGTCAAAGCCCTAATTTCATCGAGCCACCATTATCACAACAAAAAGGGATCGGGCTGAAGTATTGTAGAAGAAAACTAAAGCGGGCCGACATTTGTTTGGCTAAAGAAAGAAAAAAAGGGGCCGATTTTTTTTTCTTATTTTTATTTGTGGGCTAGGGTTTATTTTATGTTAAAGGGAAAATTTATTTTAACATTTTCAATTTAATTTTTGCCCTTGTGTTCTTGTTTTTATTTTGTTTTAAAGTTTGTACTTTTCAAATTAAAACAGGGGTAAATCACCACCTAGGGTTTAGGTAGTGTCAGATTGTCTAGTTAGAATTAGTTCAATGAGCAGGGTGTGCGAGTTTGCAAAACTCTATAGGCGGTAGCAGGGTGTGCGAGTCTGTTAGTGTTTTTAAGCGGGATACTGTTTAATTCTAATAGAAATCTGGGAATGCAGCAGTAGGCAGGGGTTGCCAAAGCTGGGTAAATTTTGTGTGTGATTTACTTTTCAGCATATTTATTTATCTACAGTTTGATTTCGTATTTAATTAAAGAAAATTCGTTATAACCCTATTCACCCCGCCCCTCTAGGGTTAATCTAGATCCTACATGGTGCACCTTGATTTGGGATAACCTCCCTTTGACTCGATATGGGATGGATGGACACGGTGGGCGGTCGTGGCTACGATGCATTACCACCAGCCCCGCGACCCGAACTGGTAGTATCCTACCTTGGGCATTGCCTCACGTGCCTTGTCATACTCGTATCCTTATACGAGACCACTACGAGTTTGGTTTAGTGTTGTCCTATCACGGCGCATCCTTATCCCCCGACGTGCTACTAGGCCAAATATGCATCTGTACGACAATGTTTAAAAATTCGTTAAGGGGGATTAATGTAAAGCCTTAATGCTAAGAAAAATATTTATTTTACTGATTAGACAATATATATACAATGTATTCTACTATATATAAATATTTTGACGGATCCTTAAGAGATGGAAAATCCCATAACATCCCTTGAGTTATTGCACTTACGTTATACACTAATAGGAGATGTGAAACCCCATAAACGTCTCTGACGCTGTTACACTCCTATTATATGTGATATTGATTTGACTCATAGAAAGATATTTTAGTCCTGACTCAAGTGTTTTGTCTTTTCATTACGCTCGGGTCAGCCATGAGTTTTCAATGCATTGAAGATCATACTTTCTGGACGACAAAGACGAAGATTTGGTATATTATTTTTAGTAGTATTATTTCACCACATTGTTTGTTCCGCTACATTATTCTATTGTTCTGTTGTATATATAACTTTGATAGATGTTGACCCAAAAAATGGACTAACACCCTGGTTTGGATTTGAAAGCACCAGCCCTGTCTTTGCAGAGCAATATAACATATCATAGATATAGAAAAGAAACATTAAAGGAAAGTAGACAGAAGATTTTTATAGTGTTTCGGCTGTTAACGAAGCCTACGTCCACTTTATAGTTTTATTATAAGCTGACTGCTATTATAAAGGCTGTTCGATTACAAGACTTTGGCTAATTCCTAACTGAATTGGATCTCAAGAGTTAGAACCCACCGGAGAATCACGGCGTATTCCTTCTGAGATCGTTGTAAGGAAGGTTAGAAGTGAAGAATAATTCCAGTAGAGCTTTAGCAATCAGCTTCCAGAAGCCCCTTTATGTTGTAGGTGTCACGCTATTTATATAGGTTAAAGGGTTTTTAGGCCAGGCCCATCACTATCAGGTCTTAGATGTGGAACAGGCGACCTAGGGGATTCAGTGGACAAAAATAAGCAAACTCCATGGGTCTCTTCGACCCATGAAGTTGGGTCGCCAGCGACCCATGGGTCGCTGGGGTCATTGGCGACCCTTCGTCTATGGGTTCCTAGCGACCCATAGACTTAGTCTATTTCGTCCACTGAATTCTACCTCCTTTAGTCGTATTTTATGACTTGTTTGTTTGCGGTTTTGAAGAAATGCATGGGTTGCTGACAATTCGACCTTAGTAGACTATTCTGGATTCCGAAATTGGAGATGTTTCTCAGGCCTTCATCATTGTCGTCACGTGCTGATGGCAAGTTACTAGCTGCTTACATTTAAACACTTATTGGATTGCAGGGATGCTGGTCTTTTGGCTTCGTTGCCTCCAATCATCGCCTTAGCCGTATTGCTTGACTCTCGTCACACTCTAGTCATAGCTTCTCTGGTTAGTTTCTGAACCATCTGTCTAGCTTAAGTTTGTCTTGTTCTCTGTTGGTATCTGCTGGGTTAAAAACCCGGATAACATTTGCCCCCTAGAGCATGTCTTCGTTGCAAACAAGGCATGCTCTGGAAGTTATCGTTTTCCGTATCCATCTGCTAACTTTCAAGTGGTTGCATCGGAGCTTTACGCATAGAGTAGCCCAACATCATCGGTTATTTTCCTTTGGTTCTAGCCATTGTTGCTAGCATCAACCTATCATGTTTTTGCTTGCAGTTTCCCGGCATGTCTTGAAGTGGCGAATAGTCATGATTGACCGAATTTGAAGTGGTTGGATGGAGCTTTCTTTTTCAAGCATACAAATGTAAGAGGTATGCAAATTTCTATTATATATATTTATATACATATATATTGTATTTATATTATTTTTTATGATGATGGGTCGCTAGCGACCCATGTGAGATGGGTCGCTAGCGACCTATCTCTTTGGAAATTTTCTAGGTCAATTCCAGGTCGGGTCGCTTGCGACCCATTATGGGTCGGGTCGCATGCGACCCGAGTACTTATGAAATTTTTGCTTCTTTTTCTCTACCCATTTATATCCTCGAGCCGACCTATAGGGGTTCATTCTACCCGAGTATTTCCTTTGCTTACAAGCGATTATCCCCTTGGCGATTCGACCTATTCCAAATCGATTTGACCTATTCCAAATCGATTTGACCTGCCGCCTAATCCTCTTGCCATCATCTCACCCGAGCATCATCTCGAGCTGCAGCCGACCTACGAAGCCAAGCCCTAGTCGACCTATCACCATCTTTGAATCTTAGTCGACCCACCCTTTGGTTGTACCCAAGCCTCTCCATCACCAGCTCGCCCAGGACCCAATTCGTAGATCAACAAGTTCAATTTGTGACTCCTCTTGTTCCATTAAGCTGATTTGATGTGGGTTCGCTTAGTAGAGTTATTAATTACTATGTTGGTATGATGTTTAAACACCCGGCGTTAACTTGTGACGTTGATTGCAAAATTTCATTCTGATCGGGGTTCTTTGGAGAAAGATAGGAAATTGAGTCTTGAGTCATTTCTTGGAATAACATTCGGGCTTGGGCCTGAGGCTGGACGCGTTTTGCTATCTTCGCCTATCAAACTAGGATCAACCTATTACCAATCTGCGGACGTCACTTGCATAACGCTTCATCAGTTGACCTTGATTCGTCCGAGATCTCGAGCTTATATTGTTTTACCCATTACATGCTCGGTGTCCCTGTAAAGAGAAGAGTTTTCCATGTCGCTTCGGACAACGGATCCATTATCGATCACAGACCGATAATGGGTAAGCATGGAAGCAGTATTTCAACAAAATTTTATGGGAAGTTCTTCTCTCATTCCGCTGCAAGCGAAATATCTACACGGGATAGGCTATTTGTTGCACTTTGGACACCAAATTTACCTCATATAGATAGCACACTGCACTTGCCCCCATTCCTACTTGCAATCCGACATGCTAATCTCAAGCCAAAGTTGCATCGGAGTTCAAGTATGATAGGGGAAATTCATAAGGGTAGGATAGATTTGTCAATAGAATTGCCTGACCTTTTACGGACGCGAGTTCTGTCATATAGAATGAAACAGCCATCCACACGTCGCAAGCCGAGTGGACGAAGTTTGGCGCTTTCTGAATTTGAATCGTCATCTACCTCGCAAACCTGGATTGGTCAACTAATTCCGGTTGGGTTGATCGTGAATCGCACGCCTCCCAACTTTCGAGTTTTACGCAATCCGCCTGAAAAAGCCTTGTCGGTGATCTCCGCCATGGTTCTCCATAACATATGTTTACAGCACGGGATTCCCGAAGAGGACGTGCACCTTCTGGAGAAAGATGAGTTCGCTCACATGCCTCCCTCTGGGTTTACAGCCTGCCATCGATTCATGATTTTGAATGGAGTCGTGCCCCCCTTTAACAATTTTCTTCATGAAACGCTATCGAACTTAGAGATTGCCTCATTCCAGCTTCACCCGAACGGTTATGCCATCCTCACTTATTTGCACATCCTTTTTATGCGGACATTCCATCGCGCTCCATGTTTCAACGAGTTGCGGTACTTCTTAGCTTTCAAGAGGAGATATGATTGCCCCTCCCTAATCATAATCGAATCCCAACAGAATCGGAAGATCATTTTGCATATGCAAAGCAACTTATCGCAATTTAAGATGCAGTACTTCTTCATTAGGTCTCCTAAGGTATTTAACCGTCGATGGATGACAGGGGGTAAGTTTTCTTATTCCCCATTTATCGAGTTTTAAAGTGATGTGATAAAGTCTCTAACTGCTCACTTGCTCTTTGCAGTTATCCCAAGGCCAAACAGAGATGCGGCTCTTAATGAAACCTGTCAAACTCTAAAGGATATTGATGCTGAGGAGCGGAGCGCTAGAGTCTTACTAGCTGAAGAAATTTTGCGCCAATTCGAACTGTTAGCTCCAGGCTGATCCATTGCTCAAATTGAAGCTCCCTCTCCCAGCCGAGCCAGAGTTCGCGTAAAGCCATCTTCTTCTTCACAAGATTCTGATGAGGTTCATGAAATAGGTGGCCCCTCCGAAAGTCCACTCGACGAGACTCATGAGGAAGGTATCACAGCCGGTCTAAGCGGTTCTACTAGAATGTCTCCGATCCAAGAGGAATCGAAAATCGAGCCCACGCAAAGAGAAAGGAAAGCCACGATAGACTCGGAGAAGAAGGAAGGGGAATGTGAAAGTAGAAGTGATGAATCCACAACCAGTGACTATTATCTGTCAGAGTCCGAAGGTGAAGATTCAGAGTCATGTGACGAGACACCGGGCATGAGTCTCGTTCTTCCAAATTCTCCCCCTTCCGATACTGATGATAAAGACAAGGTCCCAGAGGCCGGAAAACGTCAAGATTCCTCCGGTAAGGCTGCCAGGGTAGATTTTGGAGATATTGGTAATGTATTCGTCGACTTTGATACCCTTATGAAGGACAAATTCCAATTTGACGTGATGTCGTCCTATTTTGGTAATATTGCGCCATCCATACGTCCGACTCCGCCTGTGACAACCGAAGTCAGCCCTATTCCCCCTCCTACAGTCGTCCGCTCATGTTTGTGACGACGTCTTAGGCCCATTTTAGGAATGCACGACACGACACATTACGATTGCACTTATATTTATTTTCCATTCTCTCGTATGTTTGCTCGATTCCTTATGTGTTTTTGAAGTTTCTTATATATGCTTTATTTCAAGTATGATGAAGAGGAGTGGTCTTTACGATGACTTTAAGGATTACACCGATTTGCAACGATACTCGAAGCGCTCTTTCAGTCGCCACCAAGTCCGAGAGTCGGAAGAAGAATATAGACGGAGGAAAGAACTTGAGGCAGAAGCCCGCCGTCAGGAGGAAACAGATAAGTTTTGCTCGCACAGAGGCAATTACAAGAAAAGATGGTCTCATGATGAAAGGGAAGAGTCGTCAAAGAAGTCGAAGTTTGATCACCGCTCCTATCCCTCTGAGCCCATTCTGAAGCATACATCGGTAGGACAAGAGGTTGTCGTTTCTTCTGCCCCCATTCCGCCTTCAACGCATGTTTCATCCTCTTCTGTTGTTGCTACCGCCCCCATCCCTTCTCATCCCCATAGGAGACCGGCCTACGTTCTTCCCGCAGGTCCGCCGAAGCTTGAGGCGGCTCTTCCGGGTTGGTTCCTAAAAGGTGTTAAGTTTGATATGGATATTCATTCCATTCGAAAGGACTCTAATATGACACGCCTTCAAGGCATTTAGGCTGATTTGGAGCAGGGCGAGAAGTGGGAGAGGCTCTATAAACAACTAGCAGATACTAACAGGAATAATTATCAGGAGATCCTCTCCTTTGAAGTTGAAAAAGATGATTTGAAAAGGCGTTAGCCAAGCGGGATGCTAAAATTAAACAATTGGAGGAGGAAAAAGAGGTAGTGCTTCGGGATAGTAAGAGGACTGTCGGCTTAATGCAAGAGATGAAACATGCGCACAAGAGAGCCGAAATTGTCTGGAGAGACGAAATCAAGAAAACTCATGTGGAAAAAGCCAAGTTGAAGGAAGATGTGGTCGCCCGCGATGCTATTATTGAAGCTCAAAAGAAGACAATTGCCGACCATAATTTGATTGTAGAGGGACAAAAAAAATTTCTGATCAAGCCAAGACAATTGAGGAGTTGCAGGGGATAATTGCAGGACTACAATCACAGGTTGCACAACTTAGTGCCGACAAAATTGCAGTTGAGACGGAGAAGGCTGCGGTGACAACAAATTATCTGGAGCTCCAGCATACTTTTGACCGGAAGATGGAGAAACTAGACTCGACGATCCTAAACTTCTATGTCAATTCTATACTACATCAGGGGAGTCTTTCTTATCTTGACCGGAGTTCCCACGCAATCTTGCCCTCGTCTGGGAGGAGATCCTATCTTGTTTTTTCGAGAATGGCGACGTCTGTACAGATCAGGAGTTTTGGGATGCCTATCTTAATGAGCAATCCAAGAAGGTGTTACTTGAGGGTCAAGAAATTCTTCGTGTTGAACGGGAGATGGAAACCGCCGAAGCGGCTCTGATGGCTACTACAATTGTGCCTGACAAGCCTCTATCCTCTAATGTGGGTGAACCTTCGGGGCAGCTTCATGATCAATTGATGAGTTCGGTGCTCGACGTTGTCCCCCATGTAGTGGAGATTTCCAAAATGAGATGAAGGAAACGAGTTCGATATCACCGTCCGCGACCCTACCTCCAGTGCAGGTAATGATCGCCCCTCCCTTGAATTCGGGAGACTCCATCTTACGCTACAGGAGCAAGAGGAGTTTAATGCTTTTCTTTTTTATCTTATAGGTCCCTCTACTCTTCTGGTTAATGCACCAGTTACTTCGGCGCTTGTGCATGCTGCTACCTTTACATCTTCCAAAATTATATCCATTTCTGTTCCTGCCCTTACATCAACACCTAGATCTCAACCAGGACCGGAGGTTGAGAAGAATAAGGCGCTTCATGGCCTGGATGATCCTTTGGCGTCCATTGAAGGTGATATGACTTCCGTTGAGGCCAAATAGCAGGAGACACCGACAAAGCAGCCACCAAAAACTTCGCATGACTTGGTTGCCGTTAAGAAAGAGAAAGTGGAGGCGGTCAAGGCCTCGAAGAGTTCCCAGACGTGGAGAAAGCGCAAGGGGTCGGGAAGCTCCATTGGAAAGCATTCGGAGGAGGAGGAGATCGCTATGGAAATACAGGTTAAAATTATTAGCACCGACACCTCTCCAGAAAAGAAGCAGAAGTTGCCCACCAGAGGTGGGAAAGGAAGTGGTGTGGCAGAAAACGCTGATTGTTCCGTTCGAGGAGGGACTGTGTTTTTTCAAATAGCTTGTGGGAAAGTTGACTTGTTGTGTGTCCTTTTGTGTTCTTATGCCTAAGTGTCGAGTCTGTACTTTGGGTCTTGGTCGTGGAGTCTGTAATTTTTTTTTGTTGGCCGCTGTTTTATGGGTATGGACCCCACATTTTGATTATGTGTTCATAAGATTACAAAGAATGCAATAGTACTTCTACTTTTATTTTTGTCTATCTTTTCATATATACTCTATGTGCACGCGTACGTTTCATTCCATACTTTGCTAACATCACTTAGAGGAATTTCGTTCAGAAGTTCAAAAACTCTCGAAACTGCTTGATTTTGTTTAAAACTCCATAAAGCTAACCTTTTCTTAGAATCCTGGTTAACTTTTGAGATAGAACTCGTGAGTTTATTGTCGTTTGGAGTGACAGGGCTTGTGGACTCTTTGTATTCAAGTGATTCTGTCTTTATACAGGTATATGCCCCCTAGTTCACAGGGTTGTTCACTCTAAACAAACTTCAAGTATTCGACGTATCTGGGCACCGCGAGAATCTTCAAATCGAGTGCGCGGCTTCTGGGGTTCCTTGGCGCTGCTTGTCTCCGAGCAGCGCGATGAGTTGGAATTTGGGCTTCCCCGACGTTGCCTATCTTCGAGCAACGCGAGAAGCTTGAATCTGGAGTTCCTCGGTGTCGCCTATCTCCGGCAACGCGAAAAACTTGAATCTGGGGCTTCTCGGCGTTGCCTATCTCTGGGCAACATGAGAAACTTGCGTCTTGAGTTCCTCGGCGTCGCCAATCTTTGGGAGACGTGAGAAACTTGAATCTGTGGCTTCTCGGCGTTGCCTATCTCTGGGCAACGCGATAAGTTGGCATCTTGAGTTACTCGACGTCGCCTATCTTCGGGCGACGCGAGAAACATGAATTTGGGGCTTCTCGGCGTTGCCTATCTCCAGGCAACGCGAGAAGCTTGTGTCCTGAGTTCCTCGGCGTCACCTACATACGAGCGACGCAAGAAACCTAAATCTAGGACTTCTCGGCGTTGCCTGTCTCCAGGCGGCGAGAAGCTTGCATCTTGAGTTCCTTGACATCGCCAGTCTCCGAGCGATGCGAGAAAGTTAAATCTGCGGCTTTTCGGCGTTACCTATCTCTGAGCAACGCGAGAAGCTTGCATCTTGAGTTCCTCCGCGTCACCAGTCTCCGGGCGATGCAAGAAACTTGAATATGGGGCTTCTCGGCATTGCCTATCTTCGGGCAACGCGAGAAGCTTGCACCTGAGTTCCTCAGCGTCGCCTATCTCCGGGTGAGCGAGAAACTTGAATCTGGGGCTTCTCGGCGTTGCCTACCTCCGGGCAACGTGAGAAGCTTGCGTCTTGAGTTCCTTGGCGTCGCCTATCTCCGGGCGATGCAAGGAACTTGAATTTGAAGTTTTTTAGCATCGCCTATCTCTGGGCGACGCAAGAAATTTGAATTTGGGGCTTTTCGGCGTTGCCTATATCTGGGCAACAGCTTGCGTCTTGAGTTCCTTGGCGTCGCCTATCTCCGGGCGACGTAAGGAACTTGAATCTGAAGTTTTTCAGCGTCGCCTATCTCTGGGCGACGTGAGAAACTTGAGCTCGTGGCCCTCCTGATGAGGTCGGGACGACATCACTTTTTAGAAGGCCAGGATCGGGTTCCACCGATCCGACGGTTTGAGTGGGTCTACTTCTGTCAGCTCGTCGGGTAATTATTATGCATAAAATTTGAATGATTCAAAAAGCAAACTTTATTAAGAAAATCATGGCAGATTCTTTGCCTATTTACAATGACGACATTCCCATAATGGCTTATTCGCTGAAAATTAGAAAATACATAAAGTTGCTTTTAAATGAAATATTAGCGGAGCGATTCGTTGTTCCAAGCCCTAGGGATTTCGATCCCGTCGACGGTCGTCAGCTTGAATGTCCCATCGCCAAGCTTTTGGTAAATGACGAATGGTCCTTCCCAATTCGGTCTGAAGGCTCCCGGGACCGGGTATACTTGCTTGAGCACGAGATCGCCGACTTCGTAGGTTTCACCGTGAACTTTGGAGTTGAAGTATCGTGCGACACTTTTTTGGTGGGCGGCGACTCTCAATTCTGCTTCCTCTCCCTTTTCATTAACCATGTCTAGTGATTCGAGTAGGAGTTGCTCGTTTGGTTTCTGGTTGAAATTTAGCCTTCGGTGAGAGGGGACTTCTAGTTCGACAGGAATCATCACCTCTGAACCATATGCCAATGCGAACGGGGTGTGGCCGGTTGTAGCTTTGTGTGTTGTTCTGTAAGCCCATAGTGCGAGTGGAAGTTCATCAACCTAGTTTCCCTTTGCTTTTGTTAATTGCTTTTTGATGGTGGATTTGATGATCTTATTTATTGCCTCCACTTGCCTGTTTGCCTGCGGATGAGCCACTGCAGAGAAGCTCTTTTCAATCCAGAAGCGCTTGCAGAAATCTTTGAACTCGGCGCTTTCGAACTGCGTTACATTATCGGTGATGATTTTCCGTGGCACACCAAACCTGCAAATGATTTTTTTAGTAATGAAGTTAATAACTTTCTTTGTGGTTATAGTGGCCAGCGGTTCCGCTTCAGCCCATTTTGTGAAATAATCTACGGCCACTATAGCATATTTGGCTCCTCCTTTTGCCATCTGTAGGACACCAATCAAATCGATCCTTCATATCGCAAATGGCTATAAGCTGACCATTTGTGTCAGTTCTATTGATGGAGTTCTCTTGATCTTGCTGAATATCTGACGGCGATCGCATTTTCTAGCATGATCTGCAGCGTCGCGGTTTACTATTGGCCAGAAGTACCCGTACCGGAGGATTTTCTTTGCCAGCGTCTGCCCCCCAGTGTGGTCTCCGCACTCTCCTTTGTGCACTTCTCCCAGGATTCAGTGTGCTTCCTCATCGGTCACACACCTGAGAAGAGGGGTCGAGAATCCCCTTCGATAAAGTATTCCATCCTGTATCATGAACCGTGGCGCCTTCTTGAGTAATTTCTTTCGCTGGTTTCAGTCTGTTGGAAGAATTTGTGCCAGAAGATAATTTTTTTATTGAGTCATCCACGTGTTTGGTTACACAGTGGTCTCGAGAATCCATTCTACATCCATTTCGTTAATGTTTGGATTGGTTAGGGTTTTGATAGGGATAACCCCCAGCGATTTGGCTTCTCTGGAGCTTGCCAACTTGGCCAAAAAGTCTGCCTTGGTGTTTTTCTCCCGTGGTATGTGGGTTATTTTATTTTGTTAGATGTCGCTCAGTAGCTCTAGCACTTTGGAGAGATACGGGGCCAGATCTCGCCGCGCACCTGATATTCTCCTTTCACTTGGCACACAACCGGCTAGGAGTCACTACATATATGAATGGACTTTATTTTGAGTTCCTTCACAACTTTTGGCCTTGCGATCAGTGCTTCGTATTCTGCCTCGTTATTCGTAGCAGGGAATTCCAAATGAGATCATAACTAATGGCTCTCCCCTTGGGGGTTTCAAGTACTACCCTGCGCCTGAACATGAGTTGTTCGATGCTCCATCGACGAAAAGCTAACAGTGTGCGTCCGCTTGCGACTGAACTTCCTCCTCATCATACCTTATTATGAACTCAACAATGAAATCCACCAGCGCTTGCTGGTAAGTGATATCATATTGACTCAATTCTATATTCCACTTAAGTAATCGTCCAGGTGTCTCTGGTCGGTATAGGACTTGTTTTAATGGTTGGTCGGTCAATACTTTAATTGGATGAGTTTGGAAGTACGGCTGTAGTTTTCGAGATGCGATCAAAAGGCAATACGCTAGCTTTTCTAGTTTCGGGTAGTTCTTCTCGACTCCAGTGAATCGCTTGCTAATGTAGTACACCGGTCGTTGGATCCTCGCTTCTTCCCATATGAGAGCCACGCTCAATGCGTGCAGGGAAATTGCTAAGTAAATGAATAAGTCTTCCTCATAGACTGGTTTCGATAAGACCGACGGAGTTTCCATGTGTCACAGTGGTTCCTCGAAGGTCGTTTGACAAGCGCCACTCCATTCAAAGTATTTCCTTCCCTTCTTTAACGCGTCGAAGAATGGTATACACTTGTTTGTAGCTTTTGAGATAAAACGGCTTAGTGCCGCGACTTTTCCATTCAAACTTTGAAGTTCTCTCTTATCCTTAGGGGCTTGGACTTAACATAACACTGTTATTTGCTCCGGATTTGCTTCGATGCCCCGGGCACTCACTATGAACCCCAGGAACTTCCCAAAAGCCACCCCGAAGTGACATTTAAGTGGGTTGAGCTTCATTTCGTACTTACGGAGTATCTCGAATGTTTCGGCAAGATTATCCAGATGTTGGTGGCTACACAGGATTTGACTAGCATGTCGTCCACATAAACTTCCATGGTTTTCTCGATCCGGCGCTTGAACATAGCATTCACTAGTCGTTATATGTGGCCCCACGTTCTTCAGACCAAATGGCATTACTCTATAGTAGTATAATCCTAAGTCGGTGATGAAGCTGGTATTTTCTTGATCTGGTTCGTTCATTAGGATCTTAATGCAGCCCAGGCCAGAGATGAAGGCCTAAGTCGTCTACGACTTAAGGAAAAGGGGCTATGACTTAAAAGCCTAAGTCGTCCACGGCTTAATAAAGCGGAAGTAGAAGTTTTACGTCGTCCACGAGCTAACAAAGGAGATATAAGTCGTCTACGACTTAAGGGAAATGTTTTGAGTCGTCCATGACCTAACTGGAAACCAGAGGGGGAAGTTGCTTTGAGTTCGCGACCTAACGAAGTGGCTATAAGTCGTTCACGACTTAATGAGAATGATAAAGGTGAAGCGAGTTATACTGAAGAAGAAAATCAACTTAAGATAAGTCGTCTACGACCTACGACTTAGTTAAGTCGTTTGGATTCCTTAAGTCAGATACTGGGTTAAGTCGTTGGAGTTTTATCCCCTAAGTCGTCCAAGCTTAAGTCGTGTGAAGATGCTGCTGTGATATGTGTTTAAGTCGCCGAAAGGTTAAGTCGGGAGCTGTTAGGGTCGTAACTCGCATAGTGTTGAGTCACCATGTACTAAGTCGTATACTTCTAATGTGTATTGTATTTTTAGGTCGTACCAGGTTAGGTCGGCCATGTTTGTAAGGCGTTGTATGTTATAACTCGTTGAGTCGTGATGAGTCGTAAGCCGCAGGTTATAAGTCGTTGCCGACTTAAGTGTTGTACATTTCTGTTTTGGGCGTGTTGAGTTGTAGCCTATAAATAGGCATGTGTGGTCATTTGTAAAGGTTGTTGATTTTGAAATAAAATTTCCTTTGTTAGCTTTGTGCTTTCATCCAATTGGTAGTCGAGTGTGATCTCCTATCTCCACCTTCGGTCAATCGAGTGCGCTCGATTCAACGATTGTGAAGCCAATTCGCGGTATCAAGTGCGCTTGATCAATGCTCGAAGAATTGAAGATCTACTTTCACGGTATCGAGATCGATCAACGTGACGTAGATAGCTAAAATTCAGTATCTTCGGATCAACGAATTTGGGCATCTCAGTATTCATCAATCCACCGATTGCTACGTTCATCGTATCATCTTGTTTTTGTATTATCCGTTGCGTCAGATCTAGTTATAGCCTAAGTATGCATCCATAAATGACAGCAATTCATGTTTTGCTGTTCCATCCACCAGTTGATCAATTCGGGGGAGCGGGAAGCTATCCTTTGGACAGGCTTTGTTGAGGTCTGAAAAAACAATATAGGTTTGCCATTTTCCATTAGACTTCTTGACTAGTACCGAAGTTGATACCCATTCGGGGTAGGTTGTGTCCTGGATGAAGCCATTGGCCATTAGCTTATCCACATCTTCTCTCAATGCTTTGGACCGTTCCGGGCCCAAGCTGCGCCTTTTTTGCTTCACTGTTTGGGATCAATGTTAAGTGCATGATGGGCAATTTCGGATGATACTCCACACATATCGGCATGCGTCCAGGAAAATATGTCTAAGTTGGCGTGGAGGAATTTGGTCAACTCTGATCGCATCTTGTTTCCAAGTTGCGATCCGATTCTCAGGAGCCACGTGGGGTCATCCATACTAACTAGGACAGACACTGTTAGTTCAGCTAGTGTCGCTCTATCCTTCCCTGAGCTCTTCTTCCTAGGGTCCAAAGCCTTGTCGAATCAGCTACGGTCCCCAAGCCAAAGGCGGTTCTGTAGTTGCTATTAAGAGGGTTCACGGATGTGGAGAGCTTTCCCTATATCCTTTCCTTTCTCCTTTCATCTAGATTCACGCAATTCCGCAACGTAACATTCTCGAGCAACGTTGGTCCTCTTTCAAAATCCTGACTCCGTCCTCGGTAGGGAATTTCATCGTGAGGCACCATTGAGCCAGTGGTATCTTGAAGTCAGCTAACGCAAGCCTTTCCAAAAACACATTATATGCTGACATCTCGTCTACAATCACAAAAGTCTGAATGAGGGTGATTCGTCGTTCCTCCTCTACGAGTTCTACAGGTAAGTCAATGGTTCCCACCAAGTGCTTTGGTTCTCCGATAAATCCCTGGATCTTCGTTTGACACATGGATACACTTTTCATACCAATCTTCATCTGACCAAAGGTACACTTGAAAAGTATATTAATCGAGCTTTCACTGTCAACCAATACTCGTGGGACAACTGTGGGCCCAATTCCCACTATTATCACCATTGGATCAAGAGTTGGCGCCTCAACACCTTCGGTGTCACGGTCGCGAAATACTATATCATTGCTCAACACCTTATGTTGCTTGACCAGAGCTTCACCTTCTATTGTCAAGCAAGACCCCTTCGGGGCATGCTTCAGTGAACTTGCATATCTCTCCATCTCCCCCCAACTCCTTTGTGCAGGATGCGGTCCCCCGGATATTGTTTCGATATTGATCCTTTGGTCAGTTCGTTTCGACCCTTGGTCACTAGTTCTTGCCTGATTTCCTTGCTCTCTAGGTGGTTGGGGGACTATAGCCTGGCTGGGTTTTTACGGCCTTTTTATGTATTGCCGAAGCTTGTTATCACAGATCAATCCTTCATTGAGGTCCTTGAGGTGGCGGCGTTCATTTATGTTGTGCCCATGTGTCGTATGGAAGCGGTAGAATTTCCCTGAGTGCTTCTGTTGTTCCATTGCCTCCTTTTTGAGGGGTTTCCTATACTCTTCAGTTTCTTGCGTTGCGAGATAAATATTTTCTGGGGTATCATTCAGGGAGGTATGATCTCCCGGTCCAAACTCTCTAAACCTTTTGTTGTAGCCACCACCATTTTTCTTATCAGAATTCTGATTCCCTCTCTTCTGGTTTCCATTCTTCCATGCGGCCCCTTGGCTATTCCTGGGGTTGAGTGTGTTTTGTTTAGAAGTCATGGCATTTTGTTCGGTGTTCGCCTATTGTATTCCAGCAGACTTTCTTTCCAGCTCCTGCGCTTCCTCCGACCTTAAATATTGGCTTGCTTTTTGGTTGAAACCTTTCCTGTTGGTGGGCTGCTTCATCTTGATCCACTTCCCGAACTCCGTCTCCAGATGAATAGCGTGGACTAGGGCCATAAAAACCTTATCTTAATTAGGTTACTCACCTCTGTTACTGCCGTGTTGAATCTGCTCATAAACGATCGCAATGACTCGTTATGCCCTTGAACTAGTCTTGATAGAGACATGGCGTCCTTCGGTTGGGCTGTATGAATTCTGAACTGGTCAAGGAACTTTGTTGCAAGTTGATCAAAGGTAGAGATAGATCTCGGGGGAAGCCTGGTAAACCACATGGATGCAACACCTTCTAGGAAGATGGGAAAACATCGGCAGCGTACTTCTTCTTCCTAATGGCTGTAGATATAAACCCTAATTCAATTTTCAAACAAATTTAAAATTCAAACTCCTCAAAACTATGTCATATTATATACCGGTTCGAAGCACTCGACGAGCGCAACCTAGATCTGCAATTCGTTCTCCAATCGGGTTTTCCGTTTGTCCAGAAATCGAGGATGATCCTCAACCGTCTATTCTAGGTTTTGGATGATCCAACGGTGGATCTTCATCCGATCGACGATCGGGGGGTGGCGTTGGGAAGGTGGTGGAGAGCAGGTCTCAAATCTGGTGTTAGTTCGTCTCCAGGTCATGTCAGTTTGCCAAAAATGGTCGAGCACCACTGGCAGCGGCGTGGGTAAGAGGGACCACCGTGTACGTGCATGTGGGCATGGTCGTGGGTGGCTCGGAATGCTGGAGGCTGCGGCGACTTCTGATCGATGGAAGATTGCTTGTGGCGACGACGATAGTTAGAGGAAGGGCGGTGGCAGACTTTCGTGTTCGTCTTCGACAAACCTGCTAGGGTTTCGATCATTTTAGTCAATGGTGACGTGGCTTGTTCCTATACGTTATTTACTTATTAATTTATTTATTTCCATTTAAATTTCCAATCGTTCTAATGTTAATATCTATTGCATACGAACTCGGATTCACACGCGATTTGTTTCATTGGGATCGTATTGAAATTCCAAACATTTTGGCGCTGGTTTGGATGAATTCTGAGACTATAGAATTTTGGGCCTTATTTTGGATTTCAAATCGATTTGAAATCAAAGGAGGGTGTTTTAACCCACTCACAACTACTAAATTTTCTTATGTTAGTTAAATTAAATTTCTGATGCGATTAGAAATTGATTAGTTGATGTTTAGTATATTTAAATTGTCATTCTAGTTAAATATGACTTTTATTGCATTTAATCATTATTTAATTTAATATTGAATTTAATTGTCAATTTAATACCCGTTAATGATAATCAGTTGATTGATGTTATTTATTGGTTGATTGTATGGTGATTGTTTTTTTTTATTGTTGATATTGGAAGACTGGATGTTATATTTTTATATTGTTATAACACTGCAAGTTCCCTATGGGTTGAAATGATACATACCCAAACGATCTGATAGATTAGGGAGAAATCATTATGGGTTGAAATAATACACTCAAGCGATTTCATGTATTTGAAATTGAATTTTGGAATTGCGGGTTGAAATGATATATGCCCATAAAATTTTAAATTGCGGATTGCAATGATAAATATCTGTATCACTTGACCATAGGGTAGAAAATTATATATAGACACCGGATTGGTTAAATTAAATGATTTTTAAATCTTTAAATTTTGAATTCAGTTAACTGATATTTTGAAATAGAAATTGATTTATATAAACTGAATTATTTTTGAAAATCCAAGCGTTAATGCTGAAATTGGAGTTGATTTAATGAATTGTTCAAAGGATTTAAATTGGAATTTCAAAGTTGAATTGTCAAATATTAAAGGATTTTTTCGAAATCGAGTTATTGAAAATGTTTGTATATAACTTTGAAATCTATTTTAAATCAATTTAAACTATTTTAATCAATTTAAAGTATTTTAGTTTATTTTAATCTATTATAATCTATTTAATCCAATTTAATCTATTTTACCTATTTTAAACTAATTAAATTTATTTAACCTATTTTAAATCTATTTAATCTATTTTAAATTTATTTAATCTATTTTAAATCTATTTAATATAATTTAAATCTATTTAAATCATTTTAAATCAAATTTAATCTAATTTAAATCTATTTTAACTATTTAAACTATTTTAATCTATTTTAAACTTTTTTAAATCATTTAAACTATTTTAAACTATTTTTAAAAATATTAAAACTATTTATGACTATCTAAACTATTTTCTAAAATTTCAAACTGTGTAAAGTTGAAATATTTATATTTGAATCCTTGATGATGATACAACCTAAGTTGGGATTTGAAATTGATACCTTTTTGTGGAATGACATATTTGAGTAAATATGATGATTTTGGAATGAGGATTTAATTAACCTATCTTATCGATAATTTCAAAAGTGGATATGATTTTGAAAGTGAATATGGTTTTGAAAGTGAATATGGTTTCGAAAGTGATATGGGTTGAAATCGAATATGATATTTTGATATTAATTATGAATTGACTTTTGAAATGTAAAAGAACCATCCGGTGTGAAATAAGTGTTTGGTTGTTAAAGAGACCGAGACCAGATATTGCCTTACGCTCTGCCAATACCGAAAACCACTTTAACAACTGTGTAGATGGTGCAGATTCTAGAATGAAGTAGGATGGTTTGGCGAATGATTCTATATGAGGTATTTACGTGACCCTGGCTCCCATGAGTCAGCTTAGATGTGACTAAAACAGGAGCTATACGTGGGCCAAGTGAGGTCGCACCTCCGATATTACATGCTTCTTCGATACCATATTTATTACTTTGTTATTAATTTGGTGGCCACCCCTTGATTTTGATTATGGGAGTGTGTTCTGAAGTGGGCGGTAGTAGCTGCTATGCGTTACCACCAGCCCGGTTCTGCAAAACGGTAGAGTCCTACCTTGGCATTGCCTCAAGTGTCGTGTTCATATGTCGTATCGCGCCTTCTATGAGTTTGGTTTGTACAATACCTATGGAGTGCCCTCTGATAGCCCTCCAGTTTACGGAGGAATTACGGTACTGTATAGACTATGGGAATATATAAAATGTGTTAAGGGGGAAATGGGTAACTACTTAATGCTATTTTAATACTTTACTTTACTGTAAACACTATTATAATAGCATATTGTACTATGTATGTAGATAGTTTAACGGATCCTTAGGAGATGTAATCCCAAACATCTCTTAAGTTATTGCACTCACGTTAGACACAAGATAGGAGATGTCAAACCTCGTAAACATCTCTAACGCCGTTACACTCATATTTATTTACTGTTAATTTAACTTACATAAGATCTTTTAGTTCTGACTCGAGTGTTTTGTCTTTTCAATTCGCTCGGGTCAGTCTGAGCTTTTCAGTGTATCGAAGACTGCTTTCTGGAGGACGAAGACAAAGATTTAGTACTATTACTATTTATTATATTATTTGCACTACATCATGTTGTTTCGCTGCATTATTTATTTATTTATTACTGTTGTATGTACTCTGATCAGTATTGTAAAAGTATGATCAAATGCTATTTGTAAATAGCTTCATGAACTGTTTATTTGATTATTATATTTTGTCATTCCGCTGTGAAATTCTGTATTTGTTTTTCTTTCTTTCCCTGTTCTTTCGTATTTACCCCATAACGATCCTCCCATTTGAATGGTTTGAGCCTGACGCGTGTAGTTTATCATCGATTTAAACCGTCCAAAAAGGTGGGTCGTTACAAGTTTATTGAACATGAATTTGAATAAAATTTTAAAATAACAATTTCTATAAGATTTAAGGAAACCATTTGTATTAGAATGAAGTTCAATATATTGAATGTGTTTATAATCTATAGTTGGAATTGAATAATAAATGTTGAATTATTTAGATGAAAATAAAATAATTGTTTGATAACTAAAATTGTTTAAATTTAATATTGAATTTTTTTTAAATAATTGAATCCTGAATTTAATATGAATGAAAACGATGTCGAAAGTTGATTTAAATTTTATTAAAGGAGAATGAAAATTGTTAACTTTTAAAAATTGAATTTAAAAGTGATTAAATTGATTTTGGAAATTTCTTGTTTTAATTAATGTGTAAAAATAGTCTTTTTGGGCACTATCTCTGATTTCGACGAAGCCATTTTCATCAAATCTATAATAGTGAATTATTATAGGATTTCAAGTTTCGTAGCGATCAGACTTATCATTTGGCTGTGCGAGCTTGAAACACGTAGAAACCAATTAAAGGAATTTAATTAAAATAATTCGATTTTGAAGAGCTATCTTTTGAATATGATGGATTTGGCTTTCGAAACTGGTTTCATTGTGTTCGGAATAGGGGTATAACAGATGGAACGTCAGGCGGCACGCTTCGTTTGGAGTTCTGAATTTTCACGGATGAATCGGGTCGGAAAGTTATATATAAGGCCACGTTATATTTCATTTCACGTAACCCTAACCCTAACAATATCGTAGCCGCGCTCATAAGCGATTAATGGCTGAAAATTGCTCAACCTTCTCCCTTCGATTTCTTCCAATCCACTCAACGAAATCGCTCGGCCCCAAAGGAAACGTAGAGCTCAACGAGCTTTACAATCCGTACGGTTGGATCGTCGCAAGCATGCATGAAATCATCATATTTTTCTCACATTTGTCGATCGGTTTTTTGTGTTCATGATGATGAACGGCGGCGGCGGAGGCGGAGGTGGCAAGACTTGCGACGGTGGTGGAGCGGAGCGAGGCGCACATCGTGGGGTGGTTGGATCGGCATCCGTCGAGCGTGGTGGCACATGCGGTGAGGGTTCGTGGTCGCGTATGGGTTTGAGCCCAGGCCTGGTAGTTTTCCAAAGAGAGGATAATGTTTAATTTAAATTATTTTTGTTAATTATTTTTGTAAATTGTCTAATTATTCAAATGTTTAAAAACTCATATATTTTTCATATGAGGTCTGATTCGAAGGGAACAAGTCGCGTTGGAATCGTATTGACGAAGGCTATGACATGGAATCAGATTGGAATTTTTTTGATGTTGGAAAGTTTTTAGTTTCAAATAAAGGTGAGTGTTTAAAACGCTCATAAAGTACTAGAATATTTCTGATGTTCGTTAAATTGATATCATGAAGTAATTTAATTTTATTGATTGTTGTTTGGTAATTAAATTGACAAATGAATTGACTATAGGAATTAAAATTTACAGTTAAATTTGAAATTGGAATTTAATTGCTAGTTAAATATACGATATTGATAACTATGTAATTGTTGTGAATTATTGGCTAGTTTGGACGTTGATTGTAATTGAATGCTATTGGTTGATATTTTAGATGATTTGGATGTTTATTTATTTTTATATATTCCTGTTATCACCCTATATATTATTTGACAGTATAAAACTGCTAATTGAATTATTTCGAATAAATTAAGAAATAGGTTGAAATGATATATACCTATGACATTTATATTGGATTGAAATGATATATATATATCCATTCCTGAATTAAAATCGAAATAATTATTCACTTGGTCATAGGATAGAAAATGATATACGGACACTGGATTGGCTAAATTAAATGGTTTTAAATTTTTGATTTTGAATCTATGTAAATGATTTTGTTTTAAAGAAATAAAAATCGAATTTATGAAGATTGAATTAATTACGAATCCGAGTTTGAAATGTTGAAATTAAATTTGGTTAAAAGAAATTGTTTGAAAAAATTTAATTGTAATTTGAAGTCATGGTTGAAATATGACTTGAATTATCAAAATTGAATTGTTTAAAAAGATTTGAACTTTTACTTGAACTTCGAAGTTATTTAAGTAAAGGTAATTTAAATGGATATTTCAAACTTGGGCTCGGAATTGAATCATTTTAAAGATTTGAAACTTCAATTGAACATTGAAGTTTAAATTTTATTTAAGTGATTTAAATCGGTAAATTGAAATTGGACTTGGAATTTATATAAATTGAAATGGTTTAAAATTGAAACTGAATTGAAATTTAAACATTGAATCGAATAGTTGAATCAGATTTGAATTGAAATTGTAATCGAAGTTAATTCGAATTGAAATCAAAATTGAGTCTATTTGAATCGAATGAGATCGAAGATGATTTGAATTGAAAGATTTGGAATTGAATCAATTTGACTTTGAAACTATTTCAAATAAATTATTTTAATATAAACTGTTTAAAATCTACCTTCTTAGTATTCAAATTATTTTGATTTTTTCCAAACTATTTTACTATATAAACCATTTTCAATACTTAAACAATTTTATATCAAACAGTTTTAAATCTCTAAACTATTTTAACTATTCAAACTATTTCTAAAGATTCGAAATGGTCAGAGTGGGAACTATTTATATTTAAATCATTTATTTAAATGCGATTGTGGTTAAAATGAAGTTATAACCTAAATTGTAATTCAAATTGAATTTTGAAGTAAAAAATGAAATATCGAACTGAATTGACATATTTTGAGTAAATATGATATTTTGAAATGAAAGGATATTTTGAAGCGAATATGATATTTTGATATCAAGTATAAATCATTTTCGAAATGTTAAAGTGCCAATTGGTGTGTAAAACGACGTTTGGTTGTTAAATAGACCGGGGCCTCTTATTGGCATACTCTTTGTCAATATTGGAACCACTTTTAACAGCTGTGTACGCATAGGAGACTCCAAAATGAAGTGGTTGGATTTGGCATACATTTGCTGGATTTGAAGAAAGAGAACGATGATGGATAGACCCCAGCACTTGTGCCAATTTGAAATGACTAAAACATGACGGCTTGACAGGGCCAAGTGGGCTAGCTACCCCTAGCGGACATCCATTCTTCGATTTTCTTCTTGGATTTGGTCCATAATATTACTTTTGATGTTGGTTTCGATTGGTGCATCTTGATTTGGGATAACCTCCCTTTGACTGGATATGTGATGGATGGACGTGGTGGGCGGTCATGGCTACGATGCGTTACCACCAGCCCTATGACCCGAACTGGTAGTATCCTACCTTGGGCATTGCCTCATGTGCCTTGTCATACTCTTATCCTTATACGAGACCACTATGAGTTTGGTTTAGTGCTGTCGTATCAAAATGCATCCCTGTCCCCCGATGTACTACTGGGGCGTTATATGTAAACTATACAACAATGCTTAAAAACGCATTAAGGGCGATAAATGTAAATCCTTAATGCTAAGAAAAATATTTATTTTACTAATTAGACATATATATATAGCGTATTCTACTATATATAAATATTTTGATGGATCCTTAAGAGATGGAAAATTCCGTAGCATCTCTTGAGTAATTGCACGCAAGTTATACACTGGATAAGAGATGTGAAACCCCGTAAACATCTCTGACGCTTTTACACTCCTATTATATGTTATATTGATTTGACTCACATAAGGATATTTTAGTCTTGACTCGAGTGTTTTGTCTTTTCATTATGCTCGGGTCAGCCATGAGTTTTCAACACATTGAAGATCATACTTTCTGGAGGACGAAGACGAAGATTTGTTATATTATTATTACTAGTATTATTTCACCATATTGTTTGTTCCGTTGCATTATTCTATTATTCTGTTGCATATATAACTCTGATAGATGTTGTAAAATTATAATCAAATGTATAGTATAACGGCTTCATGAACTGTTTATTTGATTATTATATTTTGTCATTCCATTGCGTTTTGTTTGTTTTCTTCTTTTCTTATTTTTCCCAATTAACCCTATTGATTATCTATGTTTTGGAAACTTTGAAGTTGGACATGTGTGGATTATTGTCGATTTAAACCTTTCGAAATGTGGGTCGTCACACACTCCATAAATTAAACAGTTATTAATTAAACAGAATTAATATATATATATATATATTAAAGCCCAAAAATAGATTTTTTTACAAATGTCAAAATTTGGCTACAAAACTTGCACTATTGTATTCGTGGCAATTTTCTAATCAACTTTCATATATAAATTTTTACGATTGAAGTTCAAACGGAACAGTTATTTACGTTTGAAGATTTCAGATTGATAATAATTGAATATAAATTAAAGGAAATTAATTATTAAAGGAAACAAATCAATGTTAATTAAATAACATTAATCGGTCGACACCTTCATTGGCGTCGATCGACCGCAAGCGGTCGACCGCCTTTAGAGAAGCGGACGACTGATGAAATGGTGGCAGTTGAGAAGAACCTAGGCCAAACAACCTGAATTTAATATAATGTAATCTAACAGAGAAAATTGATTCAAGCGCCAATAAATATAACTGTAGGCCCTAACTTTTCTTCTCATATTTTCTGAATCAATGGGCAAAGCTCTGCCATTTTCTCTTCTCCATTGATTCTAGAAATTGTAGAAATCATAAAAATATAGTATATATACATATATATAAGTGGAGAATAGTAGAAAATAAAAGGGAAGAAGAATAGGGACAAATCGATTCTACAAAGAAGAGGTAAATTCTAAATCTAAAGTTATAACTATGCTTAATTCAAACCTATTCTTAGATCTATGATAATAACTATGTATGAGCTTTTGATACATATTTTGGTAGAAAGTAAGGAAGTCAAATAAAGGGAACATATTTAGATCTGGAGATTTGGAAGCTAAGAGGTGAGTGAGAAATTATATGTTTTTACATAATATTGGATTTATATCATTGTGAATCTGTTTCTTTTATTTTTGAATATAAATTATTGAGTTGTGGGCTTAAATATATAAAACGAACTTGAGATTCTTTCCTACATATTTAGTATATTGTTAATTTTAATTAAATTTTGTATACACCTAAATCCCGAATGTAAGGGTGAAAGTAGTCCTTAAAAGTTATGAGATAATTCAGTAATAAGATTTCATATTAATTCCAGATTTTGTTATTTGAATATTATAAGTTATCAAACGTGAATTGAAGGTTGTTTCAAATTTGATTAGGGTTTTAGTTTATATTTTATTTCATTGGAATGAAGAATGTTTCTATGTAAATTTCTATAAATTATCCAACTTTATAATTATATATGAAGATGTGTCGTTTGAAATAACAAGAAATATGCCCAAAAGAAAGAGATGTGCAAAAAAGGATGTTTACTATATTTTGTACCGCCTATTTCAATAAATGCAAAAAAAGAAAATACCTTGTAATTCCAGACACAGCACAGTTCCTCTTTTTAGCTAACTTATGGGAAACTACAGTGATGACATTTTCCTTTTCGAAAAGATATAGTTCCAACGCATTAAAATATAGAAATCCCTTAGAACTAAAAGTTTTATAAATAGGAATAATAATAATTCCACCTTCGATTAAATATACATGATTAAATATAAGTTAAGAAATAAACAATAAGTGCTAAATATAAATAAGATGGTGAATTGAAGAGTTAGGAAGGTTACAGTAATCATATTAAAATGGACATTAATTGAAAATGAAGTAGTAAATGACACTTAACTATATAATTTGAAAAGATGTAATAAATGATACTTAATTGTATTAGTAAATGATACTTAATTGTACTAATTGGAAAGAATTGGTAAATGATACTTAATGACAATTGTGAAATTGAAGTAACAGATAAGTTCATGATAAGTAAATAAACATTAACAATTGAACTTAGAAGGCGTAATAATTTTCCTATTGAAATTATATGGCCTCAATAATACGTTTATGATAGGTGTGCATTATTAGTTCTAGCCTGAATATTTAGGTTAATTATAAATGACCCGACATTAGTATGGGTGTAACATCCCACCATTTTGGACCGTTCAAATCGATAATAAATCCAAACATGTCAGACTTGAATAATTCAAAACAACAGATTGTTAATAAATTTGGGAGCAAATAAAATCAATCACAGAATCATAGATACAGAATATCAGAATAACTCGCAGCGGAATAAAATAAACATAGTAGTTCATGAAGCTACTAGATACAAAGTCTCAAAACTAATACATAATACCAAAGTCTAAAACCAATACATTTAGAAATTCAAGGTACATAAGTTCTCTACTACAAAAGCAAAAGCTAAGTGGAAATAATTGGAATAGAAATATCAGGTAGAAACCAAAGTTGTGAAACTCAGGCTAATTCGAGCGTAAAGCAAAACACAAAACACTCGAGTCAGGACATACATACTTATAAAATGCAAATCAACTCAAGTGAACCGTAAAAGAAATGCTTTAGTAACTTAAAGGATGCTTGGGATCGCCCATCCTCTAAGGATCCGTTAAACTATCTACTATGTAGTAATATACGCTATTATAATAGTGTCTAAAGTAAAGTAAACTATTAAAATAGCGTTAAAGCGTTACCTATATCCCTCTTAACACATTTTTAGGTATGCCAATAGTCTTTACAGTAGCGTAACTCCCCGTAAACTGGAGCCGCCAGAGGATACCACATAGGTATGACATAAAACAAACTCGTAAAAGCATGCTAGGGTAGGTGACATGGCACAACTAGGCAATGCCAGGGTAGATATACCAATTACACTTCCGGACTGTTGGTAACACATAACCGCAACTACCGCCCAACTCGATCCACACTCCTGAATCAAAGGTGCGCACCAAATCAATCACAAAGTAATAGAATGGCTAACGATGAAGTGTGTACGATTAGAGGAGCTACCTCCTTGGCCCGTCGATTGCTCCTATTTTAGCCACCTTATGCTAACTCACGGGAGTTAGGTCCACGTAAATATACCTTTAGGATCGTTGCCACCATCCTACTTCATTCTGGAATCTCCACCGTGTACACAGTTGTTAAAGTGGTTTTCGGTATCGACAGAGAGTATGCCCATATCCGATCTCGGTCTCTTTAACAACCAAACGTTATTATAACCCCTGGTTATTCAATTTCAAATGGTTTATTTTTTCATATCAAACATATTCCTTTCAAAACCATATAAATTCCATATCATTATTCTTTAAAATATTATTCATTTTTCCAAAGTCGTACACTTCCAAATTCATTTAATTATAACCCCTTTTGCATAAAATTTAGAGATCATAGCACTTTAAAAATGTAACCTTTAGAACCATAACATTCGGAACTATAACCCTTTAGAAGAATTTGTAGCATTCAAAAAATGTCAATTTTAAGAAAACGCAGCAGTACAGAAATGCTACCGTAAGAATTCACAACAGTGAAGAAATCCTACTGTAGGAATTCGCAACAGTGCAGAATTGTTACTGTAAGAATCCGCAGTAGTGCAGAATTGTTACAGTAAGGAAACTGCAGTAGTTTTGATTTGTTACAGCAAGGAAATCACAGCAGTTTTGAATTGTTACTGTAATACTTCCTACTACAATAGTTTATATAATCAGATAGTGCATATATTTACAGTTTTTATCATAGTCATTATATCATTACTATTATATTACTCAAATTTTACCTATTTGGACATTAAAGAAACCATACCTTTAGTTAAATAACTTTGTTACTATAATGTCAAATTGTTAAGACTGAAATCCTTATGCTAAGTTAAAAGTACGTTATTAACTTACACTTTTTTTCTTTTCAGTAAATAACATTTATTATTTTAATTACCCAAGTCATACCATTTACATTAGTTGAAACTTACATGTCAAATGTACGTTATAACTTACACTTTTCTTTCTTCTCAAAAACCATTTATCATTTTAATCACTATTACATGAATTAAAACTTACAATTTACAGTTTAGAATAAAATACCATTTTTACGTCAAATCAGATTATTAAATTTCAATTAACCTTCATTTTGTAAATTAGATTCCAAAATTTACATTCGATCTATTTACTTCTTATAAAAAAATTTAACTCGTGTAAACAAATTCACAGAAATTATTACATTAAATTTTTACTTGAGATTCATATATAGAAATCCAAAATACTTAATAATTTTTAGAAAATCATTTTAAATCAACCACGGAGTCTGTATAAAATTATCTACCCTAGGGTCAAGTGAATACGGACATATATCATTTCAATTCGCAGTTTATTAATTTTTCAGGTTTTATATCATTTCAAACCCGCAATCCCAAGTCAAATAAAATTGCTCAAGCCTATCATTTCAGCCCATAACAATTTTTCTTAATCTAAAAATCATTCAGGTATGTATCATTTCAACCCATAGTGAAGGAACTTGTAGTATGATTACAGAATATCAAATAAACATAACAATATTCAATATACTATGACATATGTTCATAACAGGTAAAATATGATACGAAGTAACATAACAATATTCAATAAATCAGGGCATATGATCATAATGGGTAAAATATGATACGAAGTAACATAATAATATTTAATAAATCATGGCATATGATCATAACGGGTAAAATATGATATGAAGTAACATAACAATATTCAATAAATCATGGCATATGATCATAACGGGTAAAATATGATATGAAGTAACATAACAATATTCAATAAATCATGGCATAAGTGAAAATTCTTAACTTGCATACACAAATCCATACAATTCCGTCGTCATCAATTCACCAAAATATAAGTACGTTGTCAAGAGTGATTACTCACCTTTCTTTGGTTAGAGAGGTGATTCAAAGCGCAACACAAAGACTACAACAAGCACGACTAATTACGGACTAGCTTGAGTGAGAGGAGAATCCAATTCCGTCGCTTAAACAAATAAAATAAATTCCATACGTAAACAAATAATTCAGATAGAAAAATAAAATAGAAAAAATATATAGATATAAACATGTGAAGAAGGCTTGACTAGGGGTGCATAGGCTTGGCTATAGGCTAGTTTATTAGTGTTTGGGTTCGGCCATAGGAGTTTTGGGTGAAGGGGGTTCGACCATAGGAGTTTGGGTTTGGTTAGACTAGGTTTTGGTGAAGGGGTTTTCGGCCTAGGGTTAGGGTTTTGGTAGATGAGGGCTCGGACTAGGGTTTGGTGATGGAGGAGGTGGTCACGGCCAAGGCAAGGGGAGGGGAAAGTGTTGAGGAGGTTCGGCCATGGTGCTTTGGAGGAGGTTCGGCTATGGGAGTTTTGGTGGGAAGGAGAGGAGGTAGGGCCGAGCTTTGTAGAGAAGAAGGAGGGGAAAAGGAGAGAGGAGTAGTGGGTTTTAGGCTAGGGCTCTGTGGTTAGAGGAAGAGGAGATGGTGTGGCTGAAATTTATGGAGAAGGAGAGGAAAATTATGGAGGAAGAAGAGGGAGAAGTCAAGGGTTTTGAGGAGGAGGAAGAAGAAGGAACTTACATTTTTCTCTATGGAGGCACAAATAACAAATAGGAACATCTAGCAAAACCCTAGGATATTATATAAGGTTCTCATCATGTGACTTCTCATCTACCCAAGCAAATCCTAACCCATTTGTACAAGCCCAAAGTCACAATGTAAATAAGCTAAATATTTAAAAGAAAATAACTGTGTGTAATACGCCAAAAGTTGTCAGTTCTGAAAAGTAGAAAACAAAATTTTACAAAACAGAAAACAAGGAAAAGGTTAGAATTAAATTCATCTTCATAAGAAAAAATAAAAGTAAAAAAAATTTAAAATTTAAAATTTTCACAGAAAGTCAAACTTTGACCAAAGTTGACAAAAATTTGAAATTTAAGAAAAGTCTTTATTTTATTAAATTTGGAAGAACATTTCACATCAAACTCAAAACTATACATTAAATTTCCCAATTTAGAAATTTAAAATAATTATATTCAAAATTTCAAATAAATTTCCATTAAAAATATTCTCAAAATTTGCGGGTTGTTACAATGGGTTGGAATGCAAGGTTAGTAATGTTACATAACAGAAGTCTGCCCTCCGCAAGAGGCAGTCAGAAGTTGTGTATACATTGTACTGATGTGGGATATCTCCAACTGTAGGATCCATGGGCATATACATTTTCGTATAGGTTTTAGGAATATACAAAATTGGTTCGCCTTGGATTTGAAGCCTTAAATAGTCAATTAAGTTCTGCTACAATTCCAGCACGACGTGACGACCCGACTTCCTTTGCCCAGGAAGACGTATCATCTTTAAGAAAGAAAAGGGTGAGAAATAGAAAAGATATAGAAGAAAGAAGAAACAACATCAAAATCTCAACAGCGGAACGAATGAAATATAATATATCACATAAGAGATTACATAGTATCATATACATCAGAGTTATACAGATAATAAAACACATACTAGACAGTTATAAACACCTGTCTAGTTAATACAACTCGATACAACTCAATACAATACAGAGATATAACACAGCGGAAATACAGATAAACACAAACACAGTGGAACCACTATACATATCTACAACGCTGAAGCCTCCTGCTCCATTGCTCCTCCACAATTCGTCAAAGCTAACCTGAATCTCTTGGCTACTCGTAAAAATTTGAGTACCCGAGAGTTTAAGAAAAGCAGAAATAAACTCCGGGTCAGACATGGGTCTGGTATGAGTAAACGGTTAAAGTTGCTTAACTTTGAAAAAACCTTTGGAAACAAAAGGTATCACGTAAGACTCCCCACACATAAACATGGGTAAGTTTTTACCTTATGCTAACCAAACATTTGATAGGAAATCCAGTGATATTATAATAGTGTCTAGGTTTTTCAAGTAAAATACAGAAATAGCTGGAATGCTTACATCTCATGTTCCAACATAGTTGGGCACAACTAATACGTACGACACTTATTGGAGATTGGATTCCATACAATGGCAGGGCTACTGTGGTACCGCCCGTCACAGTACGTGGCCTAGATCACTGTACCGAGGATTACTCCCAATCCCCTACAACACAAGGCCGGAACATCCCTTACTGGATAATTCCTGGATAAGAAACCCTGCGGTTGTAGCTAGCAACCGCCACACAGCCGAATAAAAAGGGACTCTAGACAGGAGAAATCTCATCCTACTTGGGTGCTACCCACTAACCTTGCTGCACCTCCCCTGTTTTAGCCATTCCCAGTTAATGAGGCTTGAGGCTATGATTACCTTTAGAGAACACATCTCTTAGAATGCTCATCGTCCGCCTGACGATGTTCTGAAAGCATTCAATCCATACAAGTTCGTTCCAGGTTCGAACGAAACCAAAGGCATTATCTCGTTACACTCATTTTGGAATCACCCTCAGAGTTAACGACAATAACCCTTGCACTCTGAATCTTCATCTTCACTTGAGATTCACGACCTATCGTTAATTCGGATCGATGTGGTTTTCGGATATCCAAATCTGGAAACCCGATCCCGGTCTCATCGAAATCCAAATCGCCATCTTTTAGGTCCAAGTTGTTTTCAAGTCAAAACAATTCAATTCCATTATCTATATATATACACAGATAGATAATTCATATCATCACGACGGATAATTCACATTATCATAATAAACAGATAATTCACTTTATCATCACATTTCAACCAAAACATCCATATTATACAACATCATTTATCTCATATCTGAGATCTCAAACCATTCAAGACAATTAATATCATTCAACATCCATAAGCAATGATTTATTAATCACTATCTATAATTAATTTGAAGTGAATTAAATTAATTACTTCCCTCTCTAATTAATTTAAATAAATTAAATTAATTACTTTCATCTCATAAATCTTGCTTACTTAATCATTAATTAATTACAAATCAATTAATTAATTATCATCTACTTATCCATTTTAATTTATCATCCTGATTAGTTATTCTTGATTACCTCAAGAAATTTGCCTTTAATTAATTATACAAATTAATATCCTTAACCATTCACAGTAATGAACCATTACTTACTTCATTAATTACATTAATAAATGATCCTTAATTAATTAACTATAATTAATTAATTAACTATAATTAATTACATTAATCCTTAATTAATTACATAAATTAATTAACTTTAATTAATCACTTCATTAACCAACCTTAATCATAAACAGAAATTACCATCCTATAATTACTTACCTTAATTAATTAACTTCTTAATTAATTATATAAATCTTTCGATTAATTTCACTAAGTAATAAATCCTTAATTACTTCTTCCAAGTAAATGCCCTTTAATTACTTCCCATAAAGTAATTTCCTTTAATTAATTACATCCCGTAATTATACATTAATTACTTACACTAAGTAATTATACATATCAATCTTATTAAGTATTCATACTTAATCCTTTATCAAGTGATTATCTTTAATTAATTTACAAATTAATTAACTTAAATTAATCACATTCATTTTATTAATTACACTTGAGTAATTCATCCCTTAATTACCTTATACCAATTAATTAACCTTAATTACAGATTAATTATTCTTTAATTATTAATTAATAAACCTTAATTATCAATAGATAAAACTTAATAACAAATTAATTAATCCTTAATTACCTGTTGATTAATCCTTAATTACCATTTAATTAATCCTTAATTACCTCCATTAATTATCCTCAAATTACTTTCATTAATTAATCACTCTTTTAATTAATTACCTTTATTATCTTCACAAATTAATTATCTTTAATAAATCAAATCTTAATTACTTAAAGATAAACTCTTTATTATAATTGATTACTTAATTATATCATTAAACCTTATTTAAAATAAAACATTTAGAAATCAATTATAATTAAAAACAATGTAAACATCTAATTTAACCTTTAAATCTTTGAAACCTTTTCAAAGTTGTTTAATAACTTTTAATACATAGTTATTTTTGAAAACCCAATTATCATATCTTTTAAAACTTATCTACTGTAATATATTTTAAAACTTATTAAACATTTCTCTTTAAAACTAATTTATTCTCATAACTTTAAAACTTCTCTTTACTTTGCTTTTAAGATTTAAACTTGATTTCTTTTACAAAATTTTGCTTTAAGTTAAACCAGAATATCACCTCGAGACACACCCGAGCCAAAACACTAGAAACCCGAACCGACCTCGAGTCACATGCTAAACACGGTTACTTCGAGTCGCACTTCAAATCGCACGAGCACAACACTGAGAAGAACTTCATCTTCCCAAACTATCATCGCTAGCAACACACAAGTGCACCGGGCATGTGCACCAACCCACGGCGGCGCTCCGGCCTACACGACCACCGTCGACAAGACGACGCTGACCCACTCTCCAGACTCCGACCACCCATCTTCCAAAACAAACACAAAATCGAGAATCAACATGATCCAAACCCATCGGAACAAACACTCCGACCTAGAACCTCCTCGTCCAGACTCCTCCGACCACCAGAGGTCACGAGACTTCACCCGAAGCTTTGCCAACGTCCTACGCTCCTTTCCCCCCATGACCTGCCTCCTCTGATGCACCGACGATGGCGCAGCAGCACGATTTTCCTCCTCGACCAAAAATGAGACAAAACCCTAGTACGACAAACTATCGTCGCCACGGTGAACAAGAATTGCTCCAACCATTTTTACCAAACTCGTCGATCACCAAGCTTGTTTCGACAAAAACCCCAACCACTCAAGTGCCGCCGATCACCAGAAAAACCTCACAACCCAATTTCTGACCAACATCGAAATGCTCACTCAATTCCAAACTATAAATCGTGTTTTCACTCTTAAAAATCATGATTTAAGACGAGGATTCAGGTTATATAAGTAGATCGTAAAATCATAATGCTTGAATTTCAACATGTTTTAAATTCTTACAGTATATTTCTTGATTTTCAGGGATATACAACCTTACTTTGCTTAAATATATTTTTAGACCTTAATTTATGTTTAAACAAACATATTTTATTTGAAACCCAATCCTAACAAAGATTAGAATAAAAAGAATTTTGGATTTTGATCAAAACTTTAAGCTTTGAACTAAGAACAGAGATGTTCACATACAACAGACATGCACACTTCATATATACAGAGACTTTACTTATATATACACATACAGAGCATCATTCATCACAGATATTCACAAGCACAGATTTATATTTACTTAAACTTTTTAAATAAAATGTTTACCCACCTTATTCAAAAGACAGAGAGCTTGATTTCTTTAAATCTGAATAGCTTTGAAGCTTGAAAGTTTGAAGTTGTAATGCTTGATTCTTGTTCTACTGGAAACTTGAATGCTTTAAAACTTTGATTTCCTTTAAAACTGAAATGCTATGTTGTCGAGAAGATTACTTTGACATACCAGGTTGCAAATTTGAGAATGAAGTCTTGGTTACAGGTTTTGGAAAAGATGACAGGGTTTTTAAATTGTGTTGAGGGAAGATGATTACATGTTTGCATTTGTTTAAATGAACGAAAAGAAGAAAGGATGCTTGATAAATAGAAAACAGGTACACAGGGCTGATACTTGCATTTGTACGAAAATAATATTTGTTTCTAGCTTGGTACAAGATTTTTACATTTTGATCAGAGATTTTTATTTCCCTTTGGAGGCTGAAAGGATTTTTCAAACTTTTCGAATTGACCTCATTGTTTGCTGAGTTGAAAGCATTTAATGCCTAAGTACTATATGTTCATACATATCTTATTTTTCTTTTACTTATTCTTGCATAATTACTTACAGGCTACATATTTCTTGCCTACATTCCTAAGCTTACAGACATTTTTTTCTTGCCTTTGTTGTTTAGCATAACTACTTACAGGCTTTACTCCTATTTATACAAACCTGGTTTGCTTTTATACATTGTTTATTTTTGCCTAATTATTTTTCAGGCACATACATATGTATACTTTATCTTACAGACATTCATCTTACTTGCCTGGTTCTGCTTTTTACTTAATTTGCTTTGCCTATGTTATTTGTTTGTATACTTTAACTTACAGCTACAAATACAAAGCCTGGTTTGTTTCTACTCTTTGCTATGAATTTTTAGCTTAAGTATTTAGTTCCTATTTTTAACGCAAGTGCTTATTTTTATTTTCACTTTTATTTTTAAACTTAACTCTTAACACTTAATTTACTTATTTATTTATTTCTATACTTATGTTAATTTTTATAAGATTCATTTTATTTTAAATTTACAAATCATAGCTTTCCAAAATATATACATATATAAATAAGTTTAAAATAACAATTTCTATTTAAAATAAGAATTCATTTGTAAAGACAATTAATTAATATTGTTTAAAAACAACTCATTATTAAATTAAAATAGTTTATAAAAGAAATTATTTCTTTATTAATAAGTTTACTCATCTTGTCAAGTTATAAACAAAACAATCTTTTGAATAAATTTAAACTTAAGCCAAAATCATTTTAAACAATTAAACTTTTATCTTGAGTATCTTAAAGCCATATGGTTATTTATTTAATATTAAATTAAATCAAATTTCTAGATTATCAAAAATATTAGAATTAGAAGACATGTCTTTATTTATTAAATTTTAAAACAAAGCTTATCTATTTACAATATATACAAATATATTTACATTATAAATCAATTTAATTAGCTTTTAAAAGATAAATCACTCATTTAAATATTTATTAAAGAAAATCAATCCAAATTATTATTAACAATCTATTTAATTTTAACACAGATTATTAAATTTATATTGCCAAAAATTCCGGGATATCACATTCCTCCCTCCTCAAAAGAATCTCATCCCCGAAATTTAAAACAAAGGTGATTTAATAATCTGATTAAAAATTTAATTACAAAACACAAGCATATATCAATCATATGCTAGCAACTATAGCAACCAATCATCCAAACAAACAAATCTAACTATCCAGACAAAATTCTAGATAGAATTTTCTCGAGTTTCCCAAGTATAAATACCGGGATACTCGCTCTACAGAATCCAAACAAACAATACTACTAAGCTACAGAGCCTCTACTCATCTAGATCCACTAAACAAGACAGGATATCAGACTACGGACAAGTTTGACTCAACAACCAAAACTCCCAGAACTGCTAGTTCTACAATCAGAGGTAGATCTCACACGTACTTCCTCAGAGATACATGAAATACAATGAATCCCAGTTATCCAAACTGACAATTCAACCTTGATGACCAAACACTTAACCAGAATCAAATCTCCGACTTCAGAATCCAAATTCCTTCGTCTCTTATCCACAGAACCCTTCGAATGATCCTGGACTGCCTACATCCTTCCTGATCAACTCAACCCTTGCTGATGCCCTTCAGAAACAAACTGGACCAAAAACAATCCAAAATGATCTTTCCAAGATCAACCAAACTCAGAACACAAACTATATTCCAAAATCAGAAGACAGATCTTACTTCTCTCATTCGGAAGAGATAAAGCAGATGCACTCCAATCTGACCTTAGGATCCTGAAAATTCCCTAAAGAAAACTCTCCAATCCAAACACTGCATCTTCCAGTTGCTTCTATACTAAAACAGCTGCCACCACGCTTCCACTGCGCAACTCTAACTGAACAGATGAAAATGCTGATGATGAACACAGGCATAGACCGGTCAACACATTCCAAAAAAATGGTTCAACAGATCCAAAAATAAAACTCAGAAGTTCCTCCAAAACCTGAGCTGCTTCACCAAACTCTCTCTCCAGAAACCATCCTACTACTAAGCTGAACCACCGGTACCACTTCTAGAATCCAGTCGATATCAACCTAAATCTCCAGATGCTAACAAGACTCTGACTTCTTGAAGACATCCATAAAAATCTCTGAAACCCCAAGAGAACACTCAGCTATCGCATGTCACTTTTGCGATCAATCCGGCCTAATTCCAAAGAAAAACTGTTCTCTCTTTACCAAACAGAACAACTTACGCTTAACTAGCCAATCCAACGAAGAAATGGAACCACTCTGCTGCTTCTGAACCCCACTACTAAGCTTGAAAGCTTCCTTGCCAACACACAGAACACTCCGAGCTGCGTTGCTGACACCAATGCTAAGGAATTCCTAATCCAAAGCTCTTCGAGAAACTCGGACTACCTCCAAACAGAAACATCCTGCTGAACACAGCCACAACACCGAAGTAGACACACTTCGTTAACTTGTTCCAAAGAAACATCTTCGGAGACATCCATAGTCACTGTGTCTCATCACACAACTACTACATCCTGAGGTATCAAGATATCATGACTTACTTCTGTCCAACCGACAGATCCAAACTCTAGCTCATCCAGACTCTCGAAAATCCGCTCACACGAGCGCGATCATCTTACACTTAAATGCTGGACTCCGAACCTTAACAGGTTTCCTTCAGAGATCAATAAAATCCTTACATCAAAAGAAACTCACTCGAGACGGTATTAGGTCTACAGTCTCGACATATGCACTTCCAACCTTAAACATTTAAACTCCAACCATTGGTAGTCGTGTTACACACACCACTACCCCATCTACCTTTATAACTTATATTGGAAAACCCGAACAGGTAACCCAACAAATAGGTAGAAATAATATATATATATATATATCAAAATTACAAGTATGCTCTCTCAAGATAGACACCACTCCAAAGCTTAGGTATTCGCTTAACCTATGCTCTGATACCAACTGTAACGACCCGACTTCCTTTGCCCAGGAAGACGTATCATCTTTAAGAAAGAAAAGGGTGAGAAATAGAAAATATAGAGAAGAAAGAAGAAACAACATCAGAATCTCAACAGCGGAACGAATGAAATATAATATATCACATAAGAGATTACATAGTATCATATACATAAGAGTTATACAGATAATAAAACACATACTAGACAGTTATAAACACCTGTCTAGTTAATACAACTCGATACAACTCAATACAATACAGAGATACAACACAGCGGAAATACAGATAAACACAAACACAGCGGAACCATTATACATATCTACAACGCTGAAGCCTCCTGCTCCATTGCTCCTCCACAATTCGTCAAAGCTAACCTGAATCTCTTGGCTACTCGTAAAAATTTGAGTACCCGAGAGTTTAAGAAAAGCAGAAATAAACTCCGGGTCAGACATTGGTCTGGTATGAGTAAACGGTTAAAGTTGCTTAACTTTGAAAAATCCTTTGGAAACAAAAGGTATCACGTAAGACTCCCCACACATAAACATGGGTAAGTTTTTACCTTACGCTAACCAAACAGTTGATAGGAAATCCAGTGATATTATAATAGTGTCTAGGGTTTTCAAGTAAAATACAGAAATAGCTAGAATGCTTACATCTCACGTTCCAACATAGTTGGGCACAACTAATACGTACGGCACTTATTGGAGATTGGATTCCATACAATGGCAGGGCTACTATGGTACCGCTCGTCAAAGTACGTGGCCTAGATCACCGTACCGAGGATTACTCCCAATCCCCTACAACACAAGGCTGAAACATCCCTTACTGGATAATTCCTGGATAAGAAACCCCACGGTTGTAGCTAGCAACCGCCACACAGCTGAATAAAAAGGGACTCTAGACAGGGGAAATCTCATCCTACTTGGGTGCTACCCACTAACCTTGCTGCACCTCCCCTGTTTTAGCCATTCTCGGTTGATGAGGCTTGAGGCTACGATTACCTTTAGAGAACACATCTCTTAGAATGCTCATCGTCCACCTGACGATGTTCTGAAAGCATTCAATTCATACAAGTTCGTTCCGGGTTCGAACGAAACTGAAGGTATTATCTCGTTACACTCATTTTGGAATCACCCTCAGAGTTAACGACAATAACCCTTGCACTCTGAATCTTCATCTTCACTTGAGATTCACGACCTATCGTTAATTCGGATCGATGTGGTTTTTGGATATCCAAATCTAGAAACCCGATCCCGGTCTCATCGAAATCCAAATCGCCATCTTTTAGGTCCAAGTTGTTTTAAAGTCAAAACAATTCAATTCCATTATCTATATATATACACAGATAGATAATTCATATCATCACGACGGATAATTCACATTATCATAATAAACAGATAATTCACATTATCATCACATTTCAACCAAAACATCCATATTATACAACATCATTTATCTCATATCTGAGATCTCAAACCATTCAAGACAATTAATATCATTCAACATCCATAAGCAATGATTTATTAATCGCTATCTATAATTAATTTAAAGTGAATTAAATTAATTACTTCCCTCTCTAATTAATTTAAATAAATTAAATTAATTACTTTCATCTCATAAATCTTGCTTACTTAATAATTAATTAATTACAAATCAATTAATTAATTATCATCTACTTATCCATTTTAATTTATCATCCTGATTAGTTATTCTTGATTACCTTAAGAAATTTGCCTTTATTAATTATACAAATTAATATCCTTAACCATTCACAGTAATGAACCATTACTTACTTCATTAATTACATTAATAAATGATCCTTAATTAATTAACTATAATTAATTAATTAACTATAATTAATTACATTAATCCTTAATTAATTACATAAATTAATTAACTTTAATTAATCACTTCAGTAACCAACCTTAATCATAAACAGAAATTACCATCCTATAATTACTTACCTTAATTAATTAACTTCTTAATTAATTATATAAATCTTTCGATTAATTTCACTAAGTAATAAATCCTTAATTACTTCTTCCAAGTAAATGCCCTTTAATTACTTCCCATAAAGTAATTTCCTTTAATTTAATTACATCCCGTAATTATACATTAATTACTTACACTAAGTAATTATACATATCAATCTTATTAAGTATTCATACTTAATCCTTTATCAAGTGATTATCTTTAATTAATTTACAAATTAATTAACTTAAATTAATCACATTCATTTTATTAATTACACTTGAGTAATTCATCCCTTAATTACCTTATACCAATTAATTAACCTTAATTACAGATTAATTATTCTTTAATTATTAATTAATAAACCTTAATTATCAATAAATAAAACTTAATAACAAATTAATTAATCCTTAATTACCAGTTGATTAATCCTTAATTACCTGTTGATTAATCATTAATTACCATTTAATTAATCCTTAATTACCTCCATTAATTATCCTCAAATTACTTTCATTAATTAATCACTCTTTTAATTAATTACCTTTATTATCTTCACAAATTAATTATCTTTAATTAATCAAATCTTAATTACTTAAAGATAAACTCTTTATTATAATTGATTACTCAATTATATCATTAAACCTTATTTAAAATAAAACATTTAGAAATCAATTATAATTAAAAACAATGTAAACATCTAATTTAACCTTTAAATCTTTGAAACCTTTTCAAAGTTGTTTAATAACTTTTAATACATAGTTATTTTTGAAAACCCAATTATCATATCTTTTAAAACTTATCTACTGTAATATATTTTAAAACTAATTTATTCTCATAAATTTAAAACTTCTCTTTACTTTGCTTTTAAGATTTAAACTTGATTTCTTTTACAAAATTTTGCTTTAAGTTAAACCAGAATATCACCTCGAGACACACCCGAGCCAAAACACTAGAAACCCGAACCGGCCTCGAGTCACATGCTAAACACGGTTACTTCGAGTCGCACTTCAAATCGCACGAGCACAACACCGAGAAGAACTTCATCTTCCCAAACTATCATCGCTAGCAACACACAAGTGCACCGTGCATGTGCACCAACCCACGGCGGCGCTCCGGCCTACACGACCACCGTCGACAAGACGACGCTGACCCTCTCTCTAGACTCCGACCACCCATCTTCCAAAACAAACACAAAATTGAGAATCGACATGATCCAAACCCATCGGAACAAACACTCCGACCTAGAATGTAACGACCCAGAATTTTGAACGAATTTAATTGAGAATATTTAATTAATTTTAAATATTTGAACGGTAATTTAATTTGAATCCCCGATAAACCTTTGAATTTGGCGATTAAATGATAAGGTTTAATCTATTGAATGTTGGATAAAAATTTGAATATTCAATTTAAAGTTGAAGAAAAATATTTCGAAAGCTTTTAAAATTCGTATTGATAATACTGAAGATAATAGAAGCTTCAGAATCAAATTTGGAAGTGAATTGTTCAGTTTTGAAATTTAATCGTTCGAACCGATATTTAAAAAAATAGCCGTCCGAGGCACAGTCTCGGAATTCGACGAAACCAGTTCCATTGGGTCCGTAATATTGAATTATTACCGGATTCCAAATTTCATATTTTTTTGAGTTGTTATGTGACCGTACGGTAAGAAAACTTCTTGAAATTAAATCGAATTCAATTTAATTTAAAATTTGAATTTGGTCAATTCAGAACACTGTAGCTTCCCTTCATCCACGCCGAGAATCACGAAATTTATCGTGCAACCCATGTTCACCTGTCTCCCTCCTTCTGTTAAAATTCACGAAAGAAGATCATTTCGTTCAAAGTTAGAACTCTCGTTCAAAATGAAATAAAAATGGCCGCGTGAACCCTTCTTCCTCCCCTTAAAATCGGATCCACTCTTCTCTTGTTCTCCTTCTCTATTTCCGTTTAAAACAAAAGCAGTTAGTTCATTCAAAAAGAAAAAAAAAGATGATAGCGAGTTCGCCAGTTGCAGCCGAAGTTGTCGAATCGCGTGGGGACGAACGCGAGCCTCTCCACTTCAGCTCGTTGTAGTCGGCTCGTTGCAAAATCATGAGAGCGTTGGCCAAAGGAAATCGGGGCGGCCAGGGTTTGTCGTTCGACTCGAGGGCGTGGCAGCGATGCCGAGTCAGGCGAGGCTATGTTGTTGCATTATTTTGGGGTTTTACGATTTTGGGATTGGCGATGGTCGAAGGCGACGGCAGCAGTTTAGGGCTCGTGGTGGCAACTCGCGAGATTTGGCAGTCGCGAGTGCGTGGGTGGTCGAACTCGAGGACGAAGGCAGGGGTGGGGCGCATGGCGTTCGAGTTGAGCGAAGTCGACTTCGTCTCTGGCAGCGACGAGGCTGGGTTCGCGGCATTGGTAGGGAAGGGTCGGCGAAGGAGGCGATGTTCGTCTCTGACGATGATCGATGGGAATTTCGATTTCCAGTAAGGTATTCACAGTTATCTCATTTAAATTAAAATTTGAAAATAACTTTACATAATTGTAATTAGACAGTGAAGTATAGTTTTGATAATTTTATTCATCTCTATCTTTAATCAGAAGAAAGAAAATTTTATAAATTCATTTATAGAAAAATATATGTATTTTTATAGAGGAAGAAATTTGCTATATTGTTGTAAAGATTGAAAAAATATATATATATATAAAGTTGGAAGCTGAGGATGAATAGATAAATATACATATAAATCTTTGGAAAAAAATATACAAGGGTTTGTATAACAGTTAGTTAATTAAATCTATTTAATGGAAATTTAGTTTAAATTTAATTTTTAGTTAAAACAATTTTTCAAGACAAAATTGTGTTAGACGAAACTATCAGTGAATTTAACTATTTTTGTTGCAAACTAAAAATAAAATATATATACAGAAGCAGAAAGAAGGAAAATTTAGTTTTTAAAATTTATTGATGGTTAAATAAAATTATTAAAGGAGAAATGTGTTAATCTAAAACAATTAAAAACGAAAATTTATTGTTCAATTGACTCGAATATTGACAGATTGTGTAAATCATTTATACAAGGTTTAAAATGAAGAAAACAAATTGGATGGGAAATGGGATCGCAAAGCTAAGGTGAGATTATTTTCTCACTCAAAATAAATTGTGTTTGACAGTTATTTATTGACTGATTGTTGCTATTGGATGTGATATTAGATATAGTAGGATATATCTATATATATATATAGCAATATATACATATTGGCATATGTATATATTGGATTGATGATTTCCCGCCTCGTATAGCGGATGAGACCCTATTGCGCCGTTAGTAAGCGGATTTTTATGAAACACATATACCGCGATAATTCCGTACTGGGGCGGAATTGGTATTGTGCTAACGTCTTTGGATGCAGGGAAACAGGTTGGAGGGATCCAACTGGATTCCTCACCAGTAGTTATTTATTTACAGGATTGATGTATATTCTGTTATCATATGTTGATATATGATGTTGTTGTTGTGATTGACCAATTGATGCTGTTGCATCATCGGATTCAAGTTTTGAGCTTTAAAAATGACGACTTTTAATTTAAAAGGATTTTTAAAATGATTTTTGAAAGTAGACGTTTTGTTGAATTGATTTATTTTAAATAAATAAACGTTTGAAATTTTAAAGTTATAAAAGTTAAGATTTTTGTGAAATATAACCCAAGTGTCATTTTTGAAATAAATAGTTGATTTATTTGTAAAATGGTTTAAATTGAGTTTTTCACAGTATTATAAACGGTCTATTTAAAGGATTTAAAAAGTCGATATTTATAAATCTAAAACATTTGAATTTTAAACGAGCTTTGTAAGTGTTAGAACAAGATGAAATAAAAATTCGTGAGTGAATGAAATTTATAAATTATGAAGTATAAATTGAGTAGATGTGTAGAATAAAAGATTTATAAGTGATAAACTTATAAATTAGAGTGTTGCACTTAGATGGAATAGGAATAGAATTGGCTAATAAAATGATTTTGCAAGTTGAAATTGTTATGAAGTATGAACGTGATTTCTAAACGTTGTTTTATAAATCCAAAACCAATTGAAATTGATAAGTTAAACATAGAAGTTAAATAAAGGAGATATATCCGCGATTTTGGATAGTGGATAATTATTGAAATGTAAATGTGGAGAAAAGATTTTAATGTGGTTAGTGAAGTATATTCACGATTTTGGACAGTGAATATATTTTAAGTAAAATGGATATGGTTTTGGGAAAGTAATATTTAAGATGAAGTTAATTGTTTTAACGATGTTTTAAAATGATTAAATATCGAAATCATAGATTTCAACATTCATTGTTGAAATAGACGTTTTCGAGAAGTAGAAGGAAATGGTGGACTATAACATTGTTGTTATAGTAAATGATTTCCGAAAGGAAATGTTTTATATAGTATTGGGATTTATATATCTATCTAAATTTCGAATCCCTATACTAGTGATGTTGAGTCGTCGTAACGATGTTTTACGCAACATTCGTTTTGACTCAAATAAAATGTGTTTAAAGAATGATTTCCTTAAAGAATGAGATATATACTTAATTTTGATTTAAGTATATCGAATATTTTCTAAGTGTTGAAAATAAATGATTTGTGAAATACTTATTTTTAAATAAGTATGAAATTTCTTTTCCAAAATGAAATGAACGTTTTGAGAATTTATCTTTGTAAAGATAAATTGAAATTGAATATTGAAATCGATTTGAAAATCGTATATCTGTAGATATTTGAAAAATATAAATTCACTATGGAATTTATAAAAGGGAGACTGTTTAAAAATAAATATTGATTTATTTTTGAAGTGTGGAAATTTTATATCTAGTAAAAGATATTTTGGAAGATAAAAATAATTTGGAAAATTATTTGGAATCTGATGATGTTGTGCATCTTTATTGATAGTTAAATAACCGACTATCAATAATTACCTTTAGATAGGTATTTGTTGTGAATTGGATGAATTTGAATGCCACACTTATTTTTGAATAAGCGCTCACTATTCGGGTTAGCCGGGAAAGGACCATGGGGTCGTATAACCCATTCCGAATATGTGATACGTCGTTATGAATTGCATTTGAAGACCGGTGTTGAAGACCGGATATTTTTGAAAATGGAAGGATTACCGTCGAGTTACTCTACATCGACTGATCTTCGATTTAGAGGTTTTATCACCCTTAGTGACGGGAAGTCCGGACGTGATTAGAAAATTATCCGGAAATGCAAGGGCTTCGTGAGAAGTGCCTTCGGTTCTGTTCGATCCCGGAACAGACTTGTATGGATTGTGTGTCTGACGTTACACTTTGAGATATAAAGCTGATTTCTTTCAAATACATTTCTGTTGGTGGCGGAGAATTTATTCTCTTAGCTTAACACCCTTCTCTGAGACGTACGAGCTCAGAGGTTATGTAGTTGAAATTTATCAGCGATATATCCCAATTTGGTAACGTGGCATACTGAGTGTTGCTGTGAAATGATCAGTGTTTGATCATTTGCGATATGATCATTTGTTTAATCTTATATCTTTGTGATCATAGGTTGATCATTTTGTTTGACCCGAAGCAGGGCTTTTTAAGAAAGCGTAGCTTTGTGGATGAGACTTCATCGAGCCTCACACCCCGGAAATGGTCAAAACAGGAAGGATGCGGCAAGGTTCTAGGGAGTAGCGCCCCTTAGTGTATGTCATTCCTTCTGGATAAAGGTGGTATCATGGTATGGAGCCCAGATACTTAACCTCTGTGGTTACTGCATTATTTTTTCTATGTGGTTTGTTGGAATCGGGGATCCTCGGGAAGATCGGTGACGATCGGGGGATGGCATACGCGTGTCAGTAGTTACCTATTTTTGCAGAGGTAACCCGGCCTTGTGTTGGCAGAGATCCGGTTAGGTTCTCGGGTCGTCTATTCCAGGGACGTACCCATCGTGGATAGGAAGTTCCTTAGCCTGACCATTTGTTGGAAATCCAAAGAAACAATACGAGCCTTTACGATTTCAATTGTATAACCTGTCTCCTCAGGAGGCAGCTATAGCAGGCATAATATAATGGTACCTATGCTGGCTAAGATTTATATTCTACTTTCGAAATGTTTTCCACTATGCACTAAAAATAATATCAAAAAGAATTTGATTTTTGCGTAGTAAGCATCTTTGACTATCATAAGAAGAAATCTCCTCCAAGTCTGCGATTGCATTGTGTGTGTGGTGGGAGGTCTTATGGTAGTTTCATTTTCCAAAGGCATTTCGAATTGACTAAAAAATTATTTTTGTTGTTATAAAGAATAACTGTTTTACGATCTCACACCAGTCACCATGACTGACTCGGAGTTTATTGTTTCCCTTCTAAACTCTGGGTGCCCACCAATTTCCACACGGGCAGTCTAGAGTTAGGTTATCAGGATATTCTGGATATTCTGGAGCTTGGAGATAAGCTGGATGACGAGGCGTAGTATTTGTATCTGATAGTATTTATTCCGCTGTGTATTCTGTATGAGGACAAGTTTATATAACTGTCCATTGTTGTATTGAGTTGTATATTGACTCTGATGATGGTTGTATGTATAAAACTGATATAGTTCTTTGTTTTAAAAGACTAGTGTTTATCTATTATATATTGTTCCGCTGCGATGTGTAAGATTCTGATATTGTTTCTGTATCTGATGTTGTTCTGTTGTTCTTCTTCTTTCTTTCTTCTCTCTTTCTTCTGCTTTCTTCTTCTTCTGCCTTTTTCTTCTTTCTTAAACCCTCACTATTGGAGTTTCCGGCACTCGATTTCTCGGCAGTCGATAAAGTGAGTATCGATGTCGAATTTTTGAAAGTCGAAAATTTCGGGATGTGACATAGAACCTCCTCGTCCAGACTCCTCCGACCACCAGAGGTCACGAGACTTCACCCGAAGCTTTGCCAACGTCCTACGCTCCTTTCCCCCCATGACATGCCTCCTCCGATGCACCGACGATGGCGCAGCAGCACGATTTTCCTCCTCGATCAAAAAATGAGACAAAACCCTAGTACGACAAATTGTCGTCGCCACGGTGAACAAGAATTTCTCCAACCATTTTTGCCGAACTCGTCGATCACCAAGCTTGTTTCGACAAAAACCCCAACCACTCAAGTGCCGCCGATCACCAAAAAAACCTCACAACCCAATTTCTGACCAACATCGAAATGCTCACTCAATTCCAAACTATAAATTGTGTTTTCACTCTTAAAAATCATGATTTAAGACGAGGATTCAGGTTATATAAGTAGATCGTAAAATCACGATGCTTGAATTTAAACATGTTTTAAATTCTTACAGTATATTTCTTGATTTTCAGGGATATACAACCTTACTTTGCTTAAATATATTTTTAGACCTTAATTTATGTTTAAACAAACATATTTTATTTGAAACCCAATCCTAACAAAGATTAGAATAAAAAGAATTTTGGATTTTGATCAAAACTTTAAGCTTTGAACTAAGAACAGAGATGTTCACATACAACAGACATGCACACTTCATATATACAGAGACTTTACTTATATATACACATACAGAGCATCATTCATCACAGATATTCACAAGCACAGATTTATATTTACTTAAACTTTTTAAATAAAATGTTTACTCACCTTATTCAAAAGACAGAGAGCTTGATTTCTTTAAATCTGAATAGCTTTGAAGCTTGAAAGTTTGAAGTTGTAATGCTTGAATCTTGTTTTACTGGAAACTTGAATGCTTTAAAACTTTGATTTCCTTTAAAACTGAAATGCTATGTTGTTGAGAAGATTACTTTGACATACCAGGTTGCAAATTTGAGAATGAAGTCTTGGTTACAGGTTTTGGAAAAGATGACAGGGTTTTTAAATTGTTTTGAGGGAAGATGATCACATGTTTGCATTTGTTTAAATGAACGAAAAGAAGAAAGGATGCTTGATAAATAGAAAACAGGTACACATGGCTGATACTTGCATTTGTACGAAAATAATATTTGTTTCTAGCTTGGTACAAGATTTTTACATTTTGATCAGAGGTTTTTATTTCCCTTTGGAGGCTGAAAGGATTTTTCAAACTTTTCGAATTGACCTCATTGTTTTCTGAGTTGAAAGCATTTAATGCCTAAGTACTATATGTTCATACATATCTTATTTTTCTTTTACTTATTCTTGCATAATTACTTACAGGCTACATATTTCTTGCCTACATTCCTAAGCTTACAGACATTTTTTTCTTGCCTTTGTTGTTTAGCATAACTACTTACAGGCTTTACTCCTATTTATACAAACCTGGTTTGCTTTTATACATTGTTTATTTTTGCCTAATTATTTTTCAGGCACATACATATGTATACTTTATCTTACAGACATTCATCTTACTTGCCTGGTTCTGCTTTTTACTTAATTTGCTTTGCCTATGTTATTTGTTTGTATACTTTAACTTACAGCTACAAATACAAAGCCTGGTTTGTTTCTACTCTTTGCTATGAATTTTTAGCTTAAGTATTTAGTTCCTATTTTTAATGCAAGTGCTTATTTTTATTTTCACTTTTATTTTTAAACTTAACTCTTAACACTTAATTTACTTATTTATTTATTTCTATACTTATGTTAATTTTTATAAGATTCATTTTATTTTAAATTTACAAATCATAGCTTTCCAAAATATATACATATACAAATTGTGACGACCCGAAATTTTTAACAATTTAAAATGGGATAATTGAATTGATTTTAAACATTTGAAAGTTAATTTTAACTTGAATTCGAGATATAAATATTTAATTGATAATTAAATCATTGAATTTTATAGTTCAATATTGAATTTAATAATTAAAATTGGGTAAATTGTTGAATCTGGAATTTCTAAGCCTGTTAAAATAATTTGAAGGTTTGTAAAATTTATAACGATGATGCTGAAGATAATAGAATGGTTGAAATTTAATTTAAAGGTGATTTGTTCAGTTTTGAAAATACACCGTTTAAATCGATATTTAAAAATAGCCTTCCGAGGCACAGTCTCGGAATTTGACGAAACCAGTTCCATTGGATCCGTAATAGTTAGTTATTATCGGATTTCAATTTTCGTAGCGATCGGAGTTGTCGGTTGACCCCGGCAGCTCAAAACGCTTCAAATTATTTGAATCGATTTAATTTAAAATTTGATCGTTTTCCTCTATAACTCGCACATACAATCAAATTAACCTCCGAAAACACATTCCATCGTGTTCGTAACGCGGGTAAAACCTTAAAATCATCTAGCGGCATTTCTTAAGAGGAGTTTGAAAATTTAATAGAAATTAACGGGACGATTTGGAAGTTTTATAATATAATAAATTTAAAGTACATATAGACAGAGATATTTTTCTAAAGCGTACTCAAGAAGCTATATTCCCAGCCGATATTTATTCTCCATCCCCTCTTTAATCTACTAACAGAAATCAAAGCCGTGTCTCTCCATTATTTTTTTTCAAAATCGATCTCGTTTTTTAAAAAAAAAATTTTTTAATAATACGATCGATCGCGAACGAATCACCTCGGCATTGGAATCGATGAGGCGATTTCGCTCCATCGCGTTCGATTTGAGAGGAGGGGATTCGCAGGCCTGGGTTGCGAGGTAGGATGGCCGCGGCATGGACTGGTGGCTCGCGTACGTCAGTGCTTGAAATGGTGAGGCGCGAGGCAGTGGGTGAAGAGACCGGGGTTTGGGTTTCGCGAGTCGAGCAACGCGGTCGCCATCTGGAATTGGGTCCATGAGATCGATGTAGCGTCGCTGCCGCTCTGGTGGGAATCGCGATGACGAAGGGCTTCATGAGGGTTGCGATAGGTCTGGCGATTGCTGGAGGAGGCGATGGGTTTGGCAGCAGCATACAGGGAGGAAGTTCGAATTGGAAACTCATGGATGCGGCAGTAGGGCTTGGATTTGGTTTGGTCGATTGCAAGGTGAGGTTTAGTAACATTCGTTTTATTTTAATTTTCGTAAGATATAAAATGAAGTAGACAAAGAAATTTATGTTGTTATTCACTATAGTGATGTAAATTGAAATCTAGGTATGAATAATTATTAGTTTGCGAACTGGGAAAATTATGTAAAGATTTAATCAGAAAAAGAGAAAATGAAATTTTAGCGAGAAGATGGTTTACCTAGCTTATTAATTATCTTAGTTACCAAACGACCTTTAAAGAGGGAAATTAGTTTACAATTTAAATTGTTTGTTTAAAATTTAAGTTATTGATTTAAATTTAATCATTAATTAAAATTTGTCATTAGTTTAAATTAAATGGCAATTGGTTATTCGATTGGTTCGAATATTAATAAATCATATGATTGTTATACAAGGATTGAAATTGGGAAGAGCCAAGCCAGTATGAATCGGATTGCAAATTTAAGAGGCAAAGGTGAGTAAATCTCACTCCGTTGGATTTCTATTCAAATTTAAATGGTTAAATTTAAATATGTGGTTGAATGTTTGAATTGATTTGATATGCACTGTGAAATTGATGATCTGGTGATTTTGGTTTTGGATGGTTCCCGAGTTGATGGTTGCTTAACTCGAAGTATTGGGAATTTTAAGTTGTTCAAAACTTAAAACATAAATAAGAAAATGTTTCCGTTTAAAAGTTACTAAAGGCTTAATAATTTGTGATACATTAAATTAGTAGGGTAATTAAAATGGATAATTAATTAATTCAATTAATTAATGATTTGGGTTATTTAACTTAGTAATTGAAGGTTTGAGTAAATAATGAATTAAGTTGTAAGTAATTAAATAAGTATAAGTAACTCAGAATAACCAATTGAATGGTGTGCTAAATAACTACTTAATGTAATTAATAAAATATAATCACTTTGTGAGATTAATCAAGAGATTACTTAAGATGGTTAATTAAGGAGCAATTGATTTATTTAATGAAGTAAATCCAGAGTTAGTTAATTACAGATTGGGATTAATTGGAATGATTAATACTGTGTTATTAATTAATATAATTAAAGTTTGGAGAAAAATTAGAAATCCTTAATTTATATAATTAATGATGTAAGTAACGATTGATTAATTAATCAAAAATAAGTGACTCGTGGAAAATTAATTAATATAAGAAATCAAGAATTTATGTAAAAGATGATAGTTTAAATTGATTTATGAAGTAATTAAGATTTCTTATTGATTTGGGTTAAGAATAATTAATAGCGTGGAATTAATTAAAGATAATTATTTGAATGTAATTGAAAGATAATTAATCCAGGGTGATTAATTAAGATGAATGAATAGGGAATGGTTGATTGATTAATTTATTTGGAATTAATCAATGTTAAATGAAGGAATCTAAGTGTTTGAGGTTTGAAATTTCAATTTGAATCAATTGAATTGATTTGTATGTGATAAGGCTTTGCGTATGGATGATTGAATGGTATTGGATGATTGAATGAGTTGATATCTTTGGTATAAAATGTTGAGTATTTCATTTGATTAACTTGGGTTAGGATGACGTAAATTTCGAAGAGACCGGGGTCGGGTATTGGGAAATACCCGAAACCACTTCGAATTTTTATAAATTGATCTGTGAAATCAATAGGCTGAAATGAAATGATTTGAGTGAATTTGGATTATTTTATCTAAGTTTGGTACTTAGAGATTTATATGTGAAATAAGCATTGTCTATAGCAAATTGTGAATTGGTTAAATTGATATAAGTTACCCGGGTTTATATAAGTTGTTTGTTTGGTATTCCATGTTAGTTGGGTTTACTCACGCTGGTTTCCAGCCTGACCCGGGTGTTACTTTGATGTAATGCTCGGGTCAGACCGAGTATTACAGATTTCAGGTACGGACTTTCTGGAGCTCAGGAGTCGAGCTGGATGGCAGGAACGTATAGAGTATTTCCGCTGTAAAAATATTTTTGTGTATCTGTGACATGAAATTGAATGTATTCAGTGGCTGAATATATGTAAACTCTGATGTATTAAAATGTAATCTACTGATTCAGTATTCTTGTAAACTGTTATTAATTATTATTATATTTTATCCGCTGCGAATGTGAGATGATGATGTTTCTGTTTCTCTTCTTCTACCTCTTTCTTCTTTTTCATAACTATCTAGAATTTTCGGCTTCGAAAATTCCGGGTCGTTACAGTTGGTATCAGAGCTGAAAGGTTAAGCGAGAACCTTGGCTCTGGTGGGGATTACTCATTTAATAGAGTCTGTAGTACTCTAGAATGAGTTGAATATATTTATATGAGAGCGTACTTGTTATTTTCTTATATAAAGGTTTTGAATGATTTTATATAAAAATATATTTTGATATATAAAGCAATATTTCCTTCCAATAAATATTTAGGTGATTGGTTGTTAAATTGAAATTTAATTAAGAAGTAATATAAAATACAACCTAATTGAAAACTTGAAATTGAAATTAAATTAAGTGGTAACAGAAAATACAACCAAATTAAGATTTAAATTGATTAAATTGGAATTCTAGAATTAGAACTCAAAAATTAAATTGTTTAAAAACTTTGAATGAACAAGGTTAATTTGGTTTAAAAAGTTAAACCAATCTTTGAGAATTTAACTCGAATTCATATAATTCGAGATGGTTAAAATTTGAAGTTGGAATTGAATTCATTTAAATCGAATCCGGTTGGAATTAATTGGATTTGTGATTGAAGATGGATAAGTTTAAAAATTCAAATGGACAATTTGAATTGGATAAAATTGAAGTGATTGGAACTGAAGTGGGTGGTATCAGTCCAAATTGATTGGAATTTGAAATATAGATAATAAATGTAATTTATAAATTGAAATAAATGGGATTATAATTTGAAATAGAATTCCAGAGAATATTTGAAAATAAAGTAAGATGAAAATTCCGGAGTAATGTTTAAATATGAATTGGATGGATTGGGGATTTGAAGATTTTTGGGAAAATTTAAAATTCCTTTGGATTTGAAAGTGGTATCCAAAGGTTTTGGAGAAATAATAGTATTATTTCAAAAATATTTTTGTGTTGAATTTGAAATCTGGGAGGTTTGAAAATAAAAATATTTGGAAATGTTTTAATGAGATAAAAGCATTGAACTCTTTCGGTCATTGGAAAATAACGTCGGTGATGACTGCAACATCATTGATGTTCATTTTCGAGTATCTAGAAGAGAAATTGCTAACAAATTGTTTTTAATTGGAATTGTTTGTGAACTGGGTTTGGTTTTAAAAATTCAAAGGGATAATTGAATTTGCCAAAGAATCTTGGATATAGTGGAATTCTAAGGGGATACTGAAATTTTGGAAATTTGTTTAAACTCTGGAATCTTGATTAAAATGTTTATGGAATAATAAAAATATATTGCCTAATTAAGATGTATAATTCCGAGTTAAAAGTAAATGTGAATGAAATTGATTATAAATTGAAGTTATAAATAAAGTTGAGTAAGTAAAAATCAAATGAATTTGATTTGAAATTTGAAAGAAATTTGAGAATTAATTAAAGTTGAATTGGGAATGAATCAAGTCCAATGGAAATTGGAGTTATTTAAATTGGAATTGGGTCAATCTAAATGGGAGTGGGAAATTTAAATTGATTTAAAGGGGAAGTGAACAGTTTTGACTCTGGACCATTTTCAATATAAATTGTTTTAATCTAAACTTATGTTTCCAAGCTATTAAATATATACAACTTTCTTTCTTAAGGCCAAATTATTTTATATTTGTTTTACGATTATTTTTGAAAACTATTTTACTATTTTTCAACTATTCTATGTTAGTTAACTATTTTACAGTTATTTTGGAAACTATTAATTATTTTTCAACTACTTATCTGTTTTTAAATTTTCAAGCTAGTTTCTAAATTGGTCGGAGTTCAAACTGTTATTGATTAAATACCCAATTGAGATAAGAATTGAAGTGATAAATCCAAATGGGAATTAAAGCAATTGTGAGTATGTGAATGGAAATTCAAGTGAATGTAAATAGAAAAGGATTTTTGAAAGTGTTTGAAGTATAAAAGGAGTTTTATACAAGTTTGAAATGATCCAAAGTTTTAAAAATTATATATATCTGTATATATATAAAGGATCTTATGAGAATTTTGGAATAAGGTTTTGGGAACCTTTGGATTTGAAGGGCTTTTGATTTTTGGGTAAATCAATATTGAGATTTGGAAAAGCCTACTTTGAAATTTATCGATTTTGGAAATCGATTTGTGTAAAGGAGCCTTGTGTGAAATTCATACTAGGTGTATGATTTTGGGAAAAATACTATATGTGTATAGTATAAAGTGTTTTGAGATTGGCTCTGGGGAAAAAGGCGCTCCCTTGAAATGAACTTCTCAGGAGTGCCACTGGGTGGCACTGCCTTGAGCCTCTAAGGGGGAGGTTCTAAAGTTGATCCTGTGAGGAGTCCGGACAAAACTAGTTCCTGAGGATTATGAGTAGTGTACCATAGCGGAAGTCGTGTGTGCCGCTGAGAGCCAGCAGTCTGCGTTTGATTTTATATCGGTAGACTGTGACACTATGGTAACATAGCGAAAGTCGTGTGTGCCGCTGAGAGCCAACAGTCTATGTTTGATTTTACATCGGTAGACTGCGACCTATGTAGGAGTGGAGAAGTTTCATTTCGACAGCGTAATCGTGAGGCCGCTGAGAGCCTGCAGTTACATGGACTTTTGCTGCGACGGCAACGTAACCCTGGATGTAACTGCGATCTGTCGTGGGTTCTATGGTGTAATCAGTTACATGGACTTTTGCTGCGACGGCAACGTAACCCTGGATGTAACTGTGACCATAGATGGGTGTGATGATTTCCAGAGCATTCTCACCAAAGATATTTTCAGTAAACTGTTTTCAAAAACTATTTTCGATATTTTCAAGTAAAATTACTTTCGAAGTATTTTCACTAGATGTCGAAAATGAGTCTGCTAAGTACTTATAGATTTTCAGTCCTACGCCTGATCAACGTATGACTGAATTTATGTGAGAACAAGGATGGACTGGTTGAGACATCGAGTTATAAAAAGTATTTTTATAAAAAGCTATTTTAATAATATTATTTGAATTTAAAAGCATTTCTAAATTTTAAAATAAAAGTGTTGGATTTTTGGGAAATGAAAGAAACTTCAAATTTGAATTATAAAAACAAATTTGAACTCCGGGAAATTTAATGAAGTAATTTCCTTTGTAATGAAAATTGGAAGTAAGCTAATTAACTAAATAATCAATGGGAAGAGTATGTTGAGTTAATAATGGAGTTTGAAAATAACTTCGAATGGTAAATAAAATTCTACTTAGATTTGATAATAAATTATAATATAAATGGTTTGAATTGCAAACAAAGCCAAATAAATAGAAATAAATAGAAATAAATTGAGAATGGCTTTGTATAAATAAAATGAATTCGCGAATGAATTGAGAAGTGAATTAAAACAAAATTTAAGCGGATGGGCTGATTAAATTTAATGAGATTTGATTAAATGAGAATCAAATAGAAGTAAACTTAAGATTGATGTTGGAATAAATTAAAGTAAATTAACTTAAGTTTACAATTTATGATAGCTTTGCTTCGAATAAGGGTAAAAGCCATTAAATAAAAGCTTGGATTGAATTAATTTGGGAATGACCAGTAGTATTCAAGAATAGAATGTGGTGAACTAAATAAATGGGTGTGAATAAATTAAATAAATTGAGGTTGAATTAACTTGGATTGGTTATAAAACCTAAGTAATTATTTATTCACATAGATATCATCAAATTGCGTAAAAACGATTGTTGTTTAACGTCAATGAGATTTAATTAAATTCTATAAATGGGTGGAAACAAATATATTTGATTTTTAAACCAATTGAAGTGAATATGAGCTTGTTTGAATTAAAATAAATTGAATACGAGCACTTTAAGTGTAAACTATTAAAATGGAATGAAACGGCATAGGAATTGGATGTAAGCATTTGAATTAGCTTTAAAATTCATATAAATCGCTTGTAGTAAGCGTTGGTGTTTGTTGCTTTTGTAGTGCTTGTTGTTTATGTAATTCTTGTGTTTAGCTATGGAAAGTAAGTGAAATGTTAATAAATTCTCTATAGGTGGCACTTACATGTTTAAAATAAGATAGTACAGGTACCTGAAGGCCGTTTGGCTGGATTTGGATGCGACGATTGCTAAATAATAAGCCGCTTGCTTTAAAAATGCTAAATTAAGGTACGCTTACGCAAAAGAATTCAAAATAGGAGATATGAACTGCATATATTGATATATATTGTGATTTCCGGCCTGAGGCCGATGTATATATATATCTGTGCATCCTGCGATATCGCAGAAGTCCCTCCGTACAAGGGAGACTCTGTCAAAATTTTCCGAAAATTTTGGGAGTTAGAATAATTTGAAGATTTTTGGAAAATTTTGTTAATGACAAAACGGTTTCTAACTGAAAATTTGAAATAAATTAGTGAAGGAAACTAAATTAAAACAACGACATAAACTAGTTATAAATGGAAGATAAAATTTAATGTTCAAAGTTGGAAATAACTAAAATTTATGTGGAGTGTGAAAACTAAATTGAATAGAAATAGATATAAACTTAAGTGATAAAGTGAAATAAATAAAGGAGCATATAAAATGCTTATGCTAACTTAAGTAAACAATGATAAATCCTTAATTGGAAATTGAATATTAGAAAGATATCTTGGGTGGATAAGTATTGACTTGGGTAAGGAAGTCAATAAAATGTTTTGACAGTTGTGATTGGATATTAGTGCTAAGTAAGATATGCAGGTAGTAAAGGGAAAAGGAATTGGATTTGATTCCAAAAGATAAATTTGAAATGCTCGACAAAAAGGTATGTATTTAAAATTTCTGTATGAAATTGGATTGGGTTTTTGATATAGCCACTTGGCTTTGGTTTCTTTTTGAGATTTTGGGAGCCCGTAGAGGCCTTTTGTAGTTGTACCGAGCTAGCCGCGCAAAGGAGACGCTGGCAAAAATTTTTGAAAATTTAGAGAGTTAAGAGAAATTTTGAAAAATTTTTGATAATTCAAAATTTGATTTAAATTTAAATTTAAATAATTGAGTATAAGTTGTATTGTCTCAAAACTGTGGGCGAGTTTGAGAAGTTAATAAGAATGATAATGAGTCTTTTATGAAAGATAGTTGGTAAGGTGTTGAACTGTTGGTTTTGGGAAAAGGTAAACGGGTATGACACCATTCTTCCTAACTAGTAATTTCGGGGACGAAATTCTTTTAAGGGGGGAGGAATGTGACGACCCGAAATTTTTAACAATTTAAAATGGGATAATTGAATTGATTTTAAACATTTGAAAGTTAATTTTAACTTGAATTCGAGATATAAATATTTAATTGATAATTAAATCATTGAATTTTATAGTTCAATATTGAATTTAATAATTAAAATTGGGTAAATTGTTGAATCTGGAATTTCTAAGCCTGTTAAAATAATTTGAAGGTTTGTAAAATTTATAACGATGATGCTGAAGATAATAGAATGGTTGAAATTTAATTTAAAGGTGATTTGTTCAGTTTTGAAAATACACCGTTTAAATCGATATTTAAAAATAGCCTTCCGAGGCACAGTCTCGGAATTTGACGAAACCAGTTCCATTGGATCCGTAATAGTTAGTTATTATCGGATTTCAATTTTCGTAGCGATCGGAGTTGTCGGTTGACCCCGGCAGCTCAAAACGCTTCAAATTATTTGAATCGATTTAATTTAAAATTTGATCGTTTTCCTCTGTAACTCGCACATACAATCAAATTAACCTCCGAAAACACATTCCATCGTGTTCGTAACGCGGGTAAAACCTTAAAATCATCTAGCGGCATTTCTTAAGAGGAGTTTGAAAATTTAATAGAAATTAACGGGACGATTTGGAAGTTTTATAATATAATAAATTTAAAGTACATATAGACAGAGATATTTTTCTAAAGCGTACTCAAGAAGCTATATTCCCAGCCGATATTTATTCTCCATCCCCTCTTTAATCTACTAACAGAAATCAAAGTCGTGTCTCTCCATTATTTTTTTTCAAAATCGATCTCGTTTTTAAAAAAAAATTTTTTTAATAATACGATCGATCGCGAACGAATCACCTCGGCATTGGAATCGATGAGGCGATTTCGCTCCATCGCGTTCGATTTGAGAGGAGGGGATTCGCAGGCCTGGGTTGCGAGGTAGGATGGCCGCGGCATGGACTGGTGGCTCGCGTACGTCAGTGCTTGAAATGGTGAGGCGCGAGGCAGTGGGTGAAGAGACCGGGGTTTGGGTTTCGCGAGTCGAGCAACGCGGTCGCCATCTGGAATTGGGTCCATGAGATCGATGTAGCGTCGCTGCCGCTCTGGTGGGAATCGCGATGACGAAGGGCTTCATGAGGGTTGCGATAGGTCTGGCGATTGCTGGAGGAGGCGATGGGTTTGGCAGCAGCATACAGGGAGGAAGTTCGAATTGGAAACTCATGGATGCGGCAGTAGGGCTTGGATTTGGTTTGGTCGATTGCAAGGTGAGGTTTAGTAACATTCGTTTTATTTTAATTTTCGTAAGATATAAAATGAAGTAGACAAAGAAATTTATGTTGTTATTCACTATAGTGATGTAAATTGAAATCTAGGTATGAATAATTATTAGTTTGCGAACTGGGAAAATTATGTAAAGATTTAATCAGAAAAAGAGAAAATGAAATTTTAGCGAGAAGATGGTTTACCTAGCTTATTAATTATCTTAGTTACCAAACGACCTTTAAAGAGGGAAATTAGTTTACAATTTAAATTGTTTGTTTAAAATTTAAGTTATTGATTTAAATTTAATCATTAATTAAAATTTGTCATTAGTTTAAATTAAATGGCAATTGGTTATTCGATTGGTTCGAATATTAATAAATCATATGATTGTTATACAAGGATTGAAATTGGGAAGAGCCAAGCCAGTATGAATCGGATTGCAAATTTAAGAGGCAAAGGTGAGTAAATCTCACTCCGTTGGATTTCTATTCAAATTTAAATGGTTAAATTTAAATATGTGGTTGAATGTTTGAATTGATTTGATATGCACTGTGAAATTGATGATCTGGTGATTTTGGTTTTGGATGGTTCCCGAGTTGATGGTTGCTTAACTCGAAGTATTGGGAATTTTAAGTTGTTCAAAACTTAAAACATAAATAAGAAAATGTTTCCGTTTAAAAGTTACTAAAGGCTTAATAATTTGTGATACATTAAATTAGTAGGGTAATTAAAATGGATAATTAATTAATTCAATTAATTAATGATTTGGGTTATTTAACTTAGTAATTGAAGGTTTGAGTAAATAATGAATTAAGTTGTAAGTAATTAAATAAGTATAAGTAACTCAGAATAACCAATTGAATGGTGTGCTAAATAACTACTTAATGTAATTAATAAAATATAATCACTTTGTGAGATTAATCAAGAGATTACTTAAGATGGTTAATTAAGGAGCAATTGATTTATTTAATGAAGTAAATCCAGAGTTAGTTAATTACAGATTGGGATTAATTGGAATGATTAATACTGTGTTATTAATTAATATAATTAAAGTTTGGAGAAAAATTAGAAATCCTTAATTTATATAATTAATGATGTAAGTAACGATTGATTAATTAATCAAAAATAAGTGACTCGTGGAAAATTAATTAATATAAGAAATCAAGAATTTATGTAAAAGATGATAGTTTAAATTGATTTATGAAGTAATTAAGATTTCTTATTGATTTGGGTTAAGAATAATTAATAGCGTGGAATTAATTAAAGATAATTATTTGAATGTAATTGAAAGATAATTAATCCAGGGTGATTAATTAAGATGAATGAATAGGGAATGGTTGATTGATTAATTTATTTGGAATTAATCAATGTTAAATGAAGGAATCTAAGTGTTTGAGGTTTGAAATTTCAATTTGAATCAATTGAATTGATTTGTATGTGATAAGGCTTTGCGTATGGATGATTGAATGGTATTGGATGATTGAATGAGTTGATATCTTTGGTATAAAATGTTGAGTATTTCATTTGATTAACTTGGGTTAGGATGACGTAAATTTCGAAGAGACCGGGGTCGGGTATTGGGAAATACCCGAAACCACTTCGAATTTTTATAAATTGATCTGTGAAATCAATAGGCTGAAATGAAATGATTTGAGTGAATTTGGATTATTTTATCTAAGTTTGGTACTTAGAGATTTATATGTGAAATAAGCATTGTCTATAGCAAATTGTGAATTGGTTAAATTGATATAAGTTACCCGGGTTTATATAAGTTGTTTGTTTGGTATTCCATGTTAGTTGGGTTTACTCACGCTGGTTTCCAGCCTGACCCGGGTGTTACTTTGATGTAATGCTCGGGTCAGACCGAGTATTACAGATTTCAGGTACGGACTTTCTGGAGCTCAGGAGTCGAGCTGGATGGCAGGAACGTATAGAGTATTTCCGCTGTAAAAATATTTTTGTGTATCTATGACATGAAATTGAATGTATTCAGTGGCTGAATATATGTAAACTCTGATGTATTAAAATGTAATCTACTGATTCAGTATTCTTGTAAACTGTTATTAATTATTATTATATTTTATCCGCTGCGAATGTGAGATGATGATGTTTCTGTTTCTCTTCTTCTACCTCTTTCTTCTTTTTCATAACTATCTAGAATTTTCGGCTTCGAAAATTCCGGGTCGTTACATAAATAAGTTTAAAATAACAATTTCTATTTAAAATAAGAATTCATTTGTAAAGACAATTTATTAATATTTTTTAAAAATAACTCATTATTAAATTAAAATAGTTTATAAAAGAAATTATTTCTTTATTAATAAGTTTACTCATCTTGTCAAGTTATAAACAAAACAATCTTTTGAATAAATTTAAACTTAAGCCAAAATCATTTTAAACAATTAAACTTTTATCTTGAGTATCTTAAAGCCATATGGTTATTTATTTAATATTAAATTAAATCAAATTTCCAGATTATCAAAAATTTTGGAGTTAGAAGACATGTTTTTATTTATTAAATTTTAAAACAAAGCTTATCTATTTACAATATATACAAATATATTTACATTATAAATCAATTTAATTAGCTTTTAAAAGATAAATCACTCATTTAAATATTTATTAAAGAAAATCAATCCAAATTATTATTAACAATCTATTTAATTTTAACACAGATTATTAAATTTATATTGCCAAAAATTTCGGGATATCACACACGAGGTACTAAGTATCTAGGTGAGCATTTCCTTGATTTACGTTAGGCAATCTAAATTGGATGGTGGGCAAACCTCGGCGCTAAGTTAGCATTGTTGGCGCCATATATTCGAGGAGTGGGGCTGTACACATAGGTCGAGAGCGCCATCTGTCCTGTAGTGGTCATTAGAAAGACTTGGGTTACACATCGAGATCGACTATATTTCCAACTAGTGTAGGTTCCGTACAGGATATGCAATTGCCTTAAATTTTGTTTTTTGTTTGTTGTTAGGAGGTGGGCTAGTTAACCCTTATATAAGTCTTTAAGACAAGTTAGTAATACAGCTAATTAGTTATGATGCCATTATTAGGCACTAATGTGAGGTTTGTCGATGTACGATGGCAATTCGTCCTAGGCACTGTTGTTGGATGCTTGGTGTGGGGCAATAAGTGGCATTAACATTGAGCTTTATACATGAATGTAGTGGACCCTAAGTCACTGTTGGCACAAGTCGGCATTGTAGGCTCCTCTCAATGTGTAAGTACGATAATTTGTAGTCGTAGTTTAGGATTTCAAATTTAGGTATTCAATATGAGGCAGTTAGATCGCAAGGGTGCGATGTCTAGTAATGGATACAAGCAAGGAATATATCCTTATCAATAGGGGACAATGATGTTTACAAATATATATACATGTGTATGCGTGTGTGTGTATTATACCTCGGAGTAGGTTTAGTTCATCGTATGCGTATATGAAGTCAAAATGACTAAGCTTTAAATAATAGATATAATAGTAATGGAAAACAATTGGTATATACTAGTGTTATGGATAAAGTATGTAATTTACCTATCATCGGAACATTGTTCTAACCTCCTCCTCGTTACAATCCACATGATAGATTTAGACGAACATGTACTAGTACAAGACGGGAACGGTCAAAGGATGGATTTCTTCATGCATGCTCTACTCTGACATGGACAATAGATAACTGAGGTATTGGCCTTAGTTAATTTGTATATATTGTTATAAATTATTATTCTGCTGTGAGTTCTTATCGATGGCTCTCTAATATACTTTTGTTTATTATAAGATACCAATACCAACGATTCCGCACCTTAATGGACTTGGGTTTTTGATTTAGCAAAAATTCGAGCCCATTAAGGTGCGTGTTATTACACATGTCCTTTAAATTGTCCTATCGGAGTGTAACTAAAAAGAAGAAAATGATAGAGGGGTTAGACATACGTCTGGTGAGTGAAACGCGTCATATAAGTGTATAATACTTATGAGCTAGTAAAACATCACTTATGCTCGAAAACCATACCTTAACATGTGTCACATGCACCCAACAAGTAAGCTAAACACAATATAATGCTATAATGACATCATATGCTAAGGCCTCACTAAACTCTAACCTATATCTAATCAAATGTACATGATCAACCCTACAGCCTCAACTCGCATGCCTAAAATGTATGCAACTCGCTACTAAAGATCTACATGTCTCATCCCACTATCACCAAATTGTATGCAACTCGCTATTTAATATGCATCTAGGCCCACTATCGCTTAATTGTATGTAATCTATAGAGCTCAAAGTCCTAACTTGTGTAATGCTAACTATGACACTGTTGGGATCATAGTCCCAACTCGTCATCAGTAGACTTTACTGGCCCAACCGAAGTGCATTTGATGTCTACCATATACTACACTATTATGCTCAAAGCCTCAACTCACGTGGCTTGTATGCGACATTATCATAGAAATCATACGTGATTACTAAGGTCAAGTACATGCTAGACAATCACCTAATGGTTTGTGATGCTATGGGATCAGGCCCAAAACTCATCATTGCCCCACCATTTATGAAGCTACTGGATCAAGCCCAAATCCCCAAGCCTAAAAATGTACAATGAATTTGTCTAATAAAGACAATTTTCTAAAGTATCTTAAAACACATCAAATAATATACCTAAACATTCCTTATTCTTTCACGATCCCAAAGCAATGAACCGCACGTGAAACGGAGGTCGTACGTGAGAGGTACAAGCGTTTGAAGTTAAGGGGCAATATCGTAGTTTATAATTTAATTATCATTAATAATATTGTTATTCTTTTCGTTCATTTCTGTATACTAAGCCAATCTGATGTCGAACAAATCCAATCCATGTTCCATTTTCATTATCGCCGGCATGGCCTCAGGCCAAACCCCCCACGATCTGACAACAGGGCTGCGATCCCCATCCCAAGCCGTTTCTGATGCCACCAACATCGTGACCTATTTCCATCTCTAGCAAATCGACTCTACAACATTATCATGCTTTTTTTGGTGATCTATAACCTTATGTTTTCAATCTGCCACGACTTTGGTAACCCACTCGATCTTCTCTTCACACTCATGTCCTCTGATCGTCGTATTGTAGTTGTTCCACCTTTGGATTAAAATGGACAGTCCATGTTAACCGAACTTCAAGCATGTTTTCTAATCAATCCGTACACCTAATCAATAAACGAACGCCACCAATGGTTTTTTTGTTGTCGAGAACTACAATGTTGACATATAACAAGTTTGGTTTGTAACATTTTTATATTTCACGCTTTTTAATTGAAAGGAGATTACCTTTGCTAATTACAATTGATATATATACACCCGATTAGGATGTAGTATGCCATGGCTAGATAGTTAAAAATATATATATTTAACTATCTAGCCATGGAATACTACATCCTAATCGGGTGTGTGTATAAAAAATGCTTTTTAATTTTCAATTAAATTTTTTACGCTTGGTTTAAAATCATAAGGGTTGAAGTTTTACGTCTTATCAATATATATATATATATATATGCAAATATGATAAATCCCACTCATCGATTAGTCGTGCATCTTCTCTGATCCGAGGTGAATCCTCCTCCTTCTTTATTGTCTAGAAATTCTCTGCCTTAAAAATGCCAAATCTCTTGAGAGCTTTGACTTATTTGCGTAGCTCTCTTTATGGTGATCGGTTTCATATATAAATTTATTTAGTTTTGATTTGATTTGGTAGATTATGAATCAAATTAGGGATTAGGGATTTATAAATAGGGATAAGATTATTAGAGAAAAAGAAATAAGGTTATAGATCTATTTATAGGTAGAAAAATATAATATCTAGGCTAAAATCTCAAAATTAGTATATTACGAAAATGCCTTTGGTTTTAATTTTTCTAATTTCTAGCCCATTTAACCAAATTCAGCCAATTATATATGTTTTCTGACTGTAAATGGTATTATGGATACAATGGAATTGGTCTTGAAGGCTAATTCCCAATCTTGTAGAAATTTACTATTTTCCCTTTATGTTAAAACTATGACTTTACCCCCTTTTAATTTAGTTATTTAATTTCGAAAAATTACGGGATGTTACATCCGCCATTAAAATAACTTTTTCCTCAAAATTATAAGAGATGGACAATGCAACTCGCTTTATATCATACAAACATGCAAAACGGATATAGCTACATCCATCTAGCATCGATTATATAACACAAACGAAAACACAGACAAGAATAAAATGTACATATGGTAGATAAGATATGATGATATGATATAAGATAAGTGCAAATGCAACTAAATTGGCCTCCAATATGAATGCAAATGCAATGCAACCAATATGTATGCAAACATCCTAATATATGCAAATATATACATATCTACATGCATCCATACATCCATATGCAATATCCATATCAAAGTGCATGTAAACAACCATGTCCATAAAAATAATTAGTAAACACGTATATAAAGGAACAATAAACAGTGTGTATATAATTTTTTAGCATAAATCTGATCACCAAACTATGGGTATCTATTTTAGGTTGGAATCTATATACATATAATCCAACTCTATATAAACTACACTAGTATAGTCAAAACAAAGCAACTATAACAACAAAAACATGTCATAAGGATGTGCATACAATCAATCCTAATATACATACCTATATTAAATAGCTAGATAAAGTGTAACACCTCGTAATTTTATGAAATTAAATAATTAAATTAAAAGGGTAAAACATAATTCTAACATAAAGGGAAAAATTGTAAATTTCTATATAAGTTGGAATTAGACTTCGAGACCTTTTCCATTACATGCAGAATGTCATTTGTTGTCAGAAAACATACGTAATTTGTTGAATTTGGCTAAACAGGCTAGAAATTATAGGGATCCCAACCCAACGACATTTTTGTAATATATTGATTTCAAAAATATAGCGTAGATATTATATTTTTAGCATGTAAATAGATCTCTAACCTTATTCCTTTGTCTCTAACAATCTTTCCTCTACTTCTACAACCCTAATCCCTAAACCAATTACAAATTCTCCAAATTAAATTTTTAACCCACCAAATTAAATCCAAATTAAACAAATTATTATATTGAATCAATCATCGTGAAGAGAGCTACACAAATAAATGGAAGCAACTAAGAAATTTGGCGTTTTGAAGGCATGGAATTTGTGGACAGCAAAGGTGAAGGAGAATCTACATCAAATTGGAGAAGATACACGTCTAATTGGTGAGTGAGATTTATTATATTTGTGTATATATTAGTAATTTATAGTAATTTATCCCTTATGGTCCTAAATCACATTATAAATGATGTAAATGAAATTTAAAAAGTACCATTTTTATAAACCCGAATAGTATGTAGTTTGCCATGGCTAAATTATTATTAGAAAGTAAAATTGTAATGGATTATTATTAGAAAGTAAAATTATTATTACAAAAGTATTCCGAATTAGACGTATTATATATCAATATTGTAGATCTTGATGACACGAATCCACTAGTAGTGTTTGTTCATTGATTAGGTGTACGGATTGATTAGGAAATGCCACGAAAGCTCGATGAACATCGACTGTTTGTTTTAGTCCAACGGTAAATGACGATGATACGATAATCAGGAAATATGGATGTGAAGAGGAGGTTGTGACGACCCGGAATTTTTGAGTATTTGAAATTGGAATACTTAATTAATTTTGAATATTCAGAGATTAATTATAAATTTAGATTTCAAATATCGCTGTTTATTGAGTAATTTAATAATTAAATTAAATTTATTTGAAGTTGGATAAAATAGTAAATATGGCATTCTAAGCTAATTAAAAATATTTTGAAGGCTTGTAAAATTTATATTTATAATATTGAAAATAGTAGATGAGTAAAAATTGAATTTAACAGAGATTGGTTCTGTTTTGAAATTTATCGTTTTAAATTTGAATTTAAAATAGTCGTCCGAGGCACAGTCTCAGAATTCGACGAAACCAGTTCCATTGGATTCGTAATATTAAATCATTACCGGATTTCAAATTTCGTAATTTTTGGAGCTATCGTGTGATCGATCGAGGTTAAAGCGCTGAGAAAATAATTAATCGTTTTAAATCTAAATATCCTACATCAAATCACAGCCGTACTTTTCCTTTCAGCTCCTCCCATACGCTACCCATTATCCTTAATTCACGCCGCCTTCCCTTCAAATCAAATTTAATTGCAAACGAAAGCCATTTTTCGTTTGAAATCCTCTTCAGAGAAAAAATGGCCAAGCCCTTTCTTTTTTCAAATTCGATTATGTTCATAAAAAAAAATATACTCGAACCCTCCCTTAAATTCGAGATCGAGTTCGCAGCCTTGTTTGCTTCCGTCTGTTCGAGTTGGGGTGGGGTAGCGCAGCGCTAGCAAGGCGGGGGTCGCGTATGCGTGGACTGAGGAAGGGTGCGATGTTGACCGCGATAGTAGCGGATCTGGGCAGCGTCGATGGAGGAGGGGTCGCCAACGTCTTGGGTGGTTCTGGCGTTCATGTGAGGCTATCTACCGACGTCGATTTCTGGGAATGCTCTAGGAAGAGGCGGCAGTCGATCTTGGAAGGGGCGAGACGAGGTTGGCTGTCGTGCTTTCTGGCAGAGCAAGTGAGGTACTGGATTTTCCCAAATTCGATATATGTATACTTAGTAGGAATAATTACAGTAAGGTCTTATTAGAAATCAATTTGGATTTGATTTCTGAATCCAGGTTGTGGATATGAATATGTGCATGCACATTTTAAACTTACCAGATTAATTAAAATTAACGTATTAAAGTGGTTTACATGTTTAATTTTCTCATTCAATTATTTTAGTTACTAAAGAAAATTTATTAAAGGAAATTTGAATTTAATGATTTGTTAAATTAAATCATTTAGTTAAAATAAAAACTATCAAACAGTAAATAAATTTGTTCGATCAATTCGAATATTAATAAAACCTTATAATGTCTTTACAAGGTCAAAACCTGAATGAAAACAAGTCGAGATGGATCAGATTGCAAATGAAAAGAAAAGGTGAGTTAATCTCACTCAGCTGAATTTTATTTTAAATTTAAATGGTTAAATTTAAATAATTGATTGAATGGTTGAATTGGTGTGATATGCTATGGTATATATAGTAGTATATAACAATATATACATATTGGCATATGTATATATTGGAATTGTTATTCCCGCATTATATAGTGGATGAGACCCTATGCGCCGCATAATAGCGGATGATTTTATATAAATCCCATATACCGCGATATTCCACCTTGAAGTGGAATTGGTATTGTGCTAACGTCTGTGGATGCAGGGAAACAGGTTGGAGGGATCCAACTGGATTCCTCAAATATTTAATTTTGTTTAAATATTCTGTGATATGATTTTTGATATCCTGTGATGAATTATATGGATAATTGGATGTTATGGTTTGGTTGGACCGATTTGGATATGCTGAGTTATCAAAATCTCTAGAATGGAATTTTTGAAAAGAAATAAAAGAGTAAATTTTTAAGTAAAATAATTATAAAGAGTTTGGAATAAATTTGAGAATGAATCTGATTAAGAATAAAAGTGATTCCCAAAATTCTAATAAATATGGAAAAGAGGAATTTTGAATAAACCGAGAAATATTGAATTTAAAAACTTATGTGATATTATTTAAAGGAATAAATAATTTATTTTAATTCAATGTTTAAATGTAATTAAAAAGAAAGAAAGAATTTGGGAAATCTGAAACTTGTGTTTTAGTTTAAAGATTTTAAATCATAATGAGAAATAAAATCTGGAAGTTAATGAATTTGGAAATAAATGGATTAAGTAAGGAAATTTATTTCAAAGTAAAATAAATTGGGAAATCAATTATAAATTGATTTAAATACTTTGGGATTTGAAATTTAAAGAGAAATGAGATTTTGAAGATATAAACTGGGTTTATAAAGTGAAATGGAATATCAGTGGATATTAGAAAATATAAATTCAATGTGGGAATTTATAAAAGGATATGGATTTGGTTTAAAAATAAATGTTGATTTATTTTTAAAAGATGGGAATGAGAAGTGTATTTCTCTGGATAGCCAAGTACGTTTTCAAAGCAATTTGAAATATAAGTTAAAGGTTTTAAGTATGTTTTAAAAAGCATGTTTTAGGAAATTTGTCTTTTTAAATGTTAATTTCCTAAGTAAGTATTTTCAAAAATCTATTATTGTAGTAATTATATAAAAGTGATTTGGTATTATGTTTTAAAAAGAGAAATTTAGTTTATATTTGTAAAGTGATTTCATTTTAAATATTCCTTAAGTATATATTTTGTTAAGGTATTAAAGTAGTTTTAAAATTTCAATGTTATAAAGTATATTTAAATAAAGTGTTTTTAAATTATTTTAAAATTAAAAGTATTTTGTACTTGGTGATTCAGTGGAAATAATTATTTGGGAAATGTATTCCGTGAGCGGAAACTGTTTGAAATTGTTTTCAAATGAGCTTTGAAAATTTGGAAATATATCTTGGAAAGATTTTTGGGCAAATAAATAATGTGGGAAATTATTTATTGTGTGATGGTTGCTTGTGGATGTTAATTGATAGTTAAATAACCGACTATCAATATTGGCCCAATGCGCTGATCGTTTCGAAGAGACCGGGATCGGGTTTCCGTATACCGGGTTTCTAGGTCTGGAGACTCGAATACCACTTCGATCCGGTTTGTACGTTTCGTGTAACGATTTCGGAGTCGAAGATGGAGCAGTGAAGTGCAAGGGCTAGTCGCTACTAATCCTGAGGATATTTCCAAAATGGATGTAGTAGGAATAGTGCCTTCGGTTCCGTTCGGACCCGGGACGGACTTGTATGGACGAATGCTTTCGTGACATCGTCAGGTGGACGATGGGCATTCTAAGGGATATGTGCTATAAAGGTATCGTTTAGCCTCGAACCTCATCAACCGGGAATGACTGAAAATCAGGGGTTATGCAGCAAGGCTTCGTGGGTAGCCCCCACTTGAGAGTAAGGTCATCCCTGTCTAGATGTCCCTTTTATTTCGGCTTAGTGGTGCGGTTGCTGATCCCAACCGTGGGGTGATTTTATTTGTAATTATCCAGTAAGGGATGATTCCGACCTTGTGTTGCAGGGGAGCGGGCGTACTCCTCGGTACTGTGATCTAGGCCACGTACTGTGACAGGTGGTACCCTAGTGCCTAGTCATTCGTTGGAAATCCATTCTCCCTACGTGCCTTGTACGGTATTTGTTTGTATACCTAGTATGCTGGAATTTAATCATGTAACAATTTCAGCTATTTTAATAAGTATTTGTGAATAGACACTATTATAATATCAGAGGATTTTTATAAAAAGTGTTTTAGCTATCGTAAGGTAAAAACCCGACATGTTTATTTGTGGCGTGGTCTTACGAGATGCTTTTATTTTCAAAAGGATTTTTGAAACTTTAATAATCAATTGAGTGTGATTTTCTCACGCTGGTATTCCAGACTGACTCGGGTATTGTTTTATATGATGCTCGGGTCAGACCGAGTATTATAGGTTACATGATATGATGCTGTGGATCTCAGGAGATGAGCTGGATGGCGAGACGTATCTCCCGTACTTGTTTATATATATATATTCCGCTGTGTTGATTGTTGTACTCTGTTGTATTGAGGACATGATATGGTTATTGTCCAGTTGTATGTTATGTGTTCTCTAGTGTATACTCTGATGCTATATTATATATAAAACTGATATAGTTTTGATTTGTGTAAAGATCTGTTAATATATATTATATTTTATTCCGCTGCGATGGTTAGATTCTGATGTTGTTTTCTATTTTTCTTCTTCTACCTCTTCTTCTTAACTAAAATGGTTCGATTTTCCGGGTCTGGAAAGTCGGGTCATTACAGAGGTGGACTAGATTGCTACGCAGTTGTCCAATTGACCAAACATAGTTAGAGATCATCACATTTTGTTTAAATAGAGGTGGAATTCACTAACGGTGAGTGAGATTGTAACATCCCATATCCGGAGGCCAAAAGCTAAACACTACAGATGCTACAGTCATCTATAGTATTAACTTCTAGTGACAAAATACGGTAATGCTAATGGTATCCATAATATCAGAAGCACATGAATATGAACAAAATCACAAATTTCAAACCAACATTTTACTGATTATATTTTAAAATAATAATTCATATCCATGTTACATAATCCCATAATCATTTCCCAGGTAAAGACCAAATATAGTTATACATAAATACATCAAGAGCGACATATGACGATGTCCCCTTGGTTGATCAGAGTCAATATAGTCATATCCGACTTAATACACACAGCGGAATCAAAGCAAAATAAACTATAAATCCTAACTAGCTATTCATCAGCCTCCTGCTCATCCCCAAAAGCTTTAATCGCCAAAACTATAACCTGTAAACCTCAACCCTCAGCCTACTCAAATCAATTTTGAGCACCCGAGAGGTTAAGGGGAAACAAAAACTTCGAGTCAGACATAAAGCCTAGTGTGAATAATACTATTACATCTTGGTTCATTGATATTAAGTGAGAGCACGCCGCTTAGCGGAATGGGTTTCCCCTCACTAATATCCTTTTCAAATCATATATTGCAAATCTTTTCCTGTAACCAAACTGGTTAATGAACTGATTATAATAACAATAATAGTAATAGCAATATCCGTTATGCTAAAAACAGGTAACCAATGAACTATTTGTCCACAAATAATAAATGGACTATCTGTCCGAAAACTGGGATGACTGCCCGCAAACTGGACTAACCGTCCGCAAACTGGACTAACCGTCCGCATCATTTTCTTAGGGTTAACTACCCTTCATCTTTTTCCTTGAAAACCTTTTCAAAATGATTTAACCTTATAAATCATACTTATAAAAGGAAAATATATTCTTAGCTTTATTCTAAGCTATTTTGCCATGTTATTTATACTTTACTCAAAATAATGTTGATGAATTTTAATGAGGATTACCTATCCCCTCAAACTAAGTTAAAACCCTTTTTAACGTAAAACGCTTAGGCTATGCTGCCTAGTTAGTATATTCGAAACCTTTGTTTAAAATCTTTAAACAACCCCTTTGAAACCCTTGAAAGTAACCTTTTCAAAGCCATTAAAAGCCTTTCCTTCGAAAGCTTTAAAACATTAGACATCCTTCTTTCCAACCTTTAAACGATGCCTTTTGAAAACATTGGAAAAACCTATCCTCTTAGACCTTTCTAAATCATTGGGGAACTACCCCTTTGAAACCTGCATTTAAAACCCTTTCGAAAGCATTAAAACGCTAAACCTTTCGAAAGCCTTTCGGTTCAATTTTAAACATGTGGAAACTTTTAGAAAGCCTTTCAAAAATTTACCCCTTCGAAACCTTTGAAAACCGTTTCGTTCGAAACCATTTGGGTTATGCCTTCAGAGCAAAAGGATCAGAAACCCATTAAAGTCAAAGCATTCCTTTCGAAATCATTCCTAAGTAAAGAAGTGATGGTGTCGAAACCATCCCTTCGAAAGCATTGGAGAAGTGGTCAAATTTTAGAAAACAAGTAACCCCTTCGAAACCATCTGGGTCAAAAGGAAGAAAGCGGCAACCAAAAGGTTTCAACTTAGTCGAAAGTAGTCATTTTAAAACAAAAGTGCAACCCAATCGAAACCATTTCTTTAAAATCAATTGACCTGGTCGAAAGCTAACCAAGTCGAAAGCTGCTTAGTCGAAAGCAAGCTGGCGCATTCTCATTTAAAAGCAAAGGAGTGCTTCAACCCCTTCGGAACCCTTGGTTTCGACCGCCTATATCCAATTCACTACGTACCAGTTAACTGATACCATGTGCATTGGTTTTGATAGAGTCAGAGGAGAAGGTAAGGAGGCGAAAGCCTGGTGCCGAAAGCATTGAAACAGTAAAAACCATGTAGATTAGTCCTTTTTAAACTATTTCTTTGTTCCTAACCTGCCTTGTTTGTCAGATTGTGATTGGTTGCAAGATTCTCTTTTCTAAATGTACTGTCAACTTTCCAAAATTAACAATTTGAATTTATTTACAAAAATCCCCTTCTCCTTTCATAAATATATAAAACATTTAAGTCACATACCTTAAATAATTTTATATACCCATTAAAACACTTAGGAAAATTCTACAAAAATTCTAGAAAATCATTTTTAATTTTTTTTCTAACATATATTAATTTCAGACCCAAACCATTAATAATTTAACCGTAAATAATTTTTAATCCAAAATAACATTTCTTTCACTAGAAAATTCATATAATATCCACATAAATTTAGAAAATTCTGAAAATTGAAACCCATCTCTAAAATATCATTTCTGGTCTATATAAAAATTCGCAATGCATTTAGATGTCATTTTATATGGTTTTCATATCAAAACATGTCATACAATCTATATGAACAGCCATAAATCACCAACAAGTATATATAATCATTCCATCATTCAAAAACATAGCAAATCATTGCTAATAAGTTTGAATTGAACTTAAAACCAAAAACAATAAGAAATTTGAGATGTTGTCATTATTCACCTTAGCTTTAGAGATTGAGGAGCTTGAGATTTGAATGGATTTGATTTGGTTTCGCTTCTTCCTTAGCTTTTCTTAATCTCCTTCCTCTTTCACTTGTTAATGGTGGCCAGCCTCAAGTTTAAAATTTTTGATAAATGAAAGTGTTACCCGGCTTCTTGGCCGGGCTATAAGACGATAGTTGTAGAAGAAATGGTTGGATTCAAACGAGACTCGAGTCAAAAAAAGATTAGAAATATGAAGGATTGATATAACTTGTTTGGATCGGCTTGTATATGTGGATCGGTAGGTAGCTATTATGAGAGAGTATGTGTGGGTCGGTATTCATGAATGGTTCGACCCATATACATGTTTTGGCACGTATGGGTCGGTAGAGGTGGTTCGGTTAGAGGAATGAAGGCTAGTATGGTTCGGTCGTGCATGGCCTGGTGTACATGGCTCGGTCATAGTGCATAAGCCAAGGTGGTCCAGTCGTTCAAGGTTCGGAGCGCATGGCTCGGCTCGGGTTGCTCAATATACGTCGCTCGGTCGTGATTGGGGGATCAATATGGATCAGTCATGCATGGTTCGGTATGTGTCACTTAGTCACATAAGGTTGATCAGGGAGGATAAGACAAAGTGGTACGGTATGTATGGTTCTAGCATTAAGGGGATTGGAGCATACCGATCGACCATACGTGGTCCGGCTGTAGTGGGTCGATCGGCAAAACATGAGGTTGTAAGTAGGAAAAGAGGTCGGCATGAGTGTAAGGACAAGTTGCTTTGGGAAAAGGTCGAGTTGCCTCGAGCACGATTGAGGTCTACTCTGAGTCAGCACCTAGGGAATTCAGGGTCGGCGTATGTGGATCGGTAGATGTGGTTCGGCTTGTCTGGATCGATCAGCCTGAATCAGCACTTGTGGGCCGAGCTACCTTAATCGTGGGCCTGCCCAGGGGATCCAGCCTATCTTCATCTATAAATAGAAGGGCAGGGGTATAGTTGAGGGGACCTTTTTTTGAGAACTCTAGGAAGACTCTGCCATTTTTGATACTCGCTTCTTTCCTATTCAAACTTGTGTTCAAGTTATTTGTTTGCGGATTGTATCTATACTCAAGTGATTGGAAAAGTAATAAACATCATATTCGAAGTGGACGTAGGCAATTACGCTGAACCACTATAAATCTGGTGATCTCATTTTTGTTGTTCGTTTTGCACTTAATTGTATTATTTCTCTGCTTTAATTTACTTTCTTCATTAATCTCTCTACACAATTCTATTCAAGGGTGTTAGTGACCAATTTTGGTGCTTTCACTTAGAACGTACATTCTCAGGCTATTAGGATCTACTTTGTTGCTACTGGATTGAGGAAATCCCCCGAAGAAGATCCAAGTTCATTCTCAAGAGTTCATAGATTCTACTCAGAGTTCCTACGGATAACTCTACGATGACAAGACCATGTACCAAATCCACCTCCCATAACACTGATGCTAATGAGACCGCCAGCGTCCAGCAAGTGGGACCCAGCAGTCGGCATGCTAATGCCGGTGCAGAACCCGCCATCATCCCAAACCAAGCGGAAGCCGTCACCATGGTAGAGTTCAATGAGCTGATGAGGGAGCTCGTGGAAGTAGGAGACAGCTTAACGAGCAAATTCAAACAAACGCTAACCTGATGACCCAGATCGCTCAACAACAGCGTCAGAATGCTGGAGGAAGCCCTGCTTCCTACTCATCATCTGACAGCTTAGCTTTGTCAGATGAACAACCCAGGTGTAGACGCCGTAGGATTAAAATGGCACAAACTGGTGCAATAGAGCAATTGGACACAACCCGCCAAGAGCAAACCAATAGAAATAGTCCAGATTCCTTAGCTAGAACCGTGGCCCCTCAACTGCAAATAGGGAGTTGCTCCAAACCTAGAGCGGGAAGCTTAGGACCTGGAGCACGCTGGGGAGCTGGGCCACCACCTCGCTAGCGACGTAGTGAAGCGGGTTCTCAGAATGCACATTTAGGTGATCGCCTACCAAGGAGGCACCAGCCGGAGCAATAACGCAGGACGGATACCAACTTGCCACCTCCCATCTAGACTCTGGGTTTATTAGCTTTGGTCAGGTAACTGATGAGGGAGAATCAAGGCTTAACTAATGATGATCGGGGGCATACCAAGGAGTCATACTCCGTTTATAGATACCATCCTACAAGCTGAGTACCCCCGGAAATTCAGCATGCCTACTATTCCAGCTTATGAAGGGAAGATCGACCCCTGATAGCACATAATGAGATACGAGTGGATGATGGACTCGGATAGGGCAAATGATGCGACCAAATGCAGATGCTTCCCAATAACCCTATCCGGAATCGCTACCATGTGGTTCACCAGACTTCCCCCGCGATCGATCTCCGGTTTTGATGAGTTAGCGGCGAAGTTCATGGAGCAGTTTAGGATCCATGCCACTCGCCCAAAGGACTTGATGTCATTATCCAGTGTGATCCAGGCTCCGAGGGAGTCGTTGAAGGATTATTTGCAAAGATTTCACGTTGCTGCTATCGAAGTTAGCAATCCGAATGACCATGCTATCCGTATAGCCATGATGCGAGGAGTAGATCCAGACTCGGAGTTTGGTGACTGGCTGGCAGGCAAACCACCGACTACCCTGGAACGCTTTTATTCAAAGGCGAACCAATTCATGAGAAGAGAAGAGGACATGTGGTCAAGACGGAGCAGTGCGCCTGTACCTAGCAAGGAAGCGGTGCAAAGACACATTGCAGTAATGCAATCTAGCGAAAACTCTAGTAAGGTACAAGTCAATGTTCAAAATAAGTCGGAGCAGTCTAAAGGATCCGGAGGAGGAAATTCCGGACGAAAGAGGGAAGCAAAAAAGTAGAAACCAAGAATCTCAACCTATAGCGGAGGTCGATGGAGAGTGCAGACACCTCCATGGTGCTATAGAAAAGCTGATTCGCTAGAAGAAGTTACAGCAGTTTGTTAAGAATCCGCAGGAAGGCGGACATGGGACATCCGACCCCAATCACGGGCAAGCTTCACATCGACCTGAGGGCCCGCTCGGACCAAAGGAAGGCTGGTCATAAACTCGATAATCGGTGGACCTCATCCGGTAGACAAGAGTTGGCAAGAAATGGAATGCTATGCTAGTTCGTTGAAGCATGCGGGCTTCGAATGCTGCTCGAACACAGAAGACGGGACTCCAGCGAACAACAGCGAATGATGACCGATGACATAGTTTTCGGGAGTAGGGATGCCGATCAGGTGGAGGCACCTACCATTGACCCAATGGTTATCTCAGCTACGATCAGACCGGCACTAGTGAGAAGAATACTAATTGATTGTGGGAGTTCTGTTAATATTATCTTCAAAAAGGCATATGACCAAATGAAGATGGAGGCGAAGGATCTAAAACCGTCTAAAGCCCGCATTCACGGCTTTAATGGTGCAGCTACTGATGCAATAGGTTTTGTTGAATTACCAATTGAACTAGGAGAAGGCGAAAGCAGGAGAGTACGGATCCTACCGTTCATTTTTTTGGATGTTGATTCCCCGTATAATGTTTTTCTGGGCTGACCGGCCTTGTCAGAGTTTAGGGCAGCTTTGGCCCCGTGGTGTTTGACCTTGAAATTTCCAACAGATAGAGGGGTTGGTGTAGTGCATGGCGATCAAGCGACTGGTCGTGCTTGTTATGTGGCTAAGCTGAGAGAGGCCCAGCGAAGAGAGAAGGGAAAGGGTGTGGACAACCCTGTCTGCATCCATGTTGCTGAAAATTGACAAGTAGCGCCTGAGCCTTGGCTTGGGTAACACGGTCGGATCTATAGAGACCTAGATCCGAGAGATGACGATGAAGAACCTAAGGAGGCCAAGGCGGCACCGGCTGAACTAACGATTGACATTCCAGTAAGCCATGATGACCCATCACGGGTGCTTAAGATTGGATCGCAGCTCAACCCCTCGATGATAGAGGATCTTACTTATTTCCTCCGAGCGAATCTAGATGTTTTCGCTTGGACTCATTCTGATATGTGTGGGATTTCTCCCGCCATCGCAAGTCATATATTGAACGTTGACCCGAAGCATGTGCCAGTGAAACAAAAGAGTAGAGGCATGGACCTGAAGAGGTCCGCTACTCTCAAAGAGGAGGTGGATAAACTCAAAGCCAATGGGTTCGTCCGTGATGCCCTCTATACTGAATGGATATCTAATACCGTACTGGTGAGGAAGGCAAACGGGAAGTGGAGGACTTATGTTGATTACTCGGACCTGAACAAGGCATGCCCTAAGGATAGTTTTCCATTGCCCAGAATTGATCAGCTGTTCGACTCGACAGCAGGACACGAGTTGTTGTCATTTATGGATGCGTATTCGGGATACAATCAAATCCCAATGCACATTCCGGATCAGGAGCATACCAGTTTTGTCACAAACATTGGTCAGCACTGATATGTAGTGATGCCTTTTGGGTTAAAGAACTCAGGGGCAACTTATCGTCGGATGTTTAAAGACCAGTTTGGTAGAACGATGGAAGTCTATGTGGATGATATGCTCATGAAGTCACGACAATCAAACGTTCACATTCGAGACTTAGTAGAGATGTTTGATATACTCAGATTTTACGGAATGAAAATCAATCCATTGAAATGTTCCTTTGGCATTGCGTCGGGGAAGTTTTTGGACGTGCGTTGCGTCGGGGAAGTTTTTGGGTTTCATTGTCAACGCGCGGGGAATCGAAGCCAACCCAAAGAAGATTCAAGCTATTTGAGACATATAAGTACCCATAACTATAAAGCAAGTACAAAGCCTGAATGGGAAAGTCGCTGCGTTGAGTCGATTTATATCCAGAGCAACCGACAAGAGTATTCATTTCTTTGATGTGATAAGGAAAGGGAAAAGAAATTTTGAATGGTTGCCGAACTGTGAGGACGCGTTTCGAGCTCTGGTGAGACACTTGGAGAGGCCCCTAGTTCTGTCAAAGCCCGTAGACCATGAGGAGTTGTATGTTTACTTGGCTGTATCCCAGCATGCCATCAGTGCAGCTTTGGTTTGTGAGGAGGACCGAATCCAAAAGCCAGTGTACTATGTTAGTAAGCGTTTAACGGCGGTAGAGAGAAATTATCCTAAGATTGAGAAGCTGGCTTACTGTTTGGTGATCGCGTCACGCAAGCTCCGCCCATATTTCCAAGCACATCCGGTCAGTATTTATACCGATCAACCTTTGCGGTAGGTGCTCCAACGACCATATACTTCTGGAAGGCTACTCAAATGGAACATTGAGCTGAGTCAGTTCGACATCACCTACCTACCAAGTAAGGCTATCCAGGGGCAAGCGTTAGCAGATTTCATTGCAAAGTTCATCATATCAGACGAGCCAAGTGGAAGTGATGTGATTCCAGCTGTTCGATGGAAGCTATACACCGATGGGGCATCCAACGACCATTGTTCCAGGGCTGGTGTTATTCTTGTAACTCCCGAGAACCGATTGATTTGTTATGCTTTGAAACTTAATTTCCCCGCTATGAACAATGAAGCCGAGTATGAAGCGTTGATCGCTGGACTAAAGCTTACCAAAGAACTTGGAGTGAATCGATTGAAATCTTTTGTGACTCACAGTTGGTGGTGTACCAAGTACAATGAGACTATCAGGAAAAGGGGCAAAGGCTTGCCCCATACCTCGCTCAGGTTCAAGAATTATTAGCGGACCTCGAATACTACGATATTTCGCACATTCCGCGCAAACAAAATGGGGAAGCCGATTCCTTGGCAAAATTTGCAAGCACTGGTGATGCACAGCAGATGGGCTTAGTTCCCGTTGAAACTTTACATGCCCCGAGTATAAATGAGATGGAGGTAGATTTTGTGTCAGAGACCGAAACTGAAAGGCAATTGTGGATGACCCCGTTCAAAGAATACTTGCCACACGGAACCTTTCCCGAGGGAAAGAACGAGAGACGACAAGTCGTTCACAAGGCCTTACGATATATAATGTAGGATGGAATGATGTATCGGAAGGGATTCTCCATTCCCTTGCTTAGGTGTATCGCCAACGACGAGATAAAGTGGTTTTTAAGAGAAGTTCATGAAGGAGAATGTAGCGACCATACTAGGGGCAGACACTAGCCAAAAAGATACTCCGTTATGGATATTATTGACCGACCGTGAATCGGGACACCGTAGACTAAGTAAGGAGATGCGACAAATGTCAAAAGTACGTAAAGATCCCGAGAGCACCGACGACGGAACTCACGCAAATGGTTAGTCCATGGCCGTTTGCAATATGGGGGATCGATATAATCGGCTCCTTGCCAATCTCCAAAGGTGGTGCAAAATACGTAATCGTCGCGGTCGATTACTTCACCAAGTGGGCAAAAGCGAAGCCATTAGCTACGATCACCACCAAAATGATTGTTAACTTTGTTGTGCGAAACATTATGCCGCTTTGGTCTCCCAAGGACTATCATTATTGACAACGAAACTCAATATGAGAGTAGAGAATTCAAAAAGTTCTGCCAAAAATATTGCATTGAGAAAAGGTTTGCAGCACTCGCTCACCCTAAAGCGAATGGGCAAGTTGAAGCCGTAAATAAGATAATCAAGACCATTGTGAAAAAAGTTTGGAGAAGGCTAGAGGCAAGTGGGTGGATAAGCTCCCGACAGCACTCTGGGACTACAGAACCACCCACAAGTCCGCGACTGGCGACACTCCTTTTGCCTTGGCATATGGCACTTAAGCTGTTATACCCATGGAACTTGAAGTTCCTTCTCACCGGGTGACTCATTATGATCCTAGAATGAACCGATATCTTTTACTGTAGTCGTTGGACTTTTTCGATGAGAAGCGTAAAGAAGCTGATTTAAGGGTGTCCTCATATCGGCACCGGGTCACCCGATATTATAATGAAAAAGTTCGACTAAGAACTTTTGATGTTGGAAACCTTGTTTTGAAGCAAGTTTTTCCGGTCCCATCACATATGAATCCCACATGGGAAGGTCCCTACGTCATCGAATGGAGGCTTAGAGAAGGAACCTTGAAGCTAGCGACTGTTGATGGCGTGACACTCCTCGGAGCATGGAATAACAAGCATTTGCGTTGTTATTATACTTAGTTTATTTATTTTGCATTTTAGTAGCAATTGTTTCCAGTATATGTTTCGTTTGTTATTCTCTATTTTCGACATGTAATAAGACAATTCAGTTTGTCCTTATTTTCTACAATCAATAAAGGCTTGAAGCTGTTTTTCTATGAACTATTGGTGTTCCGTGTTTTATAATCTCATGGCAAAATAAAATTGCATTAATCTGTCTAGTGTATGAACGCACAGACAAAACTAAAATTCGATCAGCTAGCGATTCAAAAAATCTCAAAGTCCCCAGAGTGCGGACTTGAGTACTCTGAGTCCCCAGAGTGCGGACTGGAGTGTAAACAATTTAAAAATCTCAAAGTCCCCAGAGTGCGGAATTGGGTGCTCTGAGTCCCCAGAGTGCGTACTAGAGTATAAACGATTCAAAAATCTCAAAGTCCCTAGAGTGTGAACTTGGGTACTCTAAGTCCCCAGAGTGCGGACTTGAGTACTCTGAGTCCCCAGAGTGCGGACTGGAGTGTAAACAATTTAAAAATCTCAAAGTCCCCAGAGTGCGGAATTGGGTGCTCTGAGTCCCCAGAGTGCGTACTAGAGTATAAACGATTCAAAAATCTCAAAGTCCCTAGAGTGTGAACTTGGGTACTCTAAGTCCCCAGAGTTCGGACTAGAGTATAAACGATTCAAAAATCTCAAAGTCCCCAGAGTGCGGACTTGGGTACTCTGAGTCCCCAGAGTGCGGACTAGAGTATAAACGATTCAAAAATCTCCAAGTCCCCAGAGTGTGGACTTAAGTACTCTGAGTCCCCAGAATGCGGACTAGAGTATAAACGATTCAAAAAATCTCTAACTCCCCAGACCGCGGACTAGAGTACTCTGAGTCCCCAGAGCGCGGACTAGTGTATAAATGATTCAAAAATCTCAAAGTCCGCAGAGTGCGAACTTAGGTACTCCGAGTCCCCAGAGTGCGACTAGAGTATAAATGATTCAAAAATCTCAAAGTTCCTAGATTGCGGACTTGGGTACTCTGAGTCCCCAGAGTGCGGATTAGAGTATAAACGATTCAAAAATTTCAAGTCCCCAAACTGCAGACTTGCATACTCTGAGTTCACAGAATGGGGACTAGAGTATAAACGATTCAAAAAATCTCTAAGTCCCCAGAGCACGGACTGGAGTATAAATGACTCAAAAATCTCAAAGTCCCCAGAGTGCGGACTTGGGTACTCTGAGTCCCCAGAGTGCGGACTAGAGTATAAATGATTCAAAAATCTCCAAGTCCTGTGAAAGCGGACTGGAGTTTATATGACCCGCAATACTCCGAATTTCAATTATAGATTAAATTATAAGCTGAGTAATGAGAGTCTGTGGATGCAAAGAAACAAGATTTTATTTACTTCTCAAAAAATAATTCCTTGCAACTTCTCCGAAAGTGCGGAGACCAAGTCTATTTACAATGAACACTAACAAAAAAATAGGGAAAAGGGAAACAACTATATGATTTTGACTTATTTAAGCTGAGTGAGGCATGACCGGACGACAGCTACTTCTTCGGCTTCTCCGAAGTCTCCTTAGCTGAGCGTTTTATCCTGGACACCTTGCTTACAAGCAAGGTGGTATCCGAGGAAGGAGGTGGAACTTCCAGAGGTGTGGTCCCACCGGGGAGAATGACCTTCAATGGCCTATTTAGGGGATCGTCGAATTCCACCACCTGGGAATCTATCTTAACTTTGGTTTTCTCTTTCTCCTCCTCCTCGATTTTCTCCTTCATGCTAAGCTGGGAAGTATGCTCGAAAGCGCCTGTGATTTCGACGTCGTCGTGTCCCTCTACGGGTGAAGGATCTTCAGACATATCTTCCTCAAGCACCCCTATTACTTGAGCGTCAGGACCAGGGGTGTCGCAAGTGTGGAGTACTTCAGTCTCTTTTTCTTCCCGCTCCGTGGAAACATCGCTCCTTGGAGTTGGTTCAGGGCCAGAAGGACCTGTACGAATTCATGAAAAGTGAATGTTAAAATACGACAGTTATTCGTCAAGAACGATGACTCTATGAATTTTAGAAGTTGGGGTCATGTACCAGCTTCCATTTGGCTCTCAGTCGTCTTGGAAGCACTACCCTCCGGAATTGGGGATAGAATGTGGATGCCAAGTCTAGGCTTCTACGGATCGTAACCCACATGTTGCTCGGGAGGATTAAGCGATGGATTTTTGGCCAATTCAGCGGGAGGAGGAATCTTGGGCTCAGAGCCAGACGGACCAGCGGCATCTTCTTTGTCCTCTGATGTAGGGGAGCTTCCCCTGAAGAGGGCTTTCACCGTAGATAAATCTGATGGTTTGTTGCCTCGAAGCACTTCCCTCACTAGAGCCTCTTCATCAATCTCTTCGACACCTAGCTCCACTTTTTTAATCCAAAGTATCACATGCTTCGGCGAGTGACTCAAGATAATTCTTTCCTAAGAAAGACAAGTCACGGTGCATGAGGACTCTTGCATTGAACTCGGCAATGAGCGGGTCGAATAAACATTTGATTTCTTCTCTGCCGGCCTCGGCAGCTGCCTTGAGTCGAGAGTTGGCCTCTGTGAGCGCTATCTTCTTGCCTTCCTCATGAGCTGCTTCTTTTAGCACTTCAACCCTGGATTTCTCTTCATCGAATTTTGTTTTTAGAAGCCGTGTTTCGATGATTTCATCGTAGTATCTTTATGACTCTTCCTGCGCTACAATTTTCTCTTCCCTCTCTTTAAAGAGCAACTCCTCTAGTTCTTTGACCCGTCGAGCGAGAATGTCTTTCTCTTTTTGGATAAAGTCTTTCTCTGAAGCTAGAGCGTCGCTGCGTTGGATTGCCTCATTGAGTTCTTTCTTGTGAGTGTCCTCCAAGCGGCTAACTGCCTCAGTTGTCTCCTTAGCATTTTTCTGGGCAGTCTCGAGTCTGAGGTTTGTATGAGGATAGCTCTTCATCCTAGCCTTAATGATTTCTTTTTCATAAATAGCTTCGAGTTTGAGGCGATCGATCTCGTGTTGGCATTCAATAGAGACCTCTGAAACTTTTTCCACCAAGTGTACGAACGCATCATGCTGGAAATATACATCATTGTTGTAGGCAATGGTGCACTGTTTGACATGTCCAGGGATAGGATGGATTGCGGGCAGAAATTTCAGTCTGTCGAAACAGATCTTCAGAAATGTAGCTTTGAGCTCAGCCAATTTTTCCGCTGTTGACGGATCATGAGCGGAGGCTAGGGGAGTCTGCCTAACTAGAGTCATAGATTTCTTATAAGGCTCACAGGATTGCTTGGTACTCGAAGAGCCAGAATGTTAGTCGCGAGGGACTTCGGACTAGGAGCCCTTTTGAGCAGACTTCTCCCCACTACACGTCGGATGATGGGAAGGATCGTTTGGATATAAAGAATGGCTGTGGGTTCTCCTTCTGGAAGACGATGATGACTCTCTGGAGTGATAATCTCTATCACTGCTTGTGTCCCTGTCTCGCAGTTTGCTCGATCCTGAGTCTCGACCGGAATGGTAAATGATGGAGGATCCGCGAAGGCGGTCAATGCCATGTGTATGCCCCATTTCACCTGCGCATAAAGTCAAATGAGGATGAGTTAGTGGGAGTCGCACGATGAATGGAATTCAAGTGCATGGTGGAGTGTAAGTGTTTATGTGTGTCCTAGCGCATCCCCCCCAACGGACCAGTGTTTTTCTCTTTACTCATTGGAGTTTTCTCTCCTTGATGATGAGTCTGAGCGCCTTCATCGCTTCTCACAGGAGAATTAAATCCCATAGCCTCGGGGTTATTGAAGCCATAATTCAGTATATCGTCAGGGATGGTTAAGTCAGATAGGCCCTTTAATGAGCCATTTAAGTTTTGGGAAGATGACTTTTTCTCGATCAGAGTTATCGTGACCTTTGAAGTTCCGCTGACTTTCCTCTTTTTCAGCTTATAAGCTAGACCCTTTTTCTTTTTCGAGGGAGATGGTGGTTGATCAACGCCGATTGCGTCGGTTACCGGCGCTGGCCTAGGACTTATGTTCTCATCAGTTTTTTCAATATCGCCTTCCTCGGTAGTATCGCGAGCCCCTTCAGCATGGGGCACCGAAGGTCCAGCTTGTTCTTTGCTTGTTTTCGCAGTCGTTCTTGCTATTGTGGCACCACTTGGAAGGCTAGTCTGGCGGCCCTCTCTTAGTAATCTGAACTTCGAGAGCAGTTCGTTGGTAATTACAGATTTAATGTCCCGATCTCCCATGGGAGTAGCTCGAATGGCTTTGAAGGCCTCAGAATACCTGGCACCTACGGGTCATGGGCAGATACCTGTAAGAGTTGAAAGAAGTTCAGAAAAGGTGCACTCCAAGCCTTAGGACAAAGATTGGGATAAAGATGAGACTTACGTCCTTCTAGCCACCTTCTCGCAAAGCCAGGAGGACAGCGTACATAGAACCACTCTTGTTTAAATAGAGAAAACTTGTTCCATGCGCTTATCAGGACTTGGCATTTGGGACGTAGCATGAGGAATATGTAGGATGGACTGTCGGTACGTCTCTTGAAGCGGTAAATATAAAAGATATATTCGGGAGTTGGGGGTCTGAGTAAGACGCTCATGAAAAGAATGCATGTACCGTGAATAAATGCATGGCTATTGGGGTGTAGTTGTGCTGGAGTAATCCCTTTATATTGCAACACTCCACGGATGAATGAATTGAAAGGTGGCACACTTTCGGCCCAGCACATAAATTTGTTGCACACAGTATATCCGGCAGGGGGCAAGTGAGGCCGATCTTATGCCGAAGGAACCAGAACGTCTTCGAAGGGGATTACGTGGATAGAACATAATCGATGGAGAGAAGATTCGCCAATTTTCGAGGCTTTAGAGTCGATAGGGTCATCCAGAATGATGGCCCCATCTACAGCATCGGGAGTCAGGTCTATAACCATAATAGGTGGATCTAGGATGCCAGTTATGGGGGCTAACGATGGATTCAAAGTCCCCACTACCTCCTACCGAGAACTTGGCTTAGGCTTGTCAGAAACAGTAGCGGAGCTTGATTTTTTGGACATCTCCAAAAAGCGATTGGTGTGAATAGATACATGTTTAAGCGATACTTGAAAGATAATAGATATCAGATGTAACAACAAAGTATTTCCCCATGTTGTTTGTGAACTAGTGTGACGATTCAAGCAAAGAGTACAGGTAAATTAAAGTTCTAAAGAGAAATATAGCATGACGGAGCTTTGAGTTGTCATCTTTAGAGACCGTCATACTGACCGTCGCCAAAGTTTATCCGATGATCAGTAGTAGAAGTCATGGGATCAGACATTGGCATCATATATTGTGAAGGCTTTTACTTGCTTCTGTTGGGTTTAATTCGTGTTTACGGTTGTTAAAGATTTGAAATTGTTAGTCTGAATCAGGTCCGTATGTTTCTATGTTTTGGTTTTTGTCAGTCCATTGTTCTATGCTCGGGCGTGAGAATGTGTGGTCCAAATATATTCTATGTCTAAGATGAGGTAATTTTGATTGCCAATGTCGATCCCCATACCCAATATTGATCGTCTATCTAAGTCTATATACCGAGCCACGCTACCTTGCTCGGTACCTATCCACTCTCCTCCAAACTATAGAACGACCCTCTAAGTCTATGTCGACCCATTTGCTCTCCTCTCTCCCTCACTCTCATACGTTCTACCGACTGCCTTTCTAGATCATAACAACTGACCCACACGTTAACTATCCCTCTCTCCCTCATCACCGAACCAGCCTCACTAAGCTTATACTGACCCACTCCTCTAGGCTCGTACTGACCCACTTTCTTTCTCTCGATATCGAACCAGTTCCTCTAAAAAATTCCGAGCCTTATTCCCATCAAGGGTTTACCTAACTAGCCCTACTCCAAACACCTCCCGACTCCACTTCCTAACACTCCACACCGCCGACCTCAATGTTAGAGCTATACTATTTCCCTCAATAATCCTTAAATAAACTCCTAGCCTAAGGCACGGCCCATCTCCAATTCGTCCCCCTCATTTTCATTGATTCCTACTGGACCTAGCCCGAAGAAAGCCCATGAACTCGACTTCACACGAGACTCCTAGCTTAGGGAAATGAATCAAGTGAAAGGTTCATACCTATAAGTATGGATTGAAGCTTATAAGAACTGTTGGATTTAGGGCGAAGTTCGTTTGGGTTCGCTAGTAGTGGGAGTCGCGAGGTAGATGTCTTGGATTTGGAAGAAGGAATGGATGTTGGAGTGTTGGCTGAGGTTCGAGAAGAGGTAAGTCATAAGTTTTTATGAAAAAGTGAAAGGAAGAGGAAGGTGTGAGTTTTTATATGCAGTGAGGGGGAGGTGAACAGGCGTCTCCCTGATGACCCAGTCACCAAGCCTTAGCAGGTCGGCAGGGCAACCCACCGATCCAGCCCAGATAACCGATCGACTGGGTTGGCCTTCATATGCTGATCTACCCACTGATCTTTTAAAAAAATAATATATATATATATAATATAAAAAATAATTACAACCATAATAGAAAGAAATTTATTATTAGTAAAATAATGAGAACATGGATAATAAAGTGAAATGTACGTATAAGAATGTATACATCTATAATATTGATTGAGGGTGATAGTCTGGAAAGAAGATAGATGTTACCGGAAGGAGCGTGGATTTGGAAGATCTATCGTGGTTCAGCCTTTGAAAGGTTGTATACATTCAAATTTTGAAAAGTTGTATCAGGATTTTTACGAGTTTCTTCGGGATTCATTTAACGCATTCAAGCGACACGAAGCTTCATCAAAGGCCATTGAAAAGTGGCAGTCAGTTTCCATTCGGAATGGGCTAGCTTCTGAAAGAGGGAATTACTCGCTGATTCAAAGTGCGTCATGTTGATTCACAAAATGCACTTTAGGGGGCAAATGTTACCCGGCCTCTTGGCCAGGCTACGAGACGATAGTTGCAGAAGACATGATTGGACTCAGACGAGACTCGAGTCAAAAAAAGATTGGAAATATGAAGGATTGATGTAACTTGTTTGGGTCGTCTTGTATATGTGGATCGATAGGTAGCTATTATGGGAGAGTATGTGTGTGTCGGTATTCATGAATGGTTCGACCCATATACATGGTTCGGCACGTATGGGTCGGTAGAGGTGGTCCGGTAAGAGGAATGAAGGCTAGTATGGTTCCATCGTGCATGGCCCGGTGTACATGGCTCGGTCATGGTGCATAAGCCAAGGTGGTCCGGTCGTTCAAGGTTCGTAGCGCATGGCTCGGCCCGGGTTGCTCAGTATACGTCGATCGGTCGTGATTGGGGGAGCAATATGGATCAGTCATGCATGGTTCGGTATGTGTCACTCGGTCACACAAGGTTGGTCAGGGAGGATAAGACAAAGTGGTTCGGTATGTACGGTTTTGGCCTCAAGGGGATTGGAGCATATGGATCGGCCATACATGGTTCATCCATAGTGGTTCGGTCGGCAAAATAGGAGGTTTTGAGTAGGAAAAGAGATCGGCATGAGTGTAAGGACGAGTTGCTTCGGGAAAAGGTCGAGTTGCTTCGAGCACGATTGAGGTCTACTCCGAGTCAACACCTAGGGGATTCATGGTCGGCGTATGTGGATCGGTAGTTGTGTTTCGGCTTGTCTGGATCAGTCAGCCTGAATCAGCACTTGTGGACCGAGCTACCTTGGTCGTGGGCCTGCCCAGGGGATCCAACCTATCTTCATCTATAAATAGAGGGGCATGGGTATAGTTGAGGGGACCTTTTTTCGAGAACTCCAGGAAGACTCTGCCATTTTCGATACTCGCTTCTTTCCTATTCAAATTTGTATTCAAGTTTTTTGTTTTCGGATTGTATCTATACTCAAGTGATTGGAAAAGTAATAAAGTGGACATAGGCAATTACGCTGAACCACTATAAAGCTGGTGTTCTCATTTTTGTTGTTCTTTTTGCAGTCAATTACGTTATTTCTCTGCTTTAATTTACTTTCTTCATTAATTTCTCTACACAATTCTATTCAAGGGTGTTAGTGACCAATTTTGGTGCTAACAGAAAGTGAACGTGTATGAGATACATGGCCAAGGGTTTAGGGTATAAGAATGGCCTCTTTCATATTTTACCCCTCCTCTATTTCATTTTAACTCTTATTTTAATTCATTGGTTAAATGGCACGGCAACCCCTTAGTAAAATTAAATCTCAATCCCCTAATCAACACATTATTTTATTTTATTTAACTAATTAAATATCCTAAATAGTGTTACCAAAAATATGGGGTGTTATAGAGATATCAGAGGCGGCGGACGTCATGGTAGTGGGGCGGCTTGGTACAGATTTCGATGGTGATTGTGGCTATGGTATCTGATTTGGCAACATTGGCTGGAGTACGGCATGATGATGATGGGAAGTTGCGTTTGAAGGTTGGGTCTATATTGGATATGAACTCCTGTAGCACGAACATGAATGATATTAAATAATAATAATATATGTATTAATTATTAATCAAATAATTTCTTAACTTCAAACATTTATAATTCTTAATCAAATAGTATATCGTTTGCTGTGTTTTGACACACTTCTAAAAATTTCCTTACTATAGTTTCATTATACGTTGTTCGATACGATGATAGTCTACTGAGATAATTTGTTCCTCGATAGAAAATCTCTTATGATTGGGCGATAGTGGGTTGAGACATCTTATTCCTCAGTAGCGAGTCATTTACAATTTTGCGATAGTGGGCTGAGGCATTGCATTCCTCGGTAGCGAGTTGTTTATGGTTTGATGATAGTGGGCTGAGAATAGAGTTCCTATGTAGCGAGTAGTCCATAGTTTTGGCGACAGTAGGCTGGGACATTGAATTCCCCAGTAACGAGTAACTTACGATTTGGCGATAGTAGACTGGGATATATAGTTCCTCAGTAGCGAGTCGCTTACATTTTCAGTGAAAACTAGTTTTGGATTTTGGGCTTGATCGTGTTGTAGTTGGTCATGGGCATATGAGTTGCGACTTTTGGTTTTATCGAGTATATATGATTAGATGTGGGTTAGTTCTAGTGAGACAATATCCATGATATTATATTTTGTTTAGCTGACTTGTTGAGGTTAACTATGGTTTTCGAGCATAAGTGTTGTTTTACTAGCTTTTTAATATTATTCACTTATATGATGCGTTTCACCCACTAGACATATGTCTGACCCGTCTATCATTTCCTTTTTTAGTTATACTCTGATAGGTCGATAGAGAGGACTGGTAGTGACTTGTAGGTGCAATGGTGTGATGGAGAAGTGCATTTTTTACTATTAGCTACTACTATTTTATTCCATTTATTCCCAGACATTATACTGTTTCCATTATCAGTATAAAGAGAGATGTTATAGTTGGAATTTAATTGATTCTGTATTTGTCATATTTTTTGGGAATTTATTACTTATTACTATTATATTTTATTATTCCTTCCGTTGTGATTTCCAGAAAGTATAGATTATTGTAGATAGCTCTGTGATCATTTTATATATTTTATCTAAAAATGATCCGCATTTTGTGAGGTTTGTGATGTCCGTCTCGTTTTATACGTGAATCGGTGCATTCTAGATGGTAGGTTGTTACATAAGTAACAATAGAGACAAACAATGACTTTAATAATCAAACTAACTAAAAGTGGAACTTATTAGAAGAGAGCTCATGATGAACAACTCAAATTCTCTCCTCGAGCTTCATTATACTTCTATCCAAACCTCTTCCTTGCCATACTTGGAAAACCTTCATTTCTCATTTTTATTCCATACCATATAATCCTAAGGTGTGGGTACACCTACGGAGTATTTTAGACTGCACTCAAACATGCTGACTTCCCCAGTCTCTATACAATTGGGAGACGCCCAACAACTTATGGTGCTTATTCTCCCATATAACATATCTCAATAGTGAGTCCTTCACCCATCTAGCTACCCACTATGAACTCTTTATGTATACCTATCCTATATGGTTTTCATCCCATAGCATAACACTGAGGTGTCTCTAAACATATAATATCCAAATTTAGCTTAGAATTAAATAAACTACACTACTGGCATATTTCCATCGGCAAACGTGCTTTGCCACCTGCTTCTTCATCCTCGACCGTGGAAACCCAATTCATATCATTTGGCATACCTCACTAAATTCCTTCTTTAAGTTCATAGGCACAACAACACGATAACGGATGATGTCTTACCTTTAAGTAGACTAGCATTTAGGATTCATGGATGAACCCCATACTCTATCACTATTTAATTACAAACATCACAAATGGATGATGCCTTAATTTCGATGAACACAATATTACTATAATGAAATCGTAGACCAGGTTGTGCTCTTTTCACATATTTTTACATATATCGGGCATTAAAAAAATAAGTTATATACAAATGGTTACTGTGACGACCCGAAAATTTTAGATATTTGAAATTGGGATGTTTAATTGAATTTAAATATTTAAAAGGTTAATTTTAACCTAAATTTCAAATATCTCTATTTATTGGACAATTTAATTATTGGACTAAACAATTGGAAATAGGGTAAAATAGAGAATCTTGAGTTTTGAGCTTGTTAAAAATAATTTAAAGGCTCAGAAAATTTATATTGGTAATACTGAAGATAATAGAACTTTCAAAATTGAATTTCAAAGTGTTTTGTTTAGTTTTTAAATTGTATCGTTTAAATTGAATTTAAAAATAGCCTTCCGAGGCACAGTCTCGGAATTCGACGGAACCAGTCCTGTTGGATCCGTAATATTGTATTATTACCGGATTTCAATTTTCGTAGTGTTCGGAGTTGTGTGTGGCCGTACGATATACAAACGTGCTTAAATCTATATTGAAATTTAAATATATTTCACATCAGCTTTCCCCTTTTCACCTCAACGTCACTGTACAAAAAAATATCTTCCACGCTAAGCAGCTACTTCACGAAATCTCTTTCCACCTTTTTGTTCTTAAGTCGTCCAACATTTCTAAAGGCAGGAAATAAAAAAAAAATACGAAGCAAATAAAATATCTGCCCTCAATTTTTCAACCGCGTCCCCCTTCTTCCTTCTTTCCCTCTAAGTCGAAACAGAATTGATCGCGATCTTATGCGATGAAGTCGCGATGGCTATGCGAGACTAGGGTGCAATGCTTTGAAGGAGGTAGACGATGCGAACGATTTAGCTCGCGAGCTTCTCGGGTTTAGATGTTGGGAAGGAGATTGGTGAGGTCGGCTGTCGTTTTCGTGGATGGGAGGTGTGTCAGGGATGGCTCACGGCGGTATCGAAAGCGAGTTCGATGTCGACCCCTTGTTTGGACTCGCACGCGAAACGATGGGAGGGACGTCTCTCGATTTAGGGTTTGCTTGGTTGAGGCATCAACGAGGGTGAGCTCGTTCGTGAGCAGCGGCAGTGAGGTATATCTGCGATTTCACTTGCTGTTTTTCAAAATTTAACATATATATACTTACACACATATTTTAATATGTATTGGAAAATGGTAAATAAATATATCTGAATAAGATTTTGGAAATATAGAAATTTTAAAAATGTGAAATTTTATATAAAATTAGATTTTTGAAATCAATAAATTATTTTTATACATGTAGTTCAAAAGATGAAAAGATACATATATACCATTTTTATTTGCTAGTTTAATTTTAAAAATAATGGAGATTAATTCGTTTAATGAACTTATTTAATTATCTTAGTTACTAAAGATTTCAATGGAAAAAAAATTAGTTTAAATCAAATTATAAGATAAAATTTAATAAGTAATAGCGATTAATTGTTTGATTAAATCAAATAGTAATAAATCGTGAATTGTATATACAAGGTCAAAATGGCGAAGGAAGCAAGCTAATTTGGATGGATTGTAAAACTAGGGTCAAAGGTGAGTTAATCTCACTCAGTTGAATTTAAATTTAAATGGTTAAATTTAAATAATTGATTGAATGGGTGAATTGATTTGGATGTGCTATATTATATATAGTAGTATATAGCAATATATACATATTGGCATATGTATATATTGGAATTGTTGATATTCCCGCATTGTATAGCGGATGAGACCCTATGCGCCGCATAATAGCGGATGATTTATATAAATCCCATATACCGCGATATTCTACCTTGAAGTGGAATTGGTATTTTATATTGTGCTAACGTCTGTGGATGCAGGGAAACAGGTTGGAGGGATCCAACTGGATTCCTCAAAATTATTAGATTATTAAATATTCTGTGTTCTGAATATTTGATATCATGTGATGATTTTATATTGGATGATGTGGTTGATTTGGATTGTCCAGTATAATAAATTATAAAATCTATGGAATTGAATTTTTGAAAAGAAATAAAGGAATAAAAGTTTAAGTAAAATAATTCGAGGAATTGGGATAAAATTTATAACGAATTGAAACAAAAATAAGGTGATTTGGAATTTTAACAAATATGAAATAAGGGGATTTTGAATCTACAAGGGATAATAAATTTTATACTTAAGTGATATTATTTTAAGAATAAAAGAAGTTATTTTTGAAATTAAGGATTAAAGTTAATTAAAGATTAAATAAGGAGTTTTGGAAATCTGTAACTGATATTGGTAAAAAGGGGTTTAACTCGTAATAAGGAATAAAAATCTAAAGGTTAATGTATTTTGGAATAAATGAAGTAGCAAAGGAAATTTATTTCAAAGTAAGTAGAGTAAATTGGGAAATCAATTGGAAATTGATTTAGTTGTTTAAAATTGGAATTTTAGAAGAGAAATGAGATTTTGGAATTTATAAACTGGGTTTATAAAGTAAAATAAAATATCAGTGGATATTAGAAAATATAAATTCAAGGTGGGAATTTATAAAGGGATGTGAATTGGTTTAAAAATAAATGTTGATTTATTTTTAAAAGATGGAAATGAGAAGTGTATTTCTCTGGATAGCCAAGTACGTTTTCAAAGAAATTTTTAATATAAGTTAAAAGTTCTAATTGTGTTTTTAAAAGCATATTTTAGAAAATCTATTATTTCTAAATGTTAAAGCCTAAAGTAGTATTTTCAAAAATATATTATTGTAGTAATTATATAAAAGTGATTTGGTATTATGTTTTAAAAAGAGAAATTTAGTTTATATTTGAAAAGTGGTTTCATTTTAAATATTCCTTAAGTATATATTTTGTTAAGGTATTAAAGTAGTTTTTAAATTTCAATATTATAAAGTATATTTATAGTAAAGTGTTTTAAAATTATTTTAAAATCTAAAAGTATTTTGTACTTGGTGAATCAGTGGAAATAATTATTTGGGAAATGTATTCCGTAAGCGGAAACTGTTTGAAATGGTTTTCAAATGAACTTTGAAATTTGGAAATATATCTTGGAAAGATATTTGGGCAAATAAATAATGTGGGAAATTATTTATTGTGTGATGGTTGCTTGTGGATGTTTAATTGATAGTTAAATAACCGACTATCAATATTGGCCAAATGCGCTGATCGTTTCGAAGAGACCGGGATCGAGTTTCCGTATACCGGGATTCTAGGTCTGGAGACTCGAATACCACTTCGATTCGGTTTGTACGTTTCGTGTAACGTGTTCGGAGTTGAAGATGGAGCAGTGAAGTGCAAGGGCTAGTTGCTACTAATCCTGAGGATATTTCCAAAATGGATGTAGTAGGAATAGTGCCTTCGGTTTCGTTCGAACCCGGGACGGACTTATATGGACGAATGCTTTCGTGACATCGTCAGGTGGACGATGGGCATTCTAAGGGATATGTTCTATAAGGTATCGTTTAGCCTCAAGCCTCATCAACCGGGAATGACTGAAAATCAGGGGTTATGCAGCAAGGCTTCGTGGGTAGCCCCTACTTGAGAGTAAGGTCATCCATGTCTAGATGTCCCTTTTATTTCGGCTTAGTGTTGCGGTTGCTGATCACAACCGTGGGGTGATTTTATTTGGAATTATCCAGTAAGGGATGATTCCGGCCTTGTGTTGCAGGGGAGCGGGCGTACTCCTCGTTACTGTGATCTAGGCCACGTACTGTGACAGGTGGTACCCTAGTGCCTAGTCATTCGTTGGAAATCCATTCTCCCTACGTGCCTTGTACGGTATTTGTTTGTATACCTAGTATGCTGGAATTTAATCATGTAACAATTTCAGCTATTTTAATAAGTATTTGTGAATAGACACTATTATAATATCAGAGGATTTTTATAAAAAGTGTTTAGCTATCGTAAGGTAAAAACCCGACATGTTTATTTGTGGCGTGGTCTTACGAGACGCTTTTATTTTCAAAAGGATTTTTGAAACTTTAATAATCAATTGAGTGTGATTTTCTCACGCTGGTATTCCAGACTGACTCGGGTATTGTTTTATATGATGCTCGGGTCAGACCGAGTATTATAGGTTACAGGATATGATGCTGTGGATCTCAAGAGATGAGCTGGATGGCGAGACGTATCTCCCGTACTTGTTTATATATATATATTCCGCTGTGTTGATTGTTGTACTCTGTTGTATTGAGGACATGATATGGTTATTGTCCAGTTGTATGTTATGTGTTCTCTGGTGTATACTCTGATGCTATATTATATAAAACTGATATAGTTTTGATTTGTGTAAAGATCTGTTTTGTATATATTATATTTTATTCCGCTGCGATGTGAGATTCTGTTGTTGATTTTCTGTTTCTTCTTCTTCTACCTCTTCTTCTTTAACACAAATGGTCCGATTTTCCGGGACTGGAAAGTCGGGTCGTTACAGTTGGTATCAGAGCTTAGGCTAGCGATAACCTTGGCTCTGGTGGGAATTTTGAGAGCATTAATAGATATGAGCGCGTATTTGTTAGTGAATATAAAATGGTTTTGTATTGTGTTGACTTATCGGTTGAGTGTTTATGGATTCTGGTCGATGTGTGGGACGCCACAATATCGATAGGGGTTTCTAAACTCTTAAACAAGACAAACCGACACAGTATTGTTTTAAAGAAGGGTAAATGAAATAATTTTACCCAAATTATTTTTGTATAAAAAGGAAAGTTTTGTAAACTATTCTAGTTAATATATATATGGTTGTTTGGATGTTAGATGTGATAATATTGGATTATTATCATTATTATATGGAAACTTAACTAGAAATTGAAATTTATAACCAAAGTAAAGAATAAAATTTTATAATAAAATAAAATTTGAAATATAGATTATAAATGTAATTTATAAATTGGAATAAACTCCATATCCAAATGAGATAGTAATTTAAAATAGAATTCCAGAGAAAGGTTTAAATTTAATTGGATGGGTTGGAAATTTGGAATTTTTGAGAAAGGACTTAAAATTCCTTTGGATTTGAAAACGGTTTTCAAGGGTGTGGGAGAAATAGTAGTGATACTATTGTGGGAAAATATTTTAAATTGGATTCGAAGTCTGATGAAATTGGGTATTCAAAAATATTTGAAATGATTTAAAGTGATAAAAGCACTAAACTCTCTTTGGTCGCTGGAAAATAATTCCGATGATGATCGCGACATCATCGGTGTTCATTTTCGAGTTTCCAAAGAGAAATTGCTACCGAATTGTTTCAAATTGAAATTGTTGCGAACTGGGTTTGATTTAAGAATTCAAAAAGATAATGGAATTTACCAAAGGAGTTTGGATATAGTTGATTTCAAAAAGGGATTTTGAAATTTTGAAAATTTGTGTATACTCTGGAATCTTATTTTGGGATATTTATAGAATAATAATAATGAAAAATATATACTTGACTAAAATTTAATGTATAATCTGGAGTAAAGGGTAAAATGTGAATGGGAAAAAGTAGTCAAGATGGACTAAAAATAATTAATGTTTGGAAATAAAATTTATTTGTTAAATAATGAATTGGTGAATGAATAAATGGATCAACTATTGTACTTATAAAGTGAAGGTTATATTAATAAGAAGAAATTGGGAAATTGTAATTCGGGAATTAAAATTTAACTTAAGCAAATGAAAGTGAAGAAAATATATTTGAATTTAACTTGAAATAAGTTATATAAATTGAAATTGAAATTGAATTAAATTTGGATTGAATTGAATCAAAAGTCAGTTGTGTCATGAATGTTATTAAGTGGAATTAAATCTTTGCTTAGCAAAATCCAAAAATGGGGTGTAGCTAGGTTTAATTGGAAGTAAGCTAAAATAAATTGGATTGAAATAAATTCAGCTGGGTATAGATAATATTGAATGGAATAAAATTCTACTCAAACAAATAAATAACTTGAGTAAAATTTTGTGATGGTTATTTGATATATTGGTGGCTGAGTTTAATAAAATGGTTTGGAATCAAACTCTTTGGATATGGAAGAAATACAATGAAAGTTGTGAATAAATTTAACATGGAATAGGTTAAATGTAAATTTAGTTGGATTTAACCTAAATGGTTCTAAAGCAGAAGTAATCATTTATTCACATTGATATTTGTCGAATTGTATTAGAAAAGGGATCGTTTGAGGTAAAACGAGGTTAAATAAAATTCTATGAATTGATAGAAAGGAAATAAAATTGATTTTGGAATCAATTGTAGTAAATGTGAGTTAATATAAGCAATATAATTGATTTTTAAATCAATCGTAATAAATACGTATTCATTTGGATTAAAATGAATAGAATGTAAGTAATGAAGTGTAAACCATTTAAATGGAAGCATTTAATTTGTGTTGGGCCTAATAAATTCACTTATGGAAGTGTTTAGTGAATATTGCTTATGTTGTATGTGTTAGCTAATGAAATTAATTGAAATGATACCAAATTTTGGATATTTGTCACTAACCTGTTTAAATGGAGTTAGTACAGGTTTAGGTAAGCCGTATGGCTGGATTTGGCCGTGTGCATTTCTAAAATAAATCACCGCTTGCTTTGAAAATGCTAAAAATAAGGTACGTTTACGCAAAAATTCAAATAGAAGTTATGAACTGCATATATTGATATATTGTGATTTCCGGCCTGAGGCCGATGTATATATATATTTGTGCATCCTGCGATATCGCAGAAGTCCCTCCGTACAAAGGAGACTCTGCCAAAATTTTCCGTAAATTTTGGGAGTTAGAAAATTTTTGAAATTTTCATTAACGATTAATGATTTAAATTTGCTAAGAAAATAAAATTGAAACTGGATATTGAAATCTAATTCAAATATGAATGTAAAGTAAGTGAAATCGGAAGAACTAAAGAAAGAAAAGTTCATAAATAAATTTTAATTGAGATTTAAATTAATTTGTAAGTGTAACTGATTTAATATTCAAAGTGGAAGATAAATTGAATTCAAGTGGAATTGTAAAGACAAAAGTGAATAAAATTGAATATAAACTTCAAGAATGAAGTGAAATAAATCCAAGAAGTATATAAAATGTTTATCTTGAACTTAAGAAATGAATGGTGAAATTCTTAAGTAAATTTGGTACTGAAAAAAAAATAATTCTAGGTGAATAATTGAATAAAGATTTAAAATTGGAAGTTGTGAAATGGGATAAATTGTGGAAAGTGGATAACAATCAAAATGAATGTGAATAAAAAGGAAATTTATATAGTTGATAATCATTGGGCTAATTACGTAAGGTGTACGTATATTATTTTATTCGCATAGCTATGCGATCCAGAATTCGAGCACAGAATTTCGAGATAGTTTTATCGATCCGAATCAGGATTTTTCACTCGATTTTCGACGGCGAGCCTGGATATGGATTGTTGATTGATTCTGGTAATTTTCTATCATAGTTTGTGGCTATGCAAGGAGAATGACGGTTTCTGATCAAGAAACCAGATCTGAGTCCGCACTAGGAAGTCGGGTGGGCGATACTAGTTCAGAAGTGAAATTGTGTGATCGATTGAGCGATCGAATGTGATATTGCGTACGGATGATATATGTGCATCGTACGGGCTGAGTAAAACAAATATTGTAAATTTGTAAAGGAAAGTATAAAATGACTTTGGAATTGTGATTGAATACTATTGCTTAGTAGGATATGCAGGTGTATAAAAGCAATGGATAAATTGGGATTTTTGATTTTTTTGAAGATAAAATTTAATGGCCCGACAAAAGGTATATATTTGAATTTCTATATGAAATTTGATTGGGGTTTTGATCCAGCCACTTGGCCTTTTGTTTTCTTTTTGAGATTGGGAGGCCGTAGAGCCATTTTGTAGTTGTACCGAGCTAGCCGCGCAAAGGAGACGCTGGCAAAAATTTTCAAAAATTTAGAAAGATAGAAAATTTTGGAAAATTTTGATAATTCAAATTTGAATTCAAATTTAAATTTGAATGGATAAGTAGGTGGTATGGGTTGAACTTATGAATAAGTTTGGGAAGTTAAAAGATGGTTTGGGTATTGTTAAAACTGTTTGAATTTGGAAAATAGCTAACGGGATATGGGACATTCTTCATAACTAGTAATTTCGGGGACGAAATTCTTTTAAGGGGGGAGGAATGTGACGACCCGAAAATTTTAGATATTTGAAATTGGGATGTTTAATTGAATTTAAATATTTAAAAGGTTAATTTTAACCTAAATTTCAAATATCTCTATTTATTGGACAATTTAATTATTGGACTAAACAATTGGAAATAGGGTAAAATAGAGAATCTTGAGTTTTGAGCTTGTTAAAAATAATTTAAAGGCTCAGAAAATTTATATTGGTAATACTGAAGATAATAGAACTTTCAAAATTGAATTTCAAAGTGTTTTGTTTAGTTTTTAAATTGTATCGTTTAAATTGAATTTAAAAATAGCCTTCCGAGGCACAGTCTCGGAATTCGACGGAACCAATCCTGTTGGATCCGTAATATTGTATTATTACCGGATTTCAATTTTCGTAGTGTTCGGAGTTGTGTGTGGCCGTACGATATACAAACGTGCTTAAATCTATATTGAAATTTAAATATATTTCACATCAGCTTTCCCCTTTTCACCTCAACGTCACTGTACAAAAAAATATCTTCCACGCTAAGCAGCTACTTCACGAAATCTCTTTCCACCTTTTTGTTCTTAAGTCGTCCAACATTTCTAAAGGCAGGAAATAAAAAAATATACGAAGCAAATAAAATATCTGCCCTCAATTTTTCAACCGCGTCCCCCTTCTTCCTTCTTTCCCTCTAAGTCGAAACAGAATTGATCGCGATCTTATGCGATGAAGTCGCGATGGCTATGCGAGACTAGGGTGCAATGCTTTGAAGGAGGTAGACGATGCGAACGATTTAGCTCGCGAGCTTCTCGAGTTTAGATGTTGGGAAGGAGATTGGTGAGGTCGGCTGTGGTTTTCGTGGATGGGAGGTGTGTCAGGGATGGCTCACGGCGGTATCGAAAGCGAGTTCGATGTCGACCCCTTGTTTGGACTCGCACGCGAAACGATGGGAGGGACGTCTCTCGATTTAGGGTTTGCTTGGTTGAGGCATCAACGTGGGTGAGCTCGTTCGTGAGCAGCGGCAGTGAGGTATATCTGCGATTTCACTTGCTGTTTTTCAAAATTTAACATATATATACTTACACACATATTTTAATATGTATTGGAAAATGGTAAATAAATATATCTGAATAAGATTTTGGAAATATAGAAATTTTAAAAATGTGAAATTTTATATAAAATTAGATTTTTGAAATCAATAAATTATTTTTATACATGTAGTTCAAAAGATGAAAAGATACATATATACCATTTTTATTTGCTAGTTTAATTTTAAAAATAATGGAGATTAATTCGTTTAATGAACTTATTTAATTATCTTAGTTACTAAAGATTTCAATGGAAAAAAAAATTAGTTTAAATCAAATTATAAGATAAAATTTAATAAGTAATAGCGATTAATTGTTTGATTAAATCAAATAGTAATAAATCGTGAATTGTATATACAAGGTCAAAATGGCGAAGGAAGCAAGCTAATTTGGATGGATTGTAAAACTAGGGTCAAAGGTGAGTTAATCTCACTCAGTTGAATTTAAATTTAAATGGTTAAATTTAAATAATTGATTGAATGGGTGAATTGATTTGGATGTGCTATATTATATATAGTAGTATATAGCAATATATACATATTGGCATATGTATATATTGGAATTGTTGATATTCCCGCATTGTATAGCGGATGAGACCCTATGCGCCGCATAATAGCGGATGATTTATATAAATCCCATATACCGCGATATTCCACCTTGAAGTGGAATTGGTATTTTATATTGTGCTAACGTCTGTGGATGCAGGGAAACAGGTTGGAGGGATCCAACTGGATTCCTCAAAATTATTAGATTATTAAATATTCTGTGTTCTGAATATTTGATATCATGTGATGATTTTATATTGGATGATGTGGTTGATTTGGATTGTCCAGTATAATAAATTAAAAAATCTATGGAATTGAATTTTTGAAAAGAAATAAAGGAATAAAAGTTTAAGTAAAATAATTCGAGGAATTGGGATAAAATTTATAACGAATTGAAATAAAAATAAGGTGATTTGGAATTTTAACAAATATGAAATAAGGGGATTTTGAATCTACAAGGGATAATAAATTTTATACTTAAGTGATATTATTTGAAGAATAAAAGAAGTTATTTTTGAAATTAAGGATTAAAGTTAATTAAAGAATAAATAAGGAGTTTTGGAAATCTGTAATTGATATTGGTAAAAAGGGGTTTAACTCGTAATAAGGAATAAAAATCTAAAGGTTAATGTATTTGGAATAAATGAAGTAGCAAAGGAAATTTATTTCAAAGTAAGTAGAGTAAATTGGGAAATCAATTGGAAATTGATTTAGTTGTTTAAAATTGGAATTTTAGAAGAGAAATGAGATTTTGGAATTTATAAACTGGGTTTATAAAGTAAAATAAAATATCAGTGGATATTAGAAAATATAAATTCAAGGTGGGAATTTATAAAGGGATGTGAATTGGTTTAAAAATAAATGTTGATTTATTTTTAAAAGATGGAAATGAGAAGTGTATTTCTCTGGATAGCCAAGTACGTTTTCAAAGAAATTTTTAATATAAGTTAAAAGTTCTAATTGTGTTTTTAAAAGCATATTTTAGAAAATCTATTATTTCTAAATGTTAAAGCCTAAAGTAGTATTTTCAAAAATATATTATTGTAGTAATTATATAAAAGTGATTTGGTATTATGTTTTAAAAAGAGAAATTTAGTTTATATTTGAAAAGTGGTTTCATTTTAAATATTCCTTAAGTATATATTTTGTTAAGGTATTAAAGTAGTTTTTAAATTTCAATATTATAAAGTATATTTATAGTAAAGTGTTTTAAAATTATTTTAAAATCTAAAAGTATTTTGTACTTGGTGATTTAGTGGAAATAATTATTTGGGAAATGTATTCCGTAAGCGGAAACTGTTTGACATGGTTTTCAAATGAGCTTTGAAATTTGGAAATATATCTTGGAAAGATATTTGGGCAAATAAATAATGTGGGAAATTATTTATTGTGTGATGGTTGCTTATGGATGTTTAATTGATAGTTAAATAACCGACTATCAATATTGGCCAAATGCGCTGATCGTTTCGAAGAGACCGGGATCGAGTTTCCGTATACCGGGATTCTAGGTCTGGAGACTCGAATACCACTTCGATTCGGTTTGTACATTTCGTGTAACGTGTTCGGAGTTGAAGATGGAGCAGTGAAGTGCAAGGGCTAGTCGCTACTAATCCTGAGGATATTTCCAAAATGGATGTAGTAGGAATAGTGCCTTCGGTTCCGTTCGAACCCGGGACGGACTTATATGGACGAATGCTTTCGTGACATCGTCAGGTGGACGATGGGCATTCTAAGGGATATGTTCTATAAGGTATCGTTTAGCCTCAAGCCTCATCAACCGGGAATGACTGAAAATCAGGGGTTATGCAGCAAGGCTTCGTGGGTAGCCCCTACTTGAGAGTAAGGTCATCCCTGTCTAGATGTCCCTTTTATTTCGGCTTAGTGTTGCGGTTGCTGATCACAACCGTGGGGTGATTTTATTTGGAATTATCCAGTAAGGGATGATTCCGGCCTTGTGTTGCAGGGGAGCGGGCGTACTCCTCGGTACTGTGATCTAGGCCACGTACTGTGACAGGTGGTACCCCAGTGCCTAGTCATTCGTTGGAAATCCATTCTCCCTACGTGCCTTGTACGGTATTTGTTTGTATACCTAGTATGCTGGAATTTAATCATGTAACAATTTCAGCTATTTTAATAAGTATTTGTGAATAGACACTATTATAATATCAGAGGATTTTTATAAAAAGTGTTTAGCTATCGTAAGGTAAAAACCCGACATGTTTATTTGTGGCGTGGTCTTACGAGACGCTTTTATTTTCAAAAGGATTTTTGAAACTTTAATAATCAATTGAGTGTGATTTTCTCACGCTGGTATTCCAGACTGACTCGGGTATTGTTTTATATGATGCTCGGGTCAGACCGAGTATTATAGGTTACAGGATATGATGCTGTGGATCTCAGGAGATGAGCTGGATGGCGAGACGTATCTCCCGTACTTGTTTATATATATATATTCCGCTGTGTTGATTGTTGTACTCTGTTGTATTGAGGACATGATATGGTTATTGTCCAGTTGTATGTTATGTGTTCTCTGGTGTATACTCTGATGCTATATTATATAAAACTGATATAGTTTTGATTTGTGTAAAGATCTGTTTTGTATATATTATATTTTATTCCGCTGCGATGTGAGATTCTGTTGTTGATTTTCTGTTTCTTCTTCTTCTACCTCTTCTTCTTTAACACAAATGGTCCGATTTTCCGGGACTGGAAAGTCGGGTCGTTACAGTTACTATTTCAGGAAATTGACTTAATATGATAGTTTTTTTGTAACACCTCATAATTTGTCGTTGGTTATTTAACTAGTTAGTTAGTTAGTTAATTAATTAGGCTCCAAAAATGGAATTTTTCCAAATGATGGAATTTGACCACAAAACTTGGACCATTGTATTTGTGGAGAAATTCTGAGCAACTTTCATATTTGGAGTCTTGCGATTGGTGTCCAAACGAAAAAGTTACGGACGAAAAACAAATTTGGAACGAAAATAAATAAATAAATAAGAAAAATTAACTAAATTAACCCAGGCTCACAGGTCAACCCACCATCATGGGAAGTCGACCAGGGGCGATCGACCCCTATGTAGGGGCGGTCCACCATTTCTTGTATGGCGGCTAGGGTTAGCCTAGGCCCGACATTAAGGATTTAATATATTTCGATCTAACAGTTTAGGTTAATTCCTACACCTATAAATTTCGGCCTAACCCTCCCTTCTCGTCTCAAATTTTTCTGGAGGTAATAGCGAAGCTCTACCTTTTCTTATTCTCCACTTTCTTTCTAAATTATAAAAATAAGATATTTATATCTATATTCATACAAATTGGAGAAGAATAGAAATCTAACAAAAAGGAGAAGAGAAGAGAATCAACTGTACGTGTATTTGAGGTAATTTATATATTTTGTATATTTGTATCTATTTTCTCTCCTAATCCAAATTCTCTTCGCAGATCTGTAATTCTAATGTATGCATATACTATTTTTATATATATTTCTTGGATTAAAAAGGATTTGAAGATGAATTTAAGGTTCTACTTCAGATCTGGAGATTTGGATTGCTTTTAAAAGGTGAGTGGGAAATTTTATAGATTGTTATAATATGAAAATTATTATGTTAGTGTTTATTTGATTATTATGCCTAACTAGATAACTGTATTTGAGTTGTAGGCAACAAATTGAATATAATTTGAATATAATAAATATAGCCTACATATTCTTGTTTATGAATTGATTTATAATTGTTTACAATCTGATCTGGAATTCAGTCCCAAAAGTATGAATTTAGAATATTGATTTGAATGAAATTGATTCCAGATCTAAAAATGAGTTGTATAATAATGTTATGAATTTGGATTATTACCCTAATCTTGTTGGAATGTAAACTTTTCTATGTTTGGAATTGTTGGAATTTAGATCCGTTTAATATTTGTAAATTAGTTTGATTTCTTTCCCTTTTAGAAAAATACACTGTTTGATCTAACAAGGAATTAATGCAAATAAAAAGAGAAAGAGATGTGTAAAGTATGGATTCATTGTAGTTTACACTATCTATTTCAGTAATAAAAAGAAATGATTATTCCTTGTAATTTCAAATGATGTAATCTTTTATATTTTAAAGTTAAATCTTTGGTTTTAGACTAATTTATGGAAATTATAGCAGATAATATTTTTAGATATGATTCCAGCAATTGAACGTGAAAAATGATATTTTAATGAAGATATATAACTATAACATATTCGATAAAAGTAAATATGCGTACGTAATTTTCTTCGCTTGTAATAATTAAATAAAACTTAGCTAATAATGACGCTTACATATAATATTCGCATTTAGGATAATTAATTAATCGGAAAGGAAGTTAAAAGTTTGTAACTCCAATAAATGGAAAATAAATGGTAATAAATATGGGAGTTGCAATAATTTGATAGGATAAATGGATTAATAGAACTGATAGATAAAGAAGTTGAATTAAACTATGGAATAGTTAAAAAAGATTACTAATTTGAAATTAGTAATCATACATAAATGTCTTAGGAGATGTGTATTAGGATTTTATGGACAAATTGGCATTTATGAGCATTAAAAGGGGATTTATGGGTAGATAAGCATTTAAGGTAAATCTTATTGCCTTAAATAAAAAGGGAATTTGTAAGCTAAGTCCAATGTCTACCTAAGATAATATAAGTAAAGACTTAGGATGGTTAAGTAGACTTAGTAGGTTAGTGATGCAAAGTCAGTAGAGCCACTCGACAAAAGACTGCCCTTCACTTTGAGGCTACCAGTAGTCGGTTGCACTTACTACTAATGTGAGATATCAGTAATCCTAGGACACATGACGACATGAGAGATTGGAGCTGCTTTCTTAATTGAAATGTGTTAAATGGTCCAAATTTGGAATTAGAAGTGGTGAGTGATATCTCCATAAGGGTTGCGCTTCTGGTTTGAGGTATTAAGTGGTTGTAGGTCTGCCTCTCTCCTAGAATGAAGTATTAAGTAACCTAGCGAGATTCCAAATAAATAAGGATGTCTCTAAAAGGGTTTACTTCAGTGTTGAGGTAACTGAAAGAAGTAACCTAATGAGATTCCATATTTGTAATTAAGAAGTATAGTGGATATCTCGGGAAGGGTTCGCTTCAGACTTGAGGTATTAAGTGACTGATCTAAGGGTTCGCCTCTCTCCTAAAAAGAAATATTAAGTAATCTAGTGAGATTCCAAGCGATGTTAGCTAGATAGTACCAGTGAGGAGTCCACCTTGGGGTTAGGTATTAAATAATAAATGCCTACCTATAAATAGGTGTTAATTTGTCAAGGGTCTGCCTAATCCTTATTAGTGAGGTATTAAGTGGCTTGAGTACAGTCTCTCATATTGTAATGATAGTACCGGTGAGGAGTCTGCTTGAGGATAGGTATTAAGTGACAGAGGATCTGGCTAGAATATAGGTATTAAATGGTTAGAAGTTCGCCTAGTCCTTTTTAAAGATATTAAGTGGCTTGGGTATTATCTCTTACATGGCTATGATTTTATTAGCGATAGATGCGGTAATAGTTGGACATTAAATGTCGAAAGCCTTAAATAGTTGTTAGGGGTCTTTATAGCTAGGACCCACCGACCATTGACAACATTGTTAGAAAACACCTTGGGAACAAGTCTTAAATGATGGGGTCTATCTTGATTAAGGTCTTAAATGACAGAGTCTGCTTATATCTCTTTTAAAAGTATTTTGTGGTGATTATAGAAGCCCGCTTCATATTTAGAAGTATTAAGTGGCAAATGGGTTTGGAAGTATTGGGTGGTTGATAAAGCTTTGTCAGTATTTTGTACCTTGGCAATGGGTAGGTGAGTAATCTTGTGTGCAATGAAAGGTTAGATTAGAATTGCTAACTTTAATAGAAATAGCAGTTAAATAGAAACCAATCAGTATGAATTTATGTCATGGACAGTTTATAGACTTTCCAGTCACCCGAACATTGTTCTGACCACCTCCTCATTACAACCCACATGATAGATTTAGAGGAACAGGTCATTGGAGCTGGATGTGTTTAGTTGTTGGAGAAGCCTTCTTTTCTCTCATGCTCGATGTTGATGTGACAATCTGCTATCCAAGGAATACCATTAATTCCAAGGTAGTAGTCAGAATTAGTATTCTTATCCTATTATTGTTTCCGCTGTGAGTTTCGATTTCTATCAATCTCTGATAATGCTCATGCTTATTTGCAGGCACCAAATCCAACGATCTGTGCTTTGATGGACATGGGTTTCGATTTTTTTTCAAAATTTAGGCCCATTGAGGTATGGGTTGCTACATCTTTTAAACCAAGGGATGATCGAAAATAACTAATCTTACCTTGTAACATCCCCCAGTTGAAGGCCCAAAACTAACGGCTATGGATGCTGCGGCCATTCATAATTATTAATCCTCGGCGACAAATACGGTAATATTAGGTACATTGATATAATATAAATACATGGATATGGAAAAAATTTAAAATCATTAGATAACTTTCACATTCCATTTCAAATCATTTGAAATTCATTACATAATCCCACAATCGTTAACCACGTTCGAAAAAAATATAATTATTACAACATATGCCAAGAGCGACATATGAAGATGCCCCATTGGATGATTAGAGTATATAACTAGGCAAGTAAACAACTTTGCCTTTACAACAAAACACGGCGGAATAAAAATAGAAAAGAACTCTAAATAGCTATCATGCCTCCTATAAGTCTCCGGAAACTTATTCGTCTGACGAGGTACCTGAAAACCTCAACTCTCAAACTACTCAAAGTTAATTGAGAACCCGAGAGTTTAAGGGGAAAACGTAAACTTCGAGTCGGTCATAAAGCCTGGTATGAATAATAATCTACCATCACAAACCATTTAGATATCTAGTGACACCATGCCACTTAGCGGAACGGGTTTTCCCCTCACTAGTATCGTTCAAAATTTTATAAAACCGTATACTGTGCTCCTGCATCCATAATGGTTAAAACATAGCAATTCAAATTATTATGACGATGTGCAAACCAGTAAATCAATTCTGGATTTCCTATCCCCATTCATTTGACTATCTGTCTCAATTATAGTTTCTAGGGTCACTATTAACTTATTAGTTTTCATGGGCTTACTAATAAACTATATAATGTTTATGGAGTCCCTGTCCAGTTTCATAGTTTTCATGTGATCACTAAGAACCTATTGGCCCCTGCCAATAACTTCATTGTTTCATAGGTTCTCCCTAAACCTATTAGCATCTCCAATAACTTCCCTCTTATCCTAGTTTTCATGGGTTGACTGGTAACCTATTGACTTCGTCAATAACTTAATCCAGATATATTTTTCATGGGTTCACTACAAACCTATTGAACCCTGATAATAAATCTTTCTAATCATAGTTTTCATGGGTTTACTATGAACCTATTGGCCCCTGCCAATAATTTTCCTAAACATAGTTTTCATGGGTTTACTATGATCATGTCTATCTGATAACATCTTTAATCGGTATTTTGGCATCCTGCATTATGGTCTATCTAACCTCCTGGATGCAATTCTACTCATTCAGGAGTTAACTTAATTTATTCACTACTACGTCAACCTAGCTGGTTATTTTGCCCTTTTTCCCAAAATACATTTATGGGTCCATATTAAAATGAATATATATATATATATATATTAGAAGAAGCAAACATAATAACATGATTACACCAACATCTGTGGTTTAATATCCTTGAAATCATTTTCATATAAAACATGGTTAATCCCTTTAACCTATTACTTTATCAAGAAAAGCTTCTTCAAAAACTTCATACTTAAAAGCCATTTTAAAACTCCTTATTATGCCATGGTTTTCCTTTAAAAATGAGATTGGGTTCTTTGTTTTGAAAACTAAGGTTTTTGAAACCTTAAACCTTTACTTTTGAAACCATTAGATAACCTCCTTTGAAAGCATTAAAAACTTCTTTTCAAAACACTAAGTAAATGCCTTTCGAAACACTTTAAATCTTCACTTTCAAAACTATCAAAATATACCTTTCGAAAGTATTAAAGTATTACTCATAACTCTTAGAAGCATAGCTTGGAAACAGTTGAAAGTACCCCTTTCAAAACCATTGGGTTTATCTTTAAAAATATCTTTTGGGTCAAAGTGAATACAAATGAAAGTACCCCTTTCAAAACCATTAATCTTCATGTAAAAATTGTTTGAGGAAAAATTTGATGGCTTCGGAACCATTCTTTCGAAAGCTCAAATCAAAGTAAGTCATTTGAAGGATAGCTTCGAAACCCCCTTTCGAAGCCATTGCCTTCAAAACCCTTGAACCCTTTCGAAGGCTTTAGGAAACAGCCTAATATATTTAATAAACAAAAACTACCTTTCGAAAGCATTGATGACTTCAATCCCTTCGAAAAGCATAGAGTCGGTAGAAGGGTTTCGACTAGGTCGAAACTACCCCTTTCGAAAGCATTAGTTTAAAATATGGCAACTCTTTCGAAAGCATCACATTAAACAAAAAGGCGGCAACCCCTTCGAAAGCTATTTAAAAGACCGTTTTGAAAGCATTGGTTTCGACTCCTTCGAAAGTATTTAGTAAAACAGGCAAGTGCATTTCTTTTGATAGTAAAACAAAGGTTTCGGCCCCATTGAAACCAGAGGTTTCGACACCATGCCTTCCACCTTTCTCTAATCCACTACGTACCAACATTGTGATACCTTGTGTATTAGTTTCGGCTTAGTTGGTTTCACCTGGTAGGTTTCGACTTGGTTGAAGGCGGAAGCATAAGGTTGAAAGGTGGCTTCTAAAAAAGGCGGAACATATTTTCTGAATAATGTCTGATTTAAAGCCATTTAAAGTGAATACTTTATAATTAACCTGCCTATTTGTAAACATTTGATTAGTTTCCATAACTTTTCAAATTCTTTACAAAAATAATTGCCGCGTAATTTCAGATCTAAACAAGGATCAATTTAACAAATAAGCCCTTCCATTAAGCAAAACCAATAAAATAATTAAGTCCTTCATCTAAAATAATTTTATTTACAAAGTAAAATACTTAGGAGAAATCCCCAAAAATCGTAGAAATTCACTTTCAATATGTTATCTAACATATAGAAATTTCAGACCCAAATTCTTCATAAAATAACCGAAATTAATTTCTAAACCCAATTATTCATATTTTCCTTTGAAAATTCATAATAAATTTTCCATGGCTTGGAAAATTATAAAAATTAAAACTCATCTCCAAAATCATATTCTACGTAACATATAATTTCCTCATGATATTCGAAATTCAATTTTAACGATTCTACCCTTAAAACTGTGTATAAACAATTATCAAACAATCTTGTTTAAATCAAACATGTTATAAATCCAAGCATATCATCAAAAATCATCATAATGGATTTAATCTTATACCCGAACATTAAATGATCATAAAAACAAAATAGAGATGGTTTAGATTATTATTCACCTTGATTAGGATAAGGACTTTGGGATTTGATTGAGATTAATTCTCCTTGCTTTGATTCCTTAGCTCTTGATTAATTTTCCGATTTTCTTCCTAAGTAATGGTCGGCTATGCTCTTTCTTTCCATACGTTTGTTTGTGTTTTGTAGAATGAACGTGATAATGGAAATGAAACGTGGGGTTTTAGGTATTAAGGAGTTACGGTGCACAATTCCTTATATGCCCTTGTGTTAATTAATCTCCTAATTAACATACAAAACACATTATAAGCCCATTCTTTAATTTATTAATTAAGCTCAGCTTCTAAGTATTTATTCAAATCTTAATCCCCTTATCACTCTAATATTCACATTATTCTATTTAATTTATTTAATTAAATCTCCTGAATAATGTTATTAAAAATTAGGGGTGTTACATACCTCTTAGTCAATTTTATTCAAAATCGTCGAGTGATGCATTTTTTTAAATCGCCTTCGTACCTTAGTATGTGCAAGTCAAGATATTTACTTCATGTCTTGAAATCATAGAAAATTGGAATAAAAAATAATGTTAACTCCACATGCTTGTGAAGACCTATAAACTAACATATGGCTATAGTACCTTTTGTACATCATCGTACTTCAAAACACTTTACCTAGGTAAGTATAGTTATTCTTTATCTATGACTGCCTCATTCGAGCAAATTCTATTAATTAACCTTTCAGGAAACTTTTCACTTAACTATGCTTTCATGTTTCTGACATCTTATATAAGCGTTACCCAGCCCTTAACATAAACATATATGTTAATTTCAAACAACATTTAATTACATATGTCTCAACAATTCATATTAACATATTTAAACTTGTTATTCTCTATTATCTCAAAATAGTATATTTTTTCAAGTCGATAATATACTTTAAAAAACATTTTTTTTAACATATTACTTTAAATTTCTCAAACACCACTATTTAGTCCAAAAATAGTAATTTTCCACAAATTTCCTTAAAAACAATATTATTGTTATTATCACTTTACATAGAAACAATAATGTTTATTTAAATCTCTCACAACCACTTTATTACAATATATCATTCAACAAGAACATCATTCTACATTAAATCCCAAGAATCCTTTTTATTGTTATTTATATCAAAATAGGTAATAATATATCCAATAATATTCATGGAAAATATCTCTTTATTATTATTATTATTATTATTATTATTCTCAATACCACTTATTTTTATTACTTAAATAATAATAATAATTATCCATAAACCCCGTATAACAGTTATATTATTATTTGCTCAAAATTTAGACCATCTTCTAAAAATCATATTATGCATTTAAATCCACCCTGCTTTATAAATAATACTAAAATCCCAATTCAAAATTTCCTAAAATTCATAACTAATAATCTCATTAGTTTTTAGTACAAATCCTTATGGATTTGAAATCCATAACATTCACTTCTAGCTAATCCTAAGCGCATTGGCAAATTAATTATCCTACGTAGTTCACCTAAACCTATGCAAATTCTATAGGTTGTGTAATTCTTTTCTAGCTCTAATCAAATTTCAATAAAATTGTCAATAACTTTTCAATTCAGTTTTTAAATCAAAATTGTTGGTCTCGGATCTTATACTTCGCACAATTTGTAAATTTGAGAACCATAAAATTCTCTGTTAATTTTAATATATATTTTAAAAAAAATCATCACACATTTTTTTCAAATAAAATTGTTTTAAATTCAACCTAATTTTTTTCAAAGAATTTTACATTGGGCATTTCATGTTTAGTCATTTCAAAAGAAATCATAACTCATATTTATTTCGATTTAATCATTTCATATCGGTTCATATGTCCTTAAATAAACAATTACTATACTTTCAAAATCCAAAGCTAGTTTTTTCAACAATTCTTAAAAATATAATTACCTTAAAACATTTAATTTTAAAAGCTCAACTCTTTATAGTTTGACCAATTCAATATAGACTATTCAAAATTAATTTCAAAATAAATTCAGTTATTTTTCTAAAATACTCATACTTCGTGTTTATAACCTTATTTCATACAAAACCAATTTACAATATAGATATATATAAGTCATATATCATTTTATTTATTAATCAGCTAATTTCCAACACCTTTAAATAAGTCATCATATATATGTACAAAAAATAATTTTGGGATTCATTTTTTTCTACTAACTATATTCATATCGGATTCAAAAATACTTTCCAAAATTTTTAATCATTTATTACTGTATACTTCCAAAAGTTTTATATCACAAACCCTCTAGTCTTCATTTTAAAATAAATACATTTTAAAATAGACAAAATTCCATAATTTTAGAATAATATATTTTTTCGATTCAGATTCCTCCCAAAGTGGTTCAAATTTGACTTAGAAAAATAAACGTATAGAACACACCATTTAAACTTTACCTTTATAAATTCTAAATTTTCACATAATTGTAAAGCAAGTGTAATATTTACAAAACTTCAAAAACAAAGGCTTTAATATGTTTATTGAAACTTTCCTTCATGAAATTTTTTTCACATTTAAAACTAAAATAAGGGATTATTATCTCAACATTTTAAACAAACGTCAACTTCTATATTTTCCCAAAATCTCAGTATTATTTCTAGCATTTTACGTGTAACGACCCACTATTTTGGACCATTCAAATCGACAATAAATCCACACATGTCGGACTTCAATAATTGAAAACAATAGATTGTAAATTTAAATTTGGAAAAACTCAACATATACGGTAAATAAAACAATCACAGATACAGAGTAATATAACAATAATGTAGCGGAATAGATAAATAGTAGTTCATGAAGCTACTATATAAACATCAGAGTTAGAAATAAAAATACAATAGAATATCTCAAATCAGTGAAGTCTCCAGTACAAATAGATGACCTCCCTGAATAAATCAACTAGAAAGCTGAAAGCTGAATCGATGGTTGGATCTCCAAACAAAGCTCCAAACTCCAAAGGTGAGTCTCAAATGCTGTATCACTCAATCTGACCCGAGCGTAAAGCAAAAACAAAACACTCGAGTCAGGATTAACATTCTTATATCAATAAATCCAACTCAAGTGAAATATCAACTGAAATACAAGTAACTTAAAGGATGTTTGGGATAACCATCCTCTAAGGATCCCTGGAACTATCTACAATGTAGAAATATACACTCTAACACCGTGGCCATTTCAAATAAATTTATACTTCGAAACCAAGATATCATTTTCATTTCAAATATATCTATTTTCCAAAATAATATATATAGGTTAAATAATTTATAAAGTAAAGTATTTATAATTTCCTCAAGTCTCACAAATCGATTCAAATCAACTCAAATTCCAAATTCAAATTTATTCAAAGCTCAATTCATCAATTCAATTCAGTTCTCAATAGACCATTTAAATTTCAATATATTTCAAAGCTTTAATATTCAACATTATCAAAGTTAAATTTAACAATTTCATATAGCTCTTGATTTAACTTCATTATTATTTAATCAGGGAGTATTCACTTAATAGATTCAATATCATTTACTAGCCTTAAATTACATTTTTACTAAATATTTCCTTAAATTTATTTAAACAAGAAATATTCATTAAATTACTTAAATCAAACTCAAGTTATAAATCATATCTTACATCCCAATTTCAATAAGTTTCCAATTGGTTTAATTAAATAAAATTCTTTATTGAATACAATTTCAACTAAATTCAAATTATCTTCCCAACCTTAACTTATTCAAATTATTACCAAAATCTATTTTGAAATATATATTTAAATACTTAACCATATTATATGTATTAAATCAATCTTAATTAAATTAAATATTGTTATTAAATCTATATATATCATTACCATTTATATATAATAATTTAAGAACCAACATTTATTGAAACCATATATTTCTTTCCAAAACCATGGAATTTATTTTCAAAATATTTATATATGGACCAACGGTGTCTGTATATAATTTCCTATCCTATGGTCAAGTGATACGAGTAGATATCATTTCGACCCATAAATCCTAAATTCAATCAAATGAAAATTGCTTGGGTCTATCATTTCAACCCATAACGATTTTCTCCTATTCTAAAGTCCGTTCGGGTATGTATGTTTTCAACCCATAGTGAATTCTATATTAACAGGGAACTTGCAGAGTGATAACAGATATGATAATAACATAGCAGGCATAAATCATCAATATTAATAACAGATAATGGTGTCAGATGTCACAGGTGAACAGATACAGATAATAGCATATATAACAATGTAAATAACTAACAGCAGCATATTTCAATTGACGTTTCAATTGAAATCAAATTTAATAAATATATGAACGTTAATCAGAGTGATTGCTCACCTTTCGAGGCTAGAGGAGTTTTGGCAAAGAATTTTGAGTTACGAAATCCAACGCAAAGCTAGATTGATCGCGAATTCGATGGAAAAACTGAAAGAAAAGGAATTGATGAAATCAAATTAGAACCGATCGATGAATATAATTGGTATAGATGAACAATATATACAAAATAAAAAAATCATATTTTAAATACAAACACATTTTAGTTTAAATATATATATATATATATATTTCAAAATCATTGTTTTTAAATTAACCACATATATTAAAAATCAAATATGTAATTAAAATAATATATATATATTCCAATCAGTATCATACACCGATACTTTGAAACCAACAATATATATGTATAACAAATATAAGCTGATATATATACTTACTTATATATACACTAAATATATTTATCTAAAATTTTGGAAATAATTGTATATACTTGCAGACTAATTGTTAAAACAACAACCATATGAATAACCAAACCCATACTCATGCGAGCTTGCATGTATAACTATATCTATGCTTAAATATATTCCTATTATATTATAAAGTTTATACAGATTTAATTATTACAGTATAGAATAACCCAACAGGTCATAGGAAAGTTAGTAGACCTTGCACACCTTATATTGTCTATACTTTATATATACAAAATTTTCAAAATCGATATGTTTCCAAAAATAAGAACAAAGACACAAATATATGCAGACCCAAACTTGTATCCTTAATATACAAAACAAACGAAAACTAAACCGTATAAATTATGTATAAACATACGTATATAACAATAAATAACATGCATATATGCCTTTTAAACTTTTATAAACTAACAGAATATACAAACTTACTTAATTATATATATTGGTATATAAATACAATTCTAACTATTTATTTCATAAATTTTCAAACTATAATTATTTTCAAAGAGGTATGTGAAACTTTGAATGAAGATGAGTTAGATACTAAAAGGAAACAAACAAGCATTCTGGTTAATCCATTTTTGGTGGCATTTTAATCATGCAAAAGAAATATGTTGAAAAAGTAAAGTATAGTATTTTCAATAACAGTATGCATAAATGTTTCGTTATAGGTAGTAACAAATATTCAATTAAATATTATAATATGATAAACATTACACTTTTTTAATAGTTATAGTAGTAGTATTTTTGCAAAATACTTTGTTGTCTTTGTTCCAAATAAAATAGTTGTGATAGTATTTAATACATTATAAACTAACAATGTTTAATAAAGTTCGGTATATAAAAAAAATCAACATCATTATACCACTAATATATAAACAGCAGATTACAAACTTATACTATACATGTATATAAACAAAACAGAAATCCAAACACATTATTTATCACATATAAGTATATAACCAATATATATAACATACGTATTTTATAAATAAACTATTATATAGATCCTGTAACATATATATGCAGAAGTGAAAGTAGTATACAAACAAGCTTATATAGGTTCATATAAACACACAGGTATAACTTACTACAAAGGAAAGAGGGGACAAAAAAGTGGACAGAGCTCAAGTACTATCAGAGATCGGTTACAAAGATGAGTTCTAGGCGGTGAGGGAGGTGATGGCTTCGGCGAGACTGGGAAGAAGGCGGTTGTGTGGTAGTGAGCAGGGCGGAAGTTTGATTATTGAGGTGGAGATGCGGGCTTGCATGCGTCCAGGCAAAGGGAGGGGAGAAAGAAATATGAGGAGAAGAAAAATGACAGCAACTTAAAAAAAACTTATGAAGGTAGAGGGAGGGGAGGAGAAATATGAGAAAGGAATATGAGCCGTTCAAAATTTAATGAATACCAAAAAAACATTTAATACGTTTAGACTTTCTAAACGGTGTTTTATGGCAAAGGCTGAAATTTAGTAAATATTGAATCTTATAATAAATGCTAGTTGCAGCCAATTTCCGTTTGAAATTTGGATGGACACCACTTTTAAAGTCTAAAAGTGGTACCGTTACAACGAACAGTATTTTGCTTCCGTCGCGTACCGGACCTCAAAATACAAAAATAAATATACAGCAGAGATCAGCACGACGAGACGATCAAAACGGTATACATATATCAGTGGTACGATCATCCGATCAAAAGTCGATAATCGGTACCGAAAATGCTGCTATTCCGTATGGAAAAATCCAAACGGAGCTAGAAACGTCCGAATTTCACGAAACGAACTTCGCAGTCTGATTCAAAGTGTTCCAAATAAATTTTCTCATGTTGGCATATGTAGGTTTTGAAATACTTTTAAATTCAACTGTTATTAACTTCAATATTATGAGATGAAAATTTACCAGTTGCTATATTAAAATAGACGTATTCCAAATAATAAATTTTTATTTTCAAAATCAATTGATAAAAATTTCACAAAATTTTTAGTTAAATAAAAATTTAAAACTATTAAAATTTGTCGGTCGTTACACTCTTCCCCACTCAAAACTTTCGTCCCCGAAAAGGAAGGAGGTAGGAGAATAGAAACAAGTCGAAAAGAAGATAGATTGAAAGACAAGGATAACCATTAATTTAAAACTATATAAATTATACTTGAAATGTTCATTTGAAAACATCATTTGCAATTCAATTATCATTAATACTTTAAGACCTTTCAAAACCTATTTGTAAAATTTCTTGCTTCCTTTATAAATACCATTTATATGTTTAAATAACACCTTTATAAATATATGAAAACTATTTGAAAACAATTATTTACATTATTACTTATATTTACAAATAAGCTAGTTGAAAACATTAAATCCATAATTCATAAATTTATTAATTTTTTTCTCAAGATATTTTTCAAATATTATTAATAAATCAATAATCATTTACTTTAAATATGTTATATTTAATTAATAACTTCTAAAATATTTATTACACTAAAATTTTCTATTAAACCATGTAATATATAAATAAACAATATTTAAAAAGGATATAGTCAACAAGGAAAAGGAGGAGGATTTGGAAAAACAGAATATAGGTGAATAAATAAAGCTGAGCAGATAAGGTAGATTCAAAAGAATAGTATCGGGCATGAATAATTAATTCAAACCATAAGAATTTCAATTTCAAATATTAATACAAAATTTCTTTGTTGGAAATACTTTTAAAATAAAATACCTTTATAATAAAATACTTTTATAACAAAACACTTTTATATCGAAACAAATTTTCCTTTCGAAAATACTTTTATAACTCGATGTCTTAACAAGTTTATCCTCGTTCCTGTAGACTCTAGCAGTGCGTTGATCAGGCACAAAGCTAGAATTCTCCAGGTACTTAGTAGACTTGTTTCAACACCCAGTGAAAATACTGGAAACTTTTAAAAAAAATAGATATAGAAAGTACAATCCAAACAAAAAAACAGACAAAACCTTTGTCAAACCATGGATCGTAGATACACAAAGGTTACGCCTGGATCCCCCAGGAAACATCCATATCCGTAAGCTTTCTCAGCCCTACGAATTACGCCATGATGACTAGTAGACCGCAGATACACAAAGGTTACGCCTGGATCCCCCAAGAAACATCCATATCCGTAAGCTTTCTCAGCCCTGCGGATTTTGCTACTAGTACGACCTACATAGATCACAGGATACACAATGATTACGCCTGAATCCCCTAGGAAACATCCGTACCCCTGGGCCACTCAGCCAGGTGAATTACGCTGTGCAGTCGCGCTTGTAAGACCATGGGTAACGCCATGGAATTCGATGGAAACTCGAGTATCATATCTGGAAAACCAAAAATCAGAGAAATATCGATAGAATGAATCCATAATGTGGCAACAAAGCGGATATCAAGCAGAAGGCACTTTCCATATCTTTACTTCGAAAATATGTATCATATAGTACCTTTTCAAATCACTTTCAAATATCATACTTATATAAAGTCCATTATATATAAGATTTCATTTTCAAATCAAATACTTTCCAAAATCAATAGTATATCAAATCACACTTATATAGACTTCAATTATATAAGATCTCACTTTTCAAATTGAGTACCTTTTCAAATCCATAGTTTTCGAATCAACATCATACTTATACAAACCAAATTTTTATATAAGTTCGATAAATCCCAAATCAGGTATTTAGTAACACAAGGTTCTCAAATTTCAATTCATTTTAATATCCATATAATTTTCAAAATCATATACACTTTCACCAAATTGTTCTTCCAAATCAAATATCTTCAGTTCCAAAGTTTCCAAAATAATAGGTTTGGAGAATAATCCAAGTTCCTAAATCAATATAATTTAAGTCAAACAATTCATTTCCAAAATCAATGGTTTCAAAATAATCTTATATTTACATTAGGTCCATCTTATATCAGAATCAAAATTTTCCAAAATCAATTACGCTATATGAAGAGCCATATGGGATTTGAACATCTTTGCTTTATAAAAGGTTTTGAATTTAGAATAGTTTTGTATATAAAATAGTTTGTAAAATAGTTTTGTAAATACAATAGTTTATAAAATAATTTGTATGTAAAATAGAATAAAATAGTTTGTTTAAGAAAAATAAAAGAAAAATAGTTTTGAAAAATGGTTTTAAATTGATAGTAGTTTTGCATAAAAGAAAATTTCCAATTAAATTACAAAGATATCCAACCCAACAACTTCCAATTTCAGCGTCAAAGTATACAATGATATTAGAATATAAGATGTACATACGTCATCATTTCGCAAAATCACATTCGATCGCTCGCTCGATCACACAAGTTCGCTTTCGAACTAGTATTGTCCATTCGACTTCCCTAATGCGGACTACGATATGGTTTCTCGACTAGAAGCCATCAGTCTCCTTGTATAGCCATATACTATGATAGAGAATTCTAAAATCGAGCCCAAAATCCATATCAAATATTCGCCATCAAGAATAAAATGAAAAATCCTAACACAAAATGGTGTAAATCACCTCGAACTTGTGTACTCAAACTGGGATCAAATTATTTATGCGAATAAAACAGCATATGTACAACTTATGTATCTATTCCAACTTGTTAAATATATAGTTTCATAAAGATGTTACTAAGTTAAAACATTTAAACTAAATTTTATTCAAAATATTTTGAAGACCAAATTCTTTTCAAAACATTTCAAATCTAAATTTCATATTAGAAAAATTCAAAATAGCCTTATTCATTTACTTAACAAAACAGTTTCAACTTATTTAAATCATATTACTACATACTTTAACATACATACCAAACTTATATACTTTATACTTTTTCAAAATTTCTTAGCTTTGAAAAGTTAACCTTGATTTGGAAGTGCTCGAACCTTCAAAATAGTTGAAGAAATCATTTTCAAATTCAAGAGTTGGAAATCAACAACAAATCAGTAAATCAATTTCAAAAGATAAGTTTCAAATCCGAAACTCAAGGACTGAACACCGGTTCATTTCAAATCATACTTCGAAATGTGGGAGTCAAAATTGGTTTCACAAAATCACTCGCATAGCAAAGCTATTAGAGTGGCCTTTCCCTCACTCTGAAACTCAAAAATCAATGTCGATGATGCGTGCACTCATCACCGAAATTATTTCTCAACGACATAAGTGAGTTCTGGACTTCTATTTTCTCGAAAACTTCTTTGAATTTTCTTCGAAATCATTGGAACTCATTTGAAGTCATTTGAAACGTTTCTTATTCGGAAAATACTTTCAAATCGTATTATCATATATTTTCAAAATCTTAAAACTAATTTTCAAAATTACCGGAGTTCAATTCCTCAAATTTCCAATTTGAAACCCGTCAGTTACAAATCATTTTTATATAAATCAATTTCTTATATAACTTTCAAAATTTCAAATCCTTTCGAAACATCAATTTCTCATTTTAAAAGGTATATAATCCTTATCGAAAACACTTTCACTTTAATATATAGACTAAAATCATACTTATCAAAATAATAATTTCGATATATAAGACAATTTCTAAAATACAAACAAACCCAATTTTCCAAAGGATGATTCAAGAATAGATTCCAAAACAAAGATAGATATTCAAATTATAGGGAGTTTAATCAAATAGAATTCTGATTCGAAGATAGGCTCGAACGAAGATGAGATAACTAAATTACAAAATACAAGATAGATATATTTTTATAAATCGCGGATGACCTTAGGGTCAACCGTGACTTCGAAATAAGATTGGAGCAGAATTCTAAGGCAAATCGACATTCGATTGCCAGAGATAGAATTCGTCATAACAAGAGATAATAGCATCTAAACCAAGGGATATATAAATCTCCGGTGAATCAATGTCAATTGTGTTAGTCCATGAGATGATGGTTTTGATGACAACAACCTTAAAATAGGTTTTAAAATATAAATACTAACATTACAAGTTTAGATGTATATGTATATGTAGGATCTAACCATGCAGGTATCAAGAATGAAGACTATACAGTATAGAGATTCAAGATATAGAGATAGAAGACTCATGAGTATCAAGATTATCAAGATTATCAAGAGTTCAAGAGTTCAAGGTTAAGTTTGTTTTATTAGGAATATTTGTTAAAACTCGTAGAAAAGAACTGGCATCTTAACATCCAATTTATTCGTGGAATGGAATCCACTTTGAGCCTGTTAAAGGGATGGAACCCTAAGTAGGATGGAACCTACGAAAATCTAGTGGGACATTGTTTTGTATCCACTAATTTTAATTCAAATGATTTTACAAAATTATCTTGTTTTCAAAATGATTTCAAAACTTTCCTTTTAAAAGATTCAAAACTCTCTATCCTGATTTTAAATAATTTTAGCCTCAAAACAATTTCAAAGTCAAATTACTCCTGATTTTAAATGTCTTTTCAAATAATATATTTAACTTTTAATATTTATACTTAGATTTAAATATAAAATTATAATTAAATTATATATATATTATTCTTTAAATTTACTTATGAATTTCAACTATATTCAAGTATATTTATAAAGTTTTAAATAGTTTTTATATAAGATAAATATTGTTTTTATAGAAATTCAAAATATTAATTTTGGCTGAGGGATGTCGACATGCCCCAAGGCACTATGTCGACATAGTGACAGTTGAAGTTCAAATTCAAATTTCAAAAGAAGTGTCTATTCGCCATAACTCTTCATGAATGGTCATGGCTGTTGATTTTCTATAAATAGAGGTCAGTTTCAACGAATTTTCAATCACTTTTTTCTGGTTTTCACTCCTCTTCATCTTCCACATTTCTTAATACAAAATCATACCATTACTATGCCTAAATCAACATCGAATCATACTCGATTACTTCTAGGTTGATTCTACATCACTATTTTTACAAGGTTCTCAGTGCTATTCAGAGTTATAGACTTCTTTGCAATATATTAGCGAGAAAAGGTGTGATTGTAGCCTTGGAAATCAATCAAGCGAGAAAAGGTGTGATTGTAGCCTTGGAAATCAATTGGGTGAAATTGTTGCCCTGAAAATCAAGTATCTCTACCCAGAGGATTGTCATTCTGGAGGGTGTACCTCGTAGCCTTGAAACCGAGGGTTGTAATTGTTGAATTGTTGTTGAAAGGAAATCCGTACTTGGTTGTGCGGGACTGGATGTAGGGTAACTCCGAACCAGTATAAAATCCGGTGTGTTCTTTCCTTTACTGCTTTTACTTTATATTTGCATCTGTGTTTGATTCTGTGTTCATATCTGTGTCTAATTAGTGTATACATTGTTAATAAAGTTAGATAAACTCAAAAAGATTAACAAATTTCTTAAAAAACTATTCACCCCCCTCTAGTGTTAATTCTAGCCTTAAGATCCTTAATCCGCATTTCTCACATTTAGTATCAGAGCTTTGTTTTCAAAAGTTTCATTATCTGAATTTTGAAAAATTTCAAAATGGCTACTAACACTAATACTGCTATTACCACCAACACTAGTTCATTTGTAGAAGGTCAGTCTACTACCAGACCACCACTTTTTAATGGCGTTAACTATGCATATTGGGCATGTAGGATGAAAATATATTTACACTCTGTAGGATTAGATACTTGGAATATCACACAAACTGAATATTCTGAACCCACAACTAATTTTGCACAGTGGACCACTGAGCAAAAGACTGTTGCACAAAATAACTCTAAGGCAATGAATATTCTGTTTTGTTCACTTGAAAGAAATGAATTTAATAGAGTGTCAGTTTGTAAGTCTGCATATGAAATCTGGAAAACTTTGCAAGTAACTCACGAAGGAACAAGCAAAGTTAAACAGACCAAAATTCCCATGCTCACAAATCAGTTTTAGTTATTTAAAATGAATACTAATGAGTCTATTTCAGATATATATAGTCGATTTCAAGATATTGTGCATTCTTTAATATCTTTGGGAAAGGAATTTTCGGAAGAAGATCAAGTCAGAAAAATTTTAAATTCTCTCACTCCAGAACGGGATCAAAAGACACTTGCAATTGAAGAGGCAAATGACATCAGTACTTTAAAGATAGAAGAATTGATTGGAAATCTAATGTCGTTTGAAGTTCAAATGATCAGGAGAAGAGAAAGCAAAGCATCTGAAAAGAAATCAATGGAATTCAATGCATTGACCGATGGATCAGACTCAAACAGTGATAATGATGAAGAGATAGCATTTATGACCAGGAATTTTAGGAAATTTCTGAAGTACAGAAAATTGAATAGTTCCAAGAGAAACAACTTTAAGAATTCCGGTAATCAGACTACAGTACCAAACTTTATCAAATGCTTCAATTGTGACGAACCAGGACATATCAAAAGAGACTGTCCGCATCCAGATAGGCAGAATCCTCCTATGAACAATGAACCGGCAAAGAAACGGAAACATGCATTTACTGCTACTCTAGATGACTCAGACTCGTCCTCAAGTGATGATGATCAGAAGACGGATAATTCGAATTTGTGCTTCACTGCAGTTCACGACTCCGACGAGTTCAAAGAAACGGACTTAGAAAAAGGTACACATTTATAATACAATTGGTTGAAATTGCTTGCATAGAATTAGTTGCTTGATTGTTTGATTGATTGATTTTGAATTGATATGTTGTTTGAAGTTTAAAATTTAAAATTTATTTTTTATTATTATTTTATTATTTTATTATTATTTTTATTATTTTTGACACATTCTGAAATATATTATAAGTACAATAATATTTCAGAAATATAGACATTAATAATAATATTTATATATATGTATATTAGATAACTTAGGAAAATCATATCATGAAAATTCAATGGCACATGTCGACATGGCCCCTACCACGATGTCGACATACCTACTTGAATTTGAATTTCAAATTTTGAATTCAAATGTTTGAATTTTCCTCCACCTTTTCACTTCATTTATTTATCTGAAAAGATACCTTTTGACCAGAGAATATGTCCTTTGAAAGTCTATTTATCCACTATCTTTTATCATATCTTTTCACTTTCATTTTCAAATTCAAACTCTCTCTTCATATCTTCAAGCACTCTACTCTCTACTCTAATGGCTTCTTCAAGCAACCCCTCAACCATGAGAATTTCCAGAAAAATCAAAGAGCAATTATTCAATGATCCGGAGGCAATTAAAGCATACATCAATTATGCTAATTATGCCAAAGTCCATCCCGGAAAATTTGCTATTTTTCAAGATTTTTCTTCTTATGAAATTGATTCTCTTTTTGCAAACAATGGTGTTTAAAGTCTTATTGACTCATCTCAAAATGATTTTGTTTTCTATCCTAATCTTGTCAAAGTATTCTATGCTAATTTAAACCGTGGTTTTTATATTGGAAATGAGAATGAAATTTGGAGTAGTGTCAAAGGCACTCAAATTGTTATTAATTGTGATCTTTTGAGTACCATTTTCAATTGCAAAAGCACGGGAATGGATCTTTCTAGTTTTAAAATCGATGAACATGATCGTGAGACATTTCATCATATTTTTGAAGGAGATGAAAACTTTGAATTTAAAAACCGAAACTTTCGTCCTAAAGCAAGAATTGTCAATCTTCTCTTGCAACATACTTTGACCCCAAGATCGGGAAATTTTAACAATCCTACTTCAAAACTGTGCAAAGCACTTTTTGCTATTTTCGAAAATTATGATATCAATTGGGCGCAAATTATTTTGGATGAACTTCGTCCTAAAAATTTTGAAATGGGAAAAAACACTTTATATCATGGAATTTACCTTACTCGGATTTTCAACTATTTTGGAGTGGATTTCAAAGGTGAAGAATTTGTCTCTAGAAAAGTTTTTAATATCTCAAACATTTCTCTCATGAAAATCCCATATGTTTTTCAACCTTATGAGACTCTTACCGAAAAGGAAGAGTGTTTGGCTCATGAAGAAATGGAAGAGGAAGAAGAAGAAGAAAGAGATGAAATGGAAATAGAAGAAGAAGAAGGTGAAACATCCTTAGAAAGTATTGAATATCCTTCCAAGCCATCCAACAAAACCCTTCTCAAAAACCAAAAGATAATTGTGGAGAATCAACGGATTTTAAAACGATCCATTAGTAAAAAGTTGGATAACATGTCTTCGAAGATGAACAAGTTCTTTTCAAAAGTCAGCAAGAAACTTGGATTATCTTCATCATCTTCATCTTCTAACTAGTCTTATCTTTTAGTATCTTATTGTATTTGTCTTAGTTTGTTTTGTTTCGAATGTTCGTGAAGTTCTTTATGTTTAATCATTGTATTATCCTATTATGCAATGAAATTGAATTTCCTTCCTATCATCTAGCTTATTTTATATCTAGAATAAATGTTAGTATATTATAGAAATATATATACATCATTATTCACAAAATAAAATTATCATCAAAATTCACTATAGTATGTCGACATACCTCCCTTGACCATGTCGACATGTACTGGTCAGAAGTGATTATTGATTTTGAATTTGAAATTTGAATAACTACCAAATGTCTATTCATTTCAAACGAATTTCTACACCTATATATACCTTTTTCTTCCAGAAATCTTCATTGAAATTTATTTTTCATTATCTATATCCTTCATTTCTTTCTCTAATTCATTTATGGCCAATCCTATTCACAATCTATCTGAAAATCTTGAAGAAACACTCAATTCATTCAAGAATATTCTCTCTATCATCCTCCGTAATCAGCGTCGCTTAGAATTGAGTCAAATGCAGATGATTAAGGAACAAGAGAGACACTTCGATGCAATTCGATGGATGATCTACTCCCTGCACAAGGATGATAACGAAGCACATCCTCCCGTTTCTCTATCTGTTGATAATGAGAATTGGGATGCTATCAAACAAGACCCTATCTTTGGAGAAGAAGGATGGGTTGATGTTTGTAACGACCCGTAAATTTCAACAATTAAATTTGTTAATTTAATAGGATTTTGTAATTAAAATTTAGTAGAAATAATAAAAGGTGATAAATTTATATTGGAGTGAACGCTAAATTAAAATGTAGCAATGGTAATTAAAACCTATTTATAGTAATTTGAATAAATTCAAATGTAGGACTTAGTTATAAGTGTAAATTTATGGGTATGATAACAAATTTGTATAAATTACCTAATTAAATGGTCAATTAACTTATTAGAAATCAAACTCATTTAAATGGTATGTAATTATAATGTGTTATTGATATAAACGTTACTTTAATGATTATTAATAAAGTAACGCAAGAGTAAATGAAAATTTAATAAAAACATAAATTTATTTTAAGGAAACAAGAGATATATTGTGCAAATTGATGTATTAGTATAAATTAAATGGTGATTGGATAAATTAATATCATATGAGTTATTGCAACATTTATGGGAAACTATAAACCCATAAATGTGATTTAGGGAAATTGGTGACCATTATTAATGGTTACTAGTTTACTTAGGTTATTAAACGGTGTGTGGGAATCAATTGAATCTATTTAAAATATTGATTTAGGGAAATTGAATGTAAATTGAGGTAATAAAGTAAGTAGGACAATAAATAATTTATTTAGTACAATCCCCATTTTTTTTGGTAAACAATTGTAAGGTTTAATTTTTTTGAAATTTGAAAAATTAGGAAATAGATTCAAAACTTATATTAGATAATGAATTGCAATAATTAAAGATAATGATTAATGGATTAAATGGAATACCAATTTATTTATAAAGTGAATGTAAGTGAATGTAACAAAATGAATAGGAAATGCTATTTTATTCATAAAGTTATAGTTGATGTGAAAAAGGAATAGAACCAAGATGGAATGATTAATGGGATTTAGGATCTTAATTTGTATGTGTGTATTAATTTATAATGAATGGGAAAACGAATCAATTAAGATATGTGTTTATTTCTTTAGTATGTTGCATAAAATTTGGAAATCAGTTTGCAATCAGAGAAGATTAAGTAGCACGTTAAATGGGAAATAAATTAATTTATACATTAATGATGTGCAATATAATTCATTGTTAATTATAACCATACCATGTCAAATTATTAAATAGTTAGATTTAAACCAATAAACGAATTTATTGAGGTTTTAATTTATAATTAATAACATTTAATGTGGAATAAATTACAATCAATAGACTTAAATTATGCAGTTAGGATAGATTTGAGTTGGCATTGAAGATGGTAAATTTATAAGATGTAATTTATGCTAAGCCTATTTACTTTATGAAATTTGTTTGATTTAAAGATTTGAAAGCAAGATTTATTATTTTGAGTGAAGTGTAAAATTCAATAAAATAAATTTATTGCAAATAAATGAAATTCAACATTTATTATTACATTAATTGAAACTAGATGTAATGGGAGGATATTGTTATAATAGATTTTGAATAAAGTGTTAATTTCATCAGATGTAATAAAGAAAGTGCGTTGAATACAAGAGTGGAAATAAAGATTTACAAATTTTCGAGATTCGAACTGTAATAATTGGATTTAATTGTAATAAAATAAAATTTAATATTTAGATATTATGTAAATATAAACTTAGATGAAATTTGGAGATATTTACGCAATAGAGTATGAATCCAATGGTAGTCTCATCTATTGGATACCAATAGATTGAATAATTGAATGAAAGTCAATAAAAGGGAATTATTGCAAATCTAATTTATAATTTGTGGATATAATGAAATTGAAATTTAACGCTGAAATAAATAAATTAGTTAACTCTAAATTTACGTCTAGATTTGGTTTAACTAATGTGAATGATTAAGTAAATAAAAGTGTTAAAGATTGTCAATTTCAGAATTTAAATAGGAAATTTGATTTAATTAATTTATTTTAAATTTATTTACTAAATGGAAAAATAGCCATTTTGGCCACTAACTCGGATTTCGACGAAACAAGTTTCATCGGAGACGTAACGGTGAATTATAATAGTGTTTCAAGTTTCGTAGCGATCGGACTTGTCGTTTGATCGTACAAACTCGAAACGCCTTGAAATTTATGCAATTGTAATCAATTGAAATCAATTTGAAAATTTGGATTTTAGGATAACTTCTTCATTCGATGGAATTTGGACTTGAAACTTTTTCTATTGCGTTTAAAATATTTTAAAACATTTATTTTGATATATGGGTTGACCCAATTTCGTTCCGGAGTCGAAACGGGCTTTCGGGCTATTCATCGTTCAACGCGTTTATAGATCGGGTCCATCTATCCTATTTCGACTTTGCCTATATATATCCAGTTATAAAACCTAGCAGCCTCTCTATACGTACAATTTCATTTGCTCTTCCTCATTCCAATGGCTGCAAACTATAATCTTTCCAATCCAATTTCAATTTTATAAAAAAAAGGGAAAAAAATTGCAAACCTGCAGCACGAGTCGCGCTTTGGGTTTCAGAGGAAAAAACCCTGGAGATACTTCGGGTCAGGATGAAAATGACTCGGGTCTCCAGGTCGTTTCCGCAAAAACTCCAAGCAAGCACCGGGGATTTGAGGCTGTGGACCGAAGTTGAACCCGAAGTCAACAAAGGACCAGAATTTTCCAATCTTCAAATTTTCATAACTTTTTCATACGGGCTCGGATTCATGCACGGTTTGTTTTGCTGGGATCGTATCGAAATTCCGGACACTTTGATGTTGGTTTGGATGGATTTTGAAACTGTCAAATTTTTGGGTTTAAATTGAATTTAAATTCAAAAGGTGAGTGTTTTAACCCACTCACAACTTCTAAAATTTCTTATGTTTGTTAAATTAAATTTTGATGTGATTTAAAATTTATCTATGATTGTTTGGGCATATATTTAATCATCATCTTAGTTAGATAGCATTTATTTAAATTAACTTGTTATTTAATTTTATTATTGCATATAATTTGACAGTTATTTTTATTTATTATTGCATATAAACTGCCAGTTAAACGGTTATTAATTTTTATTGAATATAAACTATTCGTTGATGCCTGTTATATTTTATATGCTTTATATTGATGTTTTGTTTAAATTGGATGATGATTGTAATAAATGGTTGTTTATTGATATTTGGATAAATGGATGCTATATTTTATATTGTATAAACTGCAAGTTATTATGCATTTTCATTCCATTCGGGATTGCGGTTTGAAATGGTATATAACCGTAAACTTTTATTTTTAAAATTATGGATTGAAATGATAAATATCTGTATCACTTGACCATAGGATAGAAAATTATATACAGGCACCGTGGTCTTATATATAATATTTTAAAGTGATTTTCTATGGGTTTTGGAAAATAAGGGTTTATATATATACTAATTTTGATATTATATAAATATTATTTTATATATGGTTAAATTCTAAAATTTAAGCTATGTATAACTTGATGATTTTGTAAGTTTGATTTATGAATATTTCAAGTTTGAGCTTTATTTAAGTGATATTGAATTTATTAAATAAATATTTCTAAACTAAATAATAGTAAATTGAATTAAGGTATATATAAGATTATCAGATTTGATTGGGAATTTTGGAATATTTAAAGTCTTGAAATATATAAAAATTGAAATGTTTTATTGAAATTAAGGTATTATTGTTTTCAAAGTATTGGTTTTCGAAATTGTTATAACTTTGAAAGTAATATGGTTTGAAAAATGAATTTAGTTGAAATAGAATTTATTTAAGAATTATCTGTGAATATATGGATTTGAAACCTAATGAAATTGAAAATTTAGAAATATGACTTCAAAATGTGGTTTGGGTTTAAGATGATTTAAAAGAATATTTCAAGTTATCTAAATTTAAGAAAGATTAGTGATTGGAAATTTGGTTTTATTTAAATAAGATATTATTGAATTGTTTTGGAAATGGAAATGATATATTATTGGATTGGGTTTTGAAATGGAAATAATACATTGATAATTTGGGTTTGAAATAGTAATAATATTTTGGTTTAAAGTATATACTATTTTGAAGTAAAGGATATGTTTCGAAAGGGCAATGATTTTGTTTTTAAAAGTATATATATTTTTAAATGACCACCGTGTTATAATAACGGTTGGTTGTTAAAGAGACCGGGATCGGATATGGACATACTCTCTGTCGATACCGAAAACCACTTTGACAACTGTGTACGCGGTGGATTTTCCAGAATGAAGTAGGATGGTGGCGACGAAACTAAGGTATATACGTGGACCCAACTCCCATGAGTTGGCATAAGGTGGCTAAAACAGGAACGATCTCGGACTAGTGAGGTAGCACCTCTTATCGGACGCACTTCTTCGATTCCATTCTATTACTTTGTGATTTTCGGTGGCCACCCTTGATTTCGGAGTGTTGTTCGAGGTGGACGGTAGTGGCTGCTATGCGTTCCATCAGTTCGTGTGCGTAATTGGTATATCTACCCTGGCATTGCCTTGTGTGCCGTGTCACCTACCATATCGAGCTTTACTATGAGTTTCTATTTGTGTCATACCTATGGAGTATCTTCTTGTAGCCTCTCGGGGTATGCAGGTACTGTATAGACTATTGGCATTATTTGTGTTAAGGGCTATATGGGTAACCCCTTAACGCTATTAAAAAGTAAGTTTATTTTATGATTAGACATTATTATATTAGCGAATATTACTACATAGTAGATAGTTTAACAGATCCTTAAGAGATGTGAATCCCGAACATTTCTTAAGTTACTGCACTCACGTTAGACACTGGATAGGAGATGTCAAACCCCGTAAACATCTCTGACGCCGTTTACACTCATATTTATTTCATTGATTTAACTTACATAAGATCTTTTAGTTCTGACTCGAGTGTTTTGTCTTTTCAATTCGCTCGGGTCAGCCTGAGCATTTCAGGATTTGAAGGCTCTATTTCTGGAGGACGAAGACGAAGATTTTATTACTACTATTTATTATATTCCACTACACCATTGTATTCCGCTGCATTAATTATCATTCTCTGGTATGTGTAACTCTGATATATATTGTATAAGTATAATCAAATGTTTTGTAAAACAGCTTCATGAACTGTTATTTGATTATTATATTTTATCGTTCCATTGCAAGATTTTATTTTGTTTCTTTTATTTCTCTACTTTTTCTTATTTACCCCATAACAATCCGCCTTTCTGTATGGTTTAAGTCGGCACATGTGTCTGCTTAAGCGTACAAAAAGGTGGGATGTTATAATGTTCCTCGTAACGTTTAATTTTCTTTCTTTGTTTGATTTGTTTGAATTAAGTTGTTTGATTTTATTTGGTTTGGATTGATACTTTATGTGGATTGATTTTATTTGGTTTGAAGTTTGCTGTGTGAAACATGTATATATATACACTGAAATGAATATAGTCTTCAATTAAGTTATTATGCTCATAAGTATCATTATTTCTTAATCTATATATTATATATTCCGTTGTATAGTTTATCAATGCAGGTACTGAAGTCCAAGAATAAGGGGGAGTTATATAGTTTGGAGTTATCTAGTTTAGAGTAAATTTTTGTTGATGACAAAGGGGGAGAAATATAAAATAGGGTAGTTAGGCATAGATTAAGGGGGAGTTGTTAGTTTTAGGGGGAGTTATTAGGATAGAAGGAATATTTTATAAACAAAGGTTGTCATCATCAAAAAGGGGGAGATTGTTAGTCCATGAGATGATGGTTTTGATGACAACAACCTTAGAATAGATTATAAAATATAAATACTAACATTACAAGTTTAGATATATATGTATATGCATGATCTAACCATGCAGGTATCAAGAATGAAGACTGTATAGTATAGAGATTCAAGATATAGAGATAGAAGACTCATAAGTATCAAGATTATCAAGATTATCAAAAGTTCAAGAGTTCAAGGTTAAGTTTGTTTTATTAGGAATATTTGTTAAAACTCGTAGAAAAGCACTGGCATCTTAACATCCAATTTATTCGTGGAATGGAATCCACTTCGAGCCTGTTAAAGGGATGGAACCCTAAGTAGGATGGAACCTATGAAAATCTAGTGGGACATTGTTTTGTATCCACTAATTATAATTCAAATGATTGTACATAATTATCTTGTTTTCAAAAGATTTCAAAACTTTCCTTTTAAAAGATTCAAAACTCTCTATCCTGATTTTAAATAATTTTAGCCTCAAAACATCTTTAATTTCAAAGTCAAATTACTCCTGATTTTAAATGTCTTTTCAAATAATATATTTAACTTTTAATATTTATACTTAGATTTAAATATAAAATTATAGTTAAATTATGTATATATTATTCTTTATATTTACTTATGAATTTCAACTATATTCAAGTATATTTATAAAGTTTTAAATAGTTTTTATATAAGATAAATATTGTTTTTATAGAAATTCAAAATATTAATTTTGGCCGAGGGATGTCGACATGCCCCTAGGCACTATGTCGACATAGTGACAGTTGAAGTTCAAATTCAAATTTCAAAAGAAGTGTCTATTCGCCATAACTCTTCATGAATGGTCATGGCTGTTGATTTTCTATAAATAGGGGTCAGTTTCAATGAATTTTCAATCACTTTTTTCTGGTTTTCACTCCTCTTCATCTTCCACATTTCTTAATACAAAATCATACCATTACTCTGCCGAAATCAACATCGAATCATACTCGATTACTTCTAGGTTGATTCTACATCACTATCTCTACAGGGTTCTCAGTGCTATTCAGAGTTGTAGACTTCTTTGTAATATATTAGTGAGAAAAGGTGTGATTGTAGCCTTGGAAATCAATCAAGCGAGAAAAGGTGTGATTGTAGCCTTGGAAATCAATCAAGCGAGAAAAGGTGTGATTGTAGCCTTGGAAATCAATTGGGTGAACTTGTTGCCCCGGAAATCAAGTATCTCTACCCAGAGGATTGTCATTCTGGAGGGTGTACCTCGTAGACTTGAAACCGAGGGTTGTAATTGTTGAATTGTTGTTGAAAGGAAATCCGTACTTGGTTGTGCGGGACTGGATGTAAGGTAACTCCGAACCAGTATAAAATCCGGTGTGTTCTTTCCTTTACTGCTTTTACTTTATATTTTCATCTTTGTTTGATTCTGTGTTCATATCTGTGTCTAATTAGTGTATACATTGTTAATAAAGTTAGATAAACTCAAAAAGATCCTTAATCCGCATTTCTCACAAATTGTAAAGGAGCACCCCTTTACAAATCATTCAGTGGAGTTATGGGATACTCCAGAATCAAAAGAATACAAATAGGGAGAGAGAAGAATGAATTTTTGAACCGCAGGGAACGTTCCAAAGTTCAAAGGAAATCGAGTCAAAAGGAAGAGATTAAACTCGAACGAAAGTGATTCTGTAAATAAATTTATCATATATGCTAAGTTTTTCCTAGAGCCAAAGCTCTGATACCAACTGTAATGACCCACTATTTTGGACCATTCAAATCGATAATAAATCCACACATGTCGGACTTGAATAATTCAAAACAATAGATTGTAAATTAAAATTTGGCAAAACTCAGCATATACAGTAAATAAAACAATCATAGAATCACAGATACAGAGTAATATAACAATAATGCAGTGGAATAGATAAATATTAGTTCATGAAGCTACTATATAAACATCAGAGTTAGAAATAAAAATACAACAGAATATCTCAAATCAATGAAGTCTCCAGTACAAACAGATGACCTCCCTGAACAAATCAACTAGAAAGCTGAAAGCTGAATCGATGGTTGGATCTCCAAACGAAGCTCCAAACTCCAAAGGGGAGTCTCAAATGTTGTATCACTCGGTCTGACCCGAGCGTAAAGCAAAAACAAAACACTCGAGTCAGGATTAACATTCTTATATCAATAAATCCAACTCAAGTGAAATATCAACTGAAATACAAGTAACTTAAAGGATGTTTGGGATAACCATCCTCTAAGGGTCCCTGGAACTATCTACAATGTAGAAATATACACTCTAACACCGTGACCATTTCAAATAAATTTATACTTCAAAACCAAGATATCATTTTCATTTCAAATATATCTATTTTCCAAAATAATATATATAGATTAAATAATTTATAAAGTAAAGTATTTATAATTTCCTCAAGTCTCACAAATCGATTTAAATCAACTCAAATTCTAAATTCAAATTTATTCAAAGCTCAATTCATCAATTCAATTCAGTTCTCAATAGACCATTTAAATTTCAATATATTTCAATGCTTTAATATTAAACATTATCAAAGTTAAATTTAACAATTTCATATAGCTCTTGATTTAACTTCATTATTATTTAATCAGGGAGTACTCACTTAATAGATTCAATATCATTTACTAGCCTTAAATTACATTTTTACTAAATATTTCCTTAAATTTATTTAAACAAGAAATATTTATTAAATTACTTAAATCAAACCAAAGTTATAAATCATATCTTACATCTCAATTTCAATAAGTTTCCAATTGGTTTAATTAAATAAAATTCTTTATTGAATACAATTTCAACTAAATTCAAATTATCTTCCCAACCTTAACTTATTCAAATTATTACCAAAATCTATTTTGAAATATATATTTAAATACTTAACCGCATTATATGTATTAAATCAATCTTAATTAAATTAAATATTGTTATTAAATCTATATATATCATTACCATTTATATATAATAATTTAAGAACCAACATTTCTTAAAACCATATATTTCTTTCCAAAACCATGGAATTTATTTTCAAAATATTTATATATGGACCAACGGTGTCTGTATATAATTTCCTATCCTATGGTCAAGTGATACGGATATTTATCATTTCAATCCGTAATTTAAATATATACGGGTAGATATCATTTCGACCCGTAAATCCCAAATTCAATCAAATGAAAATCGCTTGGGTCTATCATTTCAACCCGTAACGATTTTCTCCTATTCTAAAGTCCGTTCGGGTATGTATCATTTCAACCCATAGTGAATTCTATATTAACAGGGAACTTGTAGAGTGATAACAGATATGATAATAACATAGCAGGCATAAATCATCAATATCAATAACAGATAATGGTGTCAGATGTCATAGGTGAACAGATACAGATAATAGCATATATAACAATGTAAATAACTAACAGCGGCATATTTCAATTGACGTTTTAATTGAAATCAAATTTAATAAATATAAGAACGTTAATCAAAGTGATTGCTCACCTTTCGAGGCTAGAGGAGTTTTGGTAAAGAATTTTGAGTTACGAAATCCAACGCAAAGCTAGATTGATCGCGAATTCGATGGAAAAACTGAAAGACAAGGAATTGACGAAATCAAATTAGAACCGATCGATGAAGATAATTGGTATAGATGAACAATATATAAAAAATAAAAAAAAACATATTTTAAATACAAACACATTTTAGTTTAAATATATATATATATATATATTTCAAAATCATTGTTTTTAAAATAACCACATATATTAAAAATCAAATATGTAATTAAAATAATATATATATATATATTCCAATCAGTATCATACACCGATACTTTGAAACCAACAATATATATGTATAAAAAATATAAGCTGATATATATACTTACTTATATATACACTAAATATATTTATCTAAAATTTTGGAAATAATTGTATATACTTGCAGACTAATTGTTAAAACAATAACCATATGAATAACCAAACCCATACTCATGCAAGCTTGCATGTATAACTATATCTATGCTTAAATATATTCCTATTATATTGTAAGGTTAATACAGATTTAATTATTACAGTATAGAAATAACCCAACAGGTCATAGGAAAGTTAGTAGACCTTGCACACCTTATATTGTCTATACTTTATATATACGAAATTTTCAAAATCGATATGTTTCCAAAAATAAGAACAAAGACAAAAATATATGCAGACCCAAACTTATATCCTTAATATACAAAACAAACAAAAACTAAACTGTATAACATATGTATAAACATACGTATATAACAGTAAATAACATGCATATATGCCTTTTAAACTTTTATAAACTAACAGTATATACAAACTTACTTAATCATATATACTGGTATATAAATACAATTCTAACTATTTATTTCATAAATTTTCAAACTATAATTATTTTCAAAGAGGTATGAGAAACTTTGAACGAAGATGAGTCAGATACTAAAAGGAAACAAACATGCATTCTGGTTAATCCATTTTTGGTGACATTTTAATCATGCAAAAGAAATATGTTGAAAAAGTAAAGTATAATATTTTCAATAACAATATGCATAAATGTTTCGTTATAGGTAGTAACAAATATTCAATTAAATATTATAATATGATAAACATTACACTTTTTAATAGTTATAGTAGTAGTATTTTTGCAAAATACTTTGTTGTCTTTGTTCCAAATAAAATAGTTGTGATAGTATTTAATACATTATAAACTAACAATGTTTAATAAAAATCGGTATATATAAAAAATCAACATCATTATACCACTAATATTTAAACAGCAGATTACAAACTTATACTATACATGTATATAAACAAAACAGAAATCCAAACACATTATTTATCACATATAAGTATATAACCAATATATATAACATACGTATTTTATAGATAAACTATTATATAGATCTTGTAACATATATATGCAGAAGTGAAAGTAGTATACAAACAAGCTTATATAGGTTCAAATAAACACACAGGTATAACTTACTACAAAGGAAAGAGGGGACAAAAAAGTGGATAGAGCTTAAGTACTATCAGAGATCGGTTACAAAGATGAGTTCTAGGCGGTGAGGGAGGTGATGGCTTCGGCGAGACTGGGAAGAAGGCAGTTGCGTGGTAGTGAGGAGGGCGGAAGTTTGATTAATGAGGTGGAAATGCGGGCTTGCATGCGTCCAGGCAAAGGGAGGGGAGAAAGAAATATGAGGAGAAGAAAAATGACAGTAGCTTAAAAAAAACTTATGAAGGCAGAGGGAGGGGAGGAGAAATATGAGAAAGGAATATGAGCCGTTCAAAATTTAATGAATACCAAAAAAATGTTTAATACGTTTAGACTTTCCAAACGGTGTGTTATGGCAAATGCTGAATATTAGTAAATAATGAATCTTATAATAAATGCTAGTTGTAGCCAATTTCCGTTTGAAATTTGAATGGACACCTCTTTTAAAGTCTAAAAGTGGTACCGTTACAACGAACAGTATTTTGCTTCCATCGCGTACCGGACCTCAAAATACAAAAATAAATATACAGTAGAGATCAGCACGACGAGACGATCAAAACGGTATACAGATATCAGTGGTACGATCATCCGATCAAATGTCGATAATCGGTACCGAAAATGCTGCTATTCCGTACGGAAAAATCCAAATGGAGCTAGAAACGTCCGAATTTCGCGAAACGAACTTCGCAGTCTGATTCAGAGTGTTCCAAATAAATTTTCTCATGTTGACATATATATTTATGTTTTGGAATACTTTTAAATTCAACTGTTATTAACTGATTTAAATTGAAATAAAATTCCACAAAAATCAACTTTAATATTATGAGATGAAAATTTACCAGTTGCTATATTAAAATAGATGTATTCCAAATAATAAATTTTTATTTTCAAATTCAATTGATAAAAATTTCACAAAATTTTTAGTTAAATAAAAATTTAAAACTATTAAAATTTGTGGGTCGTTACATTATGGAAAATAGTTCCAGTAAATTAAATACTTTAATTGGAGTAGATCATAACTTACACAAGTCTAACTGGGTCATAAATTTAAAAAAAAAGCTTAAGTACCTTCAGAACGCACCACAACATCACACGATATCCCATGGACTTAAAGGTACCGCTCTTCTTCTTTTCCATCCCTAGTCCCAATATTTACTGCACTGCTACTTTGCAAATAAACTCTCTTCACCAATTCTCTATGGAGTAAATTACAAAAAAATTTGTGGATTTATCTTCCACCCCAAACTATTTAAATATCAACATTTATTAAACTCGTAGTTGTTTAGTTCTATAGTAGATAATCCAACAACTACCTCTATGAGTCAAAATATATGGTTTGTAGCGTATAAATAAATAATATACATATATAATAATAATATAAATAATAAAAGTTACAAATACGATGTCTCGTATGTCCTAATTTAGTTGGAATCGCCTAACCTAAGCTTTGATACCACATGTTACAACCTACCGTTCACGATGCCCCGATTCACGCATAAAATGATGTGGACATAGCAGACATCACAAATGGCAGATTGGTTTTGATATAAAATATGCAAAACATCAAACATAGTTATCTATAATATTCTACACTTTATGGAACTCATAGCGGATGGAATAAAACATAATAGTAATCGATAATACAATAATCTCAAGCTAAAAAAATAGTACAATATCAAAATACTTAATACATTCTCTACACTAGAAATGAAATAGCCTAATGTTTGGGAAAAACCGAGATAGAATAGTAGATAACTAATAGACAAATAAATGCTCATCTCCATCATACCAACATGCCTCCAAGTCACCACCGGTCCTCCCTATCGACCTATTATAGTAAAACTAAAAAGGAGAAAATGATAGAGATGGTTAGACATACATCTGGTGAGTGAAACACAACATATAAGTGTATAGTGCTGATAAACTATTAAAACAACACTTATGCTTGAAAACCATACCTTAACTTGTGTCACCAGCACCCAATAAGTTTGCTAAACATAATGTAATACTATGGTGACATTATATGTTATGGTCTCACTAAAATCTAACCCATATCTGATCATATGTACATGATCGAGCCTAAAGCCCTAACCTGCATGCCGAAAATGTATTCAACTTGCTATTGAATATCTACTTGTCTCAGGCTACTATTGTTAAACCGTATGTGACTCGCTACTAAAGATCTATGCGTCTCATCCTGTAACGACCCAGAATTTTGAACAAATTAAATTGAGAATATTTAATTAATTTTAAATATTTGAACGATAATTTAATTTGTGTTCCCGATATAATTTTGAATTTGGCGATTAAATTATAAAATTTAATCTATTGACAGTCGAATAAAAATTTGAATCTTCAGTTTTAAGCTGAAGAAAAATATTTCGAAAGCTTTTAAAATTCGTATTGATATTACTGAAGATAACAGAAGCTTCAGAATCGAATTTGGGAGTGAATTGTTCAGTTTGAAATTTAATCGTTCGAATCGATATTTGGAAATAACGTTCCGAGGCACAGTCTCGGAATTTGACGAAACCAGTCCCATTGGATCCGTAATATTGAATTATTGTCGGATTTCGATTTTCGTATTTTTCGGAGTGGGTATGTGAGCACACGACACATAAACGCGTTGGAAATTTTCAAATCGAATTCAATTTAAAATTGGTATTTATATCAGTTAACATCACCACGATTGTTTCCTTTGAACACGCCGAGAAACACGCCTACAATCACGAGATAGAAATCGTGCAACCCATCACGCTATTTTCTTTTAAGTCACGTCTGTTTCCTCTTCCCCTCTCCCTCATTCCTCAGTTCAATTTAAAATTTCAAAAGAAAAATAAAATGGCCGAAATCGTATAGCCCTCAAATAAAAACCCTAAAATCATTCGTTCTCATCTCGATTTCATTCGACAAGGCGGGCTCATTACTGTTTCGCGACTAGGCATTCGAGCATCGCTTCGAGCTTACGGTAGATGAGAGCGCACAGATCGATGTCGCGTACAATTCTAGGCGACGGCGACGCGAAGCACGAGGGAAGGCTCGCGATTTTGGTCGTGGTGATCGCGAGAGGTTCGTCGATGGTGATAGAAGGCGAAGGGCAGTCTAGTGGTGGTCGCGATCGAGATAGTTGGTCGCGATGCTTGGTACGACGAGGCTGAGAAGGTCTCGAGCAATATATGGTAGGTGGTTCTCGAATGGCGATGGAAGCAGTGGACGACGAGTTTCGTGAGTTCGTGGTTTCTGCCAGTGAGGTATATATATTCGTATACGATTTTTCTTCAATTAAAGAAAATTTCTTCCTGTATATTTTGTATATATATAAAAGTTTAAAAATAGGATTTTTAACAGTCAAAGAAATTATGCAGATTTATATATAGTTAGAGTTTCTGTTAGAAAATAATAATAGGTATATATGAAGTTTTGAGAAAAATAAAATATATGCACATCCTAGATCTGCTTGTAATTTTAAATAAGGTATTAGGGTAATTTATTTGATTAATTATTTTAGTTAAAAATAAAAATTGGTTAAGAAAATAAATTTTTCAATAATCGATTATTCGATTTATTTCGAATATTAATAAAGTGGTATACTTGTTTTATACAAGGTCAAAATTTGGAGAAAAACTATCTGGAATAAATTGGATCGCAAAATAAAATGCTAAGGTGAGATCTCCTCACTCAGATTTAAATTAGTATTGCAGTTATTGGTTTGATTGTTTGTCTGTTTGGATGTGCTATTAGATATTTTAGGATATATCTATATATAGCAATATATACATATTGGCATATGTATATATTGGATTGATGATTTCCCGCCTCGTATAGCGGATGAGACCCTATTGCGCCGTTAGTAAGCAGATTTTTATAAAACCCATATACCGCGATAATTCCGTACTGGAGCGGGATTGGTATTGTGCTGACGTCTTTGGATGCAGGGAAACAGGTTGGAGGGATCCAACTGGATTCCTCACCAGTAGTTATTTATTTACAGGATTGATGTATATTCTGTTATCATATGTTGATATATGATGCTGATGTTGTGATGGACTAATTGATGCGTTGCATCATTGGATTCGATTTTTGAAGTTTTAAAATAACGATTTTAACTTTAAAAGAGATTTTTAAAGTGATTATTTGTAAATATACGTTATTAAATTTTTGAATTAATTTACAAACGTTAAAATTATTAAAGTTATAAAGGTTAAGATTTTGGGTGAAATATAACCCAGAGATGATTTTTGAAATAAACGGTTAAGTAATTTATAAAATAGTTTAAATGTGGATTTTCGAATTATTAAAAACAATGGATATAAAAGATGTACAAAAATTGATATTTATAAATTAAAATTATTGGAATTTTAAACGAGTTTTATAAGTGTTAAATTTGTAAAGATATGAAACTTATAAAATTATAAGTTGTAAAGATAGGAAATTTATAGATTTATAAATTGTGAAGTTAAAATGAATGAAATTGTAGAATGGAAGATTTATAAGAAATTAACTTATAAAACTGGATTTTTGCCTTTAAAGGGAGTATTGATCGAACTTGTTAATAAAGGGGATTTATAAATCAAAGTTATTGTGAAATATAAGGTTGAATTTATAAACGTTGTTTTATAAATCTGAAATCACTTATTTTAATAAGTGTATTATAGAAATTAATAAAAGGAGATTTATAAACCGAAGTTGTTATAAAAGAGAAATAGAATTTATAAACGTGCTTATAAATTCGAAATCGATTGAATTTGATAGATTAAAATATAGAAGATTATTAAAGAAAATATATTCGCAATTTTGGATAGCGAATTTTTATTGAAATAAAAATGTGTAGAAATGATTGAAATGGGGTTAAGTAAATTATATTCACGATTTTGGACAGTGAATATATTGTTTAGTAAAATGGATTCATTTTTGAAGAAGTAATATTTTAAAAGTGAAGTTAAACATTTTAAAGATGTTTTAAAATGTATTATGAATCGAAAGCATAGATTTCCGCAGTTCTTGTTGAAATAGACGTTTTCGAGTAATTTAAGGAAATGGTGGACTATAACACTGTTGTTATAGTAAATGATTTCCGAAAGGAAATGTTTTGATGTAGTATTGGGATTTACATATCTATCTAAATTCTCGAATCCCTATACTAGCGATTTTGGGTCGTCGTAACGATGTTTTACGTAACATTCGTTTTGACCCAAATAAATGTGTTAAAAGAATATTTTCTTAAAGAATGAAATATATACTTAATTTGATTTAAGTATATCGAATATTTTCCAAGTGTTGAAAATAAAAGATCTGTGAATTTCTTATTATTAATAAGAATGGAATTGTTTTTCCAAAATGAAATGAAATGTTTTTGAGAATTTATCTTCTTAAAGATAAATCGAAAGTGAATATGTGAAATCGATTGAAAACTGAATATCAGTAGATATTCGAAAGTATAAATTCAATATGGAATTTATAAAAAGAAATGGGAATTCGTTTTAAAAATAAACGTTGATTTATTTTTAAAGTGTGGAAATTTTATATCTAGTAAAGATATTTTGGAAGATGAAATAAATTTGGAAAATTATTTGGAATCTGATGATGTTGCGCATCTTTATTGATAGTTAAATAACCGACTATCAATAATTACCTTTAGATAGGTATTTGTTGTGAATTGGATGAATTTGAATGCCACACTTATTTTTGAAAAAAATCGCTCACTATTCGGGTTAGCCGGGAAAGGACCATGGGGTCGTATAACCCATTTCGAATATGTGATACGTCGTTATGAATCGCATTTGAAGACCGGTGTTGAGGACCGGATATTTTTGAAAACGGAAGGATTACCGTCGAGTTACTCTACATCGGCTGATCTCCGATTTAGAGGTTTTTATCACCCTTAGTGACGGGAAGTCCCGACGTGATTGAGAATTATCCGGATGTGCAAGGGCTTCGTGAGAAGTGCCTTCGGTTCTGTTCGATCCCGGAACAGACTTGTATGGATTGTGTGTCTGACGTTACAATTTGAGATATAAAGCTGATTTCTTTCAAATACATTTCTGTTGGTGGCGGAGAATTTATTCTCTTAGCTTAACACCCTTCTCTGAGACGTACGAGCTCAGAGGTTATGTAGTTGAAATTTATCAGCGATATATCCCAATTTGGTAACGTGGCATACTGAGTGTTGCTGTGAAATGGTCAGTGTTTGATCATTTGTGATATGATCATTTGTTTGATCTTATATCTTTGTGATCATAGGTTGATCATTTTGTTTGACCCGAAGCAGGGCTTTTTGAGAAAGCGTAGCTTTGTGGACGAGACTTCGTCGAGCCTCACACCCCGGAAATGGTCGAAACAGGACGAATGCGGCAAGGTTCTAGGGAGTAGCGCCCCTTAGTGTATGTCATTCCTTCTGGATAAAGGTGGTATCATGGTATGGAGCCCAGATACTTAACCTCTGTGGTTACTGCATTATTATTATCTATGTGGTTTGTTGCGAATCGGGGATCCTCGGGAAGATCGGTGACGATCGGGGGATGGCATACGCGTGTCAGTAGTTACCTATTTTTGCAGAGGTAACCCGGCCTTGTGTTGGCAGAGATCCGGTTAGGTTCTCGGGTCGTCTATTCCAGGGACGTACCCATCGTGGATAGGAAGTTCCTTAGCCTGACCATTTGTTGGAAATCCAAAGAAACAATACGAGCCTTTACGATTTCAATTGTATAACCTGTCTCCTCAGGAGGCAGCTATAGCAGGCATAATATAATGGTACCTATGCTGGCTAAGATTTATATTCTACTTTCGAAATGTTTTCCACTATGCACTGATAATAATATCAAAAAGAATTTGATTTTTGCGTAGTAAGCATCTTTGACTATCATAAGAAGAAATCTCCTCCAAGTCTGCGTTTGCATTGTGTGTGTGGTGGGAGGTCTTATGGTAGTTTCATTTTTCAAAAGCATTGCGAATTGACATTAAAGTTTTCCTGTTGTTTATTTTAAAGAATAACTGTTTTACGATCTCACACCAGTCACCACGACTGACTCGGAGTTTATTGTTCCCTTCTAAACTCTGGGTGCCCACCAATTTCCACACGGGCAGCCTAGAGTTATATGATCAGGATATTCTGGATATTCTGGAGCTTTGGAAGCAAGCTGGATGACGAGACGTAGTATTTGTATCTGATAGTATTTATTCCGCTGTGTATTCTGTATGAGGACAAGTTTATATAACTGTCCATTGTTGTATTGAGTTGTATATTGACTCTGATGATTGATGTATGTATAAAATGATATAGTTCTTTGTTTAAAGATTATTCATTTATCTATTATATATTGTTCCGCTGCGATATGTGAGATTCTGATATTGTTTTCTGTTCTGATGTTGTTCTTTTTCTTTCTGTTCCTTCTTTTCTTCTTCTTATACCTTTTTCTTCTTTCTAAAACCCTCACTACTGGAGTTTCCGGCACTCGATTGCTCGGCAGTCGATAAAGTGAGTATCGATGTCGAATTTTCGAAAGTCGAAAATTTCGGTATGTGACAAAGTGGTATCAGAGCATATGGTTAAGCGACAACCCTGCTCTGTTGGGTGTTACTCATTAGAGATAGAGTCAGTAGTACTCTAGAATGAGTTGAGTGTAATAATAGATATGAGCGCGTATTTGTTAGTAAATATAAAAATGTTTTATATTGTGTTTGCTTATCCGTTGAGATGTTTGTGAATTTTGGTCGGTATGTGGGATGCCATATTATCGATAAGGATTTCTAAACACTTAAACGAGGCAAGACGACACAGTATTGTTTTAAAATAGGGTAAATGAAATAATTTTGCCCAAAACTATTTTTGTATATAAAAGAAATGATTTTCTGTAAATTATTACAGTATATGGATGCTTGTTTGTTAGGAAAGTGATGATATTGAAATGTTATCATTACTATTGAAACTGAATAAGAAATTGAAATCGTAACTCCAAAGTTAAGAAATAAATCCATATATAAATGAGATTTGAGAATATAAATTATAAATGTGAATTATAATTTGAAGTAGAATTCCAGAGAAGTTTTTGGAAAGGTTTTGAAAAGAATTTGAAAAATTTAGAGATTTAGAAAGTTTAAATTCTTTTTGGAGTTGGAAATGATTTTCAAAGGTTTTGGAAAGTATTCTAAAGAGATGAAAGCTCTAAACTCTTTTTGGTCGCTGGAAAATAACTTCGATGATGACCGCGGCATCACCGGTGTTCATTTTCGGGTTTCCGAAAGAGGAATTGCTGCCTAATTGTTTTAAATGGAAGTTGTTTAGAAAATTTGGGTTTTGTTTTGGAAATTCAAAGGCTGATTTGAATTGTTTTCAAAAAATGGTTTTGAAAAGGTTGAAAAGACTCTGGAATTGAGTATTGAATTATGAAAATAAAATTGAGAAGGAATGAATCAATTTGCAATTGCAAGTACATGAATGTAAATTGAATTCGAATTGAAATCCAGTTTAATATAAGTGATTGTAAACCAAAATAGTAAATTGTAAATAAATTTTGGGAATGAACAAAAGAATAAAACTGGAAGTGGAAGTTGAGATTCATTTTGAAGTTGTAAGAAATGAATTGAAATTGAAAAATGAAATGAGACTTGAATCAAGTGGAATAAAATCCAAACCTAAGAAAAATGAATAAGGATTGAATCTGAATAAACTGTTTTGATAATTAATTGATTCATGAAATGGAAGTTGAATTAGTAAATTTAAAACTTGAATTGTGTGAAATGAAATGAAGTTTTGAGATTAGTTTGAAGTGAACTAAAGATAATTGATAAATTCAATATTCAGAAGATAAATAGAATTCAAATTGAATTGAATGGTAAATTTAACTCAAATGAGAAATTGAAATGTGAAATTGAATTCAAATAAAATTTGAAATGTAAAATTGAAGATAATGGATATAACTTCAATAGTGAACTAAAGATGATATAAGTAGTTTATATTGAAATTTTGTAATAGAATTTGCAAAATGGTTTGAATATATGCAACTAGATATTATGTCTAGTAGGATATACAGGTATAAAGGAATTGGGATTTGATTTCGAAGATAAATTTGAATTGCTCGAAAAAGGTATGTATTTGAGTTTTAATATGAGTTTTTGATGATTTCTCTCTAGCCGCTTGGTTTTTTCTTTTTCTTTTTGAAATCTGAGAGTCCGTAGGGACGTTTTGTAGTCGTACCGTACTAGCCGCGCAAAGGAGACGCTGGCGAAATTTTTCGAAATTTCCGAGTGTTAGAAAATTTTTGAGAAATTTTGAAAGTTTAAATTTGAAATTTGAATTTAAATTTGAATTGAAGTAAAGCAATGTTGTTTGAAACCTATAATTGAAGTTAGAAAGATAGTTGAATTAATAACGAATCTCTGGTAGAAAGATTTGTTTTGAAAATTTGATGAAACTATTTGAATTTGAGAAAATAGTAGACGAGTTAAGGACCTTTTTTTTTCTAACTTGTAATTTCGAGGACGAAATTCTTTTAAGGAGGGAAGTTTGTAACGACCCAGAATTTTGAACAAATTAAATTGAGAATATTTAATTAATTTTAAATATTTGAACGATAATTTAATTTGTGTTCCCGATATAATTTTGAATTTGGCGATTAAATTATAAAATTTAATCTATTGACAGTCGAATAAAAATTTGAATCTTCAGTTTTAAGCTGAAGAAAAATATTTCGAAAGCTTTTAAAATTCGTATTGATATTACTGAAGATAACAGAAGCTTCAGAATCGAATTTGGGAGTGAATTGTTCAGTTTGAAATTTAATCGTTCGAATCGATATTTGGAAATAACGTTCCGAGGCACAGTCTCGGAATTTGACGAAACCAGTCCCATTGGATCCGTAATATTGAATTATTGTCGGATTTCGATTTTCGTATTTTTCGGAGTGGGTATGTGAGCACACGACACATAAACGCGTTGGAAATTTTCAAATCGAATTCAATTTAAAATTGGTATTTATATCAGTTAACATCACCACGATTGTTTCCTTTGAACACGCCGAGAAACACGCCTACAATCACGAGATAGAAATCGTGCAACCCATCACGCTATTTTCTTTTAAGTCACGTCTGTTTCCTCTTCCCCTCTCGCTCATTCCTCAGTTCAATTTAAAATTTCAAAAGAAAAATAAAATGGCCGAAATCGTATAGCCCTCAAATAAAAACCCTAAAATCATTCGTTCTCATCTCGATTTCATTCGACAAGGCGGGCTCATTACTGTTTCGCGACTAGGCATTCGAGCGTCGCTTCGAGCTTACGGCAGATGAGAGCGCACAGATCGATGTCGCGTACAATTCTAGGCGACGGCGACGCGAAGCACGAGGGAAGGCTCGCGATTTTGGTCGTGGTGATCGCGAGAGGTTCGTCGATGGTGATAGAAGGCGAAGGGCAGTCTAGTGGTGGTCGCGATCGAGATAGTTGGTCGCGATGCTTGGTACGACGAGGCTGAGAAGGTCTCGAGCAATATATGGTAGGTGGTTCTCGAATGGCGATGGAAGCAGTGGACGACGAGTTTCGTGAGTTCGTGGTTTCTGCCAGTGAGGTATATATATTCGTATACGATTTTTCTTCAATTAAAGAAAATTTCTTCCTGTATATTTTGTATATGTATAAAAGTTTAAAAATAGGATTTTTAACAGTCAAAGAAATTATGCAGATTTATATATAGTTAGAGTTTCTATTAGAAAATAATAATAGGTATATATGAAGTTTTGAGAAAAATAAAATATATGCACATCCTAGATCTGCTTGTAATTTTAAATAAGGTATTAGGGTAATTTATTTGATTAATTATTTTAGTTAAAAATAAAAATTGGTTAAGAAAATAAATTTTTCAATAATCGATTATTCGATTTATTTCGAATATTAATAAAGTGGTATACTTGTTTTATACAAGGTCAAAATTTGGAGAAAAACTATCTGGAATAAATTGGATCGCAAAATAAAATGCTAAGGTGAGATCTCCTCACTCAGATTTAAATTAGTATTGCAGTTATTGGTTTGATTGTTTGTCTGTTTGGATGTGCTATTAGATATTTTAGGATATATCTATATATAGCAATATATACATATTGGCATATGTATATATTGGATTGATGATTTCCCGCCTCGTATAGCGGATGAGACCCTATTGCGCCGTTAGTAAGCGGATTTTTATAAAACCCATATACCGCGATAATTCCGTACTGGAGCGGGATTGGTATTGTGCTGACGTCTTTGGATGCAGGGAAACAGGTTGGAGGGATCCAACTGGATTCCTCACCAGTAGTTATTTATTTACAGGATTGATGTATATTCTGTTATCATATGTTGATATATGATGCTGATGTTGTGATGGACTAATTGATGCGTTGCATCATTGGATTCGATTTTTGAAGTTTTAAAATAACGATTTTAACTTTAAAAGAGATTTTTAAAGTGATTATTTGTAAATATACGTTATTAAATTTTTGAATTAATTTACAAACGTTAAAATTATTAAAGTTATAAAGGTTAAGATTTTGGGTGAAATATAACCCAGAGATGATTTTTGAAATAAACGGTTAAGTAATTTATAAAATAGTTTAAATGTGGATTTTCGAATTATTAAAAACAATGGATATAAAAGATGTACAAAAATTGATATTTATAAATTAAAATTATTGGAATTTTAAACGAGTTTTATAAGTGTTAAATTTGTAAAGATATGAAACTTATAAAATTATAAGTTGTAAAGATAGGAAATTTATAGATTTATAAATTGTGAAGTTAAAATGAATGAAATTGTAGAATGGAAGATTTATAAGAAATTAACTTATAAAACTGGATTTTTTCCTTTAAAGGGAGTATTGATCGAACTTGTTAATAAAGGGGATTTATAAATCAAAGTTATTGTGAAATATAAGGTTGAATTTATAAACGTTGTTTTATAAATCTGAAATCACTTATTTTAATAAGTGTATTATAGAAATTAATAAAAGGAGATTTATAAACCGAAGTTGTTATAAAAGAGAAATAGAATTTATAAACGTGCTTATAAATTCGAAATCGATTGAATTTGATAAATTAAAATATAGAAGATTATTAAAGAAAATATATTCGCAATTTTGGATAGCGAATTTTTATTGAAATAAAAATGTGTAGAAATGATTGAAATGGGGTTAAGTAAATTATATTCACGATTTTGGACAGTGAATATATTGTTTAGTAAAATGGATTCATTTTTGAAGAAGTAATATTTTAAAAGTGAAGTTAAACATTTTAAAGATGTTTTAAAATGTATTATGAATCGAAAGCATAGATTTCCGCAGTTCTTGTTGAAATAGACGTTTTCGAGTAATTTAAGGAAATGGTGGACTATAACACTGTTGTTATAGTAAATGATTTCCGAAAGGAAATGTTTTGATGTAGTATTGGGATTTTACATATCTATCTAAATTCTCGAATCCCTATACTAGCGATTTTGGGTCATCGTAACGATGTTTTACGTAACATTCGTTTTGACCCAAATAAATGTGTTAAAAGAATATTTTCTTAAAGAATGAAATATATACTTAATTTGATTTAAGTATATCGAATATTTTCCAAGTGTTGAAAATAAAAGATCTGTGAATTTCTTATTATTAATAAGAATGGAATTGTTTTTCCAAAATGAAATGAAATGTTTTTGAGAATTTATCTTCTTAAAGATAAATCGAAAGTGAATATGTGAAATCGATTGAAAACTGAATATCAGTAGATATTCGAAAGTATAAATTCAATATGGAATTTATAAAAAGAAATGGGAATTCGTTTTAAAAATAAACGTTGATTTATTTTTAAAGTGTGGAAATTTTATATCTAGTAAAGATATTTTGGAAGATGAAATAATTTTGGAAAATTATTTGGAATCTGATGATGTTGCGCATCTTTATTGATAGTTAAATAACCGACTATCAATAATTACCTTTAGATAGGTATTTGTTGTGAATTGGATGAATTTGAATGCCACACTTATTTTTGAAAAAAATCGCTCACTATTCGGGTTAGCCGGGAAAGGACCATGGGGTCGTATAACCCATTCCGAATATGTGATACGTCGTTATGAATCGCATTTGAAGACCGGTGTTGAAGACCGGATATTTTTGAAAACGGAAGGATTACCGTCGAGTTACTCTACATCGGCTGATCTCCGATTTAGAGGTTTTTATCACCCTTAGTGACGGGAAGTCCCGACGTGATTGAGAATTATCCGGATGTGCAAGGGCTTCGTGAGAAGTGCCTTCGATTCTGTTCGATCCCGGAACAGACTTGTATGGATTGTGTGTCTGACGTTACAATTTGAGATATAAAGCTGATTTCTTTCAAATACATTTCTGTTGGTGGCGAAGAATTTATTCTCTTAGCTTAACACCCTTCTCTGAGACGTACGAGCTCAGAGGTTATGTAGTTGAAATTTATCAGCGATATATCCCAATTTGGTAACGTGGCATACTGAGTGTTGCTGTGAAATGGTCAGTGTTTGATCATTTGTGATATGATCATTTGTTTGATCTTATATCTTTGTGATCATAGGTTGATCATTTTGTTTGACCCAAAGCAGGGCTTTTTGAGAAAGCGTAGCTTTGTGGACGAGACTTCGTCGAGCCTCACACCCCAGAAATGGTCGAAACAGGACGAATGCGGCAAGGTTCTAGGGAGTAGCGCCCCTTAGTGTATGTCATTCCTTCTGGATAAAGGTGGTATCATGGTATGGAGCCCAGATACTTAACCTCTGTGGTTACTGCATTATTATTATCTATGTGGTTTGTTGCGAATCGGGGATCCTCGGGAAGATCGGTGACGATCGGGGGATGGCATACACGTGTCAGTAGTTACCTATTTTTGCAGAGGTAACCCGGCCTTGTGTTGGCAGAGATCCGGTTAGGTTCTCGGGTCGTCTATTCCAGGGACGTACCCATCGTGGATAGGAAGTTCCTTAGCCTGACCATTTGTTGGAAATCCAAAGAAACAATACGAGCCTTTACGATTTCAATTGTATAACCTGTCTCCTCAGGAGGCAGCTATAGCAGGCATAATATAATGGTACCTATGCTGGCTACGATTTATATTCTACTTTCGAAATGTTTTCCACTATGCACTGATAATAATATAAAAAAGAATTTGATTTTTGCGTAGTAAGCATCTTTGACTATCATAAGAAGAAATCTCCTCCAAGTCTGCGTTTGCATTGTGTGTGTGGTGGGAGGTCTTATGGTAGTTTCATTTTCCAAAAGCATTGCGAATTGACATTAAAGTTTTCCTGTTGTTTATTTTAAAGAATAACTGTTTTACGATCTCACACCAGTCACCATGACTGACTCGGAGTTTATTGTTCCCTTCTAAACTCTGGGTGCCCACCAATTTCCACACGGGCAGCCTAGAGTTATATGATCAGGATATTCTGGATATTCTGGAGCTTTGGAAGCAAGCTGGATGACGAGACGTAGTATTTATATCTGATAGTATTTATTCCACTGTGTATTCTGTATGAGGACAAGTTTATATAACTGTCCATTGTTGTATTGAGTTGTATATTGACTCTGATGATTGATGTATGTATAAAATGATATAGTTCTTTGTTTAAAGATTATTTATTTATCTATTATATATTGTTCCGCTGCGATATGTGAGATTCTGATATTGTTTTCTGTTCTGATGTTGTTCTTTTTCTTTCTGTTCCTTCTTTTCTTCTTCTTATACCTTTTTCTTCTTTCTAAAACCCTCACTACTGGAGTTTTCGGCACTCGATTGCTCGGCAGTCAATAAAGTGAGTATCGATGTCGAATTTTCGAAAGTCGAAAATTTCGGTATGTGACACATCCACTATCGCAAAATAATATGTACACCAATGTCCCTACTCATGTAATGCCAACTGTGACACAATTGGGCTCAAAGTCCCAACTCACCGTCACTAGATGTCATGGGTCTCATCTAAATACACCTGACGCCTACCATATACCGCACTATTGAGCTCAAAGTTTCAACTCGTTTGGCCCGTACGCGACACTATCAGGGAAATCATACGTCACTATTGAGGTCAAGTCCATGCTAGACATTTTCCTAATGGTCTGCGACACTATTAGGATCAAGCCTAAAACTCGTTATCGCTCCACCATTTACGAAGCTACTAGATCAAGCCCTAAGCCACAAGCATAAAACTGTTTAACAAACTTGCTCCATTACGACAATTTTCCAAAGTACCTCAAAATATAGCAAACAATATACCTAAACGTTCCCTATCTCACCACGAGCTAGATGTGACGAACCACGCATGAAGTGTAGGTTGTATATGTGAGTTATAGGCATTTGAACTTAAAGGGCAATATCATAATTTATAATTTAATAATAATTATCATTATTCTTTTTGTTTGTTTCTGTATACTAAGCCAACCCGGCATTGAGCAAACCCAATCCACATCCCATTTTCATCGTCACCGGCACTGCCTCAGGCCAAACCACCACGATCCGACACTATGCTTGCAATCTCCATCCTAAGCCCTTTTTAATGCCACTAACCCAGTGACCTTCGGCCATCTCCAACAAAATAGGCTCTTCCATGTTTTCATGCATTTGTGGCGAACTATGACCTTATGTGGTCAATCCAACGTGACATTGGTAACCTACTTGATCTCCTCTTCACATACGCGTCCTCCGATCGTTGCAATATAGTTGTTACACCGTTGGATTAATACGCATGTTTACGAACTTCCAGCGTGTTTTATAATTAATCCGTACACCCAATCGACGAATGAATACTACCAGTGTAGAACTCTACAAGTTATAAGTGTTGAATTACTACATAGAGGTAGTTTTTGGCTTATCGATTATAGAAGTAAACAACTACGAGTTAAATAAATGTTGACATCTAAATAGTTTGGGGTGAAAGATAAATCACGTTTGTTGCAATATAATCCACAGAGAATTTCTACAAGAGAGTTTATTTGCGAAGTAATAGTGGAGTAAATTAGTGGACTAGGGATAAATGAGAAGAAGAGAAGTACCCTTAAGTCCATAGAATATCATGTGATGTTGATTGTGCATAATGAAGGTACTTAAGCATTTCTTAATTAAAAGGAATTATCTTTTGCTAATTACAATCGAACAAAATTATATTTTTAACTATCCAGCCATGTCATACTGCATCCTAATCAGGTGTACATATAGGAAACTCGCTTTTTAATTTTTAATTACATTGTTTATACTTGGTTTAAGATCATAAGGGTTGAATTACTATGTCTTATCAATATATATGCAAATATGATAAATCCTACTCACCGATTAGCCATGCATCTTCTCTGATCTGAGGTGAATCCTTCTCCTCCTTCAAAAAATTCACTGAATTGAAAATACAAATCTCTCAATAGCTTTGATTTATTTGCATAGCTTTCTTTGTGGTAATAGGTTTCATATACAAATTTATTTAATTTGGATTTGATTTAGTGGATTAGGAATCGATTTAGGGATTAGGGATTTATGAGTAGAGATAAGATTATCAGAGAAAAAGGAATAAGGTTAGAGATCTATTTATAGGCTGAAAAATATAATATCGAGGCTAAAATTTCGTAATTAATATTTTTTATGAAAATGCCACTGGTTTTAATTCTTCTAAATTCTAGTCCATTTAACCAAATTTAGCAAATTATTTATTTTTTCTGACTATAAACGACATTATGGACACAATGGGATAGGTCACGAAGCCTAATTCCTACTCTTGTAGAAATTTACTATTTTTCCCTATATGTTAAACTTACAATTTTACCCCTTTCAATTTAATTATTCAATTTCGTAAAATTTTGGGATATTACAACATTGACTCATTCGGCCCCTTTCTTATGTTCCCTAGCTCGCTTTCCATCATAATACAGGTTCGCGAGGCAAAGAAGCAAGTCCGGAAGTCAACACATAGCTGGTCCTTATACTACCTACTTGAAGATGCAAAAACCAGCATAAGGCTAGTCCAGTCAAGGTGGAGGGAAACATGAGGTACTTTGCACAACTGGAGAGCATGTCGGCTCAAGCGATGGAGTTGAAATTTGTGATGTAGTATGATGAATCTATATTTCCATCATATTTATCGATAAGGGGTAGGGTATAACTCCGGTAGATGTATGCACACAATATTTTTTAGAGAATGGTGCTCCATTTTCATCATCAAACAGGCCCTCCCCATCGTAGTCACCAGTCTACATCCTAAAGATATGTTGTCGCAAGGATTCCATTTCTTCTCGAAAGCTCGACTCTGCATGTTGCGGGAGGCATTGAACCCTTATTGCTCAATGTCTATCTAGAGATGGGATACAACAACGGTCATTGGGTGATGGAGAACAATGACAAGGGACTAGGGTTGATGACCTTCTATTTCAGTTGACGAAAGGCGACATAGACGATTGGGCCCACCTCTTATGGGATCTAGGGCTAGGGATCTCTCTATGGGATCAGGAGTAAACTGAAACCTCTCTGTGCTCATGATTGCTAGCACGTCCATCATCACTTAAGCGATCAAAACGCAGATGTGCCCACATCTACTGCCCAAAGGCGATCAACCTTTAACGCCTTGGATCTATACTTATACTACCAAAGAGTATTACAGAGTAATACGATCTGGTAATACATGGAATAAGGCTAATTAGGAGCAACCTCATATGAACGTTCACTTGCACTAACATCAGTATGTATTCATACTTCATATAACACACAAAATAACCGTACTCGATATCCGCACAAAGCAATAACATATGTGTTTACCAAGACCGAAGAATACATAGTACATTAAGAGAAGCACAGAGTCATATTTCATAGCGGAAATTATAATATCATAACAAATACAAAATAAAGTGGGTCTACAAAAATGAAGTACCTCACACACTATAAAATATACATACATACTAGTTAAGTACAATGTACATCCCAAGCATCACCATGCACTTATATAGAGTCAATAAAAGAATACATACATACACACGCACCCACATACTATCGACCCCAAAATATATAAAATAGGTTTAAAAATTGTTTCCTCAAATGACCCAATATCCAAAGAAAGACAAATGTCCTTGTGCCTAAAAAACATTGGATTGGCCCGAGTATTATATAAATAATAGTTGGAATAAACTATATCTAAATTCAGAAGAATGAGTAGATAAACGATATAGTAAGGTGATGAGAAATATAACATATACATGGCCCAGTAAGCAAATCCAAACTGATGGAAAAGATGAGGTACCACTATTTAATCATTCTCACACAATATTTAACACCCGTGTAATATCTCTAATTTTCCAGTGACATATAGTCGCAACAATAATTAATAGAGTTTCATGCCTATGCCTTTGTTATTAATCACACATTTATTAAGGCATTCAATTAATTTTAATTATCGATCAATTTAATTGTTATGTTCAATCTAGGTTACACATTAACGTATTACCTGAAGCTGAGTTCCTCACTTGAGGTATTCACTACATCTACTCAGAAATGTAAGCATCCCCACACAGACCATTTACTGTACAAAATATTCACACCTTGCTCGCAATCCTCGCTTTCATTATCCACGTAAAAATTTGCCTGAATCTCGCTATTGTACCCATTCGGCGGAGCGTTTAACTAGTGAAAATGGGACTAAATTGTCACGACTAAGGATGCTACCATGATGTCGAATGGCTAGGATGGATAACTAGCACGTTTGGTATCTAACGTAATAGCCACCATATTTTAATTTTACTCACGTAATCTCACTCACAATATACCTCCATGGTTACGGTTCCCATCTCTATAATCATTTAGGTCTTTAATCCATTTATAATGAGCAAATGTATTTAAACAAAAAGTGATAAAATATCACAACAAATTATCACACATCGTTCCATGTATTCACATATAAGTATAACACTCCAAATCATCTAATTTGTCAATTACTAATTTAGAAGGGTTTGTTTATAAAACAAACTTAGTATAAACATATGATATTCTATACAATGAGTCAAAGGAATAATAAAATAATGTTGCCGAATGTCACATACTGCTCGATCTTACTGATTCGTTTATTCGAAATTCTCATCATACAGAACTACACTTCTAAATCTCCAAATTAATACTAAATTCAAAGAGTTCTAAATGCTAAAGTTGTTATTTTTCTCAAAATCCCTTTTAATTCTTAAAGTCCATAATTTAAAACCACTTATTTAATTTTAAAGATGTAATTATTCGAAACCATCAATAGATTTTAAAACCACTAAACTCCTTTTAGAAATAATTCATACTATTGAAATTCTCATTACATAGAAAGTAGAAGGGTATATTTATTTAAAATACTTTTAAATCCTTATATATACTTTTAAGAAAAAGTTATTTATTTTTCAAAGGCATAAAAACGAATTTGATATTACTTGTATAGCCTTTTGTTCTTGGAATAACTAAATTGACATATTTTCTTTTATACTATACTTTATTTGTATTTATCATAACATAGAAAAAGATTTTATTTATCCAAAACCTTTTCCAAAACCTTATAATTATTTTTAGGAAAATGTTCTCTATTTTTCAAAGGCCTTAAAACACTTTCAAAAATATTTAAATATCTTATATAATCAAGATCACTTGAATGAAAAAAATTACTTTAATAATATAAATTTTATAAAATAGCAACATATTGCATTATTTCTTTGAAACATTCTCCAATTTGAAATATAATTACAATTGTGGTTTTTAAAATATTTTGTAATTAACTATGACTTGAATAAGATAATGAGTTAAAGCTGATATAATTTAATAATATTTTTTTAAATAACTTTAATATGAGAAAAATCTAAAAAATCATTTTTGAGAAATTTTGAAATTTATCTGAAATCAATTAAAGAATAAAATAGCCCAAAATGCAAATTATATAACAAAATTGTTTTTGAAAATATCATCCAACAATAAAGATTATCTTACCAATCCAAGTTGCTTCTCCAGCGAAATCTGATCAAACAAATAATGTACATGCACCATTCAACTAAGCTATAAGAATCAAAATGCATTTGGACAATGTCTCCTCCTCATTTTGATGGTTTACAACATAAATGCTATTTCATAATTAACCACAAAATTAAATCCAATATTCCAAACACTCAATTGAACCAATAAAGCATTAAACAAGATCAGACCAAAACATGCAATTGAAATTAAATATAGTTGTAAGCTAAACAACTCACGTCAAGCAATTGCTTGCCTGAGGCTCCGCTTGGGAGTTTATTTTTTATCGGTTTTGACTGGTTTTGGACAGCTATGTATTTCAGGTGTTATCATAACCCTCGCTTGGAAGTTTTTTTTCACATTGGTTGTTGTTGGTTATAAAACCGATGAAAACCAGTGCAGTGTAATTTTCATGGCAATTCTCAACACATCAAATTGGGGTATTTTGAGGTGCTATAACTTTTTCCCCATTTATGCCCCCACTAATTATATTGTAGAATTAATCTTCATAAAATATAAGGATATATATGTAATGTTGCTTTAGTGGAAAACTCTCAAAACCGGTGTATGTTAAACTCCCAAGCATGCATTAATCGGTTATAACAACACTTCATGTAAACTGATCAAAACCGCTACGGTCATTAACGATCAAAATCGGTACTCTCAAAACCTCTCATAACTGGTACCACAAAACTCCTAAGAGGAGCTTAAGCTTCCCCATATGCTTCACCCTATTCCAAACCCTGATAGACGTTGCCACACTTGAACCTTCATCACCTGCCCATGCACGAGCAGCAAACCCATAGCATGGCATGCCTACCTCCGACACTTGGGACATTGTGTCGTTCATAGACTCACGGGCGCATCCATGCTCTTGTAACCATCAACCGCCTATGTCATGACCACTTTCACATTGTCGGCCACCTTTTGACAACCTTCCCTTTGCTAACTATCGATGTAGCTTCTTCCATCGACTCCGTCGTCGCCAGCCGCAGTTCCATCCCCGACGTCGCCAGCCATAAACGCATACATGATATTTTTAGTTTCTTTTCGTTAGTTTTACTTCTCCATTCGATTTCATAAGTAGATGAGGGATTTGAGTTGTAACGATCTAGAAATTTAACTAATTTAAATAATAGTAGTTATTTAAATATATGAATTTGAATTCAAAAGTTATATGAGTTTATAGTTATATTCATTTGAATTTATAAAAGATAGCATACATAGATAACTAAATAAATAAGAAAAGCTATGAAAACAAACCATAGCATGAAACAAATGCTACTAAAGAGAAGCCTTACACATGTCTTCTTCTTAGCCTCCCTTCACATGCACATGACACCTCTATGTAACGACCCGTATTTTTGAGTCATCAAAATCGAATATTTAAAATGTAACGACCCATAATTTAATCACTTTGAACATGAATATTTAATATGTTTTTAAATGATTAAATAATGGATTTTATATCTAGAATTATTAACCTTGCCTAATAAAACGGAATAGTATAATTACTTGCCTAATAAAACAAGAGAGAATTATTAACCTTGCCTAATAAAACCGAATAGTATAATTACTTGCCTAATAAAATCAGAACAGTATAATTACTTGCCTAATGAAACAAAATAGCATAATGATTATTATATTCCATGTGGATGGTTGCCATTGGACCAAAATCTGGTCGAATCAGGTTCTGCCATGTGGATGGTTGTTATTGGACCAAAATCTGGTTAAATCAGGTTTTTCCATGCGGATGGTTGCCATTGGACCAAAATCTGGTCGAATCGGGTTCTGCCATGCGGATGGTTGCAATTGGACCAAAATCTGGTCGAATCATGTTATGCCATAGTTGATAACGAGGATTTCTATTGGACCAAAATGTGGTCAAATCAAATTAAGCCATCAAGATGTTTTCTATTGGACCAAAATGTGGTCGAATCAAATTAATCCATCAAGATGTTTTCTATTGGACCAAAATGTGGTCGAATCAAATTAGGCCATAAGGCTGGTTTCTATTGGACCAAAATATGGTCGAATCTGGTTAGGCTATAGGAAATGACTAAAGTACCCTTCTCTTCACCTATAAATAGCCAAGTCCATATCTCATTTTATTTCATTCACAAACTAAAGAAAGGAGGAGTGGATCCCACGGTGAGAAACTATATCACTTAATATAGTGTTTATATTGGTTGTGATTGTATGAATGGATTAATAGTTATGGATGTTTTAACTATATGATAGTTATATCAGTATTTAATTGTTAAAATATTTAGTTATACCATATACTGTTTGTTTGGATGATATGAATGTATATATGGATGTTAATAGTGATAACACTGCACGTTACACTTATTATACACATCCATTTGGATTTAAACGGATATTGGTTAAGTCTCGATTTAAAATAATAATAATATAATATTCAAATTTGAGTGGAAATTTGAATATTCGAATTTTATAATTTAAACTATTTGGAAATGATATTGGAGATATATTGAAAAACTTTTGTAAAAGAAGTTATTTATTTGAAATCATTTTAAATATAAAATGGCATGTTCAACTTTGGAAATATAAAGAATAATTTAAATCGTTTTTAGAAAAGTGAAGTTAAGTTCGCTATATAAATAAAGGTTATAATCAATTAAATGATTCCAATAGTATTATATATAGTTTATTTTGATTTCTGGAAAGTTTGGATTAAATCGGATGAAATTTAGAAAAATAATATTATTATATTATTTAAATATTCAATTAAATCAATTAAATTGAATAAAAAGGTTATGAATTGAGAAATGAAGTTTTTATAGTATATATGAAGTATATATATGATTTAAAAGATAATAGAAGTAATTTAAATCATACTTGAATGGTTTTAGTTGTACAAATACACTATATTTGCGACACTTTTTGTAACGCTTAAATCAACATTTTGATTTTTGAGCTATAAGTGATCAATATTTTCCAAATTTGAAATAGTATGAATAAAGTAATTTAAATGGAGGTTTAAATCAGTTAAATCAAATATGAATTTGATTTGTTGAGACTTAAATTAAAAATTCATTTGGTTTCGAATGGCTTTTAAAGGACGCTTATTATTCGGAAAGATCGGGACCGGGAATTTCCCATTCCGAACAATAATACGACGCTATGATTGTGATGAGTCGTATTGAAACAATGATGAAGACCAGGGATCTTCACATCTAATGGACTGCTTGTTAATTTCTCTTCATTGGTTTAGCGGCCGATATAGAAATGATACCCCTATACTTTTAAAGAAGTGGTCCGGATGATGTTTGAAGAATCTTCAGATACGCAAGGGCCTTTCACCTTTTGGGCAAAGGTTGAGGAATAAGGTGCCTTCGGTTTCGTTCAGTCCTAGAATGAACTTGTGGATGGATGGATTGTTTGACATTACATTCTGACTTTATATGATTGATCTTTATTAACGTATATCTGCTTGGTGGTGGAGAATTTATTCTCTTAGCTTAACACCCTTCCTTGAGACGTATGAACTTAAGGGTTATGCGTTGGTAGAAATCAGTTATGTAATTTTAGATTGGTAATGTGACATTCCGAAGAATGCTATGGATAGGATCAAGGCTTTTGTTGAAAAGCAGAGCCTTGTGGGTACGAGACTTCACGAACCTCACACCCCGGGAATGGCCGAAACAGGAATGGATGCGGCAAGGTGTAGGATGTCTATCCCCTTCTAGATATATATAGTGATACCATGGTATGGAACCCAGGTATTCACTTTGTGGATTATATATGTATATAGCTGTACTGTGGTCTTACAAGCCCAGTATTTGCTTGATGTGGATGTTGGAAAAGATCGGAGCCCCGTTTTAAAGGTTGGTAACAACCGGGGGATGGATAGACTTGAGTAAGTAGTTACCATTGAGTGGTAACACGGCCTTGTGTTGGCAGAGAAACAGAAGTTTCTCGGGACGTCCCTCTAGAGGCATACCAATCGTGGATGAGGAAGTTCCTTTGCCTGGTCATTATAGGAAACCCATTCTCCAATACGAACCTTGTACGGTTTTGATTGTATTACTCACTGTTTAATATAGTGGATATAGTAGGCATACCATCATGTAACATATGCTGGCTAAATTAATAAGTTTATTTTGAAAATGGTTCTCAATCGCTAAGCACTATAATAATATTAAAAGGATATTTTTAACGTATCAAAGGCATGTTTGACTGTCATAAGGAGAAACCTCGACCATGTGTGCGTTTGCATCTTCTGTGCGGATCGAGACCTTATGATAGTTTCATTTTTCAAAAGCATATACGGAACTTGTTTTCAAAAACAACTATATACTTTTTTTTCTCACACCAGTCCCATGATTGACCTGGAGTTTATTGTTTTTCCCTAAACTCTAGGTGCCCTTATTTTCCACACGGGCAGCCTAGAGTCAGGTAATAGATCACCCTGTAGATAGTTGGAGCTGGATTTGGAGTGTTTATTTGGAGCTTTTAGATCAGAGTGAAGATGTCGGTTTTTGGACTCTCTTTGAAGACTTGTTTCTTTAGTTTCTATTTCCGCTGTGTACCTTGTTCAGTTGTACTTCATGATGTTGTATATAGTGATGTATCTATGACTCTCTAATATCACCTTGTATCATATTTTGTTCTAAATATATATGAGAGCATTTTGTTTCAGCTGTGCATTCTTATTTATACTGATGTTATTTACTGGTAGCAAACCCTACCGATGAGGATTTTAACATTTGGATCTCGACATTGATATCTTCGATATATGATATGTTGATTTTCAAAAGTGAAGAATCCAATTTGATTAGGGAAGATCGTGAATCCTTATCTGTTTGGATTTGACTTGTGTGGATTATAGTTGATTCAGAAGGTGAGAATTTACGGGTCTTCACAGTTGGTATCAGAGCTTAAGGTTGAGTAAGAACTTTAGCTTCCAGTAATAACATTAGTCACTCATTAGAGATAGGGTTAGTAACACCCTAGAATGAGTATATCTGAGAGAGCGTTCGAATTTCAAACTTTTCAATTCTTATCTAAATCCTAACTCTTTCTTCTGATCTCAGAGAATGAGTGGAAGAAGAGGAAGAAGAGGTGGCAGTACCACCACTAATGGACGGACTGCTCCAGCTGTTGTAGAAGCAGTTATTCCAGTCCAACTGGAAGTAGACTTCTCCGTCTTATGCAAGAAATTCACTAATTTGGGAGGAAAGACATATAAAGGCAAAGAGACGGTAATTGAGACACAAGCCTGGATCAAAACATGTGAAAAGATTTTCAAAGGCTTGAATATCAATGATGAGCAAAAAAGGTATCTAGCTACTTGGCAATTGGAAGATGGAGCCTAAATCTGGTGGGAAACTAAAACGATGGAAGAACCAGAAGAAAACTTTTCCTGGTCGAGGTTCAAAAGTGAATTTGAAGAACATTTTTTGCCTTCAACTAGTGTTGATAGATTGTATGAGGAGTTTGTGGAATTGAAACAAGGTGACATGACTTTTGAAGAATATGTGAAGCGCTTTAATGAGCTTTTTCGATTTGGTTCCGAATTGGTTAGTAACCCTTTAAGAAAAAAATCAAAGGTTTGTGAAAGGAATGAAGCAGAGATACCACGGGCGGATGACCATTCATATAAAGAAATCCTTTGCTGATTTAGTGGATATGGGCTATCGTTTTGATGCAGCAGATAAAGAGGAGTCATCTGAAGAAGAGAAAAATGTTGTAAAGAAAGAAGGTGGAAATTCTGGGGGAAATAATAAGAAAAGGAAGTTCCAAGGCAGGAAAAATGACAATAACAAGAAAGGAGGAAACCCGAAAAGTCGTCTATTTGAAGTTACTTGTTACAATTGTCAGGAAAAGGGGCACTATTTTCAGAAATGTACAAAGCCCAAGAAGAAGAACCTGAACTGCTTTGTTTGTCAGAAGCCGGGCCACTTCGTGAAAGACTGTCCCTTGATGAAGCAAGTTCAGAAATCAAATGTTTACGCACTAGAAAATAAGCCTTTATCTTCTAGAGATGCAAAGGAAAAGGGCGTCTTGGAAGGTACTCTTTCTATTTCCAATAGAGATATTCGAGTTTTATTTGACACTGGTGCTTCTCATAGTTTTGTCTCAAAAAAATTTGGTTGAAGAACTTAAACTTAAATCTAAAGTAGTAGGAAATCCTCTTTGCGTTAGAAATCCGTTTGGTGGCCCTATGAATCTTCGTTTACGATGTAAGAAGATCCCTATCTCATATTCCTATTATCAGTTTCCACATAATCTTTATGTTCTTGACTTTGACGAATTTGACACTCTTTTGGGCATGAACTGGTTATCAAAATATAAAGCTAATATTGATTGTGCAAAACGAATTATATCAGTTAAAACCAGTTTTGGAAACTATATTGATATCCCCTGCGAAGATCCTAGTCCAAAACGTGATAAATTGATGTACACCCTAGGATATCCAGATCCCGATATTAAATCTATTCCTGTTGTTAGAGATTTTCCTGATGTCTTTGAAGAAGTTAAATCTCTCCCTCCTCATTGTGAAATCGAATTTCGAATTGATCTGGTACCCAACGCCAGACCAGTTGTTCATTCTGTTCGAAGGATGGCCACAAAGGAGAAACTAGAATTAACCAAACAAACCCTTGAACTATTGGAAAAGGGCTTCATACGTCCAAGCCGTTCCAATTGGGGTTCAGCTGCTGTATTTGTTGCAAAATCTGATGGATCACTGAGAATGTGCTTTGACTATCGAGACCTCAATAAACAAACTTTGAAAAATAAATTCCCTTTGCCTCGTATCGATGAGCTATTTGATCAACTTCATGGAGCTCGTTTCTTCTCTAAGATGGATCTTTCTCAAGGATTCCATCAATTGAGAATCGCTAAAGATAGTATTCCCCTGATTGCATTCCGAGGACCGGACATCTTCTACGAATGGTTAGTCATGCCATTTGGACTAACCAATGCTCCTGCATTCTTCGTAGATCTGATGACTCGAGTATTTCGGAATGTATTGAACAAATTCGTGCTGGTTTTCATTGATGATATTCTCATCTATTCCAAAACAAAGGAAGAGCATGCAGAACACTTGAGAGTTATTCTGGAAATTCTGAGAAGCAATGTTCTTTATGCTAAATTTTCCAAATGCCATTTTTAGGATAAGGAAGTCAGATTTCTTGGACACGTAGTTTCTGAGAAAGGAATTGCGGTCGATCCAAGTAAGATTTCAGCGATTATGGATTGGAAACAGTCTACTACACCAAAGGAAGTCAGAAGTTTTCTTGGTTTGGCTGGATATTACCGAAAGTTTGTACAAGATTTTTCTAAGTTGGCTAGTCCCCTGACAAAGCTAACAATGAAAAATGCTAAGTTTATCTGGACACCCCGATGCGAAGAATCTTTTCAGGAATTAAAGAAAAGATTGACCACAGCTCCAGTATTAGCTGTGATTGATGGGAATAAAGATTTATCGGTTTACACTGATGCTTGTGGTGATGGAGTTGGCGCTGTTTTGATGCAGAAAGGAAAGGTGATTGCCTACGCAAGTAGACAATTACGACCCCATGAGAAGAATTATCCAACTCATGATCTTGAGTTACTAGCAGTTATCTTTGCCTTAAAGATATGGAGGCATTATCTGCTAGGTAAATTTTCCTTTTCAGCTTTTCAAATTTAAATCTTTTTTCAATTTGAATCTTATAATTCTTTTGTGATAGGTGAAAAATTCGATCTTTTTACTGATCACAAATCGCTTAAGTATCTTTTCACTCAGAAGGATCTTAATCTACGTCAACAACGTTGGTTGGAATTTCTAGCGTCTTATGAACTAGATATCCAATATACTCCTGGAAAAGCCAATCTGGTTGACGATGCTTTGAGTCGGAAGCATTATGTCCTTGCTTATTTGGTAATAACCCCAAATCTGATAGAGAAGATCGCTAACAAACGAAAAGGAAGACCAGTTTCTCCAAAATATATATGGAAGAATTCAACGAGGCGAAGATATAATTTTTGAGCTAGACAATAGAAACATTGTGAAATTGAAAGGAAGAATTTGTGTTCCTGATGACAAGGAGCTAAAGAAGGAAGTGTTGGATGAATGCCACAAGTCAAAATATAGCATCCATCCTAGGGTAAACAAAATGTATCGAGACATCAAGATAACCTTCTGGTGGAAGACAATTAAAGGAGACATCTCTATTTATATAAGCAAGTGTGCTACCTGCCAGCAAATCAAGAGTGATCGGCAAAATCCAGCAGGACTTCTACAACCTTTGGAGATTACAGCCTGGAAATGGGATCAAGTTTCCATGGATTTTATTGATGGGTTGCCTCGAGCGAAAAAGGGGAATGAAGGTATATGGGTTATTGTGGATCGCCTTACTAAAACTGCACATTTTATTCCAGTAAAAACACACTAGAACCGCAGCAAGTTTAGTTGATATTTATATCAAAGAAATAGTTCGATTGCATGGAGTCCCAAGTAGTATAGTTAGTGATCGTGATCCAATCTTCACGAGTCATTTTTAGGAAGCTTTCCAAACTGCGTTGGGAACGAAGCTAAATCTTAGCACTACATATCACCCGTAGACAGACGGACAGACGGAAAGAGTTAACTGGATTCTGGAGGATCTTTTGAGGGCTTGTATTCTAGACTTCAAAGGATCATGGGAGGATCATTTGCATTTGGCAGAATTTTCATATGATAACAGCTACCAAGCAAGTATCGGGATGGCTCCATTTAAAGCATTATATGGTCGACCTTGTCGATCACCGGTATGTTGGGTTGAAACAGGAGATCGTCTTGTATTGGGACCAGATATGATTAGGGAAGCTTCTGATAAGGTTGAATTTATCAGAAAAAAGTTGAAGGTTGCTCAAAGCCATCAGAAAAGCTATGTTGATAATCGAAGACGTGCTTTGGAATTCCAAGTAGGAGATTTAGTATTCTTGAAGGTTTCACCAATGAGAGGAGTTATTTGTTTTGGGAAGACGAGTAAACTCGCTCCTCGATTTATTGGACCCTTCCCCATTCTGGAGAGAATTGGACCACTATCTTATCGTATACAATTACAAAACTGGCTAGCTGGGGTCCATAATGTGTTTCATGCGTCTCATCTGAGGAAGTACGTTCATGATCCCGATCAGATCATTGAAGAAATTAATCAGCATGATGTGGAGATCACTCCTGAATTATCATTGAAGAGAGAACCACTTGAAATCATTGATTGGGATGAGAAGAAATTGAGACGCAAGGTGGTTAGGTTGGTCAAAGTCCAATGGAGTGGAGATCCAAACGACTGCACTTGGGAAACTGAGGAAAGCATGAAGAAAGCTTATCCCAGATGCAGAGTCGACATTCCATCTTAGTCTATCTTATCGGTAATTCAAATTCCTTATCTTTTCATTTTTTCCTTCTTATTAATTTCAAGGATGAAATTCTTTAAGGAGGGGCGGTTGTAACGATCTAGAAATTTAACTAATTTAAATAATAGTAGTTATTTAAATATATGAATTTGAATTCAAAAGTTATATGAGTTTATAGTTATATTCATTTGAATTTATAAAAGATAGCATATATAGATAACTAAATAAATAAGAAAAGCTATGAAAACAAACCATAGGATGAAACAAATGCTACTATAGAGAAGCCTTACACATGTCTTCTTCTTAGCTTCCCTTCACATGCACATGGCACCTCTATGTAACGACCCGTATTTTTGGGTCATCTAATTCGAATATTTAAAATGTAACGACCCATAATTTAATCACTTTGAACATGAATAGTTAATATGTTTTTAAATGATTAAATAATGGATTTTATATCTTGAATTATTAACCCTGCCTAATAAAACAGAATAGTATAATTACTTGCCTAATAAAACAAGAGAGAATTATTAACCTTGCCTAATAAAACAGAATAGTATAATTACTTGCTTAATAAAAACAGAACAGTATAATTACTTGCCTAATGAAACAAAATAGCATAATGATTATTATATTCCATATGGATGGTTGCCATTGGACCAAAATCTGGTCGAATCAGGTTTTTCCATGTGGATGGTTGTTATTGGACCAAAATCTGGTGGAATCAGGTTTTGCCATGCGGATGGTTGCCATTGGACCAAAATCTGGTCGAATCAGGTTTTGCCATGTGGATGGTTGCAATTGGACCAAAATCTGGTCGAATCATGTTATGCCATAGTTGATAACGAGGATTTCTATTGGACCAAAATGTGGTCGAACAAATTAAGCCATCAAGATGTTTTCTATTGGACCAAAATGTGGTCGAATCAAATTAAGCCATCAAGATGTTTTCTATTGGACCAAAATGTGGTCGAATCAAATTAGGCCATAAGGCTGGTTTCTATTGGACCAAAATATGGTCGAATCTGGTTAGGCTATAGGAAATGACTAAAGTACCCTTCTCTTCACCTATAAATAGCCAAGTCCATATCTTATTTTATTTCATTCACAAACTAAAGAAAGGAGGAGTGGATCCCACGGTGAGAAACTATATCACTTTATATACTGTTTATATTGGTTGTGATTAGATGAATGGATTGATAGTTATGGATGTTTTAACTATATGATAGTTATATCAGTATTTAATTGTTAAAATATTTAGTTATACCATATACTGTTTGTTTGGATGATATGAATGTATATATGGATGTTAATAGTGATAACACTACACGTTACACTTATTATACACACCCATTTGGATTTAAACGGATATTGGTTAAGTCTCGATTTAAAATAATAATAATATAATATTCAAATTTGAGTGGAAATTTGAATATTCGAATTTTATAATTTAAACTATTTGGAAATGATATTGGAGATATATTGAAAAACTTTTGTAAAAGAAGTTATTTATTTGAAATCATTTTAAATATGAAATGGCATGTTCAACTTTGGAAATATAAATAATAATTTAAATCGATTTTAGAAAAGTGAAGTTAAGTTCGCTATATAAATAAAGGTTATAATCAATTAAATGATTCCAATAGTATTATATATAGTTTATTTTGATTTCTGGAAAGTTTGGATTAAATCGGATGAAATTTAGAAAAATAATATTATTATATTATTTAAATATTCCATTAAATCAATTAAATTGAATAAAAAGGTTATGAATTGAGAAATGAAGTTTTTATAGTATATATGAAGTATATATATGATTTAAAAGATAATAGAAGTAATTTAAATCATACTTGAATGGTTTTAGTTGTACAAATACACTATATTTGCGACACTTTTTGTAACGCTTAAATCAACATTTTGATTTTTGAGCTATAAGTGATCAATATTTTTCAAATTTGAAATAGTATAAATAAAGTAATTTAAATGGAGGTTTAAATCACTTAAATCAAATATGAATTTGATTTGTTGAGACTTAAATTAAAAATCCATTTGGTTTCGAATGGCTTTTAAAGACGCTTATTATTCGGAAAGACCGGGACCGGGAATTTCCCATTCCGAACAATAATACGACGCTATGATTGTGATGAGTCGTATTGAAACGATGATGAAGACCAGGGATCTTCACATCTAATGTACTGCTTGTTAATTTCTCTTCATTGGTTTAGCGGCCGATAAAGAAACGATACCCCTATACTTTTAAAGAAGTGGTCCAGATGATGTTTGAAGAATCTTCGGATATGCAAGGGCTTTTGACCTTTTGGGCAAAGGTTGAGTAATAAGGTACCTTCGGTTTCGTTCAGTCCTAGAACGAACTTGTGGATGGATGGATTGTTTGACATTACACTCTGACTTTATATGATTGATCTTTATTAACGTATATCTGCTTGGTGGTGGAGAATTTATTCTCTTAGCTTAACACCCTTCCTTGAGACGTATAAACTCAAGGGTTATGCGTTGGTAGAAATCAGTTATGTAATTTTAGATTGGTAATGTGACATTCCGAAGAATGCTATGGATAGGATCAAGGCTTTTGTTGAAAAGCAGAGCCTTGTGGGTACGAGACTTCACGAACCTCACACCCCGGGAATGGCCGAAACAGGAATGGATGCGGCAAGGTGTAGGATGTCTATCCCCTTCTAGATATATATAGTGATACCATGGTATGGAACCCAGGTATTCACTTTGTAGATTATATATTTTTATAGCTGTACTGTGGTCTTACACGCCCAGTATTTGCTTGATGTGGATGTTGGAAAAGATCGGGGCCTCGTTTTAAAGGTTGGTAACAACCGGGGGATGGATAGACTTGAGTAAGTAGTTACCATTGAGTGGTAACCCGACCTTGTGTTGGCAGAGAAACAGTAGTTTCTCGGGACGTCCGTCTAGAGGCATACCAATCATGGAAGAGGAAGTTCCTTTGCCTGGTCATTATAGGAAACCCATTCTCCAATACGAACCTTGTACGGTTTTGATTGTATTACTCACTGTTTAATACAGTGGATATAGTAGGCATACCATCATGTAACGTATGCTGGCTAAATTAATAAGTTTATTTTGAAAATGGTTCTCAATCGCTAAGCACTATAATAATATTAAAAGGATATTTTTAACGTATCAAAGGCATGTTTGACTGTCATAAGGAGAAACCTCGACCATGTGTGCGTTTGCATCTTGCGTGCGGATCGAAACCTTTTGATAGTTTCATTTTTCAAAAGCATATATGGAACTTGTTTTCAAAAACAACTATATACTTCTTTTTCTCACACCAGTCCCATGACTGACCTGGAGTTTATTGTTTTTCCCTAAACTCTGGGTGCCCTTATTTTCCACACGAGCAGCCTAGAGTCAGGTAATAGATCACCCTGTAGATAGTTGGAGCTGGAGTTGGAGTGTTTATTTGGAGCTTTTGGATCAGAGTGAAGATGTCGGTTTTTGGACTCTCTCTGAAGACTTGTTTCTATAGTTTCTATTTTCGCTGTGTACCTTGTTCAGTTGTACTTTATGACGTTGTATATAGTGATGTATCTATGACTCTCTAATATCACCTTGTATCATATTTTGTTCTAAATATATATGAGAGCATTTTTTTTCAGCTGTGCATTCATATTTATACTGATGTTATTTACCGGTAGCAAATTCTATCGATGAGGATTTTAATATTCGGATCTCGACATTGATATCCTCGATATATGATATGTTGATTTTCAAAAGTGAAGAATCCAATTTGATTAGGGAAGATCGTGAATCCTTATCTGTTTGGATTTGACTTGTGTGGATTATAGTTGATTCAAAAGGTGAGAATTTACGGGTCTTCACGGTTGGTATCGGAGCTTAAGGTTGAGTAAGAACTTTAGCTTCCAGTAATAACATTAGTCACTCATTAGAGATAGGGTTAGTAACACCCTAGAATGAGTATATCTGAGAGAGCGTTCGAATTTCAAACTTTTCAATTCTTATCTAAATCCTAACTCTTTCTTCTTATCTCAGAGAATGAGTGGAAGAAGAGGAAGAAGAGGTGCCAGTACCACCACAAATGGACAGACTGCTCCAGCTGTTGTAGAAGCAGTTATTCCAATCTAACCGAAAGTAGACTTCTCCGTCTTATGCAAGAAATTCACTAATCTGGGAGGAAAGACATATAAAGGCAAAGAGACGGTAATTGAGACACAAGCCTAGATCAAAACATGTGAAAAGATTTTCAAGGGCTTGAATATCAATGATGAGCAAAAAAGGTATCTAGCTACTTGGCAATTGGAAGATGGAGCCTAAATCTGGTGAGAAACTAAAACGATGGAAGAACCAGAAGAAAACTTTTCCTGGTCGAGGTTCAAAAGTGAATTTGAAGAACATTTTTTGCCTTCAACTGGTGTTGATAGATTGTATGAGGAGTTTGTGGAATTGAAACAAGGTGACATGACTTTTGAAGAATATGTGAAGCGCTTTAATGAGCTTTTTCGATTTGGTTTTGAATTGGTTAGTAACCCTTTAAGAAAAAATCAAAGGTTTGTGAAAGGAATGAAGCAGAGATACCACGGGCGGATGACCATTCATATAAAGCAATCCTTTGCTGATTTAGTGGATATGGGCTATCGTTATGAAGCAGCAGATAAAGAGGAGTCATCTGAAGAAGAGAAAAATGTTGTAAAGAAAGAAGGTGGAAATTCTGGGGGAAATAATAAGAAAAGGAAGTTCCAAGGGAGGAAAAATGACAATAACAAGAAATGAGGAAACCCGAAAAGTCGTCTATTTGAAGTTACTTGTTACAATTGTCAGGAAAAGGGGCACTATTTTCAGAAATGTACAAAGCCCAAGAAGAAGAACCTGAACTGCTTTGTTTGTCAGAAGCCGGGCCACTTCGTGAAAGACTGTCCCTTGATGAAGCAAGTTCAGAAATAAAATGTTTACGCACTAGAAAATAAGCCTCCATCTTCTAGAGATGCAAAGGGAAAGGGCGTCTTGGAAGGTACTCTTTCTATTTCCAATAGAGATATTCGAGTTTTATTTGACACTGGTGCTTCTCATAGTTTTGTCTCAAAAAAATTTGGTTGAAGAACTTAAACTTAAATCTAAAGTAGTAGGAAATCCTCTTTGCGTTAGAAATCCGTTTGGTGGCCCTACGAATCTTCATTTACGATGTAAGAAGATCCCTATCTCATATTCCTATTATAAGTTTCCACAAAATCTTTATGTTCTTGACTTTGACGAATTTGACACTCTTTTGGGCATGAACTGGTTATCAAAATATAAAGCTAATATTGATTGTGCAAAACGAATTATATTAGTTAAAACCAGTTTTGGAAACTATATTGATATCCCCTGTGAAGATCCTAGTCCGAAACGTGATAAATTGATGTACACCCTAGGATATCCAGATCCCGATATTAAATCTATTCCTGTTGTTAGAGATTTTCCTAATGTCTTTGAAGAAGTTAAATCTCTCCCTCCTCATTGTGAAATCGAATTACGAATTGATCTGGTACCCAACGCCAGACCAGTTGTTCATTCTGTTCGAAGGATGGCCCCAAAGGAGAAACTAGAATTAACCAAACAAACCCTTGAACTATTGGAAAAGGGCTTCATACGTCCAAGCCGTTCCAATTGGGGTTCAGCCGCTGTATTTGTTGCAAAATCTGATGGATCACCGAGAATGTGCTTTGACTATCGAGACCTCAATAAAAAACTTTGAAAAATAAATTCCCTTTGCCTCGTATCGATGAGCTATTTGATCAACTTCATGGAGCTCGGGTCTTCTCTAAGATGGATCTTGCTCAAGGATTCCATCAATTGAGAATCGCTAAAGATAGTATTCCCCTGACTTCATTCCAAGGACCGAACATCTTCTACGAATGGTTAGTCATGCCATTTGGACTAACCAATGCTCCCGCATTCTTCGTAGATCTGATGACTCGAGTATTTCGGAATGTATTGAACAAATTCGTGCTGGTTTTCATTGATGATATTCTCATCTATTCCAAAACAAAGGAAGAGCATGCAGAACACTTAAGAGTTATTCTGGAAATTCTGAGAAGCAATGTTCTTTATGCTAAATTTTCCAAATGCCATTTTTGGGAGAAGGAAGTCAGATTTCTTAGACACGTAGTTTCTGAGAAAGGAATTGCGGTCGATCCAAGTAAGATTTCAGCGATAATGGATTGGAAACAGTCTACTACACCAAAGGAATTCAGAAGTTTCTTGGTTTGGCTGGATATTACCGGAAGTTTGTACAAGATTTTTCTAAGTTGACTAGTCCCCTGACAAAGCTAACAATGAAAAATGCTAAGTTTATCTGGACACCCCGATGCGAAGAATCTTTTCAGGAATTAAAGAAAAGATTGACCACAGCTCCAGTATTAGCTGTGATTGATGGGAATAAAGATTTATCGGTTTACACTGATGCTTGTGGTGATGGAGTTGGCGCTATTTTGATGCAGAAAGGAAAGGTGATTGCCTACGCAAGTAGACAATTACGACCCCATGAGAAGAATTATCCAACTCATGATCTTGAGTTACTAGCAGTTATCTTTGCCTTAAAGATATGGAGGCATTATCTGCTAGGTAAATTTTCCTTTTCAGCTTTTCAAATTTAAATCTTTTTTCAATTTGAATCTTATAATTCTTTTGTGATAGGTGAAAAATTCGATCTTTTTACTGATCACAAATCGCTTAAGTATATTTTCACTTAGAAGGATCTTAATCTACGTCAACAACGTTGGTTGGAATTTCTAGCGTCTTATGACCTAGATATCCAATATACTCCTGGAAAAGCCAATCTGGTTGCCGATGCTTTGAGTCGGAAGCATTATGTCCTTGCTTATTTGGTAATAACCCCAAATCTGATAGAGAAGATCGCTAACAAACAAAAGGAAGACCAGTTTCTCCAAAATATATATGGAAGAATTCAACGAGGCGAAGATACAATTTTTGAGCTGGACAATAGAAACATTGTGAAATTGAAAGGAAGAATTTGTGTTCCTGATGACAAGGAGCTAAAGAAGGAAGTGTTGGATGAATGCCACAAGTCAAAATATAGCATCCATCCTAGGGTAAACAAAATGTATCGAGACATCAAGAGAACCTTCTGGTGGAAGACAATTAAAGGAGACATCTCTATTTATATAAGCAAGTGTGCTACCTGCCAGCAAATCAAGAGTGATCGGCAAAATCCAGCAGGACTTCTACAACCTTTGGAGATTCCAGCCTGGAAATGGGATCAAGTTTCCATGGATTTTATTGATGGGTTGCCTCGAGCGAAAAAGGGGAATGAAGGTATATGGGTTATTGTGGATCGCCTTACTAAAACTGCACATTTTATTCCAGTAAAAACCCACTAGAACCGCAGCAAGTTTAGTTGATATTTATATCAAAGAAATAGTTCGATTGCATGGAGTCCCAAGTAGTATAGTTAGTGATCATGATCCAATCTTCACGAGTCATTTTTAGGAAGCTTTCCAAACTGCGTTGGGAACGAAGCTAAATCTTAGCACTGCATATCACCCGTAGACAGACGGACAGACGGAAAGAGTTAATCGGATTCTTGAGGATCTTTTGAGGGCTTGTATTCTAGACTTCAAAGGATCATGGGAGGATCATTTGCATTTGGTAGAATTTTCATATGATAACAGCTACCAAGCAAGTATCAGGATGGCTCCATTTAAAGCATTATATGGTCGACCTTGTCGATCACCGGTATGTTGGGTTGAAACAGGAGATCGTCTTGTATTGGGACCAGATATGATTAGGGAAGCTTCTGATAAGGTTGAATTTATCAGAAAAAAGTTGAAGGTTGCTCAAAGCCGTCAGAAAAGCTATGCTGATAATCGAAGACGTGCTTTGGAATTCCAAGTAGGAGATTTAGTATTCTTGAAGGTTTCACCAATGAGAAGAGTTATTTGTTTTGGGAAGACGGGTAAACTCGCTCCTCGATTTATTGGACCCTTCCCCATTTTGGAGAGAATTGGACCACTATCTTATCGTATACAATTACAAAACTGGCTAGCTGGGGTCCATAATGTATTTCATGTGTCTCATCTGAGGAAGTACGTTCATGATCCCGATCAAATCATTGAAGAAATTGATCAGCATGATGTGGAGATCACTCCTGAATTATCATTGAAGAGAGAACCACTTGAAATCATCGATCGGGATGCGAAGAAATTGAGACGCAAGGTGGTTAGGTTGGTCAAAGTCCAATGGAGTGGAGATCCAAACGACTGCACTTGGGAAACTGAGGAAAGCATGAAGAAAGCTTATCCCAGATGCAGAGTCGACATTCCATCTTAGTCTATCTTATCGGTAATTCAAATTCCTTATCTTTTCAGTTTTTCCTTCTTATTAATTTCAAGGACGAAATTCTTTAAGGAGGGGCGGTTGTAACGATCTAGAAATTTAACTAATTTAAATAATAGTAGTTATTTAAATATATGAATTTGAATTCAAAAGTTATATGAGTTTATAGTTATATTCATTTGAATTTATAAAAGATAGCATACATAGATAACTAAATAAATAAGAAAAGCTATGAAAACAAACCATAGCATGAAACAAATGCTACTAAAGAGAAGCCTTACACCTGTCTTCTTCTTAGCCTCCCTTCACATGCACATAGCACCTCTATGTAACGACCCGTATTTTTGGGTCATCAAATTCGAATATTTAAAATCTAACGACCCATAATTTAATCACTTTGAACATGAATAGTTAATATGTTTTTAAATGATTAAATAATGGATTTTATATCTAGAATTATTAACCCTGCCTAATAAAACAGAATAGTATAATTACTTGCCTAATAAAACAAGAGAGAATTATTAACCTTGCCTAATAAAACAGAATAGTATAATTACTTGCCTAATAAAAACAGAACAGTATAATTACTTGCCTAATGAAACAAAATAGCATAATGATTATTATATTCCATATGGATGGTTGCCATTGGACCAAAATCTGGTCGAATCAGGTTCTGCCATATGGATGACTGTTATTGGACCAAAATCTGGTTGAATCAGGTTTGGTCAAGCGGATGGTTGCCATTGGACCAAAATCTGGTCGAATCAGGTTCTGCCATGCGGATTGTTGCAATTGGACCAAAATCTGGTCGAATCATGTTATGCCATAGTTGATAACGAGGATTTCTATTGGACCAAAATGTGGTCGAATCAAATTAAGCCATCAAGATGTTTTCCATTGGACCAAAATGTGGTCGAATCAAATTAGGCCATAAGACTGGTTTCTATTGGACCAAAATATGATCGAATCTGGTTAGGCTATAGGAAATGACTAAAGTACCCTTCTCTTCACCTATAAATAGCCAAGTCCATATCTCATTTTATTTCATTCACAAACTAAAGAAAGGAGGAGTGGATCCCACGGTGAGAAACTATATCACTTTATATACTGTTTATATTGGTTGTGATTGGATGAATGGATTGATAGTTATGGATGTTTTAACTATATGATAGTTATATCAGTATTTAATTGTTAAAATATTTAGTTATACCATATACTATTTGTTTGGATGATATGAATGTATATATGGATTTTAATAGTGATAACACTGCACTTTACACTTATTATACACACCCATTTGGATTTAAATGGATATGGGTTAAGTCTCGATTTAAAATAATAATAATATAATATTCAAATTTGAGTGGAAATTTGAATATTCGAATTTTATAATTTAAACTATTTGGAAATGATATTGGAGATATATTGAAAAACTTTTGTAAAAGAAGTTATTTATTTGAAATCATTTTAAATATAAAATGGCATGTTCAACTTTGGAAATATAAATAATAATTTAAATCGATTTTAGAAAAGTGAAGTTAAGTTCGCTATATAAATAAAGGTTTATAATCAATTAAATGATTCCAATAGTATTATATATAGTTTATTTTGATTTCTGGAAAGTTTGGATTAAATCGGATGAAATTTAGAAAAATAATATTATTATATTATTTAAATATTTAATTAAATCAATTAAATTGAATAAAAAGGTTATGAATTGAGAAATGAAGTTTTTATAGTATATATGAAGTATATATATGATTTAAAAGATAATATAAGTAATTTAAATCATATTTGAATGATTTTAGTTGTACAAATACACTATATTTGCGACACTTTTTGTAACGCTTAAATCAACATTTTGATTTTTGAGCTATAAGTGATCAATATTTTCCAAATTTGAAATAGTATGAATAAATTAATTTAAATGGAGGTTTAAATCACTTAAATCAAATATGAATTTGATTTGTTGAGACTTAAATTAAAAATCCATTTGGTTCTGAATGGCTTTTAAAGGACGCTTATTATTCGGAAAGACCGGGACCGGGAATTTCTCATTCCGAATAATAATACGACGTTATGATTGTGATGAGTCGTATTGAAACGATGATGAAGACTAGGGATCTTCACATTTAATGGACTGCTTGTTGATTTCACTTCATTGGTTTAGCGGCCGATATAGAAACGATACCCCTATACTATTAAAGCAGTGGTCCAAATGATGTTTGAAGAATCTTCGGATACGCAAGGGCCTTTCACCTTTTGGGCAAAGGTTGAGGAATAAGGTGCCTTCGGTTTCGTTCAGTCCCAGAACGAACTTGTGGATGGATGGATTGTCTGACATTACATTCTGACTTTATATGATTGATCTTTATTAACGTATATTTGCTTGGTGGCGGAGAATTTATTCTCTTAGCTTAACACCCTTCCTTGAGACGTATGAACTCAAGGGTTATGTGTTGGTAGAAATTAGTTATGTAATTTTGGATTGGTAATGTGACATTCCGAAGAATGCTATGGATAGGATCAAGGCTTTTGTTGAAAAGCAGAGCCTTATGGGTACGAGACTTCACGAACCTCACACCCCGGGTGTGATAACCCGGATTTCTGGACATCCGATAAATTGATAATTAACTGGATTGAATTAGTAAAATGCTAGTTTATATGTGAACAAATAAAATTCTAGTAGTTAAAAATATCTGGATTGTATATAAATGGATTTGAGTTATAATAAATGTTGGATTATAAATATCTGAAAATAATAACTCTTATAGTAAATCAATAAATATATATATTGGTTATTTACATTTTCTTTAAAGTAATTTATATACATATACATATTAGGTAAGTATTTATAAATAGTAAACTAGTGTAAAAAGCTTTTATTCACATTTTAAAAATAAATAAAGTTATGTATTAAATACTTATAAGACAAATGTCATTATATTAAGGCCTAATGTGACATATGTTAAGTAATAAATAAAACTACATGACAAATGTCAAGATAAATAACAAGTGTCTTTTTATTTATTTTTTAAATTTTCTTTTATTTTTAATAAACCACATTCTAACTTATAAATACATATGTTTCCCTTCATTATTTTCTTTTCTATCTTTTTCTATTCAAAAAGAAAACTCAGTCCTATTCTCAAACACAAAATCTGATAATCATACTTCCTTAAACAAACTTCTCAAAAACAATTTATAATCAAAACACTCCTCAAAACCAGAAATCAAACCTGTAATATCATTTTCAAAGTATCAGTTTTAAAATCAAAGTAGAGATCATCAAACAAATCCTCTCTGTTTTGAAAGCAAATCTGTAACATCTTCATGATGCAATCTGAAGCAAGAAAGCAAAGCCTGCATGTATTCTTCAAAAACAGAAGCAAGCAAATCTGGAATTAAAAAGCAAATCAAAAGCATGAAGTTTTAAAAACCAAAGATTTATCAAAATCAAAAGCCTGGAATCGAGTAGTTTCTGTTCAAGCATATCTGTAGCTTGCATCTTCAAGTCAAGTATAAAGTTAAACTAGAGCAAAAGCATTTTTGATTGCTAAAGCATTCCAGTTTACAAATTTTAAAGACAATGCAAGATTTCAAAAATGGAGGCTCTGTCTTCATTCTATATACAAGTGAGTAACACTTTTCTAAAACTTAAGTATATGATATCTGTTTGCATGCTATAAATTCTTGAATTTATGATGAAATATGCCTGCTTGTTGTTTAATATGAATTGTATGTATATAAGTTGGTATTGTTGTATGCATGTCTGATATCAACCCTGTATAGCTTCCAGTTTTGAAACTTCTCAAGTTTTCTTTATCTAAAATTAGCAAACCCTTAACCTTATACACATTTTGGTTTGCATGCAATTAGTATTAATGAATGTTTGTGAATAAGTTTGCATATGTTATAAATAGTGTCTGAATGTTGATAGGAATGTATTGTGCAAGTCTAGGAAATAGATACAAGTATCTCTGTTTCAAAGATTTACAGGATGCAAACCTGTTTAAAAAGCATATCCTTATCTTACAATCAATTATAGACTTTGAAGTCTAAACAAAACCTATTCGAAATCGCAAGATCAAAATTTTAAAAATAGTTTCAAGCAAAAACATTAAGTGAATATTTTGAAAATGGAAAATTACAGTAAAAGCTTTGAAAACTATAAAATTCAAATATCATAATTGTTAGATTCACTGATATAATTTTGATACCCATTACAAATCATGATTTTTTAAAGGTAAAAATCAAAATTTTTAATCAAGTGATTTGTGAGATTTCTCGAGATGAACAGAATATGGATTTCTGTTGATTTCTGGTGATCGCGAGATGAATTGAGGTCGTGGTTAAGGTTGGAGGATGGTAGATGGTCAGGCATCATTGGAAAAATGATGAGGCATTTTTCAATTCGCCGTGGTAGGTTGGCGAAGGTGATTTAGGGTTTAAGGCACAGTTTTGTTGAGGTTGTGCTCGAGACAAAATTCATAATCTATGGTGAATCGGTCAAGACCGGGGTTGGTGAAATCGAAGCAGGGATCGTTGATGGAGAACTGATCGTGATGGTGAGGCTTCCGATGGTCTCGATCGACGAGGCGAATTGAAATTGTGATCGTAGTCTGGTTCCAGGTGAGGATCGTGATGCTCGATTTCGATGGTGATGCTTGTTCATGGTTCTGGTGATTGGGATCGTGGATGGTGGTCGTAGACGATATGTCGGCAATATCATCGATGGTCAGAGGCGATCGTTTCGCCTGTGCACGTGCACAAGTATCAGCAGTGGCTTTTGTTTTGAGTTAGAGAAGAACAGGCGTTCTCGAAGTAGATGGTGGGATGACTCGAAGTCATACTCGAAGAAATGGGGACTTGGCTCGGGAATTCGAAGGGAGACTCGTATGGGATAAACTGTTTTTAGAAATCAAACATAACAAAGTTTAAGTAAAGGGGAAGGGAAACTCGAAGGAGTACTCGGGGATATTGGGTTTTTACTCGGAAAATTTTGATATTTAGCTCGGGTAGATTATAAGGTTTATTAAATAAAGTCTAAGTTAATTTGTTATGATAATTAATTATAAGGTTTATTAAATAAAGATTTTTGTTTTTAATGATAATTAGATAAATGGTTTATCTTTTAATTAATTAAGTTTTAAGTAATTAAAGAGTTAATTAATTAATGTAAGTAATTAAAGGATTAAGCTGTTGAGGGTTAATTAATCTAATTAATAATTAAAGGTTAAATTAATTAAAAATCAAGGTGAATTAATAGAGGTAAATTATTTAAAGTAATTAAGATTAATTACTTAGTGTAATTAATAAAAGGATTAATTAATTAAAGAAATTAATTAAGGGTTAGTTAATTAATGAGTGTGATTAATTAAAGGATAAATAAATTAACGTAAGTAATTATAAGATAATTAATTTGAGCAGTTAATTAAGGTTAATGAAATTATTAAGGATGAGTAAAGGATTTGTGTAATTAATTTAGAGTTAATTACTTAATATAATTAAAGAATAATTAATCAAAGGTGATTAATTAAGATGAAATTAATCGGTTTGTAATTAATAAATGTTAAGTAAAGGTAATCTAAGTGATTAAAGATTAGTAATTAATTTAATTAGGGATGAATTAAATTAATTTTGGAAGTGATCAATCTTGCTTATGAATGATTGAATGATGTAAATGCCTTGAATTGGTTGATATGTCTGATATGAAATGTTTGTAATATGATATAGGTGGACAATGAAAATGTAGTTATTTATAAATGATAAATTGCTATGTATAAGTGACATCCTATTTAATGTTAAATTGTATTTCACTTGAATAACTTGGTTTAGATATGACATTGAATTCGAAGAAGACCGGGGTCGGGTATCAGTAAATACCCGAAACCACTTCGATTCTGTATAAATGTGAATTTGAAAGTAAACAGGCTGGAATGAAATAAGCTATGTATCATGGATATTTAAAACCGGTAACGATTCTTGGATATTGTTTTGAGATAAATGAATTGACTTAAATAAGATTAGAACTCGTAGAAAAGTACGAGTTACCCTGGTAATTCACTTAAGTTATATAGCTGGGTATTTCATATTATGGGTTTACTCACGCTGGTTTCCAGCCTGACCCGGGTGTTACTTTGATGTAATGCTCGGGTCAGACCGAGTATTACAGATTTCAGGTAAGGACGTTCTGGAGCTCAGGAGGCGAGCTGGATGGCAGGAACGTATGGAGTGTGATATATTGTTAATTATTGGGACGAGTTATTTTAACTGTATAGTGATTGTGAAATGTTGTAACTCTGATGTATAAAAATGTAATTGACTGATACAGTTTTCTTTGTATAACTGATATTATTATTTGATATTGTATTTTGATCCGCTGCGAATGTGAGAATCTGTGCCTTGTTCTGTTCTTTCTTCTATCTCTTTTCTTTTTCTTCTAACTATCTGGAAATTTCGGGTTCGAAATTTCCGGGTCGTCACAGTTGGTATCAGAGCTGAAGGTTAAGCGAGAACCTTGGCTCTGTTGGGATTACTCATTAAGGAAAGGGTCAATAGTACCCTAAGATGAGTTGAGTGTGTATATATATATGAGAGCGTATTTGTTATTTTCTTATATAAAGGTTTTAAAAAGGTTTTAAAATGGTTTTAAAAATAAATGATTTTTATATAAGTTTATCTTTTGATATATATAGAAATAATTTTCTAATTATTAAATATATTAAAGAAATTGGTTGTTGAATCATTGGAATTAAATAAAATAATAAGAATTAAGTGGTAAACAACCAAATTGAAATTAAATGAAGATAAGTTGAAATGGATCCAAACTGAAAATAAAATCTTGAATTTATAGAAGTGTTATCAGAATAAAGATAAAAATGAATTGGTTTCCAGATATGATAATCTTGGTTATTATCATAAATGGTTGTTGTGTTTAATAATGAAATGTTTTGGAAAAGTAAACTTTTAGGTGAATATGACTTATAAATTGGAATTGAAGATAATTTGAAATTGTGAAATTTTAAATCTAAATCCTGAAAACTTGAAATTGTTTTAAAGAAGTTTGCTTTGAAATTAAAAACCAAGAATGAATTAAAAATTTAGGGTATAACTTGGTGTGTAAAGGAAATAAGTATCTATATTTGGAAATAAACTCTAAGGTTGAGTTTTGAATTTTCCTTGGGATGTGATGTGAAACCCAAAGTGAAGTAAGTTTTTAAACTTAAAGGGGAAAGATTATTAATCTTAAGTTTAAAATTTGAATGGGAATTCAAATTGTGTAAAGTTGACTGGATTAAGTAAATTTAATTTAACTTGGAGGAAGTTAAATAAGTTTGAATGAATAACTTGAATTGGAAATTTCAAGATGAAATTTAAATTTAACTTGGGTAGTTAAATGGTTAATTTAAATGGGAGTTATGAGTGATCTCAAAATGGGTTTGAGATCTGGAAATTGGAAATGGATAATAAATTAGAACCTGAAGATTAAATTGTTTTTGAATTCTTATTTGAACTTTGTAATAAGTTAAGTAAAGATAATTTTAAAAATGGAATTTTGGAATTTGGATTCATAATTAAATGGTTGAAAGATTTAAGTTATTAAATTAAAAATAAAGGTTGATTGATTTAAAAAGTAAGGGTTAATTTGACTTAAGGAATTAAATCAACATTTAAAATATTTAACTCGAATTTATATAATTCGAGATGGTTTTAAGTTGAGATTTGAATAGAATTAGTTCAAATTGAAATTGATTTGAATTAATTAGAATTGTGATTGAAGAAGTATAAGTTTAAAAATTCAAATGGTAAATTAGAATTGAAATGATTTGAAATTGAAGCTGGTTCAATTTGAAATTAATCCAGATTGATTTGAAATAATTTGGAACTATGATTAGAGTTGAATAAGTTTAAAAACCAAATGGAATTTGATTTGAAATTGGAAAGGAATTAAGGTTAATTCAACTTGAATTGGGATTAAATAAATTTCAATGGAAATTGAAGTATTGAGTCAATTTAAATGGAAGTGGAAATTTAAATTGAATTGATGGGGAATTGAACGGTTTGACTCTGGACTATTTTCAAAGTAAATTGTTTTAATATAAACCTATTTTCCCAAACTATTTACTATACAATCTTTCTTCTTAAACCCCAAACTATCCTATACTTATTTTACAATTATTTTGGAACTATTTAACTATTTTGAAACTGTCTTATAAACTAATTACTATCACTATTTTAAAAACTATTTTTGCAATTATCTAACTATTTTACAGCTATTTTACAAACTAATAACTATTTTTCAACTACTTATCTATTTTAAATTTTTTTCAAGCTATTTTTAAAATTTAAATAGGTCAGAGTTCAAACTGTTTGTAATTGAAGTAATAACTCAATTGGAAATGGAAACAATTGAGAATAAGTGAATGGAATTAAAAGAAACGTGAATAGAAAGAAAATTGATTTGGCTGATAACCAATAAAGATAAATACGTAGGATATACGTATATTATTCTATTCGCATAGTGATTTGATCCAGATTCGAACACAGAATTTCGAGATAGTATTATTGATCCGAGTTAGGATTTTTCGCTCGATTTTCGACGGCGAACCTGGATATGGATTTTGATTGGTTCTGGATATTCTCTATCATAGTTGTGACTATGCAAGGAGAATGACGGTTTCTGATCAGGAAACCAGATCTGAGTCCGCACTAGGAAGTCGGGTGAACAATACTAGTTCGGAAGTGAAATTGTGTGATCGAGGGAGCGATCAAATAGATATGGCGTACGGATGATATGTGTACATCGTACGAGTTTGGATGAAATTGATATTGAAATTTGTGAATAAGGAATTTGAATGGTTTTGAAATGAAAAGTATATTTGTAAAATATAATGGAATTAGATATTTCTTTGGTTGAAAATTTACTTTATGGGGGTAAGTAAATGGTAAATAACTTTATAAAGAAATCAAACTTGAATATTTGATTTGGCAATAAATAAAGTTGTATTTTGTAATATGATAAACTCCCCTTATTGAATCTAGCCAGAATAAAAAGGGTTTTTGGAAATATTTGAAGTATAAAAGAGGTTTTATACAAGTTTGAAATAACCCAAGATTTTCAAAGTTATATATATATATATATATATATATATATATAAAGGGATTTATGAGAATGATTTAGAAAAAGGTTTTGAGAACCTATGAATTTGGAAAAGGCTTTTGATTTTTGGGAAAATCAATTTTGGATTTTGGAAAGCCTAGTTTGAGAATTATCGATTTTGGTAATCGATTTTGTGTAAAGGAGATTTTGATAAATCATAAAGGGTATGATTTGAAGATACTATAAGTATATAGTATAAAGTATTTTGAGAATAGCTCTAGGGAAAAAGGCGCTTCCTTGAAATGAACTTCTCAGGAGTGCCACTGGGTGGTACTGCCTTGAACCCCAAGGGGGGATTCTAAAGTTGATCCTGTGAGTAGTCCGGACAAACTAGTTCCTGAGGATTATTTGTGTAGCGAAAGTCGAGGGGCTGGTGCCCACAGAGGCATTTGGGTTATTCTGTGACGACAATGTAACTCGATGTCACTGCGATCTACTGCAGACCATAGCGAAAGTCATGTGTGCCGCTGAGAGCCAACTGTCTACGTTTGATTTTATATCGGTAGACTGTGACACTATGGTAACATAGCGAAAGTCGTGTGTGCCGCTGAGAGCCAACTGTCTACGTTTGATTTTATATCGGTAGACTGCGACCTATGTGGGAGAAGTTTCATTATTTGGCCGCGAAATTCGGTGGCGCTGATGCCTACAGTTATATGGGTTGTGCTGTGATAGCAACGTAAGGCCCGGGTATAACTGCGATCTGTAGCGGGTTCCATGGCGTAATCGAGGAGCGCGGAGACCTACAGTTATCTGTGGATTTTGCCGGGACGGCAACGTAACCATCGGGTTAACTGCGACCATGGATGGGGGTGATGATTTCCAGAGCATTCTCACCAAAGGGATTTCCTCGATTTCAAAACTGTTTTCTATATTTTCATAAATTATTTTCCAAGTATTTTCACTGGGTGTTGAAAACAGGTTTACCAAGTACTTATAGTTTTTCAGTCTTACGCCTGATCAACGTATGACCGAATTTCTGTGAGAACGAGGATGGATTTGTTGAGACATCGAGTTATAAAAGGTATTTTTATAAAACTATTTTGATAATATTATATAAATTTTAAAGTGTTTCAAAAATATTAAAAAAAGAGAGTTAAGAGTTAAATATGTTCAAAGAGTAATTTTTCTAATAATAATCATTTTAGTAAATTCTGGCTTCATTCCTTTTCGAGGACGAAAAGATTCAAAGGGGGAAGGAATGTGATAACCCGGATTTCTGGACATCCGATAAATTGATAATTAACTGGATTGAATTAGTAAAATGCTAGTTTATATGTGAACAAATAAAATTCTAGTAGTTAAAAATATCTGGATTGTATATAAATGGATTTGAGTTATAATAAATGTTGGATTATAAATATCTGAAAATAATAACTCTTATAGTAAATCAATAAATATATATATTGGTTATTTACATTTTCTTTAAAGTAATTTATATACATATACATATTAGGTAAGTATTTATAAATAGTAAACTAGTGTAAAAAGCTTTTATTCACATTTTAAAAATAAATAAAGTTATGTATTAAATACTTATAAGACAAATGTCATTATATTAAGGCCTAATGTGACATATGTTAAGTAATAAATAAAACTACATGACAAATGTCAAGATAAATAACAAGTGTCTTTTTATTTATTTTTTAAATTTTCTTTTATTTTTAATAAACCACATTCTAACTTATAAATACATATGTTTCCCTTCATTATTTTCTTTTCTATCTTTTTCTATTCAAAAAGAAAACTCAGTCCTATTCTCAAACACAAAATCTGATAATCATACTTCCTTAAACAAACTTCTCAAAAACAATTTATAATCAAAACACTCCTCAAAACCAGAAATCAAACCTGTAATATCATTTTCAAAGTATCAGTTTTAAAATCAAAGCAGAGATCATCAAACAAATCCTCTCTGTTTTGAAAGCAAATCTGTAACATCTTCATGATGCAATCTGAAGTAAGAAAGCAAAGCCTGCATGTATTCTTCAAAAACAGAAGCAAGCAAATCTGGAATTAAAAAGCAAATCAAAAGCATGCAGTTTTAAAAACCAAAGATTTATCAAAATCAAAAGCCTGGAATCGAGTAGTTTCTGTTCAAGCATATCTGTAGCTTGCATCTTCAAGTCAAGTATAAAGTTAAACTAGAGCAAAAGCATTTTTGATTGCTAAAGCATTCCAGTTTACAAATTTTAAAGACAATGCAAGATTTCAAAAATGGAGGCTCTGTCTTCATTCTATATACAAGTGAGTAACACTTTTCTAAAACTTAAGTATATGATATCTGTTTGCATGCTATAAATTCTTGAATTTATGATGAAATATGCCTGCTTGTTGTTTAATATGAATTGTATGTATATAAGTTGGTATTGTTGTATGCATGTCTGATATCAACCCTGTATAGCTTCCAGTTTTGAAACTTCTCAAGTTTTCTTTATCTAAAATTAGCAAACCCTTAACCTTATACACATTTTGGTTTGCATGCAATTAGTATTAATGAATGTTTGTGAATAAGTTTGCATATGTTATAAATAGTGTCTGAATGTTGATAGGAATGTATTGTGCAAGTCTAGGAAATAGATACAAGTATCTCTGTTTCAAAGATTTACAGGATGCAAACCTGTTTAAAAAGCATATCCTTATCTTACAATCAATTATAGACTTTGAAGTCTAAACAAAACCTATTCGAAATCGCAAGATCAAAATTTTAAAAATAGTTTCAAGCAAAAACATTAAGTGAATATTTTGAAAATGGAAAATTACAGTAAAAGCTTTGAAAACTATAAAATTCAAATATCATAATTGTTAGATTCACTGATATAATTTTGATACCCATTACAAATCATGATTTTTTAAAGGTAAAAATCAAAATTTTTAATCAAGTGATTTGTGAGATTTCTCGAGATGAACAGAATATGGATTTCTGTTGATTTCTGGTGATCGCGAGATGAATTGAGGTCGTGGTTAAGGTTGGAGGATGGTAGATGGTCAGGCATCATTGGAAAAATGATGAGGCATTTTTCAATTCGCCGTGGTAGGTTGGCGAAGGTGATTTAGGGTTTAAGGCACAGTTTTGTTGAGGTTGTGCTCGAGACAAAATTCATAATCTATGGTGAATCGGTCAAGACCGGGGTTGGTGAAATCGAAGCAGGGATCGTTGATGGAGAACTGATCGTGATGGTGAGGCTTCCGATGGTCTCGATCGACGAGGCGAATTGAAATTGTGATCGTAGTCTGGTTCCAGGTGAGGATCGTGATGCTCGATTTCGATGGTGATGCTTGTTCATGGTTCTGGTGATTGGGATCGTGGATGGTGGTCGTAGACGATATGTCGGCAATATCATCGATGGTCAGAGGCGATCGTTTCGCCTGTGCACGTGCACAAGTATCAGCAGTGGCTTTTGTTTTGAGTTAGAGAAGAACAGGCGTTCTCGAAGTAGATGGTGGGATGACTCGAAGTCATACTCGAAGAAATGGGGACTTGGCTCGGGAATTCGAAGGGAGACTCGTATGGGATAAACTGTTTTTAGAAATCAAACATAACAAAGTTTAAGTAAAGGGGAAGGGAAACTCGAAGGAGTACTCGGGGATATTGGGTTTTTACTCGGAAAATTTTGATATTTAGCTCGGGTAGATTATAAGGTTTATTAAATAAAGTCTAAGTTAATTTGTTATGATAATTAATTATAAGGTTTATTAAATAAAGATTTTTGTTTTTAATGATAATTAGATAAATGGTTTATCTTTTAATTAATTAAGTTTTAAGTAATTAAAGAGTTAATTAATTAATGTAAGTAATTAAAGGATTAAGCTGTTGAGGGTTAATTAATCTAATTAATAATTAAAGGTTAAATTAATTAAAAATCAAGGTGAATTAATAGAGGTAAATTATTTAAAGTAATTAAGATTAATTACTTAGTGTAATTAATAAAAGGATTAATTAATTAAAGAAATTAATTAAGGGTTAGTTAATTAATGAGTGTGATTAATTAAAGGATAAATAAATTAACGTAAGTAATTATAAGATAATTAATTTGAGCAGTTAATTAAGGTTAATGAAATTATTAAGGATGAGTAAAGGATTTGTGTAATTAATTTAGAGTTAATTACTTAATATAATTAAAGAATAATTAATCAAAGGTGATTAATTAAGATGAAATTAATCGGTTTGTAATTAATAAATGTTAAGTAAAGGTAATCTAAGTGATTAAAGATTAGTAATTAATTTAATTAGGGATGAATTAAATTAATTTTGGAAGTGATCAATCTTGCTTATGAATGATTGAATGATGTAAATGCCTTGAATTGGTTGATATGTCTGATATGAAATGTTTGTAATATGATATAGGTGGACAATGAAAATGTAGTTATTTATAAATGATAAATTGCTATGTATAAGTGACATCCTATTTAATGTTAAATTGTATTTCACTTGAATAACTTGGTTTAGATATGACATTGAATTCGAAGAAGACCGGGGTCGGGTATCAGTAAATACCCGAAACCACTTCGATTCTGTATAAATGTGAATTTGAAAGTAAACAGGCTGGAATGAAATAAGCTATGTATCATGGATATTTAAAACCGGTAACGATTCTTGGATATTGTTTTGAGATAAATGAATTGACTTAAATAAGATTAGAACTCGTAGAAAAGTACGAGTTACCCTGGTAATTCACTTAAGTTATATAGCTGGGTATTTCATATTATGGGTTTACTCACGCTGGTTTCCAGCCTGACCCGGGTGTTACTTTGATGTAATGCTCGGGTCAGACCGAGTATTACAGATTTCAGGTAAGGACGTTCTGGAGCTCAGGAGGCGAGCTGGATGGCAGGAACGTATGGAGTGTGATATATTGTTAATTATTGGGACGAGTTATTTTAACTGTATAGTGATTGTGAAATGTTGTAACTCTGATGTATAAAAATGTAATTGACTGATACAGTTTTCTTTGTATAACTGATATTATTATTTGATATTGTATTTTGATCCGCTGCGAATGTGAGAATCTGTGCCTTGTTCTGTTCTTTCTTCTATCTCTTTTCTTTTTCTTCTAACTATCTGGAAATTTCGGGTTCGAAATTTCCGGGTCGTTACACCGGGAATGGCCGAAACAGGAATGGATGCGGCAAGGTGTAGGATGTCTATCCTCTTCTAGATATATATAGTGATACCATGGTATGGAACCCAGGTATTCACTTTGTGGATTATATATTTATATAGCTGTACTGTGGTCTTACACGCCCAGTATTTGCTTGATGTGGATGTTGGAAAAGATCGGGGCCCCGTTTTAAAGGTTGGTAACAACCGGGGAATGGATAGACTTTAGTAAGTAGTTACCATTGAGTGGTAACCCGTCCTTGTGTTGGCAGAGAAACAGTAGTTTCTCGGGACGTCCCTCTAGAGGCGTACCCAATCGTGGATGAGGAAGTTCCTTTGCCTGATCATTATTGGAAACCCATTCTCCAATACAAACCTTGTACGGTTTTGATTGTATGACTCACTGTTTAATACAGTGGCTATAGTAGGCATACCATCATGTAACGTATGCTGGCTAAATTAATAATTTTATTTTGAAAATGGTTCTCAATCGCTAAGCACTATAATAATATTAAAAGGATATTTTTAACGTAGGCATGTTTGACTGTCATAAGGAGAAACCTCAACCATGTGTGCGTTTGCATCTTGTGTGCGGATCGAGACCTTATGATAGTTTCATTTTCCAAAAGCATATACGGAACTTGTTTTCAAAAGGAACTATATACTTTCGTTTCTTACACCAGTCCCATGACTGACCTGGAGTTTATTGTTTTTCCCTAAACTCTGGGTGCCCTTATTTTCCACACGGGCAGCCTAGAGTTAGGTAATAGACCACCCTGTAGATAGTTGGAGATGGAGTTGGAGTGTTTATTTGGAGCTTTTGGATCAGAGTGAAGATGTCGGTTTTTTGACTCTCTCTGAAGACTTGTTTCTTTAGTTTCTATTTCCGCTATGTACCTTATTCAGTTGTACTTCATGATGTTGTATATAGTGATGTATCTATGACTCTCTAATATCACCTTGTATCTTCTTTTGTTCTAAATATATATGAGAGCATTTTGTTTCAGCTGTGCATTCTTATTTATACTGATGTTATTTACTGGTAGCAAACCCTACCGATGAGGATTTTAACATTTGGATCTCGACATTGATATCTTCGATATATGATATGTTGATTTTCAAAAGTGAAGAATCCAATTTGATTAGGGAAGATCGTGAATCCTTATCTGTTTGGATTTGACTTGTGTGGATTATAGTTGATTCAAAAGGTGAGAATTTACGGGTCTTCACATGAAAGGAAGGGCAAAATGAACTGGCCTAGGGCTGAAAAACGTATGGGAGAGATAACGGGATAGATTTATCTTTGTTAAGGACTAAATTTTCCATTTTACACTTTAGTCCTTGAAATTTTTTCTTTTTTTCTTTGTCACTTTTAATTACAAGTTAAGTCTCCATAATTACATTTAATTGTCTCTCATCATTTATTTTCAGTTATATTTCTCAATTCAGACTGGTTCATTTTATGACTTATAAAATATATATTCTGGTATAATACACAATATTTCAATTCAATACTTGTTTAACTTTGTTTAATTATTCCTTGTATTAATAGTGAATAAATTTAATTTCAACTAATTGAACCATCTGAATATTATTTACTTTATAAAAGTATTTTATATTTATTGCAAGTATTTTATTCGAATTCAATATACCTTTTGAAAAGAATTTATTAATTAATTCAATTTATTTAAAAAAAAATTCTTAATTCGATAATCATTAATTTAATTAGTGTGTATTTTCAAAATTAAAGTCCTAAAAAATCGATTGTGGACGTTCCATTTTAATTAAATTTATTTATTACTATGGCATAGAAAGCAGGGTTGTTATAAACACCCATGAAAATTGCATCCTCATAATTTCTTATAAGGAATACGTCATACACAACTCATATCCTTAACTTTCTTCATATTTTACAATCTTCTATCAATTTTAGATTTATTCAATCCTCTATATGTGGTTCTCTCTTCAAGTAATCTTATTATATGTTATAAATTCCAATAGACTCAATCAATGCCTTTCTTTTTCTCACATGCAATAAAGTTGGCTCAATGTTCTATTTTCTGTAAAATTTCGGTAGTCTCCTTTATGCGAAGAGCGTTTCAAAAATCACAACATAATAAAATCACATAATATATATACATCTCAAGAATGGGGCATCATGAAAGCATATGGAAACAATATAATAACACAAATATTTTGATATAGCGTAAAATATAACTTTATATTTGCATATTTTAAGCAAGCTATCTTGTTATTTATGCAAGCAAAAGCAATTTAGCACCACAAAATAATCCATATAGCCTTCTTGGTACATATTTTCAACTCAAGTTAAAACATTAGTATTATATAAAAAGATTTTATAAGTATGCATTAACTTAACATAGAAATAATATAGCGTTCTTGGTTAGCCTACTTTCCCCGGGCCGGTCCAAAGAGTTTTAGTATCTATAGCCGATTGAAAAAGCAAGGCCCTTATACAGAAACTAATATTATTATCGTTAATCAGGTAACCAAAATAATTTATGTTGTTTATAAATAATGAGAAGATGAAAAAAAATAACTTTATTCATAACAGCAATTCAAACCATACAACAAAATTAATATTAATTGCCTATGAACATTTTTCTAGCCTTCTGACTTGCAAAATTACTAATAATATTATCAAATTAATAGTTATTATATAGTTTTTGCAAATAACAAATGAAATATATAAATTTTGATCCTTATTATACAAATCAATCCTTATTATATAATTAACTAACTCAATATTAGGACATAGGGACCAAAATTGAATTGGCATTAGAATTTAAAACATAGTTATGTTGTCTGCAAATTACAATACTAAGTATAACTAAATAAAACTCAAAAGATACAAAATTCCAAAATTAATTACTATTTAAAAAAAAGGCAGTAACCAAAAGGTACAAAACCAACAATCAAGTCTATAACTATGTTGTGTGTGGGCCCTAGTTGCGTTGAGCTTGGAGTCGTCATTACATTGCCTTCCCATCGATTGGAGATGTCCTCGTTCATCTACGATATTTCATCTATTATGAAAGAAGTGAACTATAATTAATAATCTTGCCTTTTGGTTACTGCCTATTCAACTGAAAGATTAATTTATAGTAATCCAACAACGCAGTAACCAAAATGAACAATTTTAGTTCATAAGAGATTAATTCAAATGAAACATAATAGATTAGTTCATAATAGATTAAATTTAGTTCATAATAGATTAATTTGTAGCAACGGGAAGGTAATTAATTTTAGTTGAATTGTTGTTGCGTTTACCTTTAGCAACAACAAGCTAATTTCAGTTGAATTCGGTTGAAGTGCCATTGCGTTAACTCAATAGTAAATTAATCTATTTTCAGCCTTGAGCAATAGCAAGGTAATTCAAAATTAATTAACTTTAGAAACAGCAATTCAACTGAAACAAGCAATTTTGTTTTAGTCCAAAATTAATTAACATACCCAATAGTAAGGCAATTCAACTGAATTAATTCATAATAGATGAATAGTTCAACAGCAACCAAAGCAAGGAACTAAAGCAAACAATTTTAGTTTATAATTGATGTGCATGTGCTTGTGGTTACTGACTATGTTTGTGCCCTAACTACAATCAAGGCAGCAACTAAAATTAATTACCTTGCCTTGCGTTGAATTTCTATTGAGTGACAATTGGAGATGCCGTTGGCGCCTTCGAGTCGCCAATCCTTTAACCATCCTATCGCCATCGCTTCAGCCTTTTACCTTCACATCGCATCGTCATCACTACGGTCGAGTGGAGTTGGGTTTTTTTTGTAAAATCCACGGTTGCTCGTTGGTATAGAAACGAGTGGAAAATGGTGCCCTTAATATTGAAGAGGCCTAAAGTCATTGCTTTTGCCGCTTTGGAAAAGGGTCGGCCCTGTACTTTCCAATAAAGTTTCAAGAGTCAAAACACAAAATTAGGTAATGGTTACAAAGGTTGAGTTGATGCATAACATGTTAGCTTCTCGAAACAACTTTTGGATATTAAAAGTGTAAAGTACAATATAAGTTATAGGGTTTATTCAAAACATTATAAAATTTTCATTTATGTTTCATGATTTATCGGTAGTTAGCAGATAGGATAATTGTTCGATATCCGTCCATATTCGCGGATGCGGATATCCGATATCCGAAAATAATTTTGGATGCGGATATAGATATAGCACTATCCACATCCGAAAGTATCCATTGACAGGCTATATTTGGGACTATATGGAAAAATCATAGCGGTAAAAATCCATTATGAGATATAGCAGGGCTATAGTGGGGTAATAGCGGGGCATTAACTACACAGCCTTACTGGCAATCCCGCTTCCATCGTCCTCATAAAAAAATTCCTAAACTACGTCGTTGTGCCTATGCAGCGGAGTGTTTGACAGGTGACAATGAGGTTAAATTGTCATAGCTCAGGGCGTTATCCCGATGTCGGTTAATTAGGATGGATAACTAGCACATCTGCTATCTAACAAATTTTTCATCATATTTAATTTTACTCACGTAGTCCTCAGGTAAAGCCCCCATAGTAACCTTTCCCATCTGTATAACCGTTTAGGTCTTTAATTCATTTATAAGTGAGAAAATACATTTAAACAAAATGTGATAAAATATCATAACAAATTTTCAAACATCATTTCATGTATTCACATACGAGCTTAACACTCCAAATCATCCAACTTGTCAATTATTGATAGAAAGGGTTTTGTTATAAAACAGACTTAGTACAAACATATGATATTCTATACGATGAGCCAATGGAATAATCGAAAAAATATTACCAAACTTTCATTACTGGTTTATATTACAGATCCGTTTATTCGAAATTCTCGCCATATACAACTATGCTTTTAAATCTTAATGTTAATACTAAATCCAAAGAGGTTTAAATGCTAAAGTTCCCATAATCGCACTTAATTCTAAAAGTCCATAATTTAAAACTATTTATTTAAATTTGAAGAAGTCATTAATCAAAACCATGGATAAATTTTAAAACCACTAAACTCCTTTTAGAAATAATTCATACAATTGAAATTTCTCATTACATGGAAAGTAAAAGGGTATATTTTTAAATATTTATTGAAAATACTTTTAATTCCTTATATTTACTTTAAAGAAAAAGTTATTTATTTTTAAAAGCATGAAAACTCCTTAAATATTACTTGTGTAGCTTTTTATTATCAAAATTACTTTATTTACTTTATAAGAAAAAGTAATAGGGAGATCGGCTATAGGGTATGTTGTAACACGCCGTAAAATAAATAGCAAATAAATTAAAAAAGAATTTATAAACACCCATTAAAGCTCAAAGATATTATTTTTATAACATTGGAATTTGGAAATGAAACATGCACCATTATGTTTGTGACAATTTTCTGATCAACTTTCATACATAAAGTTTTACGATCGAAATTTAAACGAAAAAGTTATCAATGTTTAAAGATTTGAAACTGAAAATAATTAGAAATGTATTAAAGGAAATAAACCACCTTCATTAAATAATGGTAATCAGTCGAAACTGGAATAGGGAGTGATCGACCCCTAGCGGTCGGCGCCACCTGTTTATCGGTCAATAGGTAGCGGTCGACCAGTATAGTGGTTGAGGATGACGCTTAGCCTAATAGTCGGGATTTAATATAATTCAATCTATCAGATAGAATTGATTTAAGCACCTATAAATATAGACCTAGCCCCTCACTTTTCTTCTTGTATTTTCTGAATCAAGGAGTGAAGCTCTTCCATTTTCTCTTTTCTACTAATTCTAGGAATTGTAGAAATCATAAATATTATATATATACAAGTAGAGGATAATGGAAAATAAAGAGAAGAAGAATAGAGATGAATCGATTTTGCGAAAAGAAGGTAAATTCTAGATCTAAATTTAAACAACTCTTAATTTAAATCTCTTCTAAGGTCTATAATTCTAATAAATATGTATGAACTTTTGATACGTAGAAAGAAAGGGTGTAAAATAAAGGGAATGGATTTAGGTCTAAAGATTTGGAGGCTAAGAGGCGTGTGAGAAATTATATGTTTTTACATAATAATGAATTTATATCGTTGCGAATTTGTTTCTTTTAAGCTTAAAAATATAAATTATAGAATTGTAGGCTTAAATATATATAAAATGAACTTGAGATTCTTGCCGATATATTCACTATATTCTAATTTTGATTTAAATGTATTATGCATCTAAACCTGAAATATAAGGGTGAAAGTAGTCCTTAAAAGTTACGATAAAATCCATTGATAAAATCTTATGTCAATTGAAAATTTTGTTATTTGAATGTTATAAGTTGTTAAACTTGAATTGAAAATTGTTTCAAATTTGATTGGGATTTAAGTTTATATATTAATTCATTGAAATGAAGTATGTTTCTATGTGAATTTCTAGAAATTATCCAATTTTAAAATTATATATTATATATGAACGCGTGTCATTTTAAATAACAAAGAATCTGACTAAAGGAAAGAGATGTGAAAATAAGGATGTTTATCATATTTTGTACTATCTATTTCAATAAAAGCAAAAAGGGAAATTCCTTGTGATTTCGAACATAGTTTTTTAGATAATTTATGAGAAATTACAATGATAACCTTTCCCCTTTAGGAAAGATGTGGTTCCAATATATTAAAATGTAGAAATCTCTAAATGTAGTACTAAAAGTGTTATGAACTAAAATAATAAAAATTCCATCGTCGATTAAATATATGTGATTAAATATTAGTTAAGAAATAAATAATAAGCGCTAAATGTGAATAAGATGATGAACTGAAGAGTTAGGGAGGTTATAATAATAGTGTTAAGATGGACATTAATTGAAAAGAGACTGTAAATGGTAATTAATTGCATTAATTAAAAAGAAACAGTAAACGATACTTAATTTTATAATTTGAAAAGAGGCAACAAATGATACTTAATTTTATTAAATGAAAGGAAGCAACAAATGAGACTTAATTTCACTAATTGAAAAGAAGCAATAAATGACACTTAATTGCACCAATTGAAAAGAAGCAGTAAATGATACTTAATTATATCATTTGAAAAGAGGCAATAAATGTTACTTAATTGTATTAATTAAAAAGAAGCAATAAACGATATTAATTGTATTAATTCAAAAGAAGTATTAAACGATACTAAATTTTGAAAAGAGGCAATAAATAATGCTTAATTGTATTGATTGAAAAAAAGTAATAAATGACACTTAATTTTATTACTTGAAAAGAAGTAAGAAATGATACCTAGTGAAAAATGTGAAATTGAAATTAGAAGTGTGTTTATGGTAAGTAAATGAACACTAATAATTGAACTTTGGAGGCGTAATAATTTTCTTGTTGAAATTATATAGCCTCAAGACTACGTTTATGACGGGTGTGGATTATTGGGTCTAGCCCAATATTTAAATTAATTGTAAATGACACGGTCATTAGTTTGGGTTGGGATGCGAGGTTGGTACTTGTTGGCGTCAAAATTGACCACCAATACCCAGTTATATAAAAGCACCAATATCTAATCCAACCACAGAAGTATGAAGAGAAATAAACGAAGAACAAAGTTAAAATAATCAAAAAGCAAGTAAATAGAAACACAAATTTATAGTGGTTCAGCTAACTCCAGCCTACGTCCACTCCAAAGATTTTCCTTCTATTAGATTATACTACAGATTACAGTTACAAATCTGTGAATTTCAAGAATAAAACTGGAAGAGTGTAGCCTAGGTTGAAGATAAAGAGAGGCAAAAAGAAGCTCCCTTTTCTGAAGCCATGCCTGCTGTATTTATAGGTGAAGACGACCACCAATCTCTTTGGAACTTCGACAAAAGGACCTTCCAATCCACATGGGCCTACTATAAGGGTCGTTAGGCCCAACTCTCAATGAGGAGGGATCGATATCGATCCCTTCATTGGTTGATTTTTGGGCAGCGATTCCTATGGTGGATTCTACATGATAAAATATGTTAGCCCTTCAATTCTCATATCATTTGGACTAAAGGAGCTCAAGCTATTGATTGTTGAATGTAAGAACAAATTTGGCTGCTAACATATGCCAATCCCTTCGTAATTATCAAGCTCTGCCGATCCCTCTTATAATCTGTTCCGATCCATTCCTTATGGATTGAAACATAACTTCCTAAACCAGAAAAGCATGTTGAACCATGTATCTCCATCTATGTCGAACCCTCCATTATATCATCCATGCTGATCCATCTCGCCTTGACCTATCCCGATCCATCTTGCCTGGACCATGCCGATTCATCTCTTATCCAAACATACCGATCCCTAAGCTTTTACCTATGTTGATCCCCTTGTTCATGAAGTATGTCGATCCCTCTTTCATGAAGTATGCCGATCCATCTTATTCCGCAAAGCTATGCTGATTCTTCCTTTTCCACAATGCTATGTCGATCCCTCCATTATTCAATCAAGCCGAACCCTTACCATTCAACTATGCCGATCCCTTTCTTTAACCATGCCAACCCATTGCTTATCGAATCATGCCGATCCCTTATATATGAGTTAATGTATGTCGAGCCATCCTAACCAACTACGCCAAGCCCTCTTCTCTGGAATGAGGTATGTCGAACCCTCTTAATCGAGTATGTTGTTCCCTCTTCAATGAAGCCAACCCATACTGATCCCTCTACATCGAAACATGTCGATCCATTCCTCATAATTTCCCAAACCAATAAAACATGTTGTTCCCTATACCTTCATCTATGCCGAGCCCTATGATACTTCCATTCCATGTCGATCCCTTACTTGTCCAAGCTAATATCCATATTTGAAGCATTCTGCCTTGCATATCTTTCAATTCCATTCAATCCTTACTTCATGTAATCGTTTGTACCTGATTTCTAGGCCCTACAACCGTCGCTCTGTACCTACCGTCCTTGATAATCATGATGTCTGTTAGGTTAAATCCGCCTGTGTTGCCTTGCCAAAAGGCGGGTTAACACTTTCCCCCCCAAAACATGCATTGCGATAGGAAGGCGTGTTTTGAATTGCCATAAATCCAAAATCTGAAATCCATAATCCATTGATTTCCATATTATCCAATCCAAAATCCGATCCGTTGATAATCCAATTCCTTGATCTCTCCGGATCATTAGCGAAATCCATGACTGTTCTGAGTCGATATCCAATTCCGAATCCATTCCAAATTCATTAACCAAATCCACGATCTCTCCGGATCATTTTATCCGAATCCAGGACCGCTCTGGGTCCATATCCAAATACATAGCTGTTCGAAGCTGATATCCAAATCCATGACCTATCCGGGTTGTTATCCTAATCAAAATCCTTGATCTCATCGGATCCTTGTCGAGCACAATCCGTACTCGACGACCTGAGTAGGCCGATCATATCACTCTCCGGCGAAGCGACCTACTCCTTGCCAGGCATAGTCCATACCCGACGACCTTGATCTCTCCGGATCCTTGCCGAGCACAATCCATATCGACGACCTGAGTAGGCCAATCCCGTCGATCTCCGGTGAAATGACCTACTCATTGCCAGGCATAATCCATACCTGATGACCAGTTGGGTTTTGTTCTCCGGCCTTAACTCTTCGGTCGAGGATTTAATCTGTGGGGTATCCTTCTCCGGCCTCGATTCCTAATCAAGGACTTAATCCGTGGGGTATCCTTCTCTAGCCTCGATCCCCAATCGAGGACTCAATCTATGGGGTATTCTTCACCGGCCTCGATCCCCAATCGAGGACTTAATCCGTGGGGTGAATCCATCATGTCGCTCTCCGGCGAGGGACTCGTTACCGGCGGTTATTGCCCTGTTTCTCCGATCGGGGCCATAACCATGACCTGTGTTATTTATTACATTAATCCAAACTTAAGCATCCCTATGTCCATAAAATAAGATTCTCTACAACCAATAAACCAAAGTTCGAAGCAAATAAGAAGAAACAAAAAGAATTTCACAAACTCAAGCGCAACGGTTTACTGTCATCTTAGAGCATGCCTAGGAACGGTCCTCGATCTCTTACATGTGTAAGTGACATTGCCCTATTAGTGTGGAGTTTATTACTTATTCCATGCCATCTCGATCAATTAATGACAAGTTGATAATGATGCCTTGATCTAGTGCCATTTTCGTTCGAGGTGGACGGTGGCTGCTCCTGTTCCGCCGCCGCAGCCCGAGTCCTTACCTATTGTTTTAACTGACCATTCCTCACGTGTTCCTCAATGATATCCTTCAAATGCCTGCAGCCATTTTTATTGTTCCCATCCAGCTCATGGAATAGGCAATGCTTTCTTGATGCCCGCTTGTGTTCGGAGGGTTCCCCCCCTGCCGACCTTCGATCCTGTAAGAATCCATCCTATCGCTCTCCGGCTAAGGGACTCGCACCTTGTGGTTATTGCCCCGTCTCTTCGGTCGGAGCTACAACCGTGACCTGTGTTATTTATTACATTAATCCAGACTTAAGCATCCCTAAGTCCATAAAATAAAATTCCGTGCATCCAATAAACCAAAGTTCGAAGCGAATAAGAAAAAACAAAATTGATAAACCCAAGCACTACGGTTCATCATAATCTTAGAGCATGCCTAGGAACCGTCCTTGATCATATACATATGTAAGTGACTTAGCTGTATTACTGTAGAGTTTATTACTTATTCCATGCCATCCCAATCAATTGATGACAAGTTGGCGATGATGCCTTGAACCAGTGCCACTTTCGTTCGAGGTGGACGGTGGCTCCTTTTGTTCCACCGCCGCAGCCTGAGTCCTTATGTATTGTTATAACTGACCATTCCTCACGTGTTCCTCAATGATATCCTTCAAATGCCTGTAGTCATTTGTTTGTGCCCATCCAGCTCATGGAATAGGCAATGCTTTCTTGATGCCCGCTCACGTTTGGAAGGTTCCCTTCTTGCCGGCCTTCGATACTGAAGATGTCCTCGGGTATCCAAATAAATCCTTTCCAAAATTTTGTTCAAATCTGTATCAGAAGAGAATTTTGGTTCTCTCCATTGCCTCTTCGACGCATCAATGCCAGAATTCATTTTCCGTTTGCCTTTATCATTCTTGTTTACATCTCTTGATGATCCTCCACTTTACATAGCATTCACCTCTGGTTTGTTTGCTCGTGCGTCTTCCTATTGTAGAACCTTTCTACTTCATGATAAAACTCCCCGAGATCCATAAGTGGATCCCACACCAGTGAATCCTTAAACTCCGTGCCATCGGCAATTCCAGATACAGCTGCCATCAAAACCATGGATGGGTTTGGACGATCCACCGATGTCGCGGTGGCATTAAACCGTGTTAAGAAACTCCTCGGGTACTCTCTGATCCTCTGTTTCAATGTTTCCAAACTCATCACATTTTTGGGTCTAGAGATGTGAACCCAAAACTGCCTCATAAACCTTTCGATCAATTTTGTCCACGTGCCAATAAAGCCGCTTTCCAACTATCTGAACCATAGTGCAGTTATATTCGTTAAGTACATGGGGAAGCACCATGCCATGACTGCCTCCGATGCCCCCAGTTTTTCTATCTGTCTCATGTACCTCGTCAAATGAACAATGGGATCCATTTTTCCATCATATGCCTTAAGCGTTGGTAGTTTGAACTCTGGTGGATTCCTAGCTTGCGTGATATTTGGAGCGAATGGACTTCTATTTACATCCTCGAGATCCCTGTTCACCAATCCTTCACGCATAGCCTGCCTTATCATCTCCGCAAACCTATCATTGTCTTCCAATGGTAGTCTCCTATCATCAAGCCCAAACTGCCCCCCGAGTCTACGAGGGAATTCTGGAATGTACTCCTCCGGACAAGCATCCAAATTCTGATTTGCACCAAGCTCCATGGCATCGTTCACGGGTCCTCCAGCATCACGATCAATAAGACTTGGGGGCGTGCCCCTAGCCTTTTGGGATCGGCACTGATCCCTCTAGGATGGCAGGGAATTTCCCCCGGCTACTCTGTTCTTTCTTTATCCATTAGCTTCATTTTCATGTTCCAGATTCTGATCTCTAGCGATTCCTGTTGCTTCAACTCCTTGATTCTATGCTCCAGCTTGTCTAATCTGCTGGAGTAAATTCTGCATCATTTCCTCCTTCCTTTTCAACATCCTCTCTTGCATAGCATCAATCATTGTTTGCATTTCATCCCTGGCGATGTATATTGATAATTGATTAGCTCCAGCTCCTAAGGAAGCTTCCTGACTCCCTTCTTGGTGGCTTCTTTCTAGTAGCACTCTCCTTGTTGATTGCTGATATCCCACTTTTTAGCAAAGTCGAGATATCAAGAAATTAACTGAAAATCAATGATTACTCATCAAAAATATCGATTATACATCACGGGTTCACTATGGATGTCGATGAATTTTGTCCGAGTCCGGATCGGGCTACAATTGACAAGACATGACAAGTAAAGCCATGAAAGATGACGTTTCAAATTTCAGGTCAATCGGAGTTCATATGATCGAGGTATGATTGATGCAAGTTGGGAAAGATGCACTGTTCGTATCCATCAGGAACGTATAATTTCGAATCGATCCACGGTCATGTTGTTCGAATCCATCAGATAGCCATGATATTAATTTGTTCGAATCGATCGAGTTTGTATCGATCGGAGTTACTTCGCCTCACATCCATGGAGTTCGTATCAATCATAGTGGAACCCTATTCGTATCCATCGTTTGTATCGATACATTCGCATCCATCTAAACCTCTGTTCGTATCCATCATTCGTATCAATACGTTCGCATTCGTATCCACCGTTCGTATCGATACGTTCACATCCAATCCTCTATTCGTATCCATCACATACATTCGACTTCGTATCCACCTGGAACGCCATTTTCGTATCGATCCCTTTCTGTAATCGATCAGCTAAGGGGAACGATACGAACTTGATACGAAATAAGGTGTGACCAATGGAGATAGACGAATCGGTGACAATCGATACGAACAGACCACTAACATCGATACGAACAAGACAAAATAATCGATGCGAACAGAGCTATAGGCGATCGATACGAAATCAATGCTTTTCATCGATACAAAATGAAACACGAACCATCGATATGAACAAGGCGAAAGCCTTGGAACAACTCGGTTAGCTCGGCATAAAAAGTGGATCGATCCGAAGAGCGCGCGCCATGTCAACATGATATCACGTGCTTGGATCGATGCGAATAGATCGATACGAAGGATCGATTCGAACGCGATAGCATTAACAAAAACGCAATCTTGCATCGATCATATCTCACAAACCACAAATCCAAATGCTATGAAATTTTCACAGGAGCTTACGTACAAGCTAAAGAATGTTCACACCAAGTTTCGACTCGATTGGACAAAATCTTGATCGATACGAATTACGTTCGTATCGATCACGGATCGAGTCGAAACTCCATGGGATCGATCATGCGGGCCCACTCACGTGCCAGAAGAAGTCTCCCAAAGTTTGAGCGAGATATTTGCATGGAACGCCTATAAATAGCACTCTAGAGCCTACATAAAAAGGACTTTTGGATCCAGCAATGTCCAGACTCTGTCAAAATCAATATTGAACTCAACTTTATTGTTCGTACTCGAAAATTACTGCTGTAATCCACTGCAATCAGCGAAGAACATCAATAAAAGATTAACTTTTGGAGTGGACGTAGGCCGGAGATAGCCGAACCACTATAAATCTTGTGTCTCTGTCTATTTCTTTCCGTTTTAAGTTCATTATTCCTCACTTTTTATCCTCTACATTACTTAGATCTGTGATTTGTGATTATATACTGTGGATTTGTGTTCATACACTGGTAATTTCACGACATTCGGGGTTTGTGACCAATTTTGGCGCAAACACTTTGGTGCTTTCATTGAGAAGAACTAGCACCCGCTATACCAGATTTGGAGTTCAGATTTAAAAGCTTGAAGAATTCAGATTTGAGAGACAATGACGCAATAATCGACAAGAAGACAGAGAGGAGAAAGAAGCCAACAAGGGGGAAGTCAAGGGGCATCCTCTGGAGCTGGAGAAGGACAAGCTTCGATCCACATCACCAGGGACGAGATGGAGGCTATGGCAGATTCAATACATGAAAGATTATTGAAGAGTCAACAGGATATGATGCAAAGCTTCTTTGAGCAAATGAAAGCGGCTGGAGCACAGAGCCCTGAACCGACTACAGCGGTTGTAAATGCAGGACAAGGAGCTAGAGTTGTAGAAACCACTGGAGGTCAGATCCAAGACCAGAATGCAGAGCCTGAAGGCAATCAACAAGGACTTGGGGACAGACCCTCAGGATCTGACATTGGAAGACCCACGGATGGTGCTCAGCAGGCTAGAGCCAACACCAACATGAATGAGCCACACGAGGAATATTACCCTGAATACCCTTAAAGACCTGGGGGGTAGGATGGAAATGTGCTAAGGAGACAACCCCTGGATGGAGATGAAAGAAATCCTGGATTAGTGCGACGAATTATTAGAGGAGGATTGTCAAGCGGAGGCTTAGAGGAAGTTAGTCGGAGTCCGTTCACTCCGAATATCAGAAATGCGAGAAATCCTCCAAAATTCAAGCTGCCCATGCTGAAACCTTATGATGGGAAGTCAGAGCCGACCATGCATATTACCGGATATATCAGACATATGGAAGTGTTGGGAGCATCCGAGGAAGTGATGGCACGATGTTTCCCTTTATTCTTATCAGATTTAGCTGCGCTTTGGTTTAGGCAGCTAGAGAACGGATCTATTAGAATGTGGGGTGAGCTAGTGGAATGCTTCATAAGATAGTTTAGGGTCCACGTGACGTGACCCAAGAGTGTGATGACCTTACCTTCGATAAAGCAAAGGACCGCAGAGTCCATAAGAGATTTTTTACTAAGATTCAACGCGACGGTGGCTTCAGTGGATCGCCCGGATCCATCAATGATTTTGATGGCGGTGGTAGCCGGAGTTGCTGAAGACACAGAGTTTAAGGATTCTTTGGCAAGAGATCCACCATAAGATCTTGGAGAATTCTATCATGAGGCTGAGAGATTCATTCGGCTAGAAGACTCACGTGCCGAGAGACGAGAAACAAACGTTGTGCAAAGCGAAGGAACCTCCAAAGAACAGTCTGAAGCAGACAGAGGGAAGCGAAAGCAAGACAACAGATACGATGGTCCTGATAAACGGAAGAAATTCCAAGAGCCTAGATTCAGGCAATACGTAGACTTGACGGCAAGCCTGGAATGGATTTACACGGAAACTCAGGGGCAACTCCCCTATCGAAAACCCCCAGGAGGGATCCCACAGAACGGGAATATAAGAGTGGAAAGTACTGCCTATCCCATGAGCTGGAAGGGCATACAACCGACAAATGTCGCCATCTAAAAGATGAGGTGGAGGAGCATGCTAGAAGTGGTAGACTGCAACAATACACCAGAGATCGGACAACGGCCGTAGGACCTGAGCAACTACCGCCTCCACCTAACAGGACTAATCCTGGATCACGACTCGTCATCAATTGATTATGATGGCAAGGGCCAAGTTCAAGATTTGGACTTTGGTCGATTAGATTCCTTAGATTTGATTTCAAAATAAAATGGCTATTCCACTTACACATGTATGGGAACCAGAGAGATCCCCAGGCATGCTCTGAGATGGTAATAGACCACTCTGCCCGGAGAGGCAACGCCTAGTTTTTCTTGTTGTTTGAGATTGAACATCCGGAACTTGAATTTAATAAATGAACTTGAATTTCTTAAAATAAACCTTTGACCGGAGAGTTAAAGGATGAATATTGAATACCAGCTTGAAAATGACCGCTTTATGACCCTACCCGGAGAGGCGGGGTCCGGAGTGCAGGAAGTGAGTTGCTTTATCGGAGAGCGACAGGATCGACTCACTTAACGTCGTTCCTCATTCACCGGAGAGTGATTGTATCGGGGGTTGATAAGAACCTGGAGTGGCTGTAATCGGCCTAGGATTTAGGCCATGACATCGCTTAATGTTTAGAAACACTGAACCGGAGTGCAGGGGTTGTTGCCGCTTCGCCGAAGAGCGACAGGATTGACTCACTCGACGTTGTTTCCCCTTCACCGGAGAGTGACAGGATGGGATTCAGCAAGAGCCCGGAGAGGCTATGATCGATCTAGAGAGACCAAGGCATCGCTATATGCCCTCACTGGGGCCAGAGTGCAAGGGATAGAAAGCAACACCGGAGCGCAACAGGATCTTTCTATTCAATCGTTAGGTTTGGAATGGAATTAGCAAGGGTCCAGAGTGACCACCGATGATCCGGAGAGGCTGTAGATATTGATTGCTGACTTCCACAAGTGGAAATGGATACTGATTAGGCTTCGAACAGCCACTAACTTGATTGACGATACTATAACTGTGAATGAAACATGAGCTCACAACATTCGATTTGAAGCTATTCAAAACACGCCTTTTACCAAAAGGCATATTTTAGGGGGCAAAGTGTTATCCCACTTTTTAGCAAAGTCGAGATATCAAGAAATTAACTGAAAATCAATGATTACTCATCAAAAATATCGATTATACATCACAGGTTCACTATGGATGTCGATGAATTTTGTCCGAGTCTAGATCGGGCTACAATTGACAAGACATGACAAGCAAAGCCATGAAAGATTACGTTTCAAATTTCAGGTCAATCGGAGTTCATATGATCGAGGTATGATCGATGCAAGTTGAGAAAGATGCGCTGTTCGTATCCATCAAGAACGTATAATTTCGAATCGATCACGTTCGAATCGATCCACGGTCATGTTGTTCGAATCCATCAGATAGCCATGATATTGATTTGTTCGAATCGATCGAGTTTGTATCGATCAGAGTGACTTCGCCTCACATCCATGGAGTTCGTATCGATCAGAGTGGAACCCTATTCGTATCCATCGTTCGTATCGATACATTCGCATCCATCTAAACCTCTGTTCGTATCCATCATTCTTATCGATACGTTCGCATTCGTATCCACCGTTCGTATCGATACGTTCGCATCCAATCCTCTGTTCGTATCCATCGCATACATTCGGCTTCGTATCCACCTAGAACGCCATTTTCGTATCGATCCCTTTCTGTAATCGATCAGCTAAGGGGAACGATACAAACTTGATAAGAAATAAGGTGTGACCGATAGAGACAGACGAATCGGTGATAATCGATACGAACAGACCACTAACATCGATACGAACAAGTCAAAATAATCGATGCGAACAGAGCTACAGGCGATCGATACGAAATCAATGCTTTTCATCGATACGAAATGAAACATGAACCATCGATATGAACAAGGAAAAAGCCTTGGAACAACTCGGTCAACTCGGCATAAAAAGTGGATCGATCCGAAGAGCGTGCGCCACTTCAACATGCTATCACGTGCTTGGATCGATGCGAATAGATCGATACGAAGGATCGATTCGAACGCGACAGCATTAACAAAAACGCAATCTTGCATCGATCATATCTCACAAACCACAAATCCAAATGCTATGAAATTTTCACAGGAGCTTACGTACAAGCTAAAGAATGTTCACACCAAGTTTCGACTCGATTGGACAAAATCTTGATCGATACAAATTACGTTCGTATCGATCACGAATCGAGTCGAAACTCCATAGGATCGATCACGCGGGCCCACTCACATGCCAGAAGAAGTTTCCCGAAGTTTGAGCGAGATATTTGCATGGAATGCCTATAAATAGCACTCTAGAGCCTACAGAAAAAGGACTTTTGGATCCAGCAATGTCCAGACTCTGTCAAAATCAATATTGAACTCAACTTTATTGTTCGTACTCGAAAATTACTGCTGTAATCCACTGCAATCAGCGAAGAACATCAATAAAAGATTAACTTTTGGTGTGGACGTAGGCCGGAGATAGCCGAACCACTATAAATCTTGTGTCTTTGTCTATTTCTTTCCGTTTTAAGTTCATTATTATTCACTTTTTATCCTCTACATTACTTAGACATGTGATTTGTGATTATATACTGTGGATTTGTGTTCATACACTGGTGCTTTCACGACATTCGGGGTTTGTGACCAATTTTGGCACAAACAATTGCCTAGTCATTGCTTTCTATATCCAAGTATCCAAGCTTCCAAACCTAAGATCCTAACTTCCAAATCCACGAGTGCAAGTCCCTCTTAATGAAAGCACCAAAATGTTGGCATCAAAACTGACCGCCAAACCCAGTTATATGAAAGCACCAATATTCAATCTAACCACAGAAGTATGAAGAGAAATAAATGAAGAACAAAGTTAAAATAATCAGAAAGCAAGTAAATAGAGACACAGATTTATTGTGATTTGGCTAACTTTGGCCTACATCCACTCCAAAGATTTTTCTTTTATTAGTTTATACTGCTGATTATAGTTACAAATCCATGAATTTCAAGAATAAACTGCAAACTGTAGCCTATGTTGAAGATAAAGAGAAGCAGAAAGAAGCTCCCTTTTCTGAAGCCATGCCTGCTGTATTTATAGGTGAAGATGACCACCAATCTCTTTGGAACTTCGGCAAAAGGACCTTCCAATCCACATGAGCCCACCATAGGGGTCTCTAGGCTCAACTCCCAATGAGGAGGGATCATTACTGATTCCTTCATTGGTTAATTTTTGGGCAGCGATTCCTGTGGTGGATTCTACATGATAAAATATATTAGCCCTACAATTCTCCTATCATTTGGACCAAAGGAGCTCAGGTTATTGATTGTTGAATGTAAGAATGAACTTAGCTGTTGACATATGCTGATCCCTTCCTAATTATCAAGCTCTGCTGATCCCTATTATAAGCTATACCATCCATTCCTTGTGGATTGAAACATAACTTCCTAAACCAGTAAACCATGCCGAACCATGTATCTCCATCTATGCCGAACCCTCATGTTGGCGTTAAAATTGGCCACCAACACCAAATTATTTGAAAGCACCAATATCTAATCCAGTCACAGCAATATGAAGAGAAATAAATGGAGAACAAAATTAAAACAATTAGAAAGAAAGTAAACAGAGACATAGATTTATCGTGGTTCGGCTAACTCCGGCCTACGTCCACTCCAAAGATTTTCATTTTATTAGTTTATACTGCCGATTACATTTACAAATCCATGAAATTCGAGAATAAAAATGGCAGAGTATAGCCTAGGTAGAAGATAAAGAGAAGCAGAATGAAGATTCTTTTTTTGAAGCCATGCTTGCTATATTCATAGTGGAAGACGACCACCCATCTTTCTGAAACTTTGGCTACAAGACCTTCTTATCCATATGGGCCTACCATAGGAGCCGCTAGGCCCAAATCCCAATGAAATGGGATCAGTACCGATCCCTCCATTAGTTGATTTTGAGGCAGCGATCCCTAGGGTTTCTTCATGCTTAGATACGATGGCTCTCCAAATATCATGTTGATTGAACCATTAGAGCTCATGCTTTTGATTTCCAAATTCTAGAATGCTCATGTTTTATAATACATGCCGATCCCTCCTTGGTTTATCAAGATACGTCGATTCATTCCTTTGCCGAGCTCTCTTATGATAACACCATGCTGATCCCTCCTCTTCCATAACACCATGTTGATTCCTTCTTTTCCATAATGCTATGCCGATCCATCTTCTTCCATAATGCTATCACTATAAGAAAATGGGGTCTTTACCTTCCAATTGTAAGTGTAGGTAAAACTAGCCTGATGGTGGGTAATATGTTTTAGCTACCAATAGTGAATTGGTAAACACTGGTAGGTAAAGGTTAGTGGGGAAAGAGTCTTTACCTACACTTATTAATACCGGTAGGTAAAAGAATCTGTGGACCCTACTAAATTGTGAATCAAATGATGAGTCATCGGCTGATGTGTTTGATGATGTGTCATCCAACGTGGCTGCATACATGGTTACCACATTAGCATATACGTAGCATACATCAATGCCGCCACTTGGCATCTTGTTGTTGGTCCATGTATCAAACAACAATTTGTCCACGTGTCATCATTTGATTAGTACATATGGCATCATTTTTCTTAGGTCACGTGGCATCATTTGATCAGTCCACGTGGCATTATCTAGTTTGCTACATGGTATCATTTTATTGGTCTATGTTGCACAATATTATTGGACCATGTGGCGTTATTTTATTTTCCCACATGGCATCATTTTATTGGTCTGTTACACAATTCATATTTTGGTCAAATTTAATGGTTATGTGCAGGTAAAAGGAAATAACAGTTATTTATAGATGTTCTATATTAGAAATAAACTAGGAAAAAACATACATTGTTATTATCTACAAAACTAATATATCAAACAACCCAAATAACCAAATCAAAGCAGTTGTAGTCATTGTGATATTCAATCAAATGTATATGTAGTGTACATAAAATTCACAGTTATATATGTAAAAACAACTTATGCCCATGTATATATAATTTACAGAAAATAACTTGAAAACATTAGATGTCTCTCCTACACAATGGACATGAAGCATGCCTGATGAGCCAGCTATCGATACACTGCACGTGAAAAACATGTTTACATTAGTAGACTCCTCGTGCTTTCTTCGATTTCAAAATCATGCAAAAAAATGAATACTTCGTTAATCATCAATTAATAATTAGGCTTAACATATCAAGAAAATATTTTGCAATAGAAGTCATACCTGAAGGCAAACTGAGCAGCATACTGACTCTGATGCATAAGAACTGTTCTCCATCGATATCTTAATTGTTTCAATTTTATCAATTATATCTTATGACATGCCTTTTGTGCCTTCTATATCGAATATGTCGAGGAATTTGATTACTATGGATTCTACTGCATTTGTCTACAAAGAACATATATAATGTAAATATCAATTCCAGTTTTATAAAATATCGGTCTATAATATAATGATTTGACTGTATGTTACCTGACTTTGTACTGCAGGTCCTATCTTCTCTCTAACGAGTCTTTCGCTCAAAAGACTAGTAAGGACATCGACCAATGGTCAATTATAGAATGATTATAAGAATGTTAGGTCTTCAAATTGAATGTGTAGCTTGTTTTTACTTGAATCATTTTTTATTTCCCTGAAATAACAACAAGAAAACTTGTCTTAGGAAGATAGATATTTCATCAACAAAAAGTGTTATAGGCTAATGAATTATGTTTCTAGTGGAGAGGTTATAAGTTTATACAGTGATTTTGTTTTTAAAACAAACATTCTTACATGTTTACGTTAAGCTCTGGCCAAAATTGAAGATTCCTTTTTCTATTAGCCCAGGACCATGTAGCAAAGATTTTATTATGGATAAAACATTTTTGATAATAAATTTGTTTGAGTAGCAATTTTTTACTTATTTAAAAATAACCTAGCTTTATGTGATACTATATGATATATGAGAATTTGCTTTGTTTTTGGACAAACTTAAAGTTATGTTTGAAAACACCAATAGAGAAAAAGAGTAGAAGTTTTTATTTTTAAAACATGATTTAGCCAGAGGTGGATTAGCAAACAAATAATGAATGAGTGACTGTAATACATTAAGTACGTTGCTTTATGATTATTGAAACAAATACAAAAATATAGTTGCAAGTAGCTTATAATCTAAGAATATTATATACCTTTCTCTATAGTTCACACACTTCTAATATTTCTAACCTACACAATTTTAGTTGATTCATAAAGAATCTCATACTATAATTTCAAATGTATCAAACTTTAGAATATGGTAAGAAAAGTAAATGAAAGTAAAATTAATCAAATTCCTTGATTAGTAATGAAAGGCTACCAAAACTTAAAGGGTGCAAAAAACAATTTTAAATCTAAAATTAAGGAAACATTAATAGAATAATAGGATACATAGGTTCCTTGTGGGAAAAGACAACAAATTAAGCAGTAAGAAAATTACCTGAGAGAGTAAGTTCTCAAGATCAAGTTGTAGACCATCATGTAGTCACCTCTTGAAGACATGCACTACTCTTAATTTCAAGAATTGCGTAAAACGTTAGAAGTGTAATAAAGAATTAGTGGCTAATAAATTGGAAAGATAAACACATAAAGCAAAGTGATAAAATATAAATGAATTTTCTTTTTTCAGGCACTGCCTTTATTTTTTGAAGAGAGGTTGTTTTTTTAAAGGCATCATCTTTATAGATTATTCAAGCTTCACATAACATATAATTGCCACATAAATAAAGATATTTGCAATACAATCTTGAGAAATAGAAAGAAACCATTGGTTGGTAACTATCTTAAGGGAGATTGATATTAATATGGAACAAAATTATTAGCAGGAATATCATCAGATACCTCTATATTCTTGATTATTCTTAGTATTACATTCTTAATATTGTTTTAAAGAACAAAATAAATAAAGAAGTGACGCTAGACTGGGATGGAAGCAAGCTTGAATGAAAAAAAATCATAGTGATGATAAACTGTAAGAGTAAATGTCCATAACGTTAACATAATAAAGGAAACAAATTTTTAAGCCTAAAAAATGAAACACATAATTGAAATATGTTGGAAAACTTATGTAACATACCAAACTCTAATTCATTCAAATCTTTTCTTAAAAACCGACTTTCACATGAAAGTGGACAACATTTAGAATAACTTCAAACGAATAATAAAAAATATGATTCCAATGTACAAAAGCAATTTTAGGTTCTATAGAATGAAATACAACCAAAAAAGGAAATATTTCTAGCCAAAAGGTAAACCTCAAAGAAATATTTATCAATTTTATTTGATATAGTTAAATTAGATTCCAATATTGAATACCATATTTAAAAACCAAAAATAAATCAAAATCAGGCGAAGGTTGGTCGAAGTGATTGAAAATTAAAATAAACTTCATGCATTACTAAATATTGAGCTAGCAAATCTTAAAGTTTGAGGAAAATCAGTTTTTAATGTTACATAGAAGGAAATGTCAATATAATAGCAAGATATCGAGGTTTCTTTTGAGAAATAGTAAGGAACTAATAGCTAATAAGTTGAATGGTTTCATTTGAATTTAGTAAGGAATTAATGACTAGCAAAAATAGCACCAAAAAATAAATCAACCTTCCTTTTTGAGGCAACAATGATCAGAAAAAGAGAGGTTGCATTTATTTTAAAAAATGTCATCTTTCAAGTAATTCAAGCCCTACATAACTTAAAATGGATAAAGAATTAAATTCTTAATTGTTTTCATTATATAAAATTGATACTTAAATGACATGATTAATATTTCATTTGTTATTATAATCAAGGATGTTGCAAGTCATTTAAGAAATAATTTTATACAATGAACACAATTAAGCATTTAATTATCTATCCCTTCATGGAAGGCCGTAATAAAATGAACCTTACCAAATGAGTGAATCAATGATGAAATTGGTAAGTAATAATTTTGATGAAAAATCAAATCCAAAATACTAACAAACACAAAATAAAAATATTCATATTTACTGTCTACAGGATTGTTGCATTTAATATTACAATTACTAAAGGCGCATTATTTAGTCAAGCATTTTGATAATATGTAGCCAATTTAGCATTTTACTATCGATGTATTGAAGGAAATCAATGCTCTATTACACAACTTTACAACCTTATCAAATAAGTGAATCAATGACAATATCATCAAAAATGTTATAAAATCCATAAAAAATTGAAATAAGGAATAAATCAAGATTGCTATAATTTCTTAGGGTGTTATTTTTAAGAACTTCATGTGCTAATACTTGTAGAGGAAAAATAAAATATGCAAAAAAGTTTATAAAGCATTCGAATAAGTGCATGTTTTACCGCAATATTAATCAATGCAGCAGCATAAGATTATGATCTAGAATTTGGTTGTAGTCTATATAACATTCACAAGATGGCCCGTCTAAATATATCATCTTCCATTCTCATAAAACTACATATTGCAGTTTACATAGAAAATTAATGATGAAGCATAATTTAGTCAAAAATTAAGAGGAAGCATAAATCAAAAAATAAACAAAAAGGTTACATTTTGAAGGAACATAAAACTAATTTCATTATTGAATCAAAAAGGAGAGAAGGGGAGTAAAACTTGTTCGATTAACAATTTTTCTTGTTATGCCTCTTCCTGCCATGGTGAAATTAATAAATTTATTTGATTAATTTGGGAATTAGGGTTTGGGAAAATGAGATGATTAGGGATCTAAATAGTACTTTAGAGAAAGGAGATGTGGGGGATTCAAAGGTGGATAGTGGTTCCTGTCGGTTTCTAGTGTGGCAAGTCAAAAGGAAATGCGCGGATTAAGATTTGTACCGTTAGATTTTATTTAAAATAAACGGTTAGATCTGTAGCTGGAGGGTATGGAATGGATTGTGTTTCTCTAATAAATTGGGCAGAATATGTTTTACTCATTTTGGATGATGACATATTGGTAAGAAATTGTGAAACTTTTTAGAAAAATTACAATGTTTACATTTTAATAGTCCATTGTTTGAATAAAAATGGCAATATATGAAAAGTTATTAATAAATGATTAGTTAATAATAAATTATTACTAAATGTTTAATAATAATTATTTAAAATTTAATTATTGTTTATTAATTATTAATTGCTAATTATTTCATATTTCAAAATAAATATTGATAATTAATACATAAGTGATTTTACAAGGAACATTGCTAGGATATGCAAACGAAATCTTCATTCCAAAAATGAAATTGCTAGGATAAGGTTTTTTGACACATCATCACACAACTCAGCATTATTTTTACTGAAAAGTTAAAATGATAGGAGGGAAATATATGCGCTAATTGCAAAAAACTTTCCATGTGGTATATTCGTAAGTAATACTTTTTACTTGCTCATATTTATTGGTAGATAATCATCCTTCCAAAATGTTATAATATTGGCAATATTTACCTACCAATAAATCTTACCATTAAATATTGGTAGATAAAGGTTATCTTTACCTACCCATATATATTGGTAGGTAAAGGTCAGATTTCATGTAGTGTATGACGATCCCTCTTGTTCCAATTTACTATGTTGATCCCTCTGATAACCATCTATGCCAATCCATGCGCCATTACCTATGCCAATTCCTCCATAACTTCATCCATGTTGACTCTTCATCCAACTGACTATGTCGATACTTCCTTTATGGAGTACGCTGATCCATCCTCCATGAAGCGCGCTGATCCCTCCTATGCTACAAAGCTATGCCGAGCTTTATGGTACTTCCATTCCATGCCGATCCATGCAATGCTGATCCTAAGGCTTCCACTAAGTCATGTCAATCCCTAACTTATCCAAGCCAATATTCATATTTCAAGCGTCCTGCATTGTTTATCTACCAACTCCATCCAACTCTGGCTTTGTATAACCATTTGTACTTTACCTTTGGGTCCTAGAACCATCGCTCTGCCCTCATCGGCCTTGGTAATTGTGAAGTCTGTTGGGTTAAATCCGCCTATATACTACTTTGCCAAAAGGCGGGTTAACACTTTTCCCTCCAAAACATGCCTTGCGATAGAAAGGCATGTTTTGAATTGCCACAAATCCAAAATCTAAAGTCCATGACCCATTGATAGCTGTATTAACCAATCCATAATCCAATCTATTGCCAATCCAATTCCTCGATCTCTCCGGATCATTAGCGAAATCCATGGCTGTTCTAAGTCAATATCCAATTCCGATTACATTCCAAATTCATTAACCAAATCCACGATATCTCCGGATCATTTTATCCAAATCCGAGACCGCTCCGGGTCCATATCCAAATCCATAGACCTCTCCAGGTCGTTTTATCCAAATCTGGGACCGCTCCGGGTCCATATCCAAATCCATAGACCTCTCCATATCATTAGCCCAATCCAGATCCTAGATCTCACCGAATCCTTACCGAGAACAATCCATACTCAACGATCTAAGTAGGTCGATCTTGTCGCTCTCCGACGAAGCGGCCTACCCCTTGCCAGGCATAGTCCCTACCCAATGACCTTGATCTCTCCAGATCCTTGCCATGCACAATCCATACTTGAGGACCTGTTAGGTTTTATTCTCCGGCCTTGACTCTACGGTCGAGGGATTAATCCATGGGGTGCCCTTCTCCGGCCTCGGTTCCCAATCGAGGACTTAAACCGCGGGCTATCCTTCTCCGGCCTCGATCCCCAGTTAAGGACTTAATCCATGAACGAATCCATCATATCGCTCGCCTCGCACCCTGTGGTTATTGCCCCGTCTCTTCGGTCGGAGCTACAACCGCATCTTGTGTTATTTATTACATTAATCCAGAATTAAGCATCCCTAAGTCCATAAAATAAAATTCCGTGCAACCAATAAACCAAAGTTTGAAGAAAATAAGCAAAAACAAAATTTCACAAACCCGAGCACTACGGTTCATCATAATCTCAGAGCATGCCTAGGAACTGTCCTAGATCCCGTACATGTGTAAGTGACTTAACCATATTACTGTGGAGTTTATTACTTATTCCATGCCATCCCAATCAATTGATGACAAGTTGGAGATGACGCCTTCATCCAGTGCCACTTTCGTTCGAGGTGGACGGTGGCTGCTCCTGTTCCACCGCCGCAGCCCGAGTCCTTATGTATTGTTGTAACTGACCATTCCTCACGTGTTCCTCAATGATATCCTTCAAATGCATGCAGTCATTTGTATTGTGCCCATCCAGCTCATGGAATAGGCAATGCTTTCCTGATGCCCGATCACGTTGGAGGGTTCCCTCCTTGTCGGCCTTCGATACTAAAGACATCTTCAGGTATCCAAATAAATCCTTTCCAAAATTTCGGTCAAATCTGTATAAGAAGAGAATTTTGGTTCTCTCCATTGCCTCTTCGATGCATCAATGCCAGCATTCATTTTCCGTTTTCCTTTATCATTCTTGTTTACATCTCCTGATGATCCTCCACTTTGCACAGCATTCACCTTCAGTTTGTTTGCTCATGCGTCTTCCTACCGCAGGAACCTTTCTGCTTCATGATAAAACTCCCCGGGATCCATAGGTGGATCCTGAGCCAATGAATCCTTGAACTTCGTGCCATCAGCAATTTCAGATACAGTTGCCATCAAAACCATGGATGGATCTGGACGATCCACCAATGCCGTTGCGGCATTAAACCGTGTTAAGAAACTCCTTAGGTACTCTCTGGTCCTATGTTTTAGTGTTGCCAAACTCATCACATTTTTGGGTCTTGAGATGCGAAACTTTGACTGCCTCATAAACCTATCGATCAATTCCGTCAGCATGCCAACAAAGCCATTTTCCAACTATTTGAACCATAGTGCAGCTATATATGTTAAGTACAAGGGGAAGCATCGTGCCATGACTGCCTCCGATGCGCCCAGTAATTCCATGTGTCTCATGTACCTCATCAAATGAACAACGAGATCCGTTTTTCCATCATATACCTTAAGCATTAGTAGTTTGAACTCCGGTGGATTACTAGCTTGCCTGATATTCAGAGCGAAAGGACTTTAATTTACATCCTCGAGATCCATGTCCACTAATCCTCCACACATAGCTCGCCTTATCATCTCTACAAACCTGTCATTGTCTTCCAATGGTAGTCTCTTATCATCATGTCCAAGCTGCCCCCCGAGTCTATGAGGAAATTCTGGAACGTACTCCTCTGGATGAACATCCAAATTCCGCTTTGAAACAAACTCCATGGAATCAATTGCAAGTCCTCCTGCATCACGATCAACCAGACCTGGGGGCATGCCCCCCAGCCTTTGGGGATCGCTACCAATCCATCTGCAGGGATCAGTGCCGATCCCTCTTGGATGGCAAGGGATTGCCCTCGGCTGCTCTATTCCACTCCTCTGTCTATTAGCTCCATTTCCATATTCCTGGTTCTAATTTTGGTTTTGCATTCCAACAGCTCCTATGGCTCCAGCCTGTCCGATTTGTTGGAGTAGATTCCGCATCATCTCCTCCTGCCTTTTCAACATTCTCTCCTGCATAACATCCATCATTATTTCCCTTTCATCCCTAGTGATGTAGATAGATGCTTGATTAGCTCCAACTCCCGAGGAAGCCTCCCGACTCATTCCATGGTGACTCCTTTCCGGTAGCACTTGCCTTGTTGATTGCCTAGCCATTGCTTTCCAGATCCAAGTAATCAAGCTTCCAAATTAGCGGGTGCAAGATTTCTCAGTGAAAGCACCAAAATGGTGGCGTCAAAATTGGCCACCAACACCCAATTATGTGAAAGCACCAATATCCAATCCAGTCACAGCAATATGAAGAGAAATAAATGAAGAACGGAATTAAAACAATTAGAAAGAAAGTAAATAGAGACACAGATTTATAGTGGTTCGGCTAACTCCAGCCTACGTCAACTCCAAAGATTTTCCTTTTATTAGTTTATACTGCTGATTACAGTTACAAATCCATGAAATTCGAGAATAAAAATGGCAGAGTATCGCCTAGGTAGAAGATAAAGACAAGCAGAATGAAGATCCTCTTTCTGAAGCCATGCCTGCTGTATTTATAGAGGAAGACGACCACCCATCTCTCTGAAACTTTGGCTATAAGACGTTCTTATCAATATGGGACAACCATAGGGGTCGCATGGCCCAAATCCCAATGAAGAGGGGTCGGTACCGATCCCTCCATTGATTGATTCTGGGGCAGCAATCCCTATAGTGGCTTCTTCATGCTTATATACGATGGCTCTCAAAATTTCATGTTGATTGGACCATTAGAGCTCAAGCTTCTGATTGCCAAATGCTAGAATGCTCATTTTTTATAATACATGCCAATCCCTCCTAGGTTTATCCAGATATGTCGATCCATTCCTTTGTCGAGCTCTCTTATGGTAACACCATGTCGATCCCTCCTCTTCCATAACACCATGTCGATCCCTTCTTTTCCATAATTCTATGCCGGTCCTTCTTCTTCCATAATGATATGTAGATCCCTCTTGTTCCAATATACAATGCCGATCCTTCTAATAATCATCTATGCCGATCCATGCTCCATCAACTATGTCGATCCCTTCATAACTTCATCCATGTTGACTCTTCATCCAACTGACTATACCGATCCTTCCTTTATGGAGTACATCAATCCATCCTCCATGAAGTGCTCCGATCCCTCCTATGCTACAAAGCTATGTCGAGCTCTATGGTACTTCTATTCCATGTCGATCCATGCTATGCCGATCCCTAACTTATCCAAGCCAATATTCATATTTCAAGCATCCTGCATCATTTATCTACCAACTCCATCCAACTCTGGCTTCATATAACCATGTGTACTTTACCTTCGGGTCCTAGAACCGTCGCTTTACACTCATCGGCCTTGATAATTGTGAAGTCTATTGGGTTAAATCCGCCTATATACTACCTTGCCAATAGGCGGGTTAACACTTTTCCCTCCAAAACATGTCTTGCGATAGGAATGCATGTTTTGAATTGCCACAAATCCAAAATCTAAAGTCCATGATCCGTCGATAGCCGTATTAACCAATCCATAATCCAATCCGTTGCCAATCCAATTCCTCGATCTCTCTGGATCATTAACGAAATCCATGACTATTCTAAGTCAATATCCAATTCTGAATCCATTCCAAATTCATTAACAAAATCCACGATATCTCCAGATCACTTTATCCAAATCCGGGACCGCTCCGGGTCCATATCCAAATCCATAGACCTCTCCGGGTCATTTTATCCAAATCTGGGACCGCTCCGGGTCCATATCCAAATCCATAGACCTCTCCAGGTCATTAGCCCAATCCAGATCCTTGATCTCACCTAATCCTTGCCGAGAACAATCCATACTCGGCGATCTAAGTAGGCCGATCCTGTCGCTCTCCGGCAAAGCGGCCTACCCCTTACCAGGCATAGTCCATGCCCAACAACCTTGATCTCTCCGGATCCTTTCCAAGCACAATCCATACCTGATGACCTGTTAGGTTTTATTCTCCGACCTCAACTCTACGGTCGAGGGCTTAATCCATGGGGTGCCCTTCTCTGGCCTCGGTTCCCAATCGAGGACTTAAACCTCGGGGTATCCTTCTCTGACCTCGATCCCCAGTTAAGGACTTAATCCATGTACGAATCCATCCTATCGCTCACCGACCAAGGGACTCACACCTTGTGGTTATTGCCCCGTCTCTTCGGTCGGAGCTACAACCGCAACCTCTATTATTAATTACATTAATCCAGACTTAAGCATCCCTAAGTCCATAAAATAAAATTCCATGCAACCAATAAACCAATGTTCGAAGCAAATAAGCAAAAACAAAATTTCACAAACCTGAGCGCTACGGTTCATCATAATCTCATAGCATGCCTAGGAACCGTCCTTGATCCTGTACATATGTAAGTGACTTAGCCGTATTACTACGGAGTTTATTACTTATTCCATGCCATCCCAATCAATTGATGACAAGTTGGCGATGACGCCTTGATCTAGTGCCACTTTCATTCGAGGTGAACGATAGCTGCTCCTGTTCCACCGCTGCAGCCCGAGTCCTTATGTATTATTGTAACTGACCATTCCTCACGTGTTCCTCAATGATATCCTTCAAATGCCTACAGTTATTTGTATTGTGCCCATCCAGCTCATGGAATAGGCAATGCTTTCCTGATGCCCGCTCACATTCGGAGGGTTCCCTCCTTGCCGGCCTTCGATACCAAAGACATCCTCGGGTATCCAAATAAATCCTTTCCAAAATTTCGGTCAAATTTGTATAAGAATAGAATTTTGGTTCTCTCCATTGCCTCTTCGACGCATCAAAGCCAGCACTCATTTTTCGTTTTCCTTTATCATTCTTGTTTACATCTCCTGATGATCCTCTACTTTGCACAGCATTCACCTCCGGTTTGTTTGCTCATGCATCTTCCTACCGCAGGAACCTTTCTAGTTCATGATAAAACTCCCCGAGATCCATAGGTGGATCATGCGCCAGTGAATCCTTGAACTTCGGGCCATCAGCAATTTCAGATACGGCTGCCATCAAAACCATGGATGGATCTGGACGATTCACCAATGCCGCCATGGCATTAAACTATGTTAAGAAACTCCTCAGATACTATCCCGTCCTATGTTACGGTGTTGCCAAACTCATTACATTTTTGGGTCTTGAGATGCGAAACCTAAACTGCCTCATAAACTTATCGATCAATTCCGTCCACATGCCAATAGAGCCACTTTCCAACTATCTGAAACATAGTATAGCTATATCCGTTAAGTACAAGAGGAAGCATCATGCCATGACTACCTCCGATGCCCCCAATACTTCCATGTGTCTCATGTACCTCGTTAAATGAATAGCGGGAACCATTTTTCCATCATATGCCTCAAGCGTTGGTAGTTTGAACTCCGGTGGATTACTATCTTGCTTGATATTTAGAGCGAATGGACTTCTATTTACATCCTCGAGATCCCTATCCACCAATCCTCCACGCATAGCTTGCCTTATCATCTCTGCAAACCAGTCATTGTCTTCCAATGGTAGTCTCCTATCATCATGCCCAAGCTGCTCACCGAGTCAATGAGGGAAATCTGGAACGTACTCTTCCAGATGAGCATCCAAATTCCGCTTTGCACCAAACTCCATGGGATCGATCGCAAGTCCTCCCGCATCACGATCAACCAGACCCGAGGCATGCCCTCCAGCCTTTGGGGATCGGTGCCGATCCCTCTTGGATGGCAGGGAACTGCCCCCGGCTACTCTATTCCACTCCTCTGTCTATTAGCTCCATTTCCATATTCCTGGTTCTAATTTTGATTTGCATTCCAGCTACTCCTATGGCTCCAGCATATCTGATTTGTTGGAGTAGATTCTACATCATCTCCTCCTGCCTTTCCAACATCCTCTCCAGCATAACATCCATCATTGTTTCCCTTTCATCCCTAGTGATGTAGATAGATGCTTGATTAGCTCCAACTCCTAACGAAGCCTCCCGACTCATTCCATGGTGACTCCTTTCTGGTAGCACTTGCCTTGTTGATTGCCTAGCCATTGCTTTCTAGATCCAAGTATCCAAGCTTCCAAATCAGCGGTGCAAGATTTCTCAATGAAAGCACCAAAATGGTGGCATCAAAATTGGCCACCAACACCCAATTATGTGAAAGCACCAATCTCCAATCACAGCAATATGAAGAGAAATAAATAAATAACAAAATTAAAACAATTAGAAAGAAAGTAAATAGAGACATGGATTTATAGTGGTTCGGCTAACTCCGGCCTACGTCCACTCCAAAGATTTTCCTTCTATTAGTTTATACTACTGATTACAGTTACAAATCCATAAAATTCGAGAATAAAAATGGAAGATCGCCTAGGTAGAATATAAAGAGAAGCAGAATGAAGATCCTCTTTCTGAAGCCATGCCTGTTGTATTTATAGGGGAAGGCGACCACCCATCTCTCTGAAACTTTGGCTACAGAATCTTCTTATCAATATGGGCCCACCATAGGGGTCGCTAGGCCTAAATCCCAACGAAGAGGGGTCTGTACCAATCCCTTCATTGGTTGATTCTGTGGCAGCGATCCCTATAGTGGCTTCTTCATGCTTATATACGATGGCTCTCTAAATATCATGTTGATTGGACCAGTAGAGCTCATGCTTCCGATTGCCAAATGCTAGAATGCTCATTTTTTATAATACATGTCAATCCCTCTTTGGTTTATCCTGATATCATGATCCCTTCCTTTATCGAGCTTTATTATGATAACACCATATCAATCCCTCCTCTTTCATAACACCATGTCGATCCCTTCTTTTCCATAATTCTATGTCGATCCTTCTTCTTCCATAATGTTATGCCGATCCCTCTTGTTCCAATATACTATGCTGATCCCTTTGATAATCATCTATGTCGATCCATGCTCCATCAGCTATGTCGATCCCTTTATAACTTCATCCATGTTGACTCTTCATCCAACTGACTATGCCGATCCTTCCTTTATGGAGTACGCTGATCCATCCTCCATGAAGCACGCCGATCCCTCCTATGCTACAAAGCTATGCCGAGCTCTATGGTACTTCCATTCCATGCCGATCCATGCTATGTCGATCCCTAACTTATCCAAGCCAATATTCATATTTCAAGCGTTCTGCATCGTTTATCTACCAACTCCATTCAACCATGGCTTCGTATAACCATTTGTACTTTACCTTCAGGTCCTAGAACCGTCGCTCTGCACTCATCGGCCTTGATAATTGTGAAGTCTGTTGGGTTAAATCCGTCTGTATACTACCATGCCAAAAAGTGGGTTAACTCCTCCATTATATCATCCATGCCGATCCATCTTGCCTTGACCTACGCCGATCCATCTTGCCTAGACCATGCCGATCCATCTCCTATCCAAACATACTGATCCCTCGGCTTTTACATATGACGATCCCTTTCTTCATGAAGTATGCCGATCCCACCTTCATGAAGTATGCCGATCCATCTTATTCCACAAAGCTATGCCGATCCCTCCTATTCCACAATGCTATGTCGGCCCATCTTTCATAGACTATGCCGATCCCTCTATTATTCAATCAAGCCGAATCCTTACCATTCAAGTACGCCAATCCCTTTCTTGCTTTGACCATGCCAACCCCTTGCCTATCCAATCACGCCGGTCCCTTATTTGTGAGTTAATGTATGCCGAGCCATCCTAACCAACTACGCCAAGCCCCCTTCTCTGGAATGAGGTATGTCGAACCCTCTTAATCGAGTATGACGATCCCTCTACATTGAAACATGTCGATCCACTCCTCATAACTTCCCAAACAAATAAAACATGCTGATCCCTCTGCCTTCATCTTTGTTGAGCCATATGATACTTTCATTCGATGCCAATCCCTTGCTTGTCCAAGCTAATATACATATTTCAAGCATTTTACCTTGCATATCTTTCAATTCCATTCAATCCCGACTCATGTAATCATCTATACCTGATTTTCGGGCCCTACAACCGTCGCTCTGTACCTATCGGCCTTGATAATCGCGAAGCCTATTGGGTTAAATCCGCCTGTGTACAGCCTTTCCAAAAAGGTGGGTTAACAGTACTATCACACAATAGAAGTCTGCCCTTCGCACAGAGCAACCAATAGTTGTGTTACATTGTACTGATGTGCTACATCTCCAACTATGGGACCCATGGGGATATACGTTCGCGTATACGTTTAGGGAATATACTAAAGTGGGTTCGCCATGGATTTGCAGTCTTAAACTGCAATTCCAACACGAGGTATTATGTAACTAGCAGGCATTTCCTTGATTTCCATTAGACAGTCTAAATTAAACGTTGGGCGAATGCTCGGTGCAATGTTAGCACTGTTGGTATCTTGTATTCGAGGAGTATGGCTATACACATAGGTTGAGAGCACCATCAATTTTGTAGTGCCACTCAAAAGACTTAGGTTACGCTTAAAGACGAACTGCATTTCCAACTGTGTAGGTTCTATATGGATATGCAATTTTCTCAAATTGTGTTTGTTTGTTGTCGTTAGGAGGTAGGCTAGTTAGTCCTTAGATAAATCCATAAGACGAGTTAATAATATGGCTAAATAGTTGCAATACCATTATTCAGCATCAGCGGGAGGTTCTCCTGTGTACGGGGACAATTCGACCTAGACATTGCTATGGATGCCCGGTGCAGTGCGTAGTTGCGAATACTAGCGGGGGGTGTATCCTTATCCATTAAGGACAACGATGCTTACACACACGCGCGCGCGTATATATCACTTTCATACCTTGAGGTAGGTTGGACGTATCATACGCGTACATGACATCAAAATGAATAAGCTATGAATAATATACATAACATGTAAATGGAAACCAATTGGCATAAACTGGAGGTATGGATAAAGTATGTAAATTACCAGCCACCAGAATGTTGTTTTGACCCCTTCCTCATTACAACCGACATGATAGATTTAGAAGGATGGGTACTGGTACAAGACGGAAAGGTGAGAAGGTAGACTCTCTCATGCATGTTGTGCACTGACATGGGCTCTAGATATCCAAGGAATGATATTGATTCCAAGGTATTAGCCTTAGTCAGTATATACATACATACGTACGTACGTATGTATGTATATATGTATGTGTGTGTGTGTGTGTGTTTTATTGTTCTTTATTATTCCACTATGAGTTCTTTTTTAATAAAAGCTTGTATGATCCGAAGATTGTATGGTCATATTATATATATATAATGGCCAACAAGGCTTGGCTGGTAGCTCGGTCTTTTAGGTGGACCGACCATCGAAGCAGTACCATCCAGGTGTGAGGAAGACGTGCCTCAATAACTATAGATCACAAAACAAGCACCATATACATCAGACCCAACAATACAAACAAAAGTGCCTATAGCTTATATTTCTAAAGGTAAGACGAACAGCATCCCAAATTTCATAAGCTTAAATTTCCAAGGTAGTGCCTACTGCAGAATTTCCTATAAGGACTAATAACACAAACCAGCACTACCAAATTTTAAAAAAGAATATTTCAAAACAAGGTGGAACGAAGCCCGCTGAATTTCCTACTAGATCAAAAAAGGAGCCAGTGAATTTCAAAAACGATCTCCAATCTCCATAAACCACAAATTGCAACAATTATATGACAAAAAATTCAATATCACAGAAATGATCTAACAAAGATAACAACGGAGGAAGAGGAGTTCCAGCAAGCACACCAAAACAACAACCAGAATGCTCATGATGCACAAAAAACACCCACTAGATGACTCACACCGGCTCTACAAGACAATCTCCATGGAGTGGAGTTAAGGATGAAAGAGAACAGGTCATGCCTAGACGTAACTTAATGAAGTACATATAACCACTATCCCAACCAATATGGGCCAGTCATTACAAGTACTAAAACAATGCCGATCCAAGCCGAATAAGGTTGCACTGAAAAATCCCTTTATGTGATAAGAAAATTGATTACAAACAATCCATAGCGCATTCCAACAAAATGCAGCACACTCTTAGTTCAATTCCTATCAAAAGCGAGGTAAAGAAAATCCAATGGCCATAGCTACCAACAAAAGCATCAAGCATAAAAGAACAACCTTGCTGAGCCAAAGATACATCTTAAAACAAAAAACTAAACCTATAAGGGAGAAAAATGCCCAGACCCAACCGAATCAAAGACAAGAGCACACAATGACAAACTTAAGAAATAACCACACATAACCAGAAGATTTCACCTGAAGACCAAATGCTAGCAGAAAAATATTGGCATGGATTAAACAAATGAGGTAGGCAGTTGGAAACAGAGTAAACCACCCAAGAGCCAAAATTGAAGCACCACAAGCATCGAAAAGGGAGAGACCCTCATTGTAGTAGCAATCACCGAGGAAACCCATAGACGATAAAAAAAAGAGTGAAAAGGAGAAACACTTAGAAGCCACGCACCAACACACTTGAAAAACACACATAAAAAGAAGCAAAGTTTCCAACACAACCAACAACCAAGGAGACAATGAAGCGCTCCAACCAAGCAGAAACACCAGGCCAAACAAAAGACAGGAGATAGAACCACCCAAAGCAAACGAACAAGGGTAAGCTGAAGTTTGACAGTCAACCACGATAAGAGCCCAAACCTGCTGTACGAACAGTCATTGTAGGGGACTCGAAGTGATGGAAAGAGGCCTTAAAACATCGCAAGTGATTCCATGACCAACAGAAAAGATCCACAACACAGAGAATAGTCCGAGGAATTGCTAAGGATCTAGCCAAAAAAGACAAAAAAAACTCCCGGATGGCAAGGCAGCCATATTTGATTGGGAGATAACTTACAAAAATAGAAAAGCTGAGGTTACAGGAGGTGGTGATAAGAGAATGAAGTTTGAGGGAGAGAGGATTAGTGGAGTGAATTCAAGGGAAGAGATGAAACTAGAGGCGGCTGAAGAATGAGGAAGGAATCCCTAGTTCCTATTGTTGAAGAGTCCTCGTATATTTATGAGTTCTTATTGGTAGCTTTGTGATATAATTATGTTTAATTCAGAATACCAATACCAACGATCTGTACCCTAATGGACTTTGGTTTTCGGTTTAGCGAAAAATCAAGCCCTTTAATGTGTGCGTTGTTACATTTTGTAGCAGAGCCTGGCTTAGTCAATCTTAGGAATTAGCATATGCTGAGTGAACGTATTTTTAATTTTTAGCTATGTATATATACACATACATACAACACACACACACATACATACATACATACATATATATTATATGCTAAACCCTACAAAGAAAAGGTGGATAAGACAATTATGAGTTAGAACAATAAATAGAGGTAAAAGTATACGTTTATTCCGATCACCCCATGGGTGATAGGTCAAACCATAATGGCGCTGATTTTAGAAGGGTATGAGTATGACATATAAAAGGGTCCTTGAAGCTGGATGGTACTTGACTTCCTTGATGGACCTAGATTGACCTACAGTTGTGAATCTCTATTGGATTATCGATTGGTGATGTACGTTAGATCCAAATAAATGGGAAGTAAAGATCATATATGTTGCAGATATCCGAAAGTGAGAATTAAGAAAGTTCTCAAAGGAAGGTGTGTAGTAGCCACTCCATGATGATAGCTGTATATTATGAATGAAGATAAGTAAGAAAGTAAGTGAAAATGAAGAAAATTCCAAAAGAAGGGACAAATAAAACTGTAACGACTCGGAATTTTATCGCTTTGATTTGTGAATATTTAATTTATTTTAAATATTCAACTAATGGCTTTAATAATTAAATAGCCATGTTTTAATTTATAACTAATGGTAGAAAATTTATTTTGTATTTGGTTTACTAAAATAATTAGTTCAAAGGAAAATTGAAAATGTGATCAGAAATCGTTTTCCGAATTTTCGATTTTTCATCATCTAAAAAGTTTTCGAAAATTTTGTAAATACTTGATATAGATATACACACATTTACAAATAACATAAGTATGGTTAAGGTTAATAATATGGTAAATATATATCTCTACTTAAGTAAATGAGAAAGGAGAGACGTGACATTTTTCAATTTAATAAAAATAAAAATAAAAAGAGAATGAAATGTCACCTTTCATATAACATCATAAGTATAACAAAGAGGATTATTTGTGTTAACCCACCTTTTATCAAGCCATTACACAAGAGGATTTAGCCCAATAGACATCATGATCATCAAGGCGGGAGGCCCGGAGAAACAGTTACCATGCTCGGAGATCGGCCATAAACGAGACTATGGACGATGGTTAAGAGGATTCGGATCGAATCCCTAATTTTTTTTCTGAATCAAGGTGAAATTAGTATAAAGTGATAGGGAAGGCCTCATGAGACTACATTTCAAATTTCAAGTCGATCGGAGTCCGTTTGCTAGAGTTATGGGCAAAAGAAGAAGGATCGCATCATATTCAGCTCAACAACACAACTCAATGATGATCGCTCCATAACTCAACAAACACAAGGCAAATTGAAGTGAAACTTTTGAAACAAGAAGAGGGGACCCTAGGGAATCTACCGTAGGGATCGCATGGAATTTGGAGAAGTTGGAGGGATCGGTATATGTCCCTCAATAGGGAACAATACCTATCCCTCTTAGGGATTAGCTAAGCTCAACTTCATATCAAAGATCAATTAATACCCCAACATCTGCACATCCAATTGACATGAACTTAGAGGACAAGCTTATTAGAACATGTGGAACACCCCATAGGGATCGCATAGCATTCGGAGCAAGTTGGAGGGATCGGTACCTATCCCTCCATAGGGATCGGCTATAACCAGCCTTAACACCATATTGCAATAAAGATGGTCAATAACTCGAGTTCTAACAATCCAATTGGCATGAAACTTAAAGGCTATACATAATACAACATGGGGATGCTCCTTTAGGGATCGCATGTCATTTAGAGAAGATTGGAGGGATCGGTACCTCTCCCTCTAGAGGGATCGGTAGAAAATAAAATTCAAGCAACACTACTTCACGGAAAATGCGATATCTCACAAACCATACATCAGAATTGCAAGAAATTTGGGGAGCAAGTAGCTACCATCAAAGGCGCCCCTCATAGGGATCGCACCCATTTGGATGCACTAATAGGGATCGGTACCGATCCCTATTATGGGCCCCAATGGGCTTGGAAATTTTTGGGCGGCCTCGTCTTGTTCTCCCAAACCTTCTGCCGAAATTCCAGTCCGACCCGTGCACGTCTTCCCTTATAAATAAAGCAGGCATAGCATCAGAAACGGGATCTTCTGGAGCTTCTGTCCACTTTTCTTTATGTTCAACCGAGGCTATACTCTGCCAATTTTATTCTTGGATTTTGTATTGTAACTGTAAACAAACTTCAGTACAATAAAAAGAATTATTTGGGAGTGGAAGTAGATCGGAGTTAGCCGAACCACTCTAAATCTTGTATCCTTTTACTTGCTTTCATTTTGAATTTGTTTATTCTTCATATTATATTCTCTACATTAGATACTATTTGATATCTGTGACTGAGTATTGGTGCTTTTATACAACTGGGTGTTAGTGGTCGATTTTGACGCCAACATTTTGGTTTTTGGTGCTTTTACTGAAAAGGACTTACAACCGAGGATTTGGAAGCTAAGATCTTAGATTTGGAAGCTTGGATACTTGGACCTATAAAGCAATGACTAGGCAATCAATAAGGAGAGTGCTACCAGAAAGGAGCCACCATGGAGGGGGCCAGGAGGCTTCCTCGGGAGCGAGAGCTAATCAAGTATTTATCTACATCATTAGGGATGAAATGGAAATGATGATGGATGCTATGCAGGAGAGGATGCTGAAAAGATAGGAGGAGATGACGTAGAATTTGCTCCAACAGATTGGACATGTTGGAGCACAAAATCAAGGAGTTGAAGCAACAAAAATCACTGGAAATCAGATTCAAGAACATGGAAATGGAGCCAATGGGCAAAGGAATGGAACAGAGTAGCCGGGGGTAGTCCTTGACCATCTTAGAGGGATCAACACTGATCCCCAAAGCTAGGAGGCATGCCCCCAGGTCTGGATGATCGCAATGCTGGAGGACCTGTGATCAATCCCATGAAGCTTGGTGTGAATTGGAATTTGGATGCTCGACTGGAGGAATACGTTCCAGAATTCCCTCGTAGACTCGGGGGGGCAGCTTGGACATGATGATAGGAGACTACCACTGGAAGACAATGACAGGTTTACAGAGATGATAAGGCAAGCTATGTGCAGAGATAATATAGGTCATCGGGTATGGATTATGCCTGGAAAAGGGTAGGTCGCTTCGCTTGAACGCGGTGGATCGACCTACTTAGGTCGTCGAGTATGAATTATGCTCGGCAAGAATCCGGAGAGATCATGGTCGTTGGGTATGGATTATGCTTAGCAAGTGGTAGGTCACTTCACTCGAACGTGATGGATCGACCTACTTAGGCCGTCGAGTATGGATTGTGCTCGGCAAGGATCTGGAGGGATCATGGTCGTCGGTTATGGACTATGCCTGGCAAGGGGTAGGTCGCTTCACTCGAATGCAATGGATCGGCCTAATCAGGTCATTAATTATAGATTGTACTCCATAAGGATCTGGTGAGATCGAGGGTTTGGATTAGGATAACATCCCAAAGAGGTTATGGATTTGTATATCAGCTTCGAACAGCTATGGATTTGCATATCAGCTTCGAACAGCTATGGATTTGGATATGGGCTCGGAGTAGTTTGGGATTTGGCTAACGACCAGGTGAGGTTGTGGGTTTTGGATAAATGATCTAGAGAGATCGTGGATTCAAAATTGGATTTTGACTCGAATTGGTCATGGATTTCACTAACGATCCGGAGAGATCATGGATTTGGGATGCCAACAGATTGAATGATATGGCTATCGATGGATAATGGACTTCGGATTTTGAATTTATGGCAATTCAAAATAAGCCTTCCTATCGCAAGGCATGTTTTAGGGGGGAAAGTTTAACTTGCCTTTTAGCAAAGGCAGTACATAGGAGGATTTAACCCAACAGACATCATGATTATCAGGGTGGGAGGCCCGAAGAAATAGTTACCAAGCTCGTAGATCGGCCATAAATGAGACTATGGACGTTGGTCAAGCGGATTTGGATCAGAACCCTAATTTTTGTCCCAATCAAGGTGCAATTGGTATGAAGTGATAAGGAAGGCATCATGAGACTACATTTCAAATTTCAAGTCGATCGGAGTTCGTTTTCTAGAGTTATGGGCGAAAGAAGAGGGATCAGATCATATTCAGCTCAACAGCACAACTCAACGATGATCGCTCCATAACTCAACAAACACAAGGCGGACTGAAGTGAAACTTTGGAAACAAGAAGAAGGGAGCCTAGGGAGTCTACCCTAGGGATCGCATGGCATTTGGAGAAGTTAGAGAGATCGACATATGTCCCTCAATAGGGATTGGTACCTATCCCTTTTAGGGATCAGCTAAGCTTAACTTCATAACAAAGATCAACCAATATCTCAACATCTACACATCCAGTTGACATGAAACTTGGAGGACAAGCTAATTAGAACATGTGGAATACCCTAGAGGGATCGCATACCATTTGGAGCAAGTTGGAGGGATCGGTACCTATCCCTCCATAGGGATCAACTATAATCAGCCTTAGCACCATATTGCAAAAAACGGTCAATAACTTGAGTTCTAGTAATCCAATTGGCATGAAACTTAAAGACTATACATAATATAACATGGAGAAGATCCTCTAGGGATCGCAAGTCATTTAGAGAAGATTGGAGGATCGGTACCTATCCCTCTAGAGGGATCGGCAGAAAACATAATTCAAGCAACACTACTTCACGGAAAATGCGGTATCTCACAAACCGTTCCTCGGAATTGCATGAAATTTGGAGAGCAAGTAGTTAACATCATAGGGTACCCCTCATAGGGATAGCAGCCAATTTGGATGCACTAATAGGGATTGGTACCGACCCCTATTGTAGGCCCTAATGGGCCTGAAAATTTTTGGGCGGCCTCATCTTGGTCTCCTGAAGCTTCTATCGAAATTTCAGTCTGATCCGTGCACGTCTTCCCTTATTAATAAGTAGGCATGGCATCCGAAACGGGATCTTTTGGAGCTTCTTTCCGCTTCTCTTTATCTTCAACCTAGGTTACACTCTGCCAATTTTATTCTTGGATTTCATATTGTAACTGCAAACAAACTTCAATATAATAAAAAGAATTATTAAGGAGTGGACGTAGGTCGGAGTTAGCTAAACCATTATAAATCTTGTCTCTTTTGACTTGCTTTTATTTTCAATTTGTTTTTTCTTCTTATTATATTCTCTACATTAGATACTATCTGAGATCTATGACTGGTTATTGGAACTTTTATGCAACTGGGTGTTGGTGGCCAATTTTGACGCCAACAATTTGGTGGACAAAAGGGGGCACCTTGTTCTTTCGTGTGGAAGAGAAGGGAGGAGACAGATGTGGTGATATGCGAAGTTTTGAGTAGAGGGTGGGTACTTAAGGGTTAATTTGGTAATTTGGTTATTTCAAATTATATAAAAACAATGTGAAAATTTTCTCTCTCACTTCCATTTCATTTCATACTTTTTCAAACTTTACCTTCCTCTTTCTCAAGCTCCTAAAATATATTAATGGCTCCCTTTATTTTTAAAAAATTAGAATAAAATGTCTTTTACTACTTCTAAACTCTTTAAAATTGTAACAAACCGAATTTTCGACCTTTAAAAATTGACACTAATACGTACACTATTACCTGACGAGCAATCGAATGTCGGAAAAACCGATAGTTAGGGGAAAAAGAAAAGAAGTGGTAGAAGAAAAGAGAAACAACAATACATAATCTCACAATCGCAGCGGAACAATATATAATAGATAATAACATTACAAAAATAGCTATAACTGTTATTTATACATAACATCATCAGAGTACAACAATCAATACATCAATCTGGACAGTTATAATAATTTGTCCTCAAACAGCGGAAAATATAAACCAAGTACGGAGATACGTCTCTGTCATCCAGCTCATCACTAGAGCTCTATAGTATCCTATCCTGAATCTGTAATACTCGGTCTGACCCGAGCATTATAATAAAATAACACCCGAGTCAGTCTGGAAAACCAGCGTTGGAAAACACGCTCAATTTGAATTATTACCATTATCAAAATCCTTTAAAAAACAAAGGTATCTCGTATGACCATGTCACACATAAACACGATGGGATTTTACCTTACGATAACCAAAACATTTTATATCAAAATCATCTGATATTATAATAGTGTCTAAGTACAAGTACTTATTCAAATAGCCGAAATTGTTACATTATTAAATTCCAGCATACTAGGCTCTACAACCAAAACCGTAAAGGCACGTATTGGAGAATGGATTCCATACAATGACTAGGCACTGGGGTACCACCTATCATGGTACACATCTAGAAAAATGTACCGAAGACCTCGCCGGAATCCCCTACAACACAAGACTAGCCCTACCCCTAACCTAGATAGAACCGAATATGTTACCAACCCGGGTGTTCCCACCCTTATCGAGCTCTTCCGACACACCGTATTTATAATATCCGAGGGTATCTAGAAAGGTGATAAACATACCCTAATTGGATGCGACCCACTTAGCCTTGCTGCATCTCCCCTGATTTTCAGTCATTCCCGGTTGATGAGGCTTGAGGCTACGATTACCTTTTAAGAAATTCACACTTGGAATGCTCATTGTCCTCCAATGACAATGTACTGATAGCATTCATCCATACAAGTCCATTCGAGGTCTGAACGAAACTAAAGGCATTATCCCTACTACATCCATTTTGGAATCATCCTTAGGGTTAGTAGCGATTAGCCCTTGCACTTCAATGCTCCATCTTCAATTCCATGCTCTTGTCTTCACTTTGAAAATGTATTTGTTGGATCGAAGTGGTTTTTGAATAACTTATCTAATCCCGGTCTCTTCGAAACAACGTTCGATATTTCCGGTAAACTCAACCCCGGTTCTTTAGGAAATAAACAGACGAAAATAAGATTGGAGATCACCTTCTAACCGTTAGTGGACGGATTTTCTTATCGTCGTCCTAGAAGAACGAAATGAGTTTATACGTACAGTATAGCACCTTTGACGGTAAATGTACCATATAATCCCCATGTTTCTCCTAGATATTTCCAAAGTTATGTTTTTGGTCTGGATTTGATAGTCGGTTATTTAAATATCAAATAAACAATCATTCAACCAAAGAGTTCATTTTCCATTGAAAACACTAAGTCTCATTTAATTTAAATTTTAATAAATTAAATCTCTTTATCAAAAGGTATATACTTATCTTATCGGGTAAGTACGTTCACTAACCATTCTTTTCAAAAATATTTGAAAACTTTTTAAAATAAATATGGAAAGCACCAAGCGGTATCAACCAAGGATTCGCAGCACAATGATTAATTCTCTATCCCAGAGAAATCCAAACTTAACTGTAGGCACTCTTTGCCTCCTGATTTCGCCATGAAAGTATACCATTACTTTCCAAAAAATTTATTTAATAATTAAATATACTTTTAAAATAATTAAATTAATTGCATAACTTTGAAACAATAATTAATTCTGATTTATAAATAAAATTTTATCGATTTACAAGACTTGTCTATAAAACAGAGAATTCATTTTGACAATTTAAAAATATTTAAATAACTAATTTTCTGAAATATTTTTAAACACTTTTAAATTACCTAGTTTAATAATTAAAAATCCTCTTTTTAAAACAAACTCAACTTCTCGATAAAAGTAGATTTTTAATTCCAATATAACCAATCTAATATTTATAGATCTTTATCCACTTATCACCAATCAACTTTCATCCCCAATTTCATAAATCCCTTTTTCACATTTCTAAAAGTAAAATCTGTCATTTCTTTTTAAACCGATTTACCCATCTCATTATAAATTCTTATCGTGAATTTATATCTTCAACTTTTCAAATGATAATCATTTCACTTTTATTTATAAACATTGTTTATAAGTCCCATAGTCTCATTTCCAGTTTACAACGTTTTCACATCACTTAAATTCCATTTATAAATCAATTTCTTAAATTGAATTCCATTTATAAATTAACTTCTCAAATAACCCAACTATGCTCCAAAAACTAACCAAATCTCGATTCTCCTTCTATTTCAAAATTTAAAAATCTTATTTAAGGTCCAGTATAATCAATTTTATACTTATTTCCAAATTCTCTTTTATTATCCGAACTTGTTAAACATCTCGATTTTTAAAACCCTTTTTATTTAAACAATTATCACCCAAGAATTATTATTTAAAACCCTTTATATACATTATTCCAAAATCTCTATTTATAATATCTCGAAATAGTTAAGTACAAATTTAAAGTCAAACCATTTATTTTATCCAAATAATTTTTTTTAATTAATCCAAAATCCTATATAAATATTTCAAATCCAAAATCCCTTTTTAATTTCTTTTCAAAATCAAATATATATTTATAGTATTTTAAAATACCAAAATCTAGGTCAATGCTACCGTAGCATCCAATAAATTCTAATCACACTATAATTTATCACAAATTATTCAACATATCATATACCACTATATATGAAATTAAATTCAACATTTTTATGGAATCTAGTTGGATCCCTCCAACCTGTTTCCCTGCAACCACAGATGTTAATACAAAATAAAAATACCAATCCCGCTTCGAGGCGGGATATCGCGGTAATATAGGGTCATCCGCTATTATGCGGGCGCATAGGGTCTCATCCGCTAAAAATATGCGGGAATATCAATCCAACTACTAATATATATATATATATATATATATATATATATATATATATATATATATATACACTACTATGTATATTATAACATCCAACTGATAATAATAATTATCAAATCATCCAATCAACCAATAATTAAATTTAACCATTTAAAATTTAACTAGCAATCCAAAGATGAGTGAGATTACTCACTTTGCTTTCGTTGATGCTAAAATGATCCGTTTGAATTTTAAAATTAAATGGACGTTTAATTTTAACCAAAATTTCTGCTAGCTCCAATTGTCACCAAATCATTTCCATGTCGTAGAATACGTTATTACGATCACAACACAAAAAATTGCGTTCGAATTCAACCTAGAATTTGCGAGTTATGACATTTATAAGAAATTGAATTTAAATAAAACAAATTATAAAACAAATTCAATTTTATTTTTATATTCATACCCAGGCCCAAGAAAACAAGTTTGGCCTAAGAACTACTCCCTTCTTCCCCCTTCGTTCCAAACTCCTGTGCACGAAACAAAGCAGGATCCATCACGCGTGTGCACTAATTCGAGTGATACGGAGCTCGGAGACTTCGTTTGTCGAACGGATTTCGCCAACATCTCCCTCCTGATGAACCGCATATGCACGTACCCACCTCATCAAGCTCAGCCCCCACATGCTCCGTGCGACCTGCTCGTTCCCACCCTTACCGCGACAATGTCATGAAAGGGAGTACGGATTAAGGATCTTAAGGCTAATTTAACACTAGAGGGGGGTGGAATAGTGTTTAATGGATTCTAAGACTTATATGGACTAATTTAAAATTTATGATATAAACAAATGCAGAACTTAATCACAGAACAATCATAGAATCAAACACAGATGCAGAAAGTAAATAAAAAGCAGTAAAAGGAAAGAACACACCGGATTTTATACTGGTTCGGAGTTACCCTACGTCCAGTCCTGCACCAAGGCAAACACCTCGTACAGATTTTTATTATACCAATGTCGAGATTACAATCCTCAATTTCTAAAGGCCTTGAGGTACCCTCCTTTCTTCGAGTCCGGGGCAAACTCTCTTGATTTACGGGACACAAGATCACCCAATTGATTTCCAGGCACAACCACACCTTATAGAGAGACTCAATAAACTTTTGATTACAAATTGATCATATAACTCTGAATAGCACTTTGATCTTCGAGAGAGGGCAGGGAATCAAACAAGAATGAGATTCTAATTTGATTTAGTTGAGAATTCGGCAGAATTTCGCCACGATCTTAAAAATATGAAAATTTTAGAATATTGTTTTGTGGAGAAGAAGGAGTGAAGAAAATAAGAAAAATAGTTAGTTAAAAAATTTGTTTGTGAAGGCTATTTATAGACCAGTAACGGTCATAACCATTTGTGAAGAGAATTAAATGAATAGACACTTCTTTTGAAAATTGAAACTTTTGAATTTAACGGCCACCATGTCGACATGGGGTATCCCATGATGTCGACATCCCTTAGTTAAAAACAATGTAAAATTTGTTTTGAAAATGGTATTGAAAGGAAAACAAGATGAAATGATTCTGGAGTAAAATAAACTAATTTTCCTATGATTTAAAATAAAGAAGAGTAGAAAAATATATTTTTAGAATGTATATATAAATTTGATTTTAAATCTCAAGTATATATATATTATAAAAGAATTTTTAAAAATCAGAAGATAGTTTAAAAACAAACGAAGTTTAAAACAAGAGTTTATTTAAAAACAAAAACAATGAATATTTTAAGGCTAAAACATCTTTTTGAAAAGATAATTTTTAAAGCTAAAACAGTTTAAAAAAACAGTTTTGAAAATCATTTTAAAAAACCATTTTGAAGTAGTTTTGCAAGCTTCTTCCTGCAGAATATTTCATCACATCAGGACTCGAGAACTTGTACAAAACCAGGATTTTCGTGGGTTTGTAAGCCACTAAGAAGGTAGAAATGGATTCCATCCCAAATGAAATTTGGAATGAATATTTTCATGCTATTATGAAGTTTTAACAAAACTAGACACTTATCTTGAAATCTTGATCTTGATACTCATAAGTCTTCAAACTTGATTTCTTCATTCTTGATCTTTATATTGTACAGTCTTCAATAATCAGTACCTTCCTTATATATATCTTGCATAATAACATTCATATATATCTAGACAATAGTGTTAGTATAAAAGTTATAATAAAATAAGTTACAAAGGTTGTTGTCATCAAAACCACTATCTCCAGTTCCTAACAATCTCCCCCTTTTTGATGATGACAACCTTATAAAATATACTTACCACTTCGATCATACCATAACTCCCCCTTACACCAACAACTCCCCCTTACGCCAAGCCTACTATTTTATAAAACTTCTCCCCCTTTGTCATCAACAAAAATAACCTATAAACCTTGAACTTAATAGAAAATGAGATACACAAACATAAGACATAAGGACAATAACTATGTATGAGTGAAATATAGCATCCTAAGTTAAATGGAATTCAAGATTTTATACACCAAAGATTATTTTTAGAAGAACATTAATTAAGATAACACTTATATACAAATTAACAAACCAATATATAATCAAGAAAGAGAAAAACAAAAACGAAAAACGCTAACGAGGACCCTTAACTATTGGTGATTTATGGACCGAACAGTTTGGATAGTGGAGACAAAAGTTTCCACGTTGTTCGATCAAGTTCCCATTAGCGTCAAAAAGGACCTCTCCAACGCAAATTACGCAATCGTCTTCGTCCATATGAACATTCGGATTCGGCAAAGAATGTTCTTCTTCTTGATCCTCTTGTGGTTCTTCTAGAGGCTCTTCTTCTTCAGAATCCATGGCTTGTGATCATTCTTCGATGACAATGGGATTGGCATGGTTATCCATAAGGAAGTTTTGTAAATTCCTAAGGATTCTTCCTTGCCTATCTTGTTCTCTAGCCATTCGCAGTTGACTTACTTGAATTTCCATCATCATTTGAAGCAAATCTTTCATCTTCTCTTGTAATTTGATGACTCGTACGTGTGTGGAACGTTGAAAAAGAACCAGAATGAGGAGAAGTGGGTGAAGAAGGTTCATTATTAGAAGAGAAAGCCATTGATTTACTATTTTAGAAGTTTATTACAGAGAATAGAAGAGAGAAAAGGAGTAAAAGTCGAAATATATAAATATATAACTTAATAAATAATTTGATTGGGAAATTTAAATTTGAAAATCTCGGCTTGTATGTCGACATAGGGGGATGGTCATGTCGACATGCCTAGTTCAATTTTTAAGAAATTTTTATTTATATTAATTATTAACTATACTTGTATTATTTATAATTTATATTTCAGTTAATGAACATATACCTAATTCTCTTCTAAATTTAGTAAAGTTTTGTTCATTTAATGGTTTGGTTAATATATCAGCAATTTGTTTTTCAGTATTAATATATTCAAGAGTTATAACTTCTTTACTTATATTATCTCTAAGAAAATGATGTCTAATATCAATATGTTTTGTTCTAGCATGATGAGTTGGATTTTTAGATAGGTTTACTGCACTAGTATTATTACAATAAATTGGTGATTTAGTTATAGTTAATCCAAAATCTTTTAAAGTTTGTTGCATATATAGAACTTGAGAACAAGCCAAAGCAGTAGATATATATTCTGCTTCAGTTGTTGACAAGGATACAGTGTTTTGCTTCTTACTAAACCAGGAAACCAGAGAATGTCCTAGCAAGTGACAAGTTCCACTTGTACTTTTTCGGTCTGATTTACAACCAGCGTAATCAGCATCACAATATGAAATTAAATAAAAATACATCATTTTTAGGGTAAAATAAACCATAATCTAAAGTATGTTTTACATATCTTAAAATTCTTTTAATAGCTTTTAAGTGAGTTCCTTTAGGTTGAGATTGGTATCTTGCACATAGATAGACACTATGCATGATGTCAGGACGACTTGCAGTTATATAAAGCAGCGAACCAATCATTCCCCTATATAATTTTTGATCAACATCTTTTGATTTATCTTCTTTACTTAAAGCTACATTAGTTGTCATTGGAGTTGGTTTCCCACTAGAAGTGGTCAATCCAAATTTATTAATTAAATCCTTAGCATATTTTTCTTGACTAATGAAAATTCCTTTATCTAATTGTTTGATTTGAAGTCCTAAGAAGAAACTTAGTTCTCCCATATGACTCATTTCAAATTATTTAGTCATTATATCTGAGAATTCTTTATTCATTATGGTATTAGTTGACCCAAATATTATATCATCTACATATATTTATACTAATTGAATATCATTTTTGTTTCTTTTAATAAAAAGAGTTGTATCTATTTTATCAATTTCAAAACCAGATTGTAGTAAATAAGATCTTAGTCTTTCATACCAGGCTCTAGGAGCTTGTTTCAGACCATATAAAGCTTTCTTTAATTTATATACATGTTTTGGAAATTTATTATCTTCAAAAAGTGGAGGTTGTTCAACATAAACATCTTCTTTTACAAAACCATTTAGAAAAGCACTTTTAACATCCATTTGATATAACTTGAACTTATTGTAGTTTGCGAAAGCAAGTAGAATCCTGATAGCTTCTAGTCTTGCTACGGGTGCAAAGGTTTCGTCATAATCAATTCCTTCTTCTTGACAATAACCTTGCGCGACTAAACGAGCTTTATTTCTCATGACCTCACCAAGTTCATTCATTTTATTTTTATAAACCAATTTTGTTCCAATTATACTTTTATCCTCAGGTCTAGGAACAAGTTCCCAAACATCATTTCTGGTGAACTGATTCAATTCTTCTTGCATAGCAAGAATCCATGAATCATCAGATGATGCTTTCTTTGGATTTTTAGGTTCAATAGTTGATATAAAAGCTACATTACTCATACTATTTAGTTGATTTCTTGTTTTAACTATAGATTCAATATTTCCTAGTATATTTTCTACAGGATGATCTTTTAATAGCCTAATTCTTTTATTAGGTTGAATGATTTCACAATTAGTTTCATTAGGTTCATTATTTAAAGTTACAAATCTTCTTCATCTTCTATTTGTACAGTATCTTTAAAATTTTCATCAAAAGATACATGCATTATTTCTTCAATAGTGTTAGTTCTTAAATTATAAACTCTAAATGCTTTATTTCTATTAGAATATCCGATAAAGATACCTTTGTCTGATTTAGGTTCAAATTTAACTAAATTATCTTTTGTATTAAGAATAAAACACTTACTACCAAAAACTTTAAAATAAGCTACTATGGGTTTCTTATTGTAAAGTAATTCATATGGTGTTTTATTAGTTAATAGTATAATTAAAATCCTATTTAATATATAACAAGCTGTAGCGACTGCTTCAGCCCAAAAGTTTTTAGGTAAGTTACTATCAGAAAGCATTGTTCTAGCACACTCTTGAATCGTTCTATTCTTATGTTCTACCACTCCGTTTTGTTGTGGAGTTCTTGAAAAGAGAAATTATGAGTAATTCCTTTTTGATTACAAAAATTCTCAAAATTTTCATTTTCAAATTCTCCACCGTGATCACTACGAATAGTTTTTATTTTTAAAGAAAGTTGATTTTGAATTCTTTTAGCAAAATTCTTAAATAATTCAAAAGCATCATTTTTAAGTTTAAGAAAAATTGTCCAAGTATATCTAGAATAATCATCTACAATTACAAAAACATATTTATTGTGATTAATTGATTGAACTTGAGATGGACCAAATAAATCTAAATGAAGTAATTCTAGAGGTTTAGAAGTAGAAATCATATCTTTTAATTTAAATGAACTTTTCTTAAGTTTTCCTAATTGGCAAGCATCACATATACTATCTACTTTAAAGTTTAACTTGGGATGACCTCTAACTAAGTCAAGTTTTGATAACCTAGATAACACTTTCAAATTTAAATGACCAAATCTTTTATGCCAAATCCAAGGGTCACTTGTATTAGCCAAAAGACATAAGTTATCATTAGAAACTTTCGTACTAAGGATGTAAATGTTTTTCTTCCTAATTCCTTCAAAGATAATATTTGACTTATTATCTTCGATGTGACACTTATCTTTTCCAAATTTAATTTTAAATCCTTTATCACATAGTTGACTTATACTAAGCAAATTATGTTTTAAATTCCTAACTAGCAAAACATCAGAAATAAGAGGAGTTTTAGAATTACCGACATTGCCGATGCCAATCACATATCCTTTTGAGGTATCTCCAAAGTTGACCAATCCACCATCTTAATATATAGTGTCATTGAGTATCTCGGGATTTCCAGTCATATACCTTGAACAGCCACTATCAAGTATCCATTTATCTTTCTCAATTTGCACAGTTTGTCCATTGGTTGTTGATTCTTCAAAAGCCATGTAACATGTCTGTTCCTGCATAACAAACTAATTCGGCAGATAACTTGATTTTTCATAAAAACTATATGCAGACTTATGATACTTTGATGAAATGCATAAATTCAAACTAGTATTAACAAAATTTCCTAAAAATACCATTTTTAACTTTTCAAGTTTTAGATTATGAAAACTATGAAAACCTATGCTCTGATACCAATTGAAAGGGAGTGTGGATTAAGGATCTTAAGACTAATTTAACACTAGAGGGAGGGTGAATAGTGTTTAATAGATTCTATGACTTATACGGACTAATTTAAAAATTATGATATAAAAAAATGCAGAACTTAATCACAGAGCAATCACAGAATCAAACACAGATGCAGAAAGTAAATAAAAAGCAGCAAAAGAAAGAACACACTGGATTTTATACTGGTTCAAAGTTACCCTACGTCCAGTCCTTCACCAAGGCAAACACCTCGTACAGATTTTTATTATACCAATGTCGAGATTACAATCCTCAATTTCTAAAGGCCTTGAGGTACCCTCCTATCTTGTAACAACCCGTAAATTTCATGGATTTAATTTGGTTAAATTAATAAGTTTGTAATTAAATTTAGAAGAAAAATAAATTAAAAACCTACTTATAGTAATTCGAAGTTAATTCAAATGATTTTAAGTAGTAAAAAGAATTTTACCTGTATATGAATTGAATATGAGGAATTTAAGGAAAATACTAAACTGATATAATGTAATAAACATTGTTAACAGTAAATGGAATATGATAATAAGAACAATTGCAAGTTTTGTATTTATGGGCAAATTAATATTGATAGGTAATAATTGTTGTAGAGAATAAATTTCAAATGTCTTAAATTGAAAAATGGTGACAACTATTGTCCGTTAACAATGCATGTAATTAATAGCGATTAAATAAAATTAATCATTGCCTTTTTGTAAGTTAAGAGAAGAACTGAAGATTTTGAAGGTAAAATCAATAGAAAGGTTAAGTTGGGAAGTTGAACAAAATTCTAATAAAGGATAATAATGGAAAACGTATACAATCAATATAGGTAATTGGTAATTACAATGTTGTTGAAATTATTAAACGTTTCCTGTGATAATTAATAAATAACGAAAGGGGTAAGCATATTTATTTAGAGTATTAATTACAATTGGATAGAGATTTAAGTAACAACGTTTAAATGCAATGTAAGTAATCCCAATTTAAGTCAATAATAAGGAATTGGGGTGAATTCAAATTTTGTAACGTATATTATAAATTACCTGCTTATTTGTTAATGGAATTTGAAATTTTGATAAGTGATAAATAAAATGAATGAAGGTTACCCTAATTGAAAATGAAGTAACGTTCGTTTAATAGTTGGGTAGTTATAGGGTCGTATTTATTATTGGCGTTACTTTAATAATAATGGTTAATTGTGAAATTTATACAAGAAATATGTAAGTAGTAACTAAGAAAGGAATACGTATAGAATGATTTTGACCTATATTTAAGTGTAAGTTAAAAGTGAAATTAAATTTAATACATTAATTTTGGGAACTTATTTTAATAAGTTGGATTCAATTTATAATGAAGGGGTTATTTTAAGAAATTGAAATAAATACTATGATTTGGTAAATTTAGTTACTTTAAAATTGAAAAGGAAATTGGTTTAAAGAATTATGAATTAATAAGTAGGTCAAGATGATGTAGTCTTTGAATTATTGAATTTGAATCTTTAATAGTGGGTCAATTTGTTAATTTATAATAGTTGGACTTATTGAAATAAATGAAATCAAATTTTTATTTATAGCGTCAAATTAAAATTTTAGTTGAAATTTGGGAAATATTTATGTAATAATCTTAAATCCAACGGTAAAATCTCCTATTTGAAATATGAATGGAATGAAATGAATGTATGTAAATGTATACTAGGTTATTTATCAAATAGAAGGAAAGAAGAGTAAATATCGAATTGATTGATGAATAAATATACATTGAATAGTAATTGTATGTAAAGTTGATGTAAATTGTATAAAATTTATCTAAGATAATGAATTGCAATAATTGTGGGTTGATAATAAGGTGTGAATGGAAATTTGATTTGTTATATTAAATGAATGGGATTCAAATTTATTGGGAAAGGTAAATGGATATTTGGTAATAAATGTAAATGGACTTCAATAGTGAATTTAGTTAATTTGAATATATAATAAATAATGATTTAATGGAAACCTATACTCTGTATATATCTATAATATTTGAGTGTAAATAATATATACTTATAAATGTAGGTTTAATTTCCTTAAAATAAAGAATAGAAAAAAATTGATTTTTAAAGAAAGAAATATATGTTTATTTGAACTGTGATTTAGCTTACAGACTGATTATAAGAATAGGAAAATAATCTATTTATTACTCTTGTGTATAAACAATAAATTTATAAACGTGGTTAAATAAACAATTGTTCTATTTTTCATCCTTTTTGTTTGGCTATTTTGAAATTTAACTTTGTTATTAATTGCAATCAATGTAATGGAAATATTTTAATTAAAAGGAAAGAAAACGTAAAAGGAAAGAAACATTGATTGTAATTAATAGATGTAATAAAAGAAACGCGCGTTTTGTGTTAAACAGAAATGGTGCTTTAAAGGAAATAAAAGAATTGAACGTTTTCATTTTTAAGCTAAGTATAATTTTATTAATTGTGCGTAGATTAAAAAAAATTATATGTGTACAAATTGAGTATTATTTGAGTGAATGAAATTAATTTGGTTATGTTTCGGAGAAATTGAATTTCAAAATGTGTATGTGGTCCCTTCATTTCTTTTTTTTATCACATGTACGTTTTAAAATATTTATCTCATTTTTTTTATACTTGGTCCGTTCATTTCTCCTTCTATTTAACACCTAAGCCTAGACCTTTAGGCTACTTTTAATTCTTTCCATCTCATTTCTTTTCTCTCTTCACCTTCCTCCTTTCTTTTTCATTTTTTTTCCTTCTTCTTCAAATCTTCTTCTTCTTTTTTTGAAAGTTTCTTTTCTTTTTCAATTCTTCAACTTCTTTAAATTTTCTTCTTCTTTTTCAAACACTCTTCTTCAAATCCAGATCCATACAAAATTCTCTATCTCTTCCAAAACATTCTTAAAAAAAGGGATTAAGGAAAGAAAAAATCAAAATAAAATATTACGGAACAAGATAGCAATCAAGAAGGAGACTAAGGAAACATAGAGCGGAGCTTTGGATTAGAAGTTTATTTTTTTTTGATTCGTAAAAGGTGAGTGTTTTAACCCACTCACAATTTCTAAAATATCTCATGTTTGTTAAATTGATATACGTTGTGATCTGAAATTTATTTATGTCTGTTTGGCCTATTTTTATCATCATCTCAGTTAATTACCTCTATTTAATTAAATTGTTGTTTATTATTTATTGCATATTAACTGCTAGTTATTACTTGTATATATTATCAGTTATATATATTGATATTGATTTATTGTTGGATGATGATTTTGATTTGGATGATGGATGATAATGGATGAATGGATGTTTTACTGTATATCATAAAGTCTGCAAGTTCGTTACTGATTTATCTTTATTTATTTTGGGATTGCGGTTTGAAATGATATACAACCGCAAATTTTTATTTTAAATTGTGGATTGAAATGATAAATACCCGTATCACTTGACCATAGGATAGAAAATTATATACAGGCACCGTGGTCTATATATATATATTTTAAAGTGATTTCTATGGTTTGGATGGGATACAGTTTATAAAAAAATTTAATTTTGATATTTTGATATTAAAATGTTTTGAAACATAATTTTTTTAAAGATATGATATTTTGATATTAAAATGTTTTGAAACAAATTTTTTTAAAGATATGATATTTTTGATATTAAAATGTTTTGAAACATAATTTTGTAAAGATATGATATTTTTGATATTAAATGTTTCGTAACATAAATTTTTTTAAAGATATGATATTTTTGATATTAAAATGTTTTGAAACAAAATTTTGTAAAGATATGATATTTTTGATATTAAAATGTTTTGAAACATAATTTTTTTTAAAGATATAATATTTTGATATTAAAATGTTTTGAAACATAATTTTTTAAAGATATGATACTTTTGATATTAAAATGTTTTGAAACATAATTTTGTAAAGATATGATATTTTGGATATTAAATGTTTTGAAACATAATTTTTTTAAAGATATGATATTTTTGATATTAAAATGTTTTGAAACAAAATGTTGTAAAGATATGATATTTTTGATATTAAAATGTTTGAAACATAATTTTGTAAAGATATGATATTTTTTATATTAAAATGATTTGAGTGATATTTTTGATACTAAATGATTTGAAATGTAGTTTTGTAAAGATATGATATTTTGATATATTAAATGATTTGGAATGAAGTTCTGAAAGATATGACATTTTGATAATAAAATGATTTAGAAATGATCTTGAAAGGTTATGATATGTCGAAATTGAAATGGTTTTGGAAATTGAAAGTGAAATTTAAATTCATGGTTTAGACTCCATTTAAAGAAAATATATTTGTGAAGTCATGGAAACTATTTTTCTTTATAAAGAAATCTAAAGTAAACCATTTATTTATATGCCGTTGAATATCCAAACCGTCCAAGTTTTAGAAGTTATGGTTTTAAAGCTATGAATTTCGAAGTATTATGTTTTGAAAAGTATAATTCAAAGGTTGGTTTCGAGGTATTATAAATTTTAAAGGTGGTATGATTTTTTTTTTTGAAAGAAAATATATTTTGGAATAAAAATGATATCATATTGAGTTGGGTTTTAAAAGGAAATGATATCGTATCTATATGGTTTTGAAATAGATATTTTGTTCCGGTTTTGAAAGTATAAACTATTTCAAATTGATCGCGGTGTTATAATAACGATTGGTTATTAAAGAGACCGGGATCGGATATGGACATACTCTCTGTCGATACCGAAAACCACTTTGACAACCGTGTATGCGGTGGAGATTCCAGAATGAAGTAGGATGGTGGCGATGTTTTTAAGGTATGTTACGTGGACCCAACTCCCGTAAGTTGGCATAAGGTGGCTAAAACAGGAGCGATCTCGGACCAGTGAGGTAGCACCTCTTCTCGGACACATTTCTTCGATATTATACTCTTACTTGTGATTTGACTAGATGGCCATCCTCCAATTTGGGAATGTTGTTCGAGGTGGAACGGTAGTGGCTGCTATGCGTATCCATCAGTCCGTGTGCGTAATTGGTATATCTACCCTGGCATTGCCTAGTTGTGCCGTGTCACCTACCATATCGAGCTTTACTACGATTATGATTTTAAGATCCGACCGCGTTAAGGTTCTCCATCCCCTTAACGCTATTTTTTATATGATTATACTTTACTGATTAGACACTACTGTATATGGCGAATATTACTACATAGTAGATAGTTTAACGGATCCTTAAGAGATGTGAATCCCGAACATTTCTTAAGTTACTGCACTCACGTTAGACACTGGATAGGAGATGTCAAACCCCGTAAACATCTCTGACGCTGTTTACACTCATATTTATTTCATTGATTTAACTTACATAAGATCTTTTAGTTCTGACTCGAGTGTTTTTTCTTTTCAATTCGCTCGGGTCAGCCTGAGCATTTCAGGATTTGAAGGCCCTATTTTTGAAGGACGAAGACGAAGATTTTATTATTACTATTTGTTATATATTCTACTACACCATTGTATTCCGCTGCATAATTATCATTCTCTGGTATGTGTAACTCTGATATGTATTGTATAAGTATAATCAAATGTTTTGTAAAACAGCTTCATGAACTGTTATTTGATTATTATATTTTATCGTTCCACTACAAGATTCTATTTTGTTTCTTTTATTTCTCCACTTTTTCTTATTTACCCCATAACAACCCACCCTTCTGTATGGTTTAAGTTGGCACGTGTGTCTGCTTAAGCGCTCAAAAAGGTGGGATGTTACATATCTTCGAGTCCGGAGCAAACTCTCTTGATTTACGGTACACAAGGTCACCCAATTGATTTCCAAGCACAACCACACCTTATAGAGAGACTCGATAAACTTTTGATTACAAATTGATCTTATAACTCTGAATAGAACTTTGATCTTCGAAAGAGGGAAGAGAATCAAACAAAAATGAGATTCTAATTTGATTCAGTTGAGAATTCGGTAGAATTTCGGCACGATCTTAAAAATATGAAAATTTTAGAATATGGTTTTGTGGAGAAGGAGTGAAGAAAATAAGAAAAATAGTTAGTTAAAAAATTTGTTTGTGAAGGCTATATATAGACCAGTAACGGTCATAACCATTCGTGAAGAGATTTAAACGAATAGACACTTCTTTTGAAAATTGAAACTTTTGAATTTAACGGCCACCATGTCAAAATGGGGTATCCCATGATGTCGACATCCCTTAGTTAAAAACAATGTAAAATTTGTTTTGAAAATGGTATTGAAAGGAAAATAAGTTGAAATGATTCTGGAGTAAAATAAACTAATTTTCCTATGATTTAAAATAAATAAGAGTAGAAAAATATATTTTTAGAATGTATATATAAATTTGATTTTAAATCTCAAGTATATATATTATAAAAGAATTTTTAAAAATCAGAAGATAGTTTAAAAACAAACGAAGTTTAAAACAAGAGTTTATTTAAAAACAAAAACAAAGAATATTTTAAGGCTAAAACATCCTTTTTAAAATCATTTGAAAAGATAATTTTTAAAGCTAAAACATTTTAAAAAAATAGTTTTGAAAATCATTTTAAAAAACCATTTTGAAGTAGTTTTGCAAGCTTCTTCCTGTAGAATATTTCATCACATCAGGACTCGAGAAGTTGTACGAAACCAGGATGTTCGTGGGTTTGTAAGCCACTTGTCGTAAGTTTGTAAGCTACTTGTCGGGGTTTGTAAGTCACTAAAAAGGTAGAAATGGGTTCCATCCCATATAAAATTTGGAATGAAGATTTCCATGCTATTATGAAGTTTTAACAAAACTAGACACTTATCTTCAAATCTTGATCTTGATACTCATAAGTCTTCAAACTTGATTTCTTCATTCTTGATCTTTATATTGTACAGTCTTCAATAATCAGTACCTGCCTTATATATATCTTGCATAATAACATTCATATATATCTAGACAATAGTGTTAGTATAAAAGTTATAATAAAATAAGTTACAAAGGTTGTTGTCATCAAAACCACTATCTCCAGTTCCTAACAATCTCCCCATTTTTGATGATGACAACCTTATAAAATATACTTACCACTTCGATCATAGCATAACTCCCCCTTACACCAACAACTCCCCCTTACGCCAAGCCTACTATTTTATAAAACTTCTCCCCCTTTGTCATCAACAAAAATAACCTATAAACCTTGAACTTAATAGAAAATGAGATAAACAAACATAAGACATAAGGACAATAACTATGTATGAGTGAAATATAGCATCCTAAGTTAAATGGAATTCAAGATTTTGTACACCAAAGATTATTTTTAGAAGAACATTAATTAAGATAACACTTATATACAAATTAACAAACCAATATATAATCAAGAAAGAGAAAAACAAAAACGAAAAACGCTAACGAGGACCCTTAACTATTGGTGATTTACGGACCGAACAGTTTGGATAGTGGAGACAAAAGTTTCCACGTTGTTCGATCAAGTTCCCATTAGCGTCAAAAAGGACCTCTCCAACGCAAATTACGCAATCGTCTTCGTCCATATGAACATTCGGATTCGGCAGAGAATGTTCTTCTTCTTGATCCTCTTGTGGTTCTTCTAGAGGCTCTTCTTCTTCAGAATCCATGGCTTGTGATCATTCTTCGATGACAATGGGATTGGCATGGTTATCCATAAGGAAGTTTTGTAAATTCCTAAGGATTCTTCCTTGCCTATCTTGTTCTCTAGCCATTCGCAGTTGACTTACTTGAATTTCCATCATCATTTGAAGCAAATCTTTCATCTTCTCTTGTAATTTGATGACTCGTACGTGTGTGGAACGTTGAAAAAGAACCAGAATGAGGAGAAGTGGGTGAAGAAGGTTCATTATTAGAAGAGAAAGCCATTGATTTACTATTTTAGAAGTTTATTACAGAGAATAGAAGAGAGAAAAGGAGTAAAAGTCGAAATATATAAATATATAACTTAATAAATAATTTGATTGGGAAATTTAAATTTGAAAATATCGGCCTGTATGTCGACATAGGGGGATGGTCATGTCGACATGCCCAGTTCAATTTTGAAGAAATTTTTATTTATATTAATTATTAACTATACTTGTATTATTTATAATTTATATTTCAGTTAATGAACATATACCTAATTCTCTTCTAAATTTAGTAAAGTTTTGTTCATTTAATGGTTTGGTTAATATATCAGCAATTTGTTTTTCAGTATTAATATATTCAAGAGTTATAACTTCTTTACTTATATTATCTCTAAGAAAATGATGTCTAATATCAATATGTTTTGTTCTAGCATGATGAGTTGGATTTTTAGATAGGTTTATTGCACTAGTATTATCACAATAAGTTGGTGATTTAGTTATAGTTAATCCAAAATCTTTTAAAGTTTGTTGCATATATAGAACTTGAGAACAAGCCAAAGCAGCAGATATATATTCTGCTTCAGTTGTTGACAAGGATACAGTGTTTTGCTTCTTACTAAACCAAGAAACCAGAGAATGTCCTAGCAAGTGACAAGTTCCACTTGTACTTTTTCGGTCTGATTTACAACCAGCGTAATCAGCATCACAATATGAAATTAAATAAAATACATCATTTTTAGGGTAAAATAAACCATAATCTAAAGTATGTTTTACATATCTTAAAATTCTTTTAATAGCTTTTAAGTGAGTTTCTTTAGGTTGAGATTGGTATCTTGCACATAGATAGACACTATGCATGATGTCAGGACGACTTGCAGTTATATAAAGCAGCGAACCAATCATTCCCCTATATAATTTTTGATCAACATCTTTTGATTTATCTTCTTTACTTAAAGCTACATTAGTTGTCATTGGAGTTGGTTTCCCACTAGAAGTGGTCAATCCAAATTTATTAATTAAATCCTTAGCATATTTTTCTTGACTAATGAAAATTCCTTTATCTAATTGTTTGATTTGAAGTCCTAAGAAGAAACTTAGTTCTTCCATATAACTCATTTCAAATTCTTTAGTCATTATATCTGAGAATTCTTTATTCATTATGTTATTAGTTGACCCAAATATTATATCATCTACATATATTTATACTAATTGAATATCATTTTTGTTTCTTTTAATAAAAAGAGTTGTATCTATTTTATCAATTTCAAAACCAGATTGTAGTAAATAAGATCTTAGTCTTTCATACCAGGCTCTAGGAGCTTGTTTCAGACCATATAAAGCTTTCTTTAATTTATATACATGTTTTGGAAATTTATTATCTTCAAAAAGTGGAGGTTGTTCAACATAAACATCTTCTTTTACAAAACCATTTAGAAAAGCACTTTTAACATCCATTTGATATAACTTGAACTTATTGTAGTTTGCGAAAGCAAGTAGAATCCTGATAGCTTCTAGTCTTGCTACGGGTGCAAAGGTTTCGTCATAATCAATTCCTTCTTCTTGACAATAACCTTGCGCGACTAAACGAGCTTTATTTCTCATGACCTCACCAAGTTCATTCATTTTATTTTTATAAACCAATTTTGTTCCAATTATACTTTTATCCTCATGTCTAGGAACAAGTTCCCAAACATCATTTCTGGTGAACTGATTCAATTCTTCTTGCATAGCAAGAATCCATGAATCATCAGATGATGCTTTCTTTGGATTTTTAGGTTCAATAGTTGATATAAAAGCTACATTACTCATACTATTTAGTTGATTTCTTGTTTTAACTATAGATTCAATATTTCCTAGTATATTTTCTACAGGATGATCTTTTAATAGCCTAATTCTTTTATTAGGTTGAATGATTTCACAATTAGTTTCATTAGGTTCATTATTTAAAGTTACAAATCTTCTTCATCTTCTATTTGTACAGTATCTTTAAAATTTTCATCAAAAGATACATGCATTATTTCTTCAATAGTGTTAGTTCTTAAATTATAAACTCTAAATGCTTTATTTCTATTAGAATATCCGATAAAGATACCTTTGTCTGATTTAGGTTCAAATTTATCTAAATTATCTTTTGTATTAAGAATAAAACACTTACTACCAAAAACTTTAAAATAAGCTACTATGGGTTTCTTATTGTAAAGTAATTCATATGGTGTTTTATTAGTTAATGGTCTAATTAAAATCCTATTTAATATATAACAAGCTGTAGCGACTGCTTCAGCCCAAAAGTTTTTAGGTAAGTTACTATCAGAAAGCATTGTTCTAGCACACTCTTGAATCGTTCTATTCTTATGTTCTACCACTCCGTTTTGTTGTGGAGTTCTTGAAAAGAGAAATTATGAGTAATTCCTTTTTGATTACAAAAATTCTCAAAAACTTCATTTTCAAATTCTCCACCGTGATCACTACGAATAGTTTTTATTTTTAAAGAAAGTTGATTTGGAATTCTTTTAGCAAAATTCTTAAATAATTCAAAAGCATCACTTTTAAGTTTAAGAAAAATTGTCCAAGTATATCTAGAATAATCATCTACAATTACAAAAACATATTTATTGTGATTAATTGATTGAACTTGAGATGGACCAAATAAATCTAAATGAAGTAATTCTAAAGGTTTAGAAGTAGAAATCATATCTTTTAATTTAAATGAACTTTTCTTAAGTTTTCCTAATTGGCAAGCATCACATATACTATCTACTTTAAAGTTTAACTTGGGATGACCTCTAACTAAGTCAAGTTTTGATAACCTAGATAACACTTTCAAATTTAAATGACCAAATCTTTTATGCCAAATCCAAGGGTCACTTGTATTAGCCAAAAGACATAAGTTATCATTAGAAACTTTCATACTAAGGATGTAAATGTTTTTCTTCCTAATTCCTTCAAAGATAATATTTGACTTATTATCTTCGATGTGACACTTATCTTTTCCAAATTTAATTTTAAATCCTTTATCACATAGTTGACTTATACTAAGCAAATTATGTTTTAAATTCCTAACTAGCAAAACATCAGAAATAAGAGGAGTTTTAGAATTACCGACATTGCCGATGCCAATCACATATCCTTTTGAGGTATCTCCAAAGTTGACCAATCCACCATCTTAATATATAGTGTCATTGAGTATCTCGGGATTTCCAGTCATATACCTTGAACAGCCACTATCAAGTATCCATTTATCTTTCTCAATTTGCACAGTTTGTCCATTGGTTGTTGATTCTTCAAAAGCCATGTAACATGTCTGTTCCTGGATAACAAACTAATTCGGTAGATAACTTGATTTTTCATAAAAACTATATGCAGACTTATGATACTTTGATGAAATGCATAAATTCAAACTAGTATTAACAAAATTTCCTAAAAATACCATTTTTAACTTTTCAAGTTTTAGATTATGAAAACTATGAAAACCTATGCTCTGATACCAATTGAAAGGGAGTGCGGATTAAGGATCTTAAGGCTAATTTAACACTAGAGGGAGGGTGAATAGTGTTTAATGGATTTTATGACTTATACGGACTAATTTAAAAATTATGATATAAAAAAATGCAGAACTTAATCACAGAACAATCACAGAATCAAACACAGATGCAGAAAGTAAATAAAAAGCAGCAAAAGGAAAGAACACACCGGATTTTATACTGGTTCAAAGTTACCCTACGTCCAGTCCTGCACCAAGGCAAACACCTCGTACAGAATTTTATTATACCAATGTCGAGATTACAATCCTCAATTTCTAAAGGCCTTGAGGTACCCTCCTATCTTCGAGTCCGGGGCAAACTCTCTTGATTTACGGTACACAAGATCACCCAATTGATTTCCAGGCACAACCACACCTTATAGAGAGACTCGATAAACTTTTGATTACAAATTGATCTTATAACTCTAAATAGCACTTTGATCTTCGAGAGAGGGAAGAGAATCAAACAAAAATGAGATTCTAATTTGATTCAGTTGAGAATTCGGCAGAATTTCGGCACGATCTTAAAAATATGAAAATTTTAGAATATGGTTTTGTGGAGAAGGAGTGAAGAAAATAAGAAAAATAGTTAGTTAAAAAATTTGTTTATGAAGGCTATATATAGACCAGTAACGGTCATAACCATTCGTGAAGAGATTTAAACGAATAGACACTTCTTTTGAAAATTGAAACTTTTGAATTTAACGGCCACCATGTCGACATGGGGTATCCCATGATGTCGACATCCCTTAGTTAAAAACAATGTAAAATTTGTTTTGAAAATGGTATTGAAAGGAAAATAAGTTGAAATGATTCTGGATTAAAATAAACTAATTTTCCTATGATTTAAAATAAATAAGAGTAGAAAAATATATTTTTAGAATGTATATATAAATTTGATTTTAAATCTCAAGTATATATATTATAAAAGAATTTTTAAAATCAGAAGATAGTTTAAAAACAAACGAAGTTTAAAACAAGAGTTTATTTAAAAACAAAAACAAAGAATATTTTAAGGCTAAAACATCCTTTTTAAAATCATTTGAAAAGATAATTTTTAAAGCTAAAACATTTTAAAAAAATAGTTTTGAAAATCATTTTAAAAAACCATTTTGAAGTAGTTTTGCAAGCTTCTTCCTGTAGAATATTTCATTACATCAGGACTCGAGAACTTGTACAAAACCAGGATGTTCGTGGGTTTGTAAGCCACTTGTCGTAAGTTTGTAAGCTACTTGTCGTGGGTTTGTAAGTCACTAAAAAGGTAGAAATGGGTTCCATCCCAAATAAAATTTGGAATGAAGATTTCCATGCTATTATGAAGTTTTAACAAAACTAGAAACTTATCTTGAAATCTTGATCTTGATACTCATGAGTCTTCAAACTTGATTTCTTCATTCTTGATCTTTATACTATACAGTCTTCAATAATCAGTACCTTCCTTATATATATCTTGCATAATAACATTCATATATATCTAGACAATAGTGTTAGTATATAAGTTATAATAAAATAAGTTACAAAGGTTGTTGTCATCATAACCACTATCACCAGTTCCTAACATGCCGCACCTCCTCAGGAACCACCGCGCCTCATGAAAATCTCGCTGTAGATGCTATCTTCCATGCCGAATTCAAATCCAAACCCCAAATCTCCAATCGAGCTAAATCAACATGAAATGCAAACCCTAGTTCACTAACTCTATGTCGAGCTCGATGAAAATGCAACCACACCCTCTAAAAACATACCAGATCGAAGTATGAGTCAAATTAGGATTTTAGAAAGTGGTTTTAGATTTTTTCTTTGAGTATTTCATGAGTTAAATTTTTTTCATAGCTTGGATTTTTTTTTCTTTACTGATGCTCGGTTGTGCTTTTAAAAAGGGAAGAAAGATGCCATGCATGTTTGAATGGGTCAAAGGTACAGTGAAAAGATATAATAACAACTGAAAGAAAGTTTGACTAACTAATATATTAATTTAATTTCAAATGTCTTGATTTCCGAAACTCAAAATCTCGAACCCCTATCGAGGTGTGCCGCTAGGCGTTCATAATATTATACCCTTATTTCGAACGCAATAGAAAAGGTTTCGAGTCCTAATTCGATCGTATGGAGAAGATAGCTTTTTTTGCATCCAATTATTATATTGGATCTTCAATATTAATTTCAACACATTTATATCCCATACGACCAAACGATAACTCCAAAAGTACGAAATTTGATAATACACTATTACGAATCCAATGGAACTTGTTTCGTTGAATTCCGAGACTGTGCCCCGGAAGGCTACTTTTATATGTTAATTAAAACGAGCTATTTTTAGAATCGAACAAATCACTTTTAAATTCAATAGAAAAGTTTTATTACCTTCATTCTTATTTATATGAATTTAATAAGCCTTTAAATTACTTTTATCAAGCTTAAAACTCAAGATTCATTTGTTTAATTAAATTTCCATTAATAATTATCCAAAAATCATTATATTTGAATTTCAAGTTAAAAATTAACTTTTAAATATTTAAAACTAATTAAATATTCCAATTTCAAATAACCAAAAATTCTGGGTCATTACAAAAATCATTTAAAAGTCTTCTTTTTTCTTCCTACACCCTTCTTCCTTCAAAAACAAGTCCACACCACCCTTAAACATCCAAGGAGGAGCCCATATACCCCCCAAGTAGAGCCCAAAAGCTCTTCACAAGACAAAAATCCAATTTTTACTTAAATGAATCCAAGGTCCAAGGTCGATCTAAGTTCTAGTGGTGATTTTGTTTATTTTGTGAACCTTTGGTGAGTAATGATCACTTCCTTTAGGGAAAGTTTTAACCTTTAATTATGTTGTTTATTTTGGTTGTAAATATTGGTTGTTTGATGGATTTTAGTGATGATTTGGTTTGGTATATATGTGCTTGTATGAGGTGTGGAATTTAGACTTGAAAAATGAAGTCTAATGTAGAGATTTGTTAGAAAGTTATGATCTTGCTTGTAACTTGTTGTTATGGCATGTAAATATATGATTATGTTTATGTATGGGTTGTGATGTGCACGTAAAAATGTCTATTTTTACTCTCATACTTAATCTTATTTAATAAAAATAAAAGGCATATTATGGTGTTTTTACATGTTTTAAACCAAAATATAAAAGTGCTTTCAAATCATCATTCACTCATCTACATTTGAGCAAAACGGTAATTTTGTATGTGAATTAATTTGAAAAAAATTATTTATACATTTTATATTTGTTTTGTAGGAAATTGAGTGCAAATTAGAAGTGGCTTCATGGATATATGCATGCACAAAGAGAAGGAAGCCAAAAGAATGAAGAAATAAAGGAATTAAATCAACATGGAGGAGCCCACTTACCCACTTACTAATCGACCACATTTATAAACAAAAGCACATGTTAGTGGAGGATTAATTGAAGCTTAATGATTACTTGGTCTCCACACAAATTTGAGGGTATTTTTGGTAGCTCTCTAAAAATGGATTAGGTTTTTAGAACATGTATAAATATCCACTAATGTTAATTGAAAAGATCTTCTTTTTTGGATGCATAGAGTTGTAATCAAAAATTAAAAATAAAAGCTTCTCTTTAATGGCTTCATAGCCATCTTCTTTTTATGCAACTTTCTTTCTATGTTTTTTATTGCATGCTCTTTTCTTTTATGTTATTTTTATTACATGTTCTCTTTTATTTCATGTTAGTAGATTAGATTTATTTTCATGCAAGTTGCTTAGTTTTATTTTATGCAAGTTAGTTAGTTCTTGTTTTCTTTACTTAGTTTTCCTTTCCTTTTTTGTTTATGTTGAAATTAATTTATGTTAATATGTATTCAAATATGAAAAGCTAAACACCTTCAATTTTGGGGTAATGAAGCTCTCGTGAATCATATAAAACTAAAATAATAATTTCATTTATGATCTTTTGTTTTATGCTTAATGGAAATTTTTATGTTAATGAAATTATTTTGTTTATTAGTGAATTTAATAGCCTATGTTGTTCATAACAAATAGACTATACTTAATCAAATAGAAACACAAATTACATCTTCATCTAAATATGATTTTGATAATGAAAGTGAAACTAGAATTAAATTTTGGTGCTCTATGTTACTAGTTCATAGTAAATAGATCATGCTTAAAAATAGATTTTATTTTTAATTTCATAATCATTTTTATTAGATTTGACAAGTGTGCTAAAAGAGTGTATTAATGTTTGATGGTTTAAATTGTGTTAGTTAATATTACAATTAGATCATACTTATAATAAATACATCAACTAATTCCACAAGTGGTAAAAAAGAGATATCATAAACTCATTTTCTGTTTATTTGTATGACCATGAGAAGGTATTTTCCCATAAACTGCCTTCTAATCTCACTATGTAATTCCAAATTTTCTCCAGTTTTTAACAATTTTTAGTTAAACACATATTCAAAATCTTTGGTATAATTTGATTGAGTGATTTTAATTTTTTGCTTTCCTTATGGACTCGACCCGTACTCGCATACGTATTACGATTGTACGCCATGCGCTTGCGGTTTTTATAGCGATATGATTAGCGGTTTTCTAACCGATAGAAAGTCCATTCCGAATCAAGTTTTTGACGTTGTTGTCGAGAAAATCAATTTAATTTTAATTTTTTTTGTTTTAATTTGTGTTAGTTTTCAAAAAAAAATGCATTTGTTGTTAGATTTTATGTTTTTGTTCGCTTGTGTTTTGCTTATTAATGCATTTGGTTGCAGTTGTTTTCATTTGGTGTTGTTTCATATTAAAAAAATCCACATTTCCTTTGATCCATTTGTGTTTTGTGCGTTTCTGTTTAGTCTGTTTTGTGCATTTGCATTTGTTTTGTTTCATTTGAAAAAATACATTGCAATTGTTACATTATGATATGGTCATTAGACAATGATGCAATCAGCCCTATGGAGCTACATGAAGCAGCAACCCAAAGACAATATTAAGTTGTCTGTTATATGCAAGAATTAATATGCATATATACCAAAGAATTATGTGCACAGAATGGATATGCCAACATGTTGTACGTGTGCGCAGTAAGAGAATAAGAGCACTAAAAGTTTATAACAATTTTCTTTACTTTGTATCCTTTCTGTTACACAATAGTGGCTATAGCAAATCACAGCAATTAGGTAAGCTTCTAGATGCCACTTGTCCAAATTTGTATTGTTGTAGCATCTTTATATTTGCTAGAGGAGATGAATGAAAAGGACAGGGCTGAATTTGCAAATTATCCTCTCTATTCTTATTTCCTTTCTTCTAGTCTCTCTTCTCTCCTCTCAATTCTTCTTCTATTTTATGTTAATAGCTTAGAACCGTATCACATTACATTTCAAATCTACATTGCATTTGTTACATTTTGTTTTGTCAAATTCTGTGTTGTTCACTGTTTATTTTCACACTTCACTGTTAACATCCATATGACACAAAATTTGCTACATTATATTCACTATTCATACGTCATTGGTTACAACATTCTCTGTTATTCTTTTTTACATTGCAATTTAACTCTTTTTACATTTCTTTGTCAAAACCACAACAATACACTCCTATTGCTTCAACACTCCTCCCACAGCAAGCAAATTACCTCCCTCATCTACTGCAACACACCACTTTAACTCAATCCAAACATCATCAGCAACAACTTCCCGCCACTGCAATGAACCACCAGCAACTCTCCTTATCCAAACCACCTTCCTCTACGACACCAAAATCCTACCCCACCAATAACCATATTTCCGATCACTGCTGCTCTTCCTCCTGAACCCATCGAAACACCTCAAACATCCCATACAAACCCAACATCACCTGCGGCACTTCCACCTTCATCACATACACCGCCTTCATCAAGTCTACTCCAAACTCCATTCCGTACAACATTTTATACATCTCCATACAACATTTCACTCAGAACCAAAGTTCAATGCACTTCAATCCTTCGATTCCTCCTCGTTTCACCATTTTGTACGGACCCGAAACCAAACAGCTACCCACGCCAGTACAACTGCGCCTAACGCGACCTCAACCGAACCGTCTTCAACCCTATTGCCATTTTTGTTTAATTTTATTTTGAATTTTTCTTGGGATTTCTTTGTGATTTTGTGTTTTCGTTTTGATTTGTGGTTTCTGTTTAATTGAGAAAATGATTTGTGTTTACCTTGAGTTTGTGATTTTTAGTGTACTGGTTATTGGGCTTGGGTACTGGTACTTGGGCTGACTCGTTAAAAAAATGGTTATCTTTTCTAGAATTTGCAACCAAGTATTTTGAAATCAATTTATGGAATTTAGTATTGAGTGAGTGTTTGTATGTTTTCTTTTGATTTTAAGTTTTCTTATGTCAACTTTGCTTCTCTTCTAAAAAAAATTGTTTGTGTTTCTATTTGTCTTTGTTTTCATTCGGCTTTTGTTTGTCTTTAAAACAAATTCTTTTATAAGAAAAACTTTTTTCGGTGTAGATATTCATTTGCTTTTGTTTTCCTTCTATTTGTAAAAATAAAAAAATCTCATGTTCAACACTTTTTCAGGTTGCAAAAGCAGAAATAGAAGAATTGCTTTCTTTGCTCAACTTGCAAAAAACATTGCACTAAAAAAACGCTACTTTTAGAATAAATTTGCTAATAATTCTACATGCTCTGGTATCGTGTTCCTATCTTCTGTTTTAATTTTTCTTGTATCGTTGGTTGCTTGCATTTTAAAAGAAAAAACAAAACAAAAATTCGTTTGTGGTTGCATTATTAAATCACGTTTAATTTCTGTTTTGCATCATTTCATCTTTGTTTTTATTTTCTAAGAGAGCCACCCAAATTCACATAAGGTGGGGATTTCATGACCTTTCCTTGCCCCACAAATTGTATTTCATTATATATATTGATTAATAATAAACATTAGACGTTGGAGTTAAGGGTGTCACATGGTCATATAGGACGAATTTGTATTTTGACAAGTTGATTTCTTTTAACAAAAAATTTCTTGGTGTCTAAGGCAACGACGGAGCAATAATCATTTATAATTATTATGCTGATTCATAAAATGTTATAGTGATTGTTTCTTTGAAGGTACTTAAACCTTCAGATGCATTGCTATAGTGATTCATGGTGCACTGATAACCCCTATCTATTACCTACCTAAGAACTTTTTTTTTTGAATTAAGTCAAAGTGTGATTATACAATTTTGAGTTAGGAGCTACAAAGGACAGAAAATTTCTAATTATGTTCTTACATTCATTTAGTTGCATTAGTTTCATGCATATATAAAAAATAAAAATCACAAAAAAAAACATTTTCCTTTAAACAAAAATTTATTTTAAAAAGAAAAATCCAAAAAAAAAAAAAATTCCTTGTTTAAAAAAAACCAGAAGTAAAAAATCACTTCATTCTTACTCTCTTATCCTTGTTTTTCACCTCACTCTCCCTTTGATCTTTTCCCTTATGCATGAGTGTTTGGAGTCGTGACACGTCAACAAACCGATTAACTCGAACAAACAATCTTTTCACAATGATGAATGAAAATCCCTCTCGAACTCTCATGGATAGAATTTTCCCCGATCGAGTTTTTGTCCCTTCTTGCATTACATTACCCGCCCCAATGGGTAATCCCTTTGAAATCCATTCAAATCATATTAACACATTTCCAAAATTTGGAAATTTTGAACATGATGATCCTTATATATTTTTAATGAAAATTAAACAAGTTTATGCAACTATAAAACTTCAACAATCATGTGATGATGGAATAAAACTCAGGTTAATTCCATTCGTACTCACCGACGATGCCAAGAAATGGTTGTATAGCTTGCCCTCGAATTCGATTAAAACGTGGGATGAATATGTAAAAGTTTTCTTAAAGAAATTTTACCCCTTAGAAAAAACAACCAAAATTCAAAATGAAATTGTAACTTTTCATCAAGTTAGGGGTGAATCCTTTGGAAAATATTTTGAAAGATTTAAGGAACTTTTAATCAAATGTTGACATCACAATTTTGAAAAATGAAATCTTTCCCAAATTTTTCACGACGGACTTGAAAATAGCTCTCGAACAATGCTTGAATCAATGTGCCGAGGAAACTTTTTAGCACAACATCATGATGCCGCTTGGAAATTTCTTAAAAACTTAGCCGAAAAATCATCTCAAAGGGAACGATCTAATGAGAAATCGATCTACTCAAGATCGAGCGCACATTCGATAGGATCATCTTTAGCCTTAGAAGCAAAAATTGATGTGATAATAAACAAATTTGACAATGTTGTTTCATCTAATCAAATGAACCAAGCTTCTCAAGTCTTGTGTTATAAATGTGATCATCCAAATCACATCGCCAATCAGCGTCCTCACTCGTTAGAACAAACCAACACTTTGAACAAAGTTAGGAATTATCCGTTCTCACCGACGTACAATCCTGGTTGGGAAAAACATCCTAACTTTGCTTGGAACCAAAACAATTCAAACATGAATTTGTTTTGACCATCTTTTCCCATCATTTTCAAACAATGCTTCAAATCCTCCTTTTCAACCAAATCAATTTCAACAAAACTTTGCACCACCTTCTCAAAACCAAGCACAAAAATCTTTCTTTCCTCAAGATATCAAACGAATGACATCACTTGAAAAAAGTTTGGAAACTTTGGCTAAAGCGACCACTCAAAATCTACAATCCAATAACAATTCTAAAATTTGTTAACTTCGTATATGCAAAATATGAGTCAATCAATTGCCAAACTCGAAACGCAAATGAGCCAATTAGCCACTTTTGAGGGTGAATGGGAAAGAGGGACGTTCCCAAGTCAATTAATTCCAAATCCTAAAAATAAAAACACAAGCTTAAACCAAGCTCATACCATTCTAGATAGCAATTTGAATCAAATGAACGCTATCACCACTTTGTGATCCCATAAGCAAATCGATAACCAAATTGTCAATCCTAATAACTTACCAGAAATTTCTTCCAAAACTCCAATGCCCTGTACTGTGATGGGCGATACCCTATTATTCCAGTCACCGATGAAAATCCGATCTCCAATACGTGCCTTTATAAACTTAGTTGGCCCAACTATATTGAAATGTGAGATGCAAGCATTCCAGCTGTTTTATATGATTATTTTCCCTTTAGATATCATTATAATATCACAATATTTTGTATAAAAAATGTTTCGATTATCGTAAGGTAAAAACTCGTCCGTGTTTATGTGCGGCGTGATTGCAAGATACCTTTATTTTGAAAGGTTTTTGTAACATTAAGTAATCCAGTTGATTGTATTTCTCACACTGGTCTTACCAGATTGACCCAAGCGTTGTTTTCTTATAATGCTCATATCAGCCCGAGCATATTTTTCAAATTTAGTTGGACACTTTAGAGCTTTTAGGAGATGACTGGATGCCTCTAAGATGTACTTCCATATTTTCTGTTCCGCTATTTGTTCTTGTTTCAGTATCAGTGATTGCAAGGAAATGTTGTTATAACTATCCAGGCTGATGATGTGTTGGTGTTGTACTCTGATTTTTTATGTATATTAAGTATATTTCTTTTTGTAAAGACTTGTTTAGTATTATATATTACGCGTCATGCTTTTGTGAGATTATGTCTTCCTTCTTCTCTTTTTCCCCAACAATCTGTATTTTCAGCACTTGAATACTTGTTACGTGAATATTGTGGATGTATTAGTGTCGACTCCTAAAGATCAGAAAGGTAGGTGGTTAGAAAAATTCACTCTGCATCTGACCCTATATGAAAGAATTCAATAGAAAGGTTTTAAATTTTCTTAAAAAATATTTAAAACGATTTTCAAAGGATTTATTTAAAAGTAAAAAAACCTTTTTTGAATAGTAAGTAAGTATTAAAATTTTCTTTAAAATAAAATATCTTTTTATATTTTATTTAATAAGAATTTCTAGTTGAAATTAAAATTGTTTATATCAAAGATTTCAGTTAAAAGGGTTTCAGTAAAGAGACATTTTCTTTGAAACAAATAGAAAATAGAGCGTATATGTAGCTCGACGGTTTTTCTGATTTTGTAAATTCGAATTTTTAAAATTCTTTCAAGGGGTGTACAATAGAAAGTAGTACTGGATTTAAGTGGGGCAAAGAGAATGGAAGGGTAAGAACACCCGATAGTGAAAGTAGGAAGTATATTCCCGTATAAGGAAAATACGAAGAAAAATAGCTGAAATAGATTTATACGCCAAAAGGTAAATAGTATCACGTTAATGGAGAAAAGCCCAATGACTAAAGTAGTAGGCGAACGCACTGCAATGAAGAAAACAATCAAAGAGAATTAGAGCTATATATGGAGAAGCCATTATAATAAGAGCAAATTTTAGTAAAAGAAATGTAAATAGTAGTAACATAAGGAAATATAAATACAAAAAAACGTTAGGAATTTATATTAAAATAATGTTAGCAATCTAATTAGAAACAATATAGGAGAAAAACAATGGAAAATGGACATTTTTCATCATTGTACGCATTGATTGCACATATATTTTGAAAGTCCCCCCTCATATGCTATCAGATTTTTCGCTAAGGTTGAAAGTGGAAATAACATGAGTGATAGAAAAATAATTGAATGGAAGTTATCCTTGTCTACTCCAATTTTTATTGTTTAAAGTTATAAAAGATGTTTTAGAAGTACTGTAAAGTGCATTTTTGAAAAAAAATGATTTGGTATAAAAACTGAGATTTTGGAATACAAAACTCAATAAATGGTTTGAGTAAAAAAACCTTACTTTTAAAGAAGTAAAAATCTTTGTGGTGAAAAGGCTTTGAAGGAAAGGATCTTTTTAAATTGCTAACATTGACTTTTGAAATTTATTAAATAAACTTGCTTTATAAATCCTTAAAATAATAGTTTTTTTAAGTTCTAAGTTTATATTTTCAAAAATAAAAGTTTTGGGATTAAATACTTTATGACTGTGAAATTTATTAATTTTATAAAGAGTGATTAAAACCAAACCAACTTTGATATAAAGTAGATAAGAATGACTGTTTATGTAAGACGAGATAAAAGTTAAGGCTATGAAGGAAATATCTACAAATGCTCATAGAGTAGCAACAAAGAATCCCCATATAATATATTGTGTGTATTTTTGCCCATAACATGGTGAATACGAAAAGACGTCGTGGAGCATAAAACAGACGGAAGGTGCATAATAAAGGCAACATTATTAACCGCAAGAACTAGGAGAAGTGTTAGGGGAAAATTTGACGCGGTCAAATTATATACTCAAAGCACTTGTAAAACGTCCCTAAGGTCAGGACATGCGCCTAGGTCGAAATTGTATCACAATCCGAGCTATGGATTGGAAGATATGATCATCTTAAAATTAGTCCACCACCATACTGGCTCGGGCCCCACCTTGGATAGCTACTATCTACTTTAGGCAAATGGAACATTCATAGGCATTGGAAAACTCTACTCGATGATACAAAACTATTAGTTCAAGTTTCATTCAATTTCGACTTAAAGTGAAGCAGTTATGACACAAAAACGTTTGTAGCTCAAGTGGTTGAGAGTCTGCTTCCAATGAAGAGTCCAGGAGTTCCATCTCTGGCAAGCACATTATGTTTATCGAACAGGAGAAATGGTACGATTGGGAACCAAATCGTTGACTGCCAAACCATTTACTACCTAATAGGCCTCTACCTAAACTCATAACTATAAATACCTCATGGATGAGCAAAACCACGGGGGAGAATGGATGAGCGAGAATGGCATACAGGTTTGGAACTCTAGATAGTACTTGACAAAATCTCTGCCTAACCCAATCTCTGTAGCACTTTTAAATAATAAGGAATCATCTTAGCCTTGTCCACCACCGTCAAATATCTAGTCCACTATCCAACTTTAAGGCATGGAGGACCATCCTCAAGTTTTGCGGCATCAGTGTTTCACCAGAAAGTGAGATCTTCAGACCTAGGCATTCGCCGAATAAAGGCGTTGTCGAGCTGAGGCCCCACCAAATAGAGAGACTATCGGACAGAGGCACCGCTTAACAGAGATACCTCCAGATCGAGGAACCATCAAACCGTGGCACGGCCAGACAAAGAGACCGTCAGACAAAGAGACCTCCAGACCAAGGCACCATCGAACCAAGGCACAGCCGGACAGAGATACCGCCGAATAGAAGCACCACCGAATAGAGAGACCTCTAAACCGAGGCATTACCAGACAAAGAGATCGAGGATAGAGAGACCTTCAGACCAAGACACCGTCGGATAGAGAAGCCACCAGAACGAGGCACCACCGAATAGAGAGATCGCCGGACAGAGGCACCGCCTGACAGAGAGACCTCCAGACCAAGGCATTGCTAGACCGAGGCACCTTCGGACAGAGAGACCTCCAGACAAAGGCATCGCCAAACTGAGGCACCATCGGACACCGACAGATCGAGGCACTACTAATCAAGAGCAATACCGAACCAAGGTGGCTGAACCTAGGGCGTTGAATCAAGGATGCCGAGCAAGCTAAAATAGGAAACTCCAGAACAAATCATGTATATATGGAAAGTAACAAACCGAGCATATTATACGGGAAAACTTCTAATTTTATTGGCTTGACCTATCTATACCTTCATTCCTATAAATACCAAAGCATCCAAAAATAATAAGGGAGAATTCTGAAGAGCCAAGCTTACAACACTAATGGTGGACAAGTCGGGGAAAGCTAGGAACAACCTAACAAGAACTGCCTAGCGGGAACAGTCTAGCAAGAACAGCCTAACAAGAACTGCCTAGTAGGAACAGTCTAGTAGGAACAGCCTAACAAGAACTACCTAGTAGGAACATTGTAGTAGGAACAACCTAACAAGAACTGCCTAGTAGGAACAATTTAGCAGAAACAGTCTAACAGGAACTGCCTAACAAAGAGCTAAACAATGATAGACTCACGGGAACAGCTATACAGGTATGGCAGCCAAGAATAGCCAAACAAACATCTTTGGGCAGTATCTTACGATCTATGGCCAAGCTAAACGAATGTTTTGCTGCCCAACGTCAAGCAATGGTATACTAACTCATGACACGCTTGGGGCTGCCACAAACTATTGGTCGCAACATTTGAACATAAGGGCGATCCCTGTCTATGGGATCCAAAGACGAATGGGTTATAGTCCGATGAAGAATCCAATCAGGAAAGTCCAAGAGCTAGAAGAAAGGAATAATGAATGGATAAAACGAGCAAGAGTTCAGCCCTAAGCTAGACATGGGAAGTGGTTCAGCATCAAACCAGATGGGGATGATGCCGAACCGAGGGCAGGTACAGCAAACCTATCTCATTCCCTCACCGAAACTGTAGTCAATAAAGAAAATGATCATTATGATTGATCTTGGAGCCATAACCATGCCCATAACGAAAGATCAAGTCGCCATAGAGAGGTTAAATGAAATCATTCCCCTTGAATGGAGAGTTGAGCTATCATTGCCTATCACCCAAACCAAAGGATATGATGGCTCGAATATGGCTCGAATCATTAGACAATGTATTTGACGTAAACACATGGAGTAAGGAATTGGAGCTAGGTTTAGCAGTACCTTCTCCCTAGAGATGGGAATACCGGGGACCCTAGAGATATCTGGATGCCTACTATGGAAACATATCAAGGACTTACTGAACATGTAGTACATTTACAACGGTATACCCAACACATGCTGAGGAGTGGAGTATAGAGGAAACTTGTGCAATTTCTATCATCAATTCTTGGCAGACATAACCACTATGTAGTTCTGTCGTTAACCCTAAGGATCAATTCATTTTTAGGAGATGTTAAAGGAGAAACTAGCAACATTAAAGGAATTCATATATGAGGCCGTAAAATATATGAGGTTGGATGTTGTTGCATCAAACCAAAAAGCCCAGCATATCTACTAGAGAAGAGTCCAGTAGTGACTGTAAATGATGATGGAATATATGGTAGCTTCTTTCCTAGCTAAGCATTCTGAGATAATGGAGCATTCCTTAGACTCATAGAGCAAGCAGCACCGATGCAAGTCTAGAGAGACCAAGTCTGAAATTCTGTTTTTAACCCATTAAGAATGGATGCAAGGGAGTGGGTAAGGTAGGAAGGAGCCAAAGAAATCTAGGCTTCCACAAACCGAACCGGCTAGGGCTCGAACCGAATTGACTCGATGTAGAACTGATCGGTTCTGGACCAATGATATAGCCCATGTCAGACCAAGGAAGGATGTCCCACTAGAAGTCAATGATGATGCTAGAACCACATGCTTGACTATTGAAATAAGACCTTATGAGTTCAAACCAACTGGTATATAGGTGGTTGGTTCATTACACATGGGGCACGATATGGCCCACTAAGCAGCATATTGAAGTACATAGTAGCAGAGGAATTATTCGCTGGGTTAATGCATCAAGTGTTAGCGAGCAAGGTGGAGACTAGAGGTTGACAAGATGAACCATAGTCTATTCGCTCTGAAAATCCAGTATGCAGGCTGCCCCATGATTTTAAGAAAGTGAACATGAAACCACATATTGGAAAATCCAACCCTATTACACACTTGAAGCACTACATTCAGTAGTTGGAGGCAGTTGGAGCCACAAAGGAAGTAATATATTGTTGCTTTCTTTTATTCTTATCGGACTGAGCGACTATTTCATTTAGTCATTTGGAGCACTAATCCGTTAACACTTGGGTATTCATGGATAAAACTTACAGAACAATCTTGCATGGTTCAGCACTATAGTAGCCGCTATGCATCAACGTAATGAGTGGATTTTCCTTGTGGTTATTGCTTCAGGAATTAATATGAAAATGGAGTTATACAAGGAACTTATGAAAAACTGTACTACGAGGTCTACACGTTTATGCTCTTGGAGGATTCTGATAACGAGGCAACACTGACAAATGTCAACTGGGTTGGAAATGAAAAGCCTCGAGATAGGGAAATGTGAAAGATAGATAATAGGATCGGAGAAAGGAAACACTTCAAAAGACAGGACAAGTTTCCACGTTTATAACTTACAGAGGTTCCTGAAAGAATCTATCTGGTTACTAGAGAAACACTGGAATATGGTGAATCGAGAACCAGAGGACCAACTATAGTAGAGATGGAAACTAGTATGCACTGGGCTAAAACCTATGGTAACTCCAATGAGAGTGCTATAAATTATAGACCGTAATCCCTCAAAAGAACTGATTCCTTGCAGAGGAAGGGTTATAAACCATGCTTGGGGGCATGGTGTCAGTTTTTTCCATGGAAATCAGAGCATATCCTCCTACTAGATATCCAGTGATAGATGTGCAAGAAAATTGTGAAGAACGAAGTAATTAGATAGCATAGCATAAACTTCCTAGTCCTGGGGATAGGGTTCAACTCCATTAGACAGGAGACCAGGTTCAGCTCCTTCGGAGATAGTGAAGTGTAATCTGTCCCATTACATAGGTGGGACTAGACATCTCTAGGGATGGTGGAGCATTATCTTGTCAAAAAGCCCCAAAGACAGAGTCAACTTCATATAAATATGAAGCATGATACTAAAAAGACTGAATACCCTCATAGAATATGGGGACAATAATGCAAAAGCGTAACTTACTTTAATGAATAAATTTTGAATGATATTTATTAAAAATATATGATATAAAATAATGTCATGCCATTTGACTTTGTAAAATCCACGTAAGTGAGAGAAGATACTAATGAGGGGCAAGAATGAATGTTCTTGACCTCTACGGTTTGGATAGACCTCTTACCTTGCAGGCTAGATCGAATGACGGAGTAAAATACATTAATAGTAGGATTGTAAATAGCAAAGGAACTGGGGATCGAGACATATGTATCCATAGGAACTTGCAAACGGCTGTGAATTAAGCACTTTTGGAGTTCTAAGTCAAATGAGAATGGTTGGCATACTACTTCTACAAAAGTGCAAAGGCTTTGCTTGATGTGCAAGAATGCTATGTGGTTGAGCACCCACCATTGGAAGAAAATCGAAAAATGGATCACTTTTTGGGTGGTTATAGTAAAAACTTCACCCTTAAATTGAAAAGAATCAAGGAAGGTACATGGCTGCATAAGAGGCTAAGGAAATATTGGACAGCGTAAATCAAGAAAATCAAGGAGACCACATTGGGGGGTAGACCCTAGGAGAGGAAATCTCATCGGCATCGATCTGGTCAGAAAACTCTTAATAGCTATGTGTGGAGCTAGGTATGCAATAGTGGCTGCGGATTACTTTACTGGGTATGGAGTTTCGGTCTAGATGATCTCAGGAAATGGATAGCAGTTTGATAGTTAAGAATTCATCAACTTCAATTAGCAACACGAATTCAGAAAAGCTTTTCTACATTGTCTCTCCTGTAGGACAATGGATAGGTTGAAGAAGTCAATAAGGTTCTCAAAACACTCATAAAGGAGCATTTGGAAAATGATAAGGATGGTCGGATGGATGAGCTGCCATTAGTACTTTATGCGCATTGCACTTCTTGTAGAACTACAATGGGACATACTCCTTTTGTGTTGGTCTATGAATTGTACTTTATGCTTCCTATCAAAACTACAGTCTCATCTCATAGGAGAATCCACTATAACTTAGAGGAGAACGATAGATTGCTAAACATGCTCTTGGATTTGGTTTGGGAAAAGCAGGACGGGGTTACTTTGAAAACCGCAGTGCTTTAGCAAAAAGTGGTGAAACAATACAATTCTAAGGTCAAACACCGCCGCTCAAGGAAGAGGATTTGGCACTGAAATGAATACTCCCCAGACTGGAAGCACTCGACCCAATCTAGGAAGGACCGTACGTTATCCCATGGACTTACACAATGGAGCTTTCATCCTCAGCATAGTAGATGGAGCTATATTAAGAAAGGCTTAGAATGCATACCATCTCTATCATTATTTTACTTAAGCCCGATGAGCCGACTTCTCGACTCGGGGGCAAAACTGCATTATCATGATATCTCCTTTGGAACTTCTTACTGGCAGTGATGGACCGAAGTGATCCCTAATCGGGTGCACATCTTTGACGATTGTGACATCCCGGGATTTTTGGTAGTATTATTTTAACAAATATTTAATTGAATTAGTTAAAATATTACTTATTATGTTAAACATATATATATCAATGTATATATGTGAAGGTTTGGGAAAAATAACTATGATTTGAAATATAAAATAAAAATCTAGCTTATTAACAATAATGTTTTAAAAGATAAAATATAGTCTTATCAATATTTAAACAATTTATATGGTTGGAATAAAATGAACCTTATCAATTTAAAACTTGAAGTATAAAATAAATCTATAAACACTGGGAACTATGAAGTTAACATGAATATTAAATATTAAATAATAGATAAGTGAATTAATTTGGGTGGTTAACTTTTAAAAGAAATAAAACAAATAAAATTTTAGTTATGTAAATATAAAAATAAACACTTAGGAATTTCGGAAAAATCAAATTGGAATACAAGCAAGTAATAAAATGAGACAAGGTAATAACCTAATCATAAATATGCTTATAATTCAAGTGTACATAATATAAAGCCAAAAAAAGATATTAGCTTATGAAACAAGACAACAAATAAATATCTATGTACGAAAAATATATGAAGATAAGTATGTATTCTTGGGGAATAAGACAATGATAATTAATGTGATATCATCTCAGCCACCAAAGAAAAGAAGAAAACCTGCTAGTCAAGGAACAAAGCAAAGAAAATATCTCTGGCTATGATTGTACAAAAAGATTTATATACCCTGTATTGTACAAACAAAATTATATCACCTAGTAAACTTACTTTATAAATATCAATTCTTATCTTAGTTTCGTCTAAGTAAAATTTGGAGTAAATTACACTACATCAGCAAAGAAGGAATAAAAATTAACTTCAAGAATCAAACAAGAAAGGAAGAGCAAGGGAGTGTGGTCCTCTGTTCAACTAATTTACAGGTGAGTAAACATTTATATTTATAAACAGTTTAAGAATCTATGAACCAACCTGAATGCTTATGATGGATGGAAGAATGTTGATGCATATATGTTTAAATTTATGTTATTGATGAATGAAGATTGAATTGAGAATACCAGGTTCTTGGGTATATCTCTCCTGTTCTCTATTGATTCACAGGCCATGTTTGGCTTCAAAAATTCAAATCTTTAAATTTAATCAACATTTAACCTTGGGTTTCAAATGGAAATTGTTTATTAATGAATAATGATGGTTTCACAAATAATTTCAGGATTTTTAATTCATCAAATATGTTTTTTTATAGGAATAATAGTGAGAAACTTTTGCTTAAAATTTGGAAATGAATAAAACACTACTCTGTTGACAGTGCAGATATTGTTACTCTCCACTTCAAAAATCTATGTCTCACAATCTAGTTCATATCTAATGAAGTTGTAAACTAGGAATATCTTTGATTTCTAGTGTAGTTTAAATTAAAAATAGTTAGGAATCAAAATTTGCTTTGTAATTTTGTGATTTATAAGTTTTACAGTAAGCGTTAAACTTTGATGAAAATTCGATGTTTTCAATTCGAAAATTCGAGTATATGATCAAATTTCGCGTGTTGAAATATGAATTCTAAAGGTGAATTGGAATTTTTGCGTGATCTAAATCAAGAGAAATCGGAAAATAAATGATTTCCGTTCAAAAATCAATTTCTGTCGACTTGATCGACGAGAGGTGACGTGGCCTTGGCTGGAGGGAGTAGGAGGACCTAGGGAAGAGATCGACCGTGGCGGAATTTCGATTTGGCCTTTGGTTGTTCGTGCGAGATGTTTTTAGGGTTTAAGGGCGGTATTGAAAGGTCGATGGATGCGATCGAATTGGCGAGGAGAGGCTTGACCGGAACGTTTGAGTTTTGGTAAGGAGATAGTGGGATGAGCGCGCTTCCTAATGGAGGAGGATGCGATAGGTGGCATCAGTGGAGAGTAGTTGATGAGTTCTAGGGCCGAAGTTCTCCGTTGGTTCGAGCGTGGATCGATTTTGGTTTGGGGTGGTTTAGGATCATCGTGGGGGAGCGATGGTGATCAGTGGATAAGACACGACTCATTGGTGATGTCGCAACAGTGAGATGGCCGTGGGTGATGGCGTGTACGTGCACAACGTGCACGTGGGAGCTTTCTTGGTTGGGCGAATCGAGCGAGGTGATCGAGTGGGTTCTGGGTCGCGTCGTGTTCGATACGAGGCAAACATAAAATGGTTTCAAACCAGAAAATAAATGGTTATTGAGTTTAAATAGGATAATTGTTTTCCAATAAACACATAAATGTTTTAAGGAAGTAAACATTTGATGTGAACAACTTGTAAATTAGAAAGGATGTAAATCGAAAGTTTTGAAATTGTTTCAAATGTTAATAGAAAATAATAAAGAGTATTATTTAGAATATTTGAATGTGATTTTATTTTAAAATAAGAGTTGTTTGAAAGAATTTAATGAAACTATTTGAATTAAAACCAAAAGTGGTTTAAAATTTTACGGATAACTTAGTGTGTAAAAGAAATAATATGTATATATGGGAAATATACATAATATCAAAAATAGTTTGAAACAAACTTTAAATGTTGAGTTTAAAAATTTGGAATGAAATGTGATATCCAAGGTGATAAGTTTTTGAACTTATAAGATTTTTAATGTGAAGTTTAAAATTTGAAGTGGGAATTCAAATTTGAGTAGATTTGACGAGATTAAATTGAATTTAACTTAAAGGAAGTTAAATAAGTTTGGAATAAATAACCTGAATTGGAAATTTCAAGATGAAATTGAGATTTAACTTAGGAAAGTTAAATGGGTTGATTTGGTAGGGAATTATATGTGATCTCAAATAGGATTGAGATCTGGAATGGGTAGTGGATGATGAATGTTTTTAATAAATTGGATATTTATTTATCTTAATATCATCCTGTTATTATCAGTAATTATGAGACGGTGAATTTGATTGTTTAAATGAATTAAGAAGTAGATTGAGGTAATATCTATTTCATTTTTGGAATTAAATGGAATTAAACTTTAATTTGAAATTACTTAAGTACGTAATTTTGATTTTAAAGATAAAATTAAACTTGAGAAAATGAGATCACTTTGAACATTAAGATTTGAATGCTTAAAATGAACATGTAAACTGAAATGGTTAAGGAGGGGTTCTAAGATTTAATTTGGGTAATAAATTGAATTTCAAAGATTAAATTGTTTAAAAGGGGTTTGAATTACTATTTGAACCTAGAAATAAGTTTATGTAGAAGTAAAGGTAAATTAAAATGGAATTTTGAAATTTGAACTCAGAATTAAATGGCTAGGCTGTTAAATTAAAAGTAAAGGTTAATTTGATTTATGGGATTAAATCAATATTTGAAATAATAACTCGAATCGGTATAATTCGAGATGGTTTAAAGTGAAATGAAATAGAAAGTTAATTGGAAATTGGCAATTGATTGGAAATGGAGATTGGGAAGTTGAATAGTTTGGCTCTGGACTATTTTAAATAAATTATTTTGATATACCCTATTTTAAATCTATTTTCCTAACTATTTACTATGCAACTTTTCTTTTTAAATTCCAAGACTATCTTATATTTATTTAGCAACTACTTTTGAAACTATTTAAGAATTCTACAACTGATTTATAAACCGATTACTGTTTTTTCAACTATTTTATAAATAATTACTATTTTTCAACTATCTTACAATTACTTAACTGTTTATAGCTATTTTACAAAAAAATAATTATTTTTCAACTACTTATCTATTTTAAAAAATTTCAAGCTATATTTCTAAATTTAAGCTGGTCGGATTTCAAACTGTTATTGACTAAATACCCAACTGAGTTAAGAAGTGAAGTAATAATCCAAGTGGGGAATAAGGCAAATGTGAATAAGTGAATAAAATCAAAGTGAGGGTGAATAGAAAGGAAATTGATTTAACTGATAATCAATGAAGATATATACGTAAGATGTACGTATATTATTTTATTCGCATAGTGATTTGATCCATATTCGAGCATAGAATTTCGAGATAGTTATATCGATCCGAGTTGGGATTTTTCACTCGACTTTCGACGACGAACCTGGATATGGATTTTTGATTGGTTCTGGATATTCTCTATCATAGGTGTGACTATGCAAGGAGAATGACGGTTTCTGATTAAGAAACCAGATCTGAGTCTGCACTAGGAATTCGGGTGGACAATACTAGTTCGGAAGTGAAATTTGTGATCGAGTGAGCGATCAGATTGATATTGCGTACGGATGATATGTGAACATCGTACGAGTTTGAATGAAATTGTTATTGAATTGGAGATAAGGACTGTAATATGATTTTTGAAATGGAAGTAAATTTTGAGAAATATACAATAAATAAAAGTGAAAATGGAATATCTTTATGGTTAAAATTTACTTTACCAAAGTAAATAATTTGGCAAATGATTTTATAAGTAATCTGATTTGAATATTGGGCTAAACAAAGTTATATATCTTTGTTATATATGGAAAACTCCCCTTGTTGAATCTATTGCCAGAAGAAAATGATTTTTGAAAGTATTTGAAGTATAAAAGTGAATTTATACAAGTACAAATTGATTCAAAGATTTTTCAAAACTTTTATATATATGTATTTATAAAAAGGATTTTGAGGAAAATTTTTTGGAACCTTTGAATTTTGGGAAGGCTTTTGATTTTTGTGAAAAAAATCAATATTAGAATTTGAAAAGCCTAATTTGAGAATTATCGATTTTGGGAATCGATTTTGAGGAAAAGAGCTTTATATGTGACTCATACTAGGTGTATGATTTGGAAAATACTATATGTGTATAGTATAAAGTGTTTTGAGATTGGCTCTGGGGAAAAAGGCGCTCCATTGAAATGAACTTCTCAGGAGTGCCACAGGGTGGTACTGCCTTGAGCCTCAAAGGGGGAGGTTCTAAAGTTGATCCTGTGAGGAGTCCGGACAAAACTAGTTCCTGGGGATTATTGTGTAGCGAAAGTCGAGGGGCTGATGCCTACAGAGGCATTTGGGTTATGCTGTGACGACAGTGTAACTCAATGTCACTACGATCTACTACAGACCATAGCGAAAGTCGCGTGTGCCGCTGAGAGCCAACAGTCTACGTTTGATTTTATATCGGTAGACTGCGACACTATGGTAACATAGCGAAAGTCGCGTGTGCCGTTGAGAGCCAACAATCTATGTTTGATTTTATATCGGTAGACTGCGACCTATGTAAGAGTGGAGAAGTTTCATTTTGACAGCGAAAATCGTGTGTGCCGCTGAGAGCCAACAGTTACATGGACTTTTGCTGTGATGGCAACGTAACCCTGGAATGTAACTGTGATCTGTTGTGGGTTCCATGGCGTAATCGAGGGGCGCGGAGACCTACAGTTACATGGACTTTTGCTGCGATGGCAACGTAACCCAGGATGTAACCGTGACCATGGATGGGGGGTGATGATTTCCAGAGCATTCTCACCAAAGATATTTCCTCTATTTTCAAAAATGTTTTTGATATTTTCAATAAAATTATTTTCCAAAGTATTTTCACTAGGTGTTGGAAACGGGTTTACCAAGTACTTATAGATTTTCAGTCCTACGCCTGATCAACGTATGACCGAATCTCTATGAGAACGAGGATGGACTTGTTGAAACATCAAGTTATAAAAGTATTTTTATAAAAACGACTTTGGAATAATAGTATATAGATATTAAAAAGTGTTTTAAAACGATCAAAGAATATTTATCTGATTTTAAGCATTTTCATAAATTCTGGCTTCGTTCCTTTTCGAGGACGAAAAGTTTTAAAGGGGGGAGGGATGTGACATCCCGGGATTTTTGGTAGTATTATTTTAACAAATATTTAATTGAATTAGTTAAAATATTACTTATTATGTTAAACATATATATATATATATATCAATGTATATATGTGAAGGTTTGGGAAAAATAACTATGATTTGAAATATAAAATAAAAATCTAGCTTATTAACAATAATGTTTTAAAAGATAAAATATAGTCTTATCAATATTTAAACAATTTATATGGTTGGAATAAAATGAACCTTATCAATTTAAAACTTGAAGTATAAAATAAATCTATAAACACTGGGAACTATGAAGTTAACATGAATATTAAATATTAAATAATAGATAAGTGAATTAATTTGGGTGGTTAACTTTTAAAAGAAATAAAACAAATAAAATTTTAGTTATGTAAGTATAAAAATAAACACTTAGGAATTTCGAAAAAATCAAATTGGAATACAAGCAAGTAATAAAATGAGACAAGGTAATAACCTAATCATAAATATGCTCATAATTCAAGTGTACATAATATAAAGCCAAAAAAAGATATTAGCTTATGAAACAAGACAACAAATAAATATCTATGTACGAAAAATATATGAAGATAAGTATGAATTCTTGGGGAATAAGACAATGATAATTAATGCGATATCATCTCAGCCACCAAAGAAAAGAAGAAAACCTGCTAGTTAAGGAACAAAGCAAAGAAAATATCTCTGGCTATGATTGTACAAAAAGATTTATATACCCTGTATTGTACAAACAGAATTTTATCACCTAGTAAACTTACTTTATAAATATCAATTCTTATCTTAGTTTCGTCTAAGTAAAATTTGGAGTAAATTACACTACATCAGCAAAGAAGGAATAAAAATTAACTTCAAGAATCAAACAAGAAAGGAAGAACAAGGGAGTGTGGTCCTCTGTTCAACTAATTTACAGGTGAGTAAACATTTATATTTATAAACAGTTTAAGAATCTGTGAACCAACCTGAATGCTTATGATAGATGGAAGAATGTTGACGCATATATGTTTAAATTTATGTTATTGATGAATGAAGATTAAATTGAGAATACCAGGTTCTTGGGTATATCTCTCCTGTTCTCTATTGATTCACAGGCCATGTTTGGCTTCAAAAATTCAAATCTTTTAATTTAATCAACATTTAACCTTGGGTTTCAAATGGAAATTGTTTGTTAATGAATAATGATGGTTTCACAAATAATTTCAGGATTTTTAATTCATCAAATATGTTTTTTTATAGGAATAATAGTGAGAAACTTTTGCTTAAAATTTGGAAATGAATAAAACACTACTCTGTTGACAGTGCGGATATTGTTACTCTCCACTTCAAAAATCTATATCTCACAATCTAGTTCATATCTAATGAAGTTGTAAACTAGGAATATCTTTGATTTCTAGTGTAGTTTAAATTAAAAATAGTTAGGAATCAAAATTTGCTTTGTAATTTTGTGATTTATAAGTTTTACAGTAAGCGTTAAACTTTGATGAAAATTCAATGTTTTCAATTCGAAAATTCGAGTATATGATCAGATTCGTGTGTTGAAATATGAATTCTAGAGGTGAAATTGGAATTTTTGCGTGATCTAAATCAAGAGAAATCAGAAAATAAATGATTTCCGTTCAAAAATCAATTTCTGTCGACTTGATCGACGAGAGGTGACGTGGCCTTGGCTGGAGGGAGTAGGAGGACCTAGGGAAGAGATCGACCGTGGCGGAATTTCGATTTGGCCTTGGTTGTTCGTGCGAGATGTTTTTAGGGTTTAAGGGCGATATTGAAAGGTCGATGGATGCGATCGAATTGGCGAGGGAAGGCTCGACCGGAACGTTTGAGTTTTGGTGAGGAGATAGTGGGATGAGCGCACTTCCTAATGGAGGAGGATGCGGTGGGTGGCATCAGTGGAGAGTAGTTGATGAGTTCTGGGGCCGAAGTTCTCCGTTGGTTTGAGCGTGGATCGATTTTGGTTTGGGGTGGTTTAGGATCATCGTGGGGGAGGCGATGGTGATCAGTGGATAAGACACGACTCATTGGTGATGTCGCGGCGGTGAGATGGCCGTGGGTGATGGCGTGTACGTGCACAGCGTGCACGTGGGAGCTTTCTTGGTGGGGCGAATCGAGCAAGGTGATCGAGTGGGTTCTGGGTCGCGTCGTGTTCGATACGAGGCAATGTTCGATCGAGTTGATCGGCGATGTTTTTCTGGTGGGTGGTATCGTTCCAGATGGTTTGGGTATAAGATCAGTTAGTCTGGAATTTGGAAGTATTGGGAGAGAAGAAGGGGAATGCTTCGGGTCAGGCTCGTAACGTACGCGAGTTTTCACGAAGGGAAGAAGAGGAAGGATTTTGAGCGTGTTGTTTTGAATTTGGCTCGGGTATTTTGGGTTTTGGCTCGAAGTTTCCTATATTTCAAATGGGAGTAAATTGTTAATAGGTTTTAAAAGCAAAGGAAATAAAATGTTTTCAAAGAAAATTGTTGAACAAGTTTCAAGCAAAGGAATTTAACAAATTTTCAAAACAAGTTCAAAATTATATATTATAACTAAATGTTTTGAATTTAAATTGTTTTGATTTGAAATAATTATATATTAGTTAATTAATTAAAATAATCCCCAAGTGTTTTCAAAAATATAAAGGATGTAATTAAGTAAGTGATTTAAAGATAAATGTATTGCATTTTAATCAATCAAAAGGCCTCAAGAGATTTTGTATAAATTAATTTCAAGCATTTAATTTAATAAAGATTTAAATGATAATTAAGTAATTAATCAAGATAAATGGGTTATCTTAAATTAATTAAGGGCTTAGGCAATTAAAGGAATAATTAATTAAGGAAAGTAATTAGAGGATTATTAATTAATGTAATCAATAAGAGTGATTAAGGGTTGATTAATGTGAATGGTTAAAGAATAATTAATGTATGTAATTAATTGAAGTTTAATTACTTAATATAATTGAAGAATAATTAATCAAGAATGATTAATTAAGATGGATAATTAAAGGATGCTTAATTAATTGGTTTGTAATAAATTAATGTTAAGTATGCAGGATTTAAAAGTAATTAAAGTAATTAATTAAATTCATTGGTGGTTAATTAAATTAATTTGAGATGGTGTGGTTAATTAAACTTGCTTATGGATGATTGAGTGATATTGAATGCCCTGGATTATGTGATATCTCTGATATGTGATATGTGCTGCTGTGTGATGGAGATGAATTGTTGTGTATAAATTGTCTTGTTTAAACTTAAACTTTTGGTTTAATGAATATCATTGGATTTGAAGAGACCGGGGTCGGGTATCAGCAAATACCCAAAACCACTTCAATCCCTTATAAAGTGTGAGTTAGAACCAAATAGGCTGGAATGGAATAAATTAAGTAAACTAGACCATTGAAACTATGTAACGATACTTAGATATTATTTTGTGAAATAAGTGTGTGACTATAACAAGATAAGAACTCGTAGTGAGGTACGAGTTACATTGGTTTCAAAGAAGCTTTATAACTTAGTATTTCAAGATATATGGGTTTACTCACGCTGGTTTCTAGCCTGACTCGGGTGTTACTTTGATGTAATGCTCGGGTCAGACCGAGTATTACAGATTTTCAGGTAAAGACGTTCTGGAGCTCAAGAGGCGAGCTGGATGGCAAGAACGTATGGAGTGTTTCCGCTGTATTTTATTGTTGTAGATCTGTGGCATGATAATTGTGTATATTCAGTATCTGTATAGATGTGTCACTCTGATGTATAAAAATGTAATCGACAGGATATTATTCTTTTGTAACTATTATTATTTGATATTATATTTTGATCTGCTGCGAATGTGAGATGTTGGTGTTCCTGATCTTCTTCTTCTTCTCCTTCTTCTATCTCTTTCTTCTTTTCATAACTATCTGGAATTTTCAGGATCGAAAATTCCGGGTCGTTACAACGATGGGCAAAAAAAATTCGTCAGCATTGATGGATCAAAGTTATCCCTAACCCGGTGTCCAGCATTGACGATCGGCTCAAACTTCTCATGGGCAGTGATAGACAGAGTGATCCCTAACTGGATGTCCATCATTGACAATTAGTCCAAGCTTCTTGTCGGTAGTTATTGACTAGAGTGATCCCTAACCAGATTTCCACTATTGACAATCGTCCCAAGCATCTTGCTGGCATAGATGGACCAGAGTGATCCCTAACCTAGGTCCATCACTGACGATTGACCTAAGCTTCTCGCCGACAGTGATGGACCAGAGTGATCCCTAACCGGGTGTCCCTCATTGACGATTAGCCCAAACTTATCGTCGACGAGGATGGACCAGAGTAATCCCTAATCGTGTGTCCACCATTGACGATCGGCCCAAACTTCTCACCGACAGTGATGGACTAGAGTGACCCTAACGGGATGTCCTCCATTGATGATCGACTTGAACTTCTTATCGACAATAGTGGACCAAAGTGACACTAACAAGGTTTCCACCATTGATGATTTGCCATCAGCATTTTGGATGGCTATGGACAACCTGACTTACCACTACTTAGGACATTACCGCCACCTGGTGGGTTCACTCCTCTACATTTGACTCTGGTTTTCTATTAGCAACAGATAGCTGAGCTTTCCCGTAGTAAAACACGACTACCAATTGGGTGTTTTACTACGAGCAATCAATATTGGAGTTACTGAGAATGGCTACCAACAAATTGACGCCAGGACAAGCTTGCATAAAGTGCACAGGGAACGTACGCATGAAAACCAAAATGGGACAGGATTATAAGGAACCACTTTACCAGTATGCTCACCTCGTCGAACTTGTTAGTGATTGATCTTTTACAAGTACTAAGGTAGCAATAAAAAAATTGCTAACAAGCTGATGACTAGGAAACGATACTATACAAATACAAATGCAACAACTAATCCAGATCAAGTACGATAATTTCATGTAAAATTTCTATAAGATACATATGCACTTGTGTAAGTGTCCATATAGAAAATATAAAGTATGGGCCAATGAAAGAATCAGTCTCAGAAACTGCTTACCCTAATGGACTTGTTGGTGATTGATCCCACACAAGTATGCATGATAGCGGGGATAAAGGTTGCTAATGGAACAAGCAAACCTAGTAATCATGTGGAACAAACATATTAGGACTACTAATTAGGAAAAGGATAATATGGATATGAGTAAATACGAGACATAACAATGCATAAATATCAAAAGAAGATTAGCTTCACAACACAAGCGCATGACCAACTCACATTCAAAACTTCAATAGAAACCACTTACCTAGCCAAACATTTTGGTGATTGACCTATACAAGTATGCATGGTAGCGATGAAGGAGTCGCTAATGGAATAACTCGGCGATAATGTTGGAAAAATACATCACAATCACTAGTCTTAATTGGCCAAGTCGCAATCACTGCCACAAAATACACATCTTCAAGTCCACATACCAAGAAACCACTGTATATTTTGTTCCCTAGGGCAGGTCGATAATCTCAGAACATTTATAAGACAGTGCGTAATCCTCAAGATCCGAGGGCAAGGTTTGTTGAGCCAAAGAGAGCAACTCCCTAGCAAACAAAGAAGATAATTAGTGGGAAATCGTGCTAGATGACTATACTACCATGAAAGAGTGAGCTACAAACGTCATATTAATTAAATATGTTTTGGAATGATCTACAACCATCCTTCTAGTGAACAAGGTGCTTCACAACATACTAGCAGCGGAAAACTTACAAAAGGATGGGAATAAGGGTATAGATATTCGAGGTTCGAGATAACCATTGCATGTGAAAGAAAGATGATTTTGGATGAAATAAATCATACTTTGTATTTTACAAAAGTATGCTTTGAGGGAGCAAGTGTTCGCCTACAACATGGTGAATACAAAAATATATCAAGGAGCATAGAAACGCTCGGATAGTGCATAATAAAGATGTCGTAATGTAATCGTAAGGACAAAGCAAAGTGTTAGGGGCAAATTGGCATAGTTAAATTACAAACTCAAAGAACTTGTATAAGGTTCCTAAGGTCGGGACATGCACCTTAGTCGAAACCGCATCTCAATCCGAGCTCTGTATTGGAAGATATGATCATCTTAAAATTTGCCATCATCTAACCGAGTCGAGTCCCACCTACGGAGCTTCTACCTACTTCAGGAAAATGGAACGTTCAAAGGCATTAGAATACTTTACTCAATGATATGAAGCTATTAGACCAAGTTTCATTCCATTCTAACTTAATAAGAAGGAGTTATAACACAAAAACATGTAGTGCTCAAGTGGTTGAGAGTCATACTTCCAACGGAGAGGTCGGGAATTCGATCCCTAGTAAACACATTATTTTTATGGAAAAGGAGAAATGGTTCGGTAGGGAACCTAACCGTTTACTGCTTAACCGTTTACTACCTAACAAATCTCTACCCAACCTCACACCTATAAATAGCTCATGGATGAGCAAAACTATGAAGGAGAATGGATGAGCGATAATGGCAGACAGGTTTAGAGCTCTAGAAAGTACTTGACAAAATCTTTAGAGTGCTTCTGAACAACAAGAAATCATCTTAGCCTTGTCCAATCTCCATCAAATATCCAGTCCACCATCCAACATCAAGTTATGGAGGACCAACCTCAAGATTTATGGCATTGGTGTTCGACCGGCATCCACTGGACAGAGGCACCACCAAACCGAGGCACCACTAAACTGAGAGACCACCGGATAGAGAGACCTCTAGACCGAGGCTCCACCAGACCGAGGCATCGCCAGATAGACAGACCTCCAGATAGAGGTACCACCGGATAGAGAGATCTCCAGACCGAGGCACCGTCGACGGAGGTACCACCAGATAGAGGCACTACTGAACAGAGAGGCCTCTAGACTGAAGCACTGCTGGATAGAGAGACCTCCAAACCGAGGCACTGCCAGATCGAGGCACCACTGGAAAGAGAGACCTCTAAACTGACGCACCATCGGATAGAAAGACCGTCAAACAGAGGCATTATCAGATAGAGAGACCTATAGACTAAGGCACCGCCAGACTAAGGCACCGTCGAACCTTGGCACTACCGGATAGAATGATTGCCATACAGTGCCAGCGTCAAATAGAGAGACCCAGACTAAGGCACCGCTAGATTAAGGCATCGTCGGACAGAGAGAGCGCCAGACCGAGGCATCGCCGGACCAAGGCATCGCTGGATAGAGAGATCGCCAGACAGTGGCGCCGCCAGACCGAGGTACTTCCAGACCGAGGCACCATCGGACACTGCCCGACCGAGGCAATGCTAATCAAGAGCACTATCAAACCAAGGTGGCTAAACCTAGGCATTAAATCAAGGATGCCAAGCAAGCTAAAATAGGAAACTCCAAGCCAAATCTTGTATATATGGAAAGTACCAAACCGAGCATATTATACTGGAAAAATGCTTATTTTATTAGCTTGACGTACCTATAACTTCATTCCTATAAATATTAAAGCATCCAATAACAACGTGGGAGTATTCTGGAGAGCCAAGCTTACAACAGTAATGGTGGAATAGTTAGGAAAAGTTAGGAACAACCTAACAAGAACTGCCTATTAGGAACAGTCTACTCGGAATAGCCTAACAAGAACTGCCTAGTAGGAAAAATTCATCTAATAACAACGTGGGAGTATTCTGGAGAGCCAAGCTTACAATAGTAATGGTGGACAAGTTAGGAAAAGTTAGGAACAATCTAACAAGAACTGCCTAGTAGGAACAGTTTGCTAGGAATAGCCTAACAAGAGCTACCTAGTAAGAACATTCTGCTAGGAATAGCCTAACAAGAACTGCCTAGTAGGAACTTTAGCAGGAACAACCTAACAAGAACTGTCTAGCAGGAACAATCTAGCAAAAATAGCCTAACATGAGCTGCTTAATAGAGAAAACCAAACAGTGATAGGCTTATGGGAATAATCGAGCAAGAATAGGCAACCAAGAATAGCCAAACAGGAATAACTTAACAGACTTCCTTGTGCTACATCTTACTTTCTATTGAGCCTCAGATCATAGTATTTTATATCTCAAACAATGTATTAAAAATCTATTGTAAGAATAATGAAAGTGGATGTAGGCATATTCTGGCTGAACCACTATAAATCTTTATGTTATTTACTTTACTGCAACTTACTTTCTACATAATCTATATGTGATTCGCTCTCTAAAAATTAATCATAATACAAATATAACAGCTGTGTTATACACCCCGTATTCACAGCTCTATAGTAAATAGATTGGAGGTGTTTCCTTATTTTTTTGTGTAAACATAATGTAAGGAATAATGATGTTAACCTAATGTTTTATTTGATTTATGTGAAAGCCATAAGAAGAACCCACAAAGGAATGAGAAATTGTTTCAATGTACAATTTTATGAGTTGTAGAGTATAGTCGCATGAAATATCAAAGATTAAGAAAGTATATATCAAAATTTGAATAATGTCAAGAGATTTTGACCAAAAGAAGTTAGTAACATGATTGGAGAAGTGGATAGTGAGATGGGAAATATGCATAGAGGACATTGGTAATTGGTTGTAATACATAGGTGGTAGGAAAGTTATTCCACCAAGCTCATTTTTCGATGAGTTATTCTAAATGTACATAGATTTTATTTCTTACCCATGCAGTATGGAAATGCCCAGTTTATCCTATAATTGGTTGTAGTAATTGAAGTAATGGATGGACCATATTGATTAGAAGCAAAAAATGTGAGTTAAACATGTAAGTTATGGTAGAATGACATACTAGAAATGTCCATCTTAATTTAGTAAGAAGTGATAGGGCTACAACATCATTAACACCAATCGATGTTGAAGGGCAGCTACCAGCAATTGTTTCTTTTAGATTATTTGGGTTGTAATCGCTAGTTGTTTCTTTTTGGGTATTGAAAATGTGTATGATATGATATGAGATATATTCCTATTTAATTATGTTATTGATTTTTTGGAAGAGCTTTGATCGCTATATATATATTTGAAAATAGTGTAAATAAGAAAATCTCATATGGACACTTAACTAGCAATAAAATGTAAGGTGGGGATGAAAATTTTGTCAAATAAATTAGAAAATTAGTTAAATTTGAAAAAATAAATCCCAAAAACTTTATAATTTGAGGAAACATAAATTTTAGCAAGCGAAGAATAGTGAAAGGTTGTTGTGAAACCACGAGTCACTATCCATATGCCTTAAAAGCCGAAATTTATAAATCTACTAGTGTGTTGTTTGTTGTTCTGAAGTAAAAGGAAAAGTTCTCAAAATTTGAAAATTTACTATGTAATAAACTAAGGTCAATCATAGGCGTTGACCCATTGATTAAATCCTGATTACGTTGGGATATGGCTTTATTTGCTTTGAAAAGTTACAAACAAATATTTTTGAAAATTTTTGTTCAAGTACCTCTTATTTTAAAATATAAAATACTTTTGAATTTTTTTTTGAAAAGTGAGTTTAATGCTAAAAATTTCCTAACTATTTCACAAATTTAACTGAAAATGATTTTGAATGAAAAATGAGAAAATTTCTGATCTTAAAAATGCCACATGCCTAGCGTATGGATAAAGTCAATGTGTTAGCGAATATGAATTTTACTGTTTAGTAAGTGTGATAGTATGTAAAACAGATAATGACAAGGGAAAGGGCTATTTAACTTTTGGAATTTCTCTTTTCATGCCTTATTGATAGCAAAACAAAAATTGTTTATAAAATATTCATGTTTTAAAATTTAAAAATAAATTTTCTTTTGCAAACCGTACTTGGAAAATTTGAAAAATATTTGGATCCAAAAGAGAAGGTTCCAAGATACAACGGAAGGGGTACATAAAAGAAGGATGGAAATATGGAATTCTCCATCTAAATTCCTTTCCAGGCATAAAGCTATAGGTTTAGGAAAACTAGGTTTTTTAAAATTTTGGATGTTAGAAATTGTGTGCTAGATATTGGATGGTAAGGATTGGATGAAAAATTGTTTAAACCATACTCATATTCATAGGAGTGTAGAAACTGTTGTGTGAAAAAGGAATTTTGATTTTTAAAAACTTACATACATATAAAATGCAAGTATATGTAGGATGTTTGCACCATATTTTCAAAAATTGTTTTAAAGAGTACATTCATATAGGAGGTGCCAATTTAGTATTGTTCAGCATACATATCATATGTGCTGGTACACTATACATTTGTACACATATGACTGCAAAATTGATTGTACACTAATTCGCTGGCTAGTTTAGAAATGATTGCGCATTATGTTTCATGATTCAGTCTTTCAGGAATTTCGAGGATGAAATTATTTTAAAGCGGAGAATGTAACACCCCATAAAATAAACAGTAATTAAATTAAAAAGGAATTTATAAATAATCATTAAAGCTCAAAAATAAAGTTTTTGCAAACATTGGAATATGGCTATGAAAGCTGCACCATTGTGTTTGTGGTAATTTTATAATCTACTTTTATACATAATGTTTTACGATCGGAATTCAAATGGAAAAGCTATTAACGTTTAAAGATTTGAAACCGAAAATAATCCAAAATATATTAAAGAAAGTAAATTAACGAAGTAAATAAATCACCTTAATTAAATAACATTAACGGTTTACACCGGAATAGGTCGACCTCTAGCCGTCGACCGCCCTCTTTTGACTGGTGGACATGTGGTTGTGTGGCGACTAAGAATGAAACTCAGCCTAATGGTCCATATCTAATACAGTTTAATCTAACGGATAGAATTTATTTGAGCGCCTATAAATACAGGCTTAGCCCCTTACTTTTCTTCTCATATTTTCTTAATCAAGGAGCAAAACTTTGTCATTTTCTCTTCTCCATTAATTTTAGAAACTAGAGAAATTATAAAATAACATACACACACATACAATTGTAGGATAGCAAAAAATAAAGAGCAAAAGAAGAGGGGTGAATCGATTCTGCGAAAAAGAGATAAATTCTAGATCTAAATTTAAACTACACTTAATTTAAATCTCTTCTCAAATCTATAATTATAATAAATATGTATGCGATTTTGATACGTATAAAAAGGGAGTCAAATAAAGGAACAAATTTAGATCTAAATATTTGGAAGCTAAGAGGTGAGTGAGAAATTATATATTTTTACGTAATATTGGATTTATATCGTTGTGAATCAATTTCATTTATGCTTGAAGACAGATTATGGAATTGTAGGCTTAAACAAAAATAAACTTTAGATTCTTGAGTACATATTCAGTATATTGTGATTTAGGTTAAATGCTATATATATTTAAATCTAAAATGTAAGGATGAAGTAGTCCCTAAAAGTTATGAGATAATTCATTGATAAGATATTATGTGAATTCCAGATTTCGTTATTTGAATGTATAAGTGGTTAAACTTGAACTGTAGTTTGCTTCAAATTTGATTAGGATTTAAGTTTATATTTTAATTCATTGGAATGAAGGATGTTTCTATGTAAATTTCTACAAATTATCCAATTTTACAATTATGTATGAATGTATGTCATTTGAAATAACAAGGAATACTCCCAAAGGATAGAGATGTTCAAAATAGGGATGTTTACTATATTTTGTAATGTCTATTTCAATAAAAATAGAAAGTAAAATTCTTTATAATTTCAAATGCAGCACAATTCCTCTTTTAGATAATTTATGGGAAATTACAGAGATAACATTTCCCTTTTGGGAAAGATGCAGTTCCAACGTATTAAAATATGGAAATATCTAAATGTAGAACTAAAAGTGTAGCTTTGGCAATTCGATTTGGTTCTATTCTTCTTCTCTGCTATTCTCCACCTCCATAAACATATATATAATTATAGTTTTATTTAGATTAAAGAATTTGTAGGGAAAAGGAGTTGGTAGAGCTTTGCCGTGCTTTAAAAAATATGGGAAGAAAAGTGAGGGATTAAGCCCGTATTTATAAGGGTTCGAATCGATGCCAACCATTAGATTAGATTTTATTAAATCTAAGCCATTGGCTTAGGTTCAATTTACGGCCAACACAACACTACAGGTTGACTGCTCAACATCTACTGGTCGATTTCTAGCAGTTGACTGGTCCCAACTAGGAGGTCAACCAATCGCTCTTATTTGTTAATAAATTTCTACCATTTTTTAATTCCTTATACAACCTATTCTCTCCCATTCAGACCGATCTCATTTAACGTTAATTATACTTAAACGTTAAGTAAGCATTAACTGATCGTTAACGTTAATCAATGTTCGTAAATTATATATTTATTTTCTTAATTACGTATATAATTATTTTTGATTCGAAACATTCAAGCGTTGATAACTTTTTCATTCGAACTCCGATCAGAAAACTTTACATATGAAAATAGATTAGAAAATCACCATGAACTCAAGAGTGCAAGTTTCATAGCCAAATTCCGACGTTTGTAAAATTCCTGTTTTCGACGTTACTAATTATTAATTTCTTTTTTGATTAATTATCATTAAATTTATGGGTGTTACACACTATGTATCCAAGTAATGATATCGGCTCTAAGGTATCAACCTTAGTCAGGGTGTGTGTTTGTGTATGTGTGTGTGTGTGTGTGTTTTATTATACTTTATTATTCCGTTATGTGTTCTTATCGATAGCTCCTGGATATACTTATGTATATTTCATGATACCAATACCAACAATCCGTACCCTAACAGACTATGGTTTTTCGATTTGGCAAAAAAATCTAGCCCTTTAAGATGCAGGTTGTTACATATGTGCAGAGGTATGGGAGGCCAAAGGTTAAGAAAGGAGGAGCAAGAAGAAGATCGAGAAAAGATTGTGGTTGGCCTTGCTTTTATATAGAGAATTGTGGAAAAAAATTGTGCCTTTCTCTCTTACCAAATCAAAGCCTGATCCACCTTCCTCCTTCTATTGGCTGGCCATGATATGGTCCTTATTGGATCAATTGAAATTCAAAGCCAAAATTAATTGTATTTAGATCTTATTAAGTATATGTTGATATTGTATATCAACATGCACATATATTACTATTATATATGTACCCAATTAATTATCAACAGCACCCAAAAAATTTCTAAGATCCATTTACTAAATAGACTCATTATTAATGTTCCTCTAAATATTAATTAATTTAACTAATTTATAGTTATTATAAACTAATTAAATCAGGTTGTATTTCGAAGACTGGATAGATTCAGTTGTGCGAGTGAATGCTAATTCAGTAAGCTATTAATATCCGAACAATTCAAATATTAATGTTCACACGTCACATTAGGTCCTTAGCTAGTGGTGTGATGGTTTAACTAAATTCATTGCTTATTGTCATTCATAAAATTAAATTTTACATTTTCTTAAGTGGTACCATTTAGTGACGATAATTTACACATGTTCTTTTCGTCAAAACTATATCATTTTAGGATATGTGGAATTTGGTATCGGTCAAAATTCCAATGTTATCCAAACTCGATTAGTCCATAAACAAAGTCTTTGGTTTAATAATAACATTTATTATTATATGTTCTTCTCTGACCAGAGACTTTAACTTTAAGTTAACTATAGCTGACCATAATACTAACCTCATACAACCAAGGAGATGAATTCTCTATTGAATAGTCTTTAACTTCCAATGCTTCAACTATAGCCTAATTATAGTCCCTCAACGGTTGTTATGCCATAATTTAACTTTAACCTAATTGGAGTATCTACATTGAAATTCAACAGTATTCTCAAGTCGAGAGAACTGTGTAACATTGTCACTTTGAGATTTTCCATTTAACCTAGTTGTTATTAACCAACAAGAAACTCTTGAATGAGTCATTCCATAGTTATCCAATAACTATGAGTACGTATCTGTTAGTACCCCCAATAGCCATGAGTAATACACTGTCCAACATTTGGAGAGCGTTACATACTCTGGTCTCAAAGGATGTATAGATTTCCTTTCTCAAAACATCTTGACCAATAATACTCAAAATAAAATGTTATTATACAATGTGACATTTTATTATATAATGTGATTAATTACTCATGGTTGCAATTATTTGCAACTCCAATCACATAAAATTTTATTTAAGAATTTTCTCATTAATACTTTAAACTAATTCCTTAATTAATTATATCACAATATGACAAAGTATATGAATGAAAACAAACACCTGTATTGCGAACAAAATTGATTATAGAGTTAGATAATTTATAATAAATTACATAATTTCCCCTATGGCATACCTTTAACTTTCTTAATCTTCCACTTGCACTTCGAGCCAATTATTGATTCATAATCTTATTCCTTCAATCAATTTACTCAAAACTGATGGAGCTAGTGTTTTCGTGAATGGGTTTGCTATATTTTCTTACTACCTAGTCTTGTAATCGTCACTTCTTTGTTGTTGAAAAACTCTCTTACCATGTGGAACTTCTAGAGTATGTGTCTTGATTTATTATGAGTTGTAGGCTCCTTTATGGTCTGCATTGCTACATTATTATCACAGAACGATGTTTATAGGATTCTTAACATTTGGAATCACCCTTAGCTCAGTCATTAATTTGCGCATTCAAATCGCTTTTTTAGGTGTTTCATTTAGGACTATGTACTTAGATCCATCATCAAATCGGGTACAACTTCTTGCTTCGAACTCTTTTAGCTTACTACTCCACCATTTTATGTAAATATGTAACCCGACATGGATTTGCTATCATCGATATCACTCTGGAAGCTCGAGTATGTATACCCCTTCAGAGAGAGGTCTTCAAGTCCATATATTATGATAAGTCTTTATTATTTCTCAAATACTTAAGAATAAATTTTATAGTTGTCCAATGTTTTTCTTCGGACTATGACTGGTATCGACTTACGCAGCCTAATGCATAAGCCACATTTGGTCTCATACATAGCATGGCATAATTAATGGATTTGATGGATGATGAATACATATCCTTTGCATACGATCCTTCTACTTATATATATGATGATCATCCTTCTTTGAAGGGACAATTCCAAATTGTGTTGGAACATTTCCTCACTTAGAATTTTCAATACTAAACCTTTTTAGTGTGGTGTCTATCCATAAGGATTAGGATAATCCTAGTAGCTTTTTAGATCCATCTCTATAAATCCTGATACAAAGTATATAGGTCACTTTTCCCAAATCATTCATGGAGAAGTTCTTAAAATACTAAACTTTCACTAGTTGCAATAACAGGACATCATTGCCAATCAATAGTAAATTGTCGATATAAAGGACAATAAACACAATAGCACTTCCATATTATTTTCGGTGATAAAAACCAAACTATTTGATTACATTATCAAAAAACTTATTCCAACTCCTTGATGCTGGTTTAAGACCATATATCGATCTTAACAACTTACAAGCCTTTCCCTCACTTCTGCCAACCTCGAAACCCTTGGGTTATGACATGTAAATGGTCACTTCTATATCACCACCTAGAAATTTTATTTCCACTTCTGTTTGCCATATTTTGTAGTAATGGAATGCAGTGATATAAAGTAATATCTAAATTGACTCAAATATTACTACGAGCGAAAATGTTTCACATAATCAATATCTTTAATCTGATGGAAAGCTTTCGTGACTATCCTCGATTTATAGGTCTATGCTTCTCCTTCTACGTTTAATTTCTTCATAAAGATCAACTTGAAGCCAATGCATATTATCTCATTGGATACATCATCCAAAGTCCATATTTTGTTTATGTACATGGAATCTATTGCTCGGTTTCTCGCACTAAAATGAGCAGACCGGCCCACTAACGTCTTAGTTCCCTGCTTTGACCACGAGATCACAATCTCATCTCGTTCAATCCAATATCTTCATAAAAGCCTGTATGACCTACATGGTGCCTACACCACGATTAACGGGCGGTAGGCATTGGATGTTGCCTGAGACGCATGTGACCCAACATAAAAATGGCCCCCTTATGCCTTACTCACATTATGGAAGACGCACCCTCTCCCTAGTCCGAGTGCCCCAACCATCAACCCTCTCGCTTCTCACCAGAAACCTGCCCACTCCGCCTTTTCCATTTTGTCTTAGCATGGCAATCCTTTGCCCAAAGACAATGTCTGCTCATGCAAAAGGAAGCCAAGTCGCTGCACTATTCCATTGTAAAGATTGGCATATACAACATTGTTTATCTGGAAAAAGCGGCACGATGCAATAACTACTCCACGTCCTTCTCTATAAACATGGCGTCAACATTACTGTTCAATAACCTTATGTCCCTACGCTACCTTTCCTTATAGAATCATGGTTCAGTATGGCTTGTGAGTTGTCTTCCATCTAGGCATTTAGATAAGTTAGCATCCTAGCTGGCCTATATCTGCATCGTTTAACACTATCCACAGCTGAGAGAAAACAAAGGTATTGGGACATCACTTTTATCTATAAAAATCAGATTATATCTGCTATAAATGCAATGGTATAGTTATTTGAATTTTTCATTGATGTCACTCATTATTATCTCCTATAAGAAAACAAGTGTAACAAAAAATCAAAGTAACAGAAGTTACTATCATCATAGACATTGATCATTCTTGATCGAACCACTCTCAATCTTGTATCACTTTACTCATTTTTGCATTTATTATATTTATTTTTTTCTCATTTTCAATTCGTTAACTATGATATCAATAAGTAAACTTTTATATTATCAACTCCTATCACAATTTCAAGGTTAGCTAAATTTCTAGTTAGCATTTTTACGCTAAAAGAAGGGCCTCCACCAAAAGCTATCGATTTCTTCACTTTTCTTCTCTACAAGCCCTGTAGTCTACTGAAAAACTCGCTACATCATGTAAAAAAATTATGAAATTGAGGCTAATAACTCAAATGGCCGCAACACCAATGGTGCTACAAAGGCGAGCGTCGTTAGTCCCATTAAATGGGCCTGAGCAATGACAAATGGCTCATCCTGATAAACGAATTGACAAGCATCAGGCATATTTCCATGATCTAAACGAATATGAGCAAGGGTGGAAGTGTAAGCAAACTATGAACCGGCGGCCCTGGCAATTGTGAACCGAACTCCCATCCAGCCTACATTCCTTGGAACTTTCACCATAATACATGATGCCTATAAAAGGGTTATGTTAGAAACTCTTGAAGGGTCACCTCTACCCGTAATAAAGGCGTTTATCCTATACATGAACAAGATTCTGTCCTTCATGCCACAGTACCAGAACTGAGACTACATCGAGAAGCTTAGGTTGCTTGATGCTTCCTTACCATGGAAAGACAATCAACATTTATGTAATATCCTTGCTTTCTACATCACAGTAATAACTAAATTTAATTAGAAGGAAATGTTCACAATGTGACGACCCGCCTTTCTATCCACAGAAAGACGCATCATCGCTAAGAAAGAAATAGATAGAAAATAGAAAGAAAGAAGAAGAGAAACAACACAGTATCAAAATATCATAGCGGAATGGAACAAAATATAATACATCACATAACTATCACATAGTTTTAAATATATCAGAGTTACATAACATCATCCAAACAAGACAGTCATATATGTATATACATATCCGCCGTTTCATACATCCCAAAATACAACATATATCACTAACACAGCGGAACTAGATAGATAGATATATATGTCTGGACTTCTGCTCCAAGCTCCTCCAGACATCCACAATCTAAAACCTGATCACTTGGCTACTCATAAAAATTTGAGTACCCAAGAGTTTAAGAAAAACAGAATAAACTCCGGGTCAGACATGGGTCTGGTATGAGTAAACGGGTTAAAGTTGTTTAACTTTGAAAACCATTTGAAACAAAGGTATCACGTAAGACTTCCCACACATAAACACGGGTAAGTTTTTACCTTACGCTAACCAAAAACATTTTATAGGAAATCAGGTGATATTTTAATAGTGTCTAGGGTTTTCAAGTAAATAAGAAATGGCTGAAATTGTTACATGATTAAATTCCAGCATACTAACCACAAAGTGGGTAATACAATCAAAACCGTAAGATCACGTAGGAAGATTGGGTTTCCATCAATGGCAGGGCTATTGGGGTACCGCCTGTCACAGTACGTGGCCTAGATCAACGTACCGAGGATCCACCCTAAATCCCCTACAACACAAGGCCGGAACCATCACTTACTGGACAGTCCCGAACAAAATAACCCCGCAGTTGTGGCCAACAACTGCCCACTAAGCCGAAATAAAAAGGGACATCTAGACAGGGGTATATCTCGCTCTCAAGTGGGTGCTACCCACGAAGCCTTGCTGCACCTCCCCTATTTTAGCCATTCCCGGTTGATGAGGCTTAAGGTCACGATTACCTTTAGAGAACATATCTCTTAGAATGCTCATCGTCCACCTGATGATTTGTTGAAAGCATTCAATCCATACAAGTTCGTTCCGGGTTCGAACGAAACCGAAGGCATTATCTCGTTACACTCATTTTGGAATCACCCTCAGAGTTAACGACAATAACCCTTGCATTCTAAACACCATCTCATTCTTCACTTTGAGATGTCACGACCTATCGTTTAACTTGCACCGATGTGGTTTTCGGTTAATTATAATTGATTCCTGATCCCGGTCTCATCGAAATCCAAACGTGTCTTTTAAGGCCAAGTTGTTTTAAATTTTAAAACAATTTAATTCAATTAAAGGTTGAATTCACACAGCATTTAACACAGATAAATATCACCTATTTATCAAATATCATATCATAGAATATCACAGCATATCATCCAATAGATATCATCCAATTCAGATATTATACACAACAATCATCCATAAGCAAGAATCTTTAATCCATATTATAATTAATTTAATAAATTCAAATTAAATTAATTACTTAAGAATTAATCACTTAACTCTTAATCAATCTCTTATAAATTAATTACAAACCATTTAATTTATAAATCATTCCTTAATTACTTTTATAATCAATTAATTCATCTTTAATTAACTAATTAATTATCCCTTAATAACATATTAATTAATCCTTAATTACCAGTTAATTAATCTCAAATTATAAAATAATTAATCTTAATTACTTAATTAAATATTCCTAATCATCTAATCAATAATCCTTAATTACAAATTAATTACCCTCTAATTAATTAACTTATAACCCTTAATTTATTAATTTATTTATCCTTAATCATTAGTTAATTAAATTATTTATTTACTCTTTAATTATCTTATTAATTAATTAAATCTTAAATCATTTAAATTAAATTACTTTAAGATAAATCATTATCCTTTATTAATTTCTTAACTATCATTAACATATAACTTTAAAACATCTTGTCCTTTTACTCAACACTTAATTACATTTATAAATTAAGTTTAAAATAACTTAAGAATTCATCTTAATAAGTTTAAGTAACATAAATCATACAACTCTTAAATCAGTTATTTAAAACATTCATTATATAAAAACTTTCTTTTATTTAAATTTAAAAACCTGTTTTAAAAATTTTACAACTGATTTTAGAATCTGCTTCGGGTCCAACCCGTCCCTCACCCGAGTTCAACCCCGAGAAAACTCACCTCCTTCCCTTACTTTACATTGAATTTTAAAAACTTAGTTTTTTTTTGTTTAAGTTAAGAATTTGGAAAGTTAACACCCACGTCCCTTAAGCTAAACTCGAGAAAAACAGCCAAATCCCCGAGTAAAACTCTCGAGCCACTACCCCTGCCAAACAATTGACACTCTGACACGCGTACACGTGTACACCATAACTTCGACCTTTCGACCATCGCCGATCCCTTCAACATGTCGACGACGATCCCCATTATCGATCCCGACCTCCCAGACTTCATCACAACCCCAAATTCAAAATCGAGCTATAGAGTTGAAATTGGAAACTACCTATGGCCAAAACTCCTCTCGAACTCACGTCTCCGACCACCGGAAAATGCGCAACTCCGACCACACATCCCCTAGCCTTCCATGCTGCCTTTCCACCAGGTCCGGTGCAACTTGATGCACTATCGTACCCATGGTGATCGAATTCTTGACCACGACCCAAATTAGGGTTAAGAACAAAATCGTCTCACCGCCAACGCCACGGCGATCTGTCGATGCTTCCACTATTTTTCCTAGCCTCGCCATACATCACTCCTCCTCCAAAAGAAACCCCGAGGGCCCAGTGATCGTCGATCACCAGGAAATGGTCAAAAGCCATTTCCAGTTCAACTTTGAACTGCACCTCCGATACTCGATTAAAAATCGAGATTTTTGTTTCAAAAATCCTATTTTCGAATGGTAATTCACATTATATAATTGAATTAATAATTCGTGGCGTTCGAGTTTTACCTATATTTAAATCTTCCCTGTAAAATAAATTTTCCAGATGCTATGTATCACCATCCAATTTAAAACTATTTTTAGATCTTAACTCAAATATAAACAAACTTGTTTTATTTAAAACTCTAAGCCTAAAAATGTTTTAATGAAGATATATTGAGGTTTCTTGGTGATTTGCACCCTGTATCAAAAACAGGAAAGAACAGAACATACTCAGACATGCATACCTGTACCTTGATCATATATTTTCAATTTACAACAAACATATCACTTAAATATTCACAAACAAGCATCAATAATCTCAGGATTTTTCACAAGCACAGACTAAGATTTACTTAAGTTTTAAGTAGATGTTTACTCACTTGAAAAATAGGTTGAGCGGAGAGCACTTCTGTTTTGGAAAGAAAGTATACGCCTGATCCTCTTTAAATCTCCTTGCTTTGTTTAAGTTGGATTGATAAATTTGACTTGAGTTGTTGTTGAGATAAAACTTCAGTTGAAATGTATTTGTGTTTGTTTATTTTTCTCTGGAAAGCTAAGTTTTTTGAATGAATGAACTGGAACAAGAAAATATAAGTAGAGAAAAATTATACAGGTTGGTGTAAGCTGGTACAAGATTGATCAGAGATTTTTTTCCTTTGTATGGTGGCTGAGATGATTTCGATCTTGTGCTAGAGATGGTGGCATTTAATGCCTTGGTCCTTTTCACGTTTACAAATATTATCCCTTGATTTTTTAATCTATTAAGTACATCTTGTATATGTATTTGTCATGTTTTCTTTTCCCATGCTTATCCACCTCTCTACGGTATGTACATATAAAATTTCCTGCCTTGTAAACATGAGTTCCTAAAGACTATGTAACTCTATAATTTTCTTAAGTTCATTTCATATTTATTTAACATCAATACGTATTGTTATTTCTTTTTCTAGCATAAACTATCAACTCTTAATTTATATCCATATAAATTATACTTATGTATATATATTTATACTTATGTTTATAACCACATGTCTTTTACCTTTCATATTTATTTCTATTTTAACATAACTTCTTATTATTTTATTTTTATTTTTTAAGCTTACTATCAAACATTTAATTTATATTCATATATTCTTATACTTATATTTATTGACACGATTATTTGTTTTATACTTATATTTAATATTGATAAGATTTATTTTATTTTAAACATTATTACCCATATTACACCATAAATATATTTTTAGATCAAATGTGAATAAGTAATGCTTACTCAATTTAAATATGAATAAGATGGGTTTTACTCTTAAATATATTTAAAATTCTTTAATTTAAATTTCAAATCATAATTTCTTTCAAAAATACACATATATATATATTTGTTTTTAAACTGATAAGTTTGTATTTTAATTTATCAGATTAAATTCTTATTAAAATAATATTGCTAAATTTCCGGGATGTCACATTCCTCCCCCTTTAAAAGAATTTCGTCCCCGAAATTTAAAGCAAAAGATAATTCAAAAGATTTTATATTAACAACCCAACATACATATCATCATACATTAACAACCATCCAAACAAGTCATCCAAACAACATCACTAGCTATCCGGACACAAATCCGGATAAGCTTTTCTAAAGCTATCCAGAGTTTCCCAAGTACAGTCTCTGGGATCCTCGCTCCACTGCACTTTTACAAGCTTCATAACCTTATTCCTGAGCTGCTTCTCATCTTGATCTACAATCTGGACTGAATTTCTGACTACAGTCAAGTTTGGCTCGACCTCCAGATCTTCCTGAACTGCTGGTTCCACAATCAGTGATGGATCATGGACAAACTTCTTGAGATGAGATACATGGAATACATTATGAATTCCAGACATCCGTTCTGGCAACTCAATTATGTAAGCCACAGCCCCAATTCTTCCCAGCACTCGGAATGGACCGATATATCTTGGTGCAAGTTTTCCCGTCTTTCCAAATCTTACTGCTCCTTTAATCGGGGAAACTTTGACAAAAACTAAATCTCCGATCTCAAATTCCAATGGTCTTCTCCTTTTATCTGCATATTTCTTCTGACGGCCCTGAGCAGCTTTCATTCTCTTCTTAATAAGCTCAACTTTTGCAGAAGCTTATCGAATCAAATCGGGTCCAAGTACAAGACAATCTCTTGATTTGATCCAACAGGATGGGGATCTACAAGGTCTTCCATATAAAGCTTCATAGGGTGCCATCTTGATACTTGCCTGGTAACTGTTATTATAGGAGAATTCCACTAGATGAAGATGGTCTTCCCAAGATCCACCAAAATCTAAAACACAAGCTCTCAGCATATCCTCTAAAATATGATTCAGCCTCTCCGTCTGTCCGTCTGTCTGAGGGTGATATGCTGTACTCAAACTCAATCTCGTGCCCAAAGCTGATTGCAAAGCCTCCCAAAATTTACTAGTGAAGATAGGGTCACGGTCACTTACTATGCTGACAGGAACACCATGTAACCTTCCTATCTCCTTCAAGAAAATTTCAGCTAAAGATGCAGCAATCCGGGTTACCTTAACTGGAATAAAATGGGCGCTTTTAGTTAACCGATCCACAATCACCCATATTCCTTCGTTTCCTCTCTTGGTTCTTGGTAAACCGTCGATGAAATCCATAGAGATCATCTCCAAATTCCACTCTGGAATTTCCAAAGGCTGCAATAAACCCGCTGACTTCTGTTGATTGCCTTTCACCTGTTGGCATATCGCACATCCATTCACAAAAGTAGCAACATCCTTCTTCATATTGGCCACCAGAAAACTCTTTTCATATCCTTATACATTTTTGAGATTCCCGGGTGAATACTCAATTTGGAGCGATGACTCTCTGCCAAAACTTCTTGCTTCAAATCCTTGAAATTCGGAACACAAATCCTTCCGCTGATTCTCAAAGCTCCTTGGTCATCAATCTCAAAACTAGAACACTGACCATTCTTGACTCCTTTGATAATTTCCCTCAACTTTTTATCAGATCCTTGTTTACTCGTGATCCTTTCCATAAGAGATGGAACAACTTCCAAGATAGACAAAACTGCATTTCTACTCAGAGCATCGGCTACCACATTCCCCTTCCCTGGAGTATATTGAATATCCAAGTCGTAGGATGCTAAAAATTCAATCCATCGTTGCGGTCTCAAATTCAGATCCTTCTGGGAGAAAAGATACTTCGGTGGCTTGTGATCCGTGAATAACTCGAATTTCTCTCCCAAAAGATAGTGTCTCCAGATCTTCAAAGAAAAAACAATGGCCAACAATTCCAAATCGTGCGTAGCGTAGTTCTTCTCATGTGGCTTCAATTGCCGACTTGCATACGCAATAACTCTCCCATTCTACATTAGAACTGCTCCCAGTCCAACTATACAAGCATCCGTGTATACTTCAAATTTGCTCTTCCCATCCAGAATAGCTAGCACAGGAGCACTTGTTCGCCTCGTCTTCAATTCTTGAAAAGCTTCTTCACATTGCGGTGTCCATTTAAATTTAGCTCCTTTCCTTGTCAGCTAGGTTAAGTGTGAAGAAATCTTAGAATAATCCTTAATAAACTTCCTGTAGTAACTAGCTAATCCCAGAAAACTACGAATTTTAGTCGGAGTTTTCGGTTGCTTCCACTCCAGAATAGTAGCTACTTTGGCTGGATCTACAGAAATGCCCTCACCAGAAACAATATGCCCCAAAAATTTGACTTCTGACTTCCAGAAATGGCATTTGGAGAACTTCGCCTTCATAACATGTCTCCTCAGAGTCTCCAAAACTATCTCTAAATGTTGCTTATGCTCCTCTTCGGACTTGGAATAAACCATAATATCATCGATGAATACCAGAACAAACTTATTCAACACATCCCGAAAGACTCGATTCATCAGGTCAACAAAATAAGCAGGAGCGTTGGTTAATCCGGGTAGGCATAACCCACCACTCATAAAAACAGTTAGGTCCTCGAAATGCAGTCAAAGGAATACTGTCCTCAGCTACCCTCAACTGATGGAAACCTGAAGCTAGATCTAACTGAGAGAAAACTGAAGCTCCATGCAACTGATCAAAGAGATCATCAATACGAGGTAATGGATACTTATTTCGGATAGTCACTTTGTTCAATTCTCTATAATCAACACAGAATCTTAGCGATCCATCCGACTTCGTCACAAAGACAACAGCAGAACTCTAACTGGAAAAACTAGGTCGAATCAAACCTTTCTCTAAGAAATCTTGGGTCTGCTTCACTAACTCTTCTTTCTCCTTCGGTGCCATTCTTCTATTGGGCTGAACAACAGGTACTGCCCCTGGAATCAGATCAATCCAAAACTCTATCTCTCGATGTGGAGGTAAACACTTGACTTCCTCGAAAACATCAAGAAAATCCTTAACCACTACGATGGATTCTACGCCTTCCTTCTCTTGAGAAGTCTCAACTCCATGTAAAAGACTACTCAAGTGAACTTCAGAACTATCACACGTCACCTTAGCAATTCTACCCAGATCAGTTTCCAACGAAACGGTTCTCTCTTCACAATTCAGGATAGCTTTATGTCTATCAAGCCAATCCATTCCCAGAATAAGATCAAACCCTTTGAAATCTAATACATAAGGCTCACACGCAAAACTATGGGAAAGGTAAGTAATTCGCAAGCCTTTGCAAATCATATTAAGTCGGGTTACTCCCCCTATGGGATTAGAGACACAAATAGAATTTTCCACGACACAAGGGATAAGGTGAAATTTTACTACTGTTTCCAAAGAAATAAAACTGAGAGAAGCTCCAGAATCAAATAATACTTTAACATAAACGCCATTAATAAGCAAAGTACCTTCCAAAACTCCCTTGCCCTTAGAATAGGTTGATGGTGCACCTTCCAAAGAAAATACTTTATTCGGCAGGACTTTTTGCATAAGCGGGCAATCCTTGATCATGTGGCCTGGTTGGTGACAGTTGAAGCACAAAGATTTCTGAACCATTGCTAATCCTGGCCCATACTGATGCTGCTGCTGAGATCTTCCCTGAGGACATTGATTAGCCAAATGTCCAACTTGCTGACAATTATAACATTTCCGAGATCCATTGCTTCCTCCTGGTTTCTTCCCTTTGCCTTGCTTTTTCCAATTTGGATTGAACTTCCTCTTATTTGGATTAGAAGAATTCCCTCCAGATGCTGCTACAGGTGCCACTGGTTTCTTACTCATCAAATCCTCGTACCTCAGAGCCATATCAATCAACTCCACAAAAGATCCTTTCAAATGCGCTGTCATCTTTTCATGAAATTCTGGCCTCATTCCCAGCACAAACATCTCATTCTTTTTAAGAGGAGTGTCAATGATTCCCGGTCCATAGCGAGATAGCTCATTGAATTTAGTCTCATATTCAGCTATAGTCATACTTCCCTGCTTCAAATCCAGAAAATCTCGATACAGACGAGTTTTCCCTGCTGTTGGCATGAATTGCTCCTCAAATAGCTCTTTGAATCTACTCCAAGAAATATCATCTTCTGAAAATTCACTGTAACTGCATCCCACCAAGCTGCAGCAGCTTCTTGCAATTGCCATGAAGCCATTGCCCTTTTCTGCTCATCAGACAAACTTATACTCTTAAAGATGCACTCGCAGGAGCATAGTCAAGCCTGAACCTCAATTATAGACTCTGATCCTTTAAATGATCTACCTCCAAGATTGGTGAAGTCCTTGCATAAAGCAGCAAAACTAACTCGAGGCGGTGCTGGATCCACAGCCTCACTTGCAGCCTGACTTCTTCCATTATCGGTCAATGAACTGCCCCTACCTTTGCCTCTCCTTCCAGAACTCATGTTGGCAACCTGGACAGGTAACCCAACAAATTTAGATAGTTATATAGTTATATATAAAAATTACAACTACGCACTCTCAAGATAGATATTATTTCAAAGCCTAGGTATTTACTCAACCTAGCGCTCTGATACCAACTGTGACGACCTTCCTTTCTATCCACAGAAAGACGCATCATCGCTAAGAAAGAAATAGATAGAAAATAGAAAGAAAGAAGAAAAGAAATAACACAATATCAGAATCTCACAGTGGAATGGAACAAAATATAATACATCACATAACTATCACATAGTTTTACATATATCAGAGTTACATAACATCATCCAAACAAGACAGTCATATATATATATATATATATACATATCTGCCATTTCATACATCCCAAAATACAACATATATCACGAACATAGCAGAACTAGATAGATAGATATATACGTCTGGACTTCTGCTCCAAGCTCCTCCAGACATCCACAATCTAAAACCTGATCACTTGGCTACTCATAAAAATTTGAGTACCTAAGAGTTTAAGAAAAACGGAATAAATTCCGGGTCAGACATGGGTCTAGTATGAGTAAACGGGTTAAAGTTGTTTAACTTTGAAAACCATTTGAAACAAAGGTATCACGTAAGACTTCCCACACATAAACACGGGTAAGTTTTTACCTTACGCTAACCAAAAACATTTTATAGGAAATCAGGTGATATTTTAATAGTGTCTAGGGTTTTCAAGTAAATAAGAAATGGCTGAAATTGTTACATGATTAAATTCCAGCATACTAGCCACAAAGTGGGTAATATAATCAAAACCATAAGGTCACGTAGGAAGATTGGGTTTCCATCAATGGCAGGGCTACTGGGGTACCGCCCGTCACAGTACGTGGCCTAGATCAATGTACCGAGGATCCACCCTAAATCCCCTACAACACAAGGCCGGAACCATCCCTTACTGGACAGTCCCGAACAAAATAACCCCGCAGTTGTGGCCAACAACTGCCCACTAAGCCGAAATAAAAAGGGACATCTAGACAGGGGTATATCTCGCTCTCAAGTGGGTGCTACCCACGAAGCCTTGCTGCACCTCCCCTGTTTTAGCCATTCCCGGTTGATGAGGCCTGAGGTCACGATTACCTTTAGAGAACATATCTCTTAGAATGCTCATCGTCCACCTAATGATTTGTTGAAAGCATTCAATCCATACAAGTTCGTTCCGGGTTCGAACAAAACCGAAGGCGTTATCTCGTTACACTCATTTTGGAATCACCCTCAGAGTTAACGACAATAACCCTTGCATTCTAAACACCATCTCATTCTTCACTTTGAGATGTCACGACCTATCGTTTAACTTGGACAGATGTGGTTTTTGGTTAATTATAACTGATTCCCGATCCCGGTCTCATCGAAATCCAAACGTGTCTTTTAAGTCCAAGTTGTTTTAAATTTTAAAACAATTTAATTCAATTAAATGTTGAATTCACACAGCATTTAACACAGATAAATATCACCTATTTATCAAATATCATATCATAGAATATCACAGCATATCATCCAATAGATATCATCCAATTCAGATATTATACACAACAATCATCCATAAGCAAGAATCTTTAATCCATATTATAATTAATTTAATTAATTCAAATTAAATTAATTACTTAAGAATTAATCACTTAACTCTTAATCAATCTCTTATAAATTAATTACAAACCATTTAATTTATAAATCATTCCTTAATTACTTTTATAATCAATTAATTCATCTTTAATTAACTAATTAATTATCCCTTAATAACATATTAATTAATCCTTAATTACCAGTTAATTAATCTCAGATTTTTTTTGGTTTAAGTTAAGAATCTGGAAAGTTAACACCCACGTCCCAGAAGCTAAACTCAAGAAAAACAGCCAAATCCCGGAGTAAAACCCTGAGCCACTACCCTTGCCAAACAACTGACACTCTAACACGCGTACACGTGTACACCATAACTTCGACCTTCTGACCATCGCCGATCCCTTCAACATGTCGACGACGATCCCCATCATCGATCCCGACCTCCCAAACTTCATCACAACCCCAAATTCAAAATCGAGCTATAGAGTTGAAACTGGAAACTACACCTATGGCCAAAACTCCTCTCGAACTCACGTCTCCGACCACCGGAAAACGCGCAACTCCGACCACACATCCCCTAGCCTTCGAGTTTTACCTATATTTAAATCTTCCCTATAAAATCAATTTTCCAGATGCTATGTATCACCATCCAATTTAAAACTATTTTTAGATCTTAACTCAAATATAAACAAACTTGTTTTATTTAAAACTCTAAGCCTAAAAATGTTTTAATGAAGATATATTGAGGTTTCTTGGTGATTTGCATCCTGTATCAAAAACAGGAAAGAACAGAACATACTCAGACATGCATACCTGTACCTTGATCATATATTTTCAATTTACAACAGACATATCACTTAAATATTCACAAACAAGCATCAATAATCTCAGGATTTTTCACAAGCACAGACTAAGATTTACTTAAGTTTTAAGTAGATGTTTACTCACTTGAAAAATAGGTTAAACGGAGAGCACTTCTGTTTTGGAAAGAAAGTATATGCCTGATCCTCTTTAAATCTCCTTGCTTTGTTTAAGTTGGATTGATAAATTTGAGTTGAGTTGTTGTTGAGATAAAACTTCAGTTGAAATGTATTTGTGTTTGTTTATTTTTCTTTGGAAAGCTAAGTTTTTTGAATGAACGAACTAGAACAAGAAAATATAAGTAGAGAAAAATTATACAGGGTGGTATAAGCTGGTACAAGGTTGATCAGAGATTTTTTTCCTTTGTATGGTGGCTGAGATGATTTCGATCTTGTGCTAGAGATGATGGCATTTAATGCCTTGGTCCTTTTCACGTTTACAAATATTATCCCTTGATTTTTTAATCTATTAAGTACATCTTGTATATGTATTTGTCATGTTTTCTTTTCCCATGCTTATCCACCTCTCTACGGTATGTACATATAAAATTTCCTGCCTTGTAAACATGAGTTCCTAAAGACTATGTAACTCTATAATTTTCTTAAGTTCATTTCATATTTATTTAACATCAATACGTATTGTTATTTCTTTTTTAGCATAAACTCTTATTGGATATATTCATGATTATACACAATTTATATTTTATGACTTTAATTTTTAAAATATCCACTCTTATTAAGTTAAAGGTTATCGAATAAAAAAAATTTGTTTAAATAAATTGAATTAATTAATAAATTCTTTTCAAAAGATGTATTAAAATCGAATAAAATGCTTACAATAAATATAAAATATTTTATAAAGTAAATAATATTCAGATGGTTTAATATGAAAACTCAATTCCAGGTGGTTATATGCTGAAGGTTGCAACTTCAGGTAGAGATTCAGGAGACTGTTCAGATCGAGGCGTGTCAATCAAGCTGCATCTTAATTCTTACTTATATACAGTTGTTAATGTTTATTATCACAACTGTTTTAATTTAAAATTATTTTTAACAATCTAATAATTGGTTAATGTTTTAGTTCCTTTAATACTATAATTTAAAATTTAAAAAATTAGCTTTGGCATAAATAAATTTATAGTGTTTAAAATAACTTTCTGAGCATAAAACATATTTTTTATAATTTTAAATAACTATATACTATCAAGGACTATTAGATCGAGTGGTAAGATCTCTATATTGTGGTTCTAGTCTTGGGTTCAACCCCCTCCCCCCTATAAGACATCAAAATGAGTACTTTGCTTAAATTAAGTATCACTTTTGTTATCAATAAATAATAATTATTTACTAATTATAACCAATTTAATTTGTGAGATACATTTTATTTATATTCGAAATTAATACATATATATATATTAAAATTTTAAATTACCTTCGACTGCTTTTATAAAAAAATTTCAAAATATATTTACTATATAAAAACACATTATAATATTAAAATATTACCTTTAATTTTAAGATCAATATATAATTATATATTTACTAAGTTGATTTGCTTTAGGCCATTTTATTTACAAAAAATTTAGCCAAAAGTATATATATTATTAATATATTTCATAATATATATATATATAATATTATATATATAACATTTTAATTACAATATCTTCTCAAATTAAAAATATATATTACACAATATAAAAATATATATTGAAAATTGTACTTGGTCAAACTTAAGATACTTCATCAATTTGAATTAACTAACTTGGATTAAGAATTTGAATTTACATTTATGTTTACCAAATCAAACTTAGATATTTTACTTTTTAATTTGAAAACTTTAACTTAGTCAAATTTTACATGATATTTTACAAAATCAAATTTATTATTTCATTAATATATAATTATTAGAATATTATGTGTATATATATAATATTAAATAATTTAAATAAGGAATTTAAGATATAAAAATGTTCGGTAAAAACATGGTAGAAATTTATCCCGATATCTATAAATGTATATATTAAACCATACTTACATGTAATATTATCATGCTATGCTCATGCATTACATCAATATGTCATCACAACTATGTTTGAAAACATATTGGATATATTCATGATTATACACAATTTATATTTAACTAATAAAGATTAGATAAATGAAAAGTAAAATAATTAAAATAAAATATGATTTTCATTAAATAACTAAATTGGACCTAATGTTAACTAGCACATCTCATAGGCCCATTAAGATCCAATAAGGGAATTTCCTTTTCAAATTAACTAATTTCACCGACTACCAACCTGGCCAGATCAGATAATACCTTCATACAAAAATGTACAAAAAGTTATGTTTATTATGTCGATTAAAAAAGGATCTAAATCCTACATATACTATATGTAACTCTCAAAAGGATACATCCATTTGTATTGTACTATTCCTTGGTTTAAAGCTTATGGGTAGATGTCCTTGCAATTGAAAACTCTAGAAGGAAATATTTTCTCCAATTTACAGAATATTTTGGATATATCTGTTTCCAATTTCTCCAAATTATTTTTATTGAGTGTGCTTGAGCATTATTTTAACGCCCCATAAAATGAACCATATATAAATAACGCGAATTGAATTAAATATGATAAGGGTTGGATATGGAAATTTTATAAAAGTTGGAAGTTGACCAGGGAAGTTATTCTGTTGCGTTCGGGGTGAAATTCTGATATGTTTCCATATACAATATGCTGAAAATGGAGCTCAAACAAAGAGGTTATAAGTATTTGAAGTTCTCGAGTTTAAATTAATTTAGTTTGAATTCAAATTCAAATGAGAAATAAAATTTAGGAATTAAAATTTAAAAATTAGCTTGGGGAAAAGTAAAGGATTAATTAAGGCTTAACGTAAAAAAGTTAATTAGAGGATAAAATAATTCGTTAATGGAAACAAAAATAAATGCCCAGAATAAAAGAGCGGTCAACCGGTTGCCCAAGGGCGATCGACCGCTTAGCAACGATAATTGCCAGTGGTGGCTAGGGCTTTATGTTATGTTCTATTAGGTTGTGCGCTCCAAATTTACCCATTTTCTACCTACTTCCATCGCTTTTCAACTCCTATAAATAGGACCCTATCCGCTCCACTTTTATCCATATTATTTTGGGGAATACGATGAAACTCTGCCATTGCTATCTCTCTAATAAGATTTAGAAACTCCGTAGAAAATTCAGGTAAGGATTCAACTTATTTCCTCTTTGTTGCTTCTTCCTCCAGTCTATTATTATCCTATTCTTCTCCAATTATTTTGAAGCTAATGAATATATATATACACCTCTTTCCTATTATGTGTGTATATATCAAAAGTGAGAGGTTCTGGAAGAGATCGGAAGGCTACAAATCCATATGGGTAAAGTTAAGGCTAATCTATGAGTGAAAACCTTAGTATTTCTTTTCAGCATTGTTTAGTGTATTTCTTTTAGATTTGAATATGCCTTAGGGATTTTGGGATTTCAAAAATATGATAGATGAAATCTCCGAAAATTCCTTTTTATTTCGATATGTCAATTCTCTGTTGAGATTCCCAATTATTTACATTAATTTGATGGGATTTACTTCTGGAATGGAAGGTATTAAGTGGTTGGACCCGCTTCCTTTCCTTATAAAGAAGTATTAAATGATTTTAATGATCTTATGTTCATAGACATATTCTTATTTTAACATATACTGCCTAAGTACTGAAAAGGTAAGACGAGGTTTTTATTCACCATATGCTTGTTGTTCTAACTTCCTCCTCATTACAACACAGGTTAAAGATGGATTAATAGCGGTGACAATGCTTCAAGGTGAAGAAGCTTGGCAAGTGACAGTATTTATTATTATTTGCTTTCATGTGTACCCATGGATTTAAACAATTGTTGTAATGGACATTATATTACGATTTTTATAGGATTTTGTGTTATGACATCTTTATGGTTTTGAAATAAATGGGTACACTTAATTATTATATTTTATTCCATCCGCTGTGAGTTTTGAAAGTTTAGTTATGGCTCTGCAATGTTATTTCTTTTTACTACCAACAGCTTGCTTTAGAATGGATCTAAGTTTTGAAGGGCCTTTTCTGGGTTGAAATTTAGGCATGTTCTGAGGCGGTTGTTACATTTGGTATCAGAGCTCTAGGTCACCCGATCAATGGGGAAAAACTATATGTATGAGTGATGTATTTGTTATTTTGAAAAAAAAATTCAAAAAGAAATTTCAAAAGTATTCTTACTATATATATTTATATATACAGACCTTACCCCTTCTTCTTGAACATACCCACATACACTAGGCATACTTTTCTTTTCTTTCAGCATGTAAATACTATCGTAGAAAATCATCACTAAAGGTTTAACCTACAGATAGTTGATATGGCAGATAATTAATCTTCTTCCGAACAAGGGAGCCATAACCGTGGAGACCACCCATTCGTGGAATACCTAAATGGTTTAAAAAATATCTTAGGACTGTGAGGCAGACTGTGCAGTTAAAGCGCTCGGTAGATTCAATGCGACGGAGGTGCAAAAAGTCATAGCGGGGATACAGCAAGGATATAGCGGGATATACCGGATGACTCTAAAATAGCATATAAAACTCGTACTTAATATTTTTACAAATATATAAATGATAATTAAATGAAAAATTAACATTCAATTGAATATAATTAATACATAAATAATTTTAAATAAAAACATGTACGAATATACTGTAAATAAACGTAAAGCTGTTATATAACATAATTGAATTTAGTAGAATAATAGAGTATTTTCATTTCTGAAAATATATTAAAAATTCAATTAAATAAATTAATTTCATAATTTTTATAATATATAAATGCCTTCTTCAATTAATTTCTTTTAAAGAAGATATAGCGGAAATATCGGGATTAAAGCGGAAAGGCTATATTTGGGGCTATATGGAAAAATCATAGCGGTAGAAATCCGCTATGAGATATAGCAGGATTATAGCGGGGTAATAGTGGGGCATTAACTGCATGGTAGGCAGATTCCTATTCCTCCAACTGCACCAGCAGCACCTACTACCCCGACCGCTAATGCAGCACCATGTCCTGCTTACTTTCCTAAGCTATGTAAGGACTTTCTCAATATGGAATGAAGACATACTCTGGAGCTGAAGGATATTCGGAAGCTAAAGCATGGATTGGTAACTGTGAGAAGATATTCAAAGAGCTTGGTTGGGATGATCAGTTAAGAAGAATAATGGCAGCTTGGAACCTTAGGGAAGAAGCTTTAAATTGGTGGAACTTTGTGACTGATGAGCACCTGGGCATGATATTCTCTTGGGATTAATTCAAGGACCAATTCGAGATGAGATTCGTGTCTAGAGCAGAGGTTAGCTTGCAATTGGAAAAGTTCATTCAGCTGAGACAAGGAGATTCTACCTATAAGGAGTACATAGCTAAGTTTACTGAATTGGCTAAATTCTGGATGAACCTGATAGACACGCCTATGAAAAGGCCATGAAGTTCATGAAAGAGTTAAATTCCACACTAAGAGAAATGTTGTTGACCCAAGTACCTATGGGGGCCACGTATGAGATGTTGGTAGAAAAAGCAATGATGCACGTGGCCAATAAGGAAGATAATAGAGAGAAAGAGAAGTTTGCACGGACCCAAAAGCAAGAAGGGTGTAAGAAGGGGATTTTTTGGGCCAACAAGAAGTCGAAGGGGAAGCTTAAGAAGGAAGTAAAGGTGTGTAAGAGATGCCAAAGGAGGGGTCACGAAGCCAAAGGCTGTGGAGTGAGTCAGTTGAAGGACGCCTTTGCTTTAACTGCCACGAGGAAGGGCATCACAAGAATCAACGTCCTAAGATGGCTAAGGAAGGACCAAGCAGATAGGCCTACGCTATTGAAGCTGTTTGTATTGCTAGGAACCCACCAAGGGACCGAGGAAAATAAGCTCTATAAGGTATAATTCTTATTTTTGAGGTTACTATTTGTACCCTATTTGGTTCAGGGGCATCACATTCCTTTAGCTAGGGATGTAGTAAATTCCTTAAACCTTAAAATTCAGATGGTCAATAGCCCAATAGAGGTTTCCAATCCCATTGGGTGTTCGAACTATCTTTTTCTTACTTGCAAAGACCTAGTGTTAGACATATGCGACGTTGATTTCTTATGTACTGTGTGCGTTCTAAATTTCAATGGGTATCAACTTATCTTGGGTATGGATTGGTTGTCATATTATAGAGCCATTATAGACCGTGACAAAAGGGTAGTACAATTCACTACAACAAAATCTATTTTTCACGGCATGATGAAGCAGCGTCTTAATGAAAATGTTGCTATTATGTGCATGGATTATTCAATAAAAAAACAATCTCCAAAATGCTACTCCTAGGTCAACATGAAAACGGAGGGAAAGTAAAAATATGTCGCACTCTTTCACCACTCAACATCTCCCTCTCTCCCTCTCTCCCCACATATCCCTATCCTTATCCCTAATTTAACTAAAAAGTCAAACTCTCCAACGCGCTCACTCTCAGAATACGCGCTAACTGTCAATCTCTCTCCCTCTCTTCGATGTCGATCTCTCTCCCTCTCTCCAATGCCGAACTCCAGAAGACGCGCACCACAGCTCTGCTATCCATCTCCAGAATACGCAATCTTCAGCAACCTCCGGTTCTTCTCTCTTTTGGCCAGCTATCAGGTTATTGCAGTCCTTGCTGAGGTGAAAATGTTTATTTTTTTCTTTTCCTTTTTCAGCTGTACCTCATGGTTTCATACAGTACCTTTAATAAATCTATGTTTCATGACTTTAGATAATTTACATGGTCTGCATCTTGCATATGTATCCTTTAAGAATGGTTAGAAGTTTTAGATTGACTACATTTTGCTAGAATGTAGTTATAAGTTATTTTGAAAATCCTTTTGTCTCATTGTGCAGTTTTACTATCACTGAACATAGCAACGAAAATTTGCACATATTTGAACATTGTCGATTATTGTGTATTTGCATTTGTAACTAGGAACCCATTAATCCATTATTAATAATTTTCTGAAGTAGGAATATGTTTTTTATGTAAAATTCTATTGAAATCATGTTCATTTTGAAACTGCAGAACATAATAATTATTCTCCTCTTTGTGAATTTGAAATAATTTAGTGCATGAAATATGTAATGTTGTTTCTGATGGGAAGCAAAAATTAGACATAATAATTTAGGTTCTGGCTTTATGAAGGTATCATGTTAACATATATTTTTCCCATCATATGGGTTTAATTAATATTTTTAGTGAAAAGGGATTTCTCTAATATGCAAACAATTTTACATAGTAATTGAGACTGTTTTTTTTTCAGTTTGCAATTTAGTTTACAAGAGTATATCCATCTATATATTGGTTTGGTTCTATGTGAGTTGCGTGTGTGCACATCGTTATGCTTTAATTGTATAAAGTGGAAAGAGTATTAACTAAAATCCATACTTGGTTATGATATGAAAATGTCCCTAATTAAACTAAAATAGTTAATGACCAATGTATCAGTTCTGTTTTCAATTTATATTTGATAGTTTGCTATGTTAAATACAAATATTGTAAATGGTTGATTGTCTATTCATTGAATTTTCGATAAGTCCTCTTTTTTTGCCAAATAGTTTTTCGTAAAAGCTTCTTTCCAAATCGTATTCTACACAATTTGACATGACTATCATTTATTATTTGTCCATGGGAAAGTAACTCAATAAATTTTAGTATATACATGTCATAAAAGATGCATCCTGATGAAGCTTTGCTTCTTGTGGTATTATATCCACTTTGTACCATATGACCCTTTATGTGCATTTGAGTGTTGGGTTGATGTTTGATATCCATTTATTTCTTATTTATAGATTTTCCCAAGTCGAGCTTTCTTTCTGGAATGAATTGTACATAATACTCTTGATCGTTGATTAAAAGTTGTTTTTGTGCCTAAAACTTATGTGGTCATGGATTGTATTTGTTAAATGTTAAAGGTAGTTCCGGTAATTTTGAAACATAAATTTTCTTTTTTGCTTCCCTATTACTTTTCAGAGCCTTTAATTCTTATGGAAGATTACAGTGTAATCTACGAAGTGGCATTAAGTTTTATAAAATGGTACATTGGAAATTTGGTTTTTTATGTAAGGTATTCGAACAAGAAAATACATAACGTTAACTACATCAAATGTGCACCAAAGAAACCTGGCACTAAGTTTTAGTTCCAATAAATTAATGCTTGATGTTAAATCCAGCAAACATTTTGACCATACCTGATATTTCATAGTTGTATGGCATCTCCAACTGAGCTTCGTTCAGCCTGTAATTTTCAGGTTATTGAAAACTAGCACTCCAATTTGCTCCACCCTCTTCTTCTCCTCCCTTGAAGTTTTTTGTGTGTTGATATCTGGCGGTTTGAATCTCCATCCTCCTCAAGGTTGATGGTTTCACTTTTCTCCCCATAACAGTTGTCTAACATTATTTCTTTTATTGTATGGAAACAACCCATTTTCCCTGGTTATTTATACACTTCAAATCTACAACACAACATATCATAATAACACATCAAAAGAAGCAACGTAAACACTAAAAAATGAACGAATTAAACAAATAATCTTTATTGATAAATAAATAAAAGAGTAGTAACATTAAAATTGCATGATATATAAGTAGCACTGTGTAGCACCAACAAGGACTAAGGAGTAGTAGCACTAATAAACAAGTAGCTATAACCAAATAGAGTTGCACAAAAGAGTGACACTCATGTTACATGTTTATAACAATTCAAACTGAAAAATAATTCATAGTGCAATCATTACCTAATTAATGGCTAAAGTCAAAACTAGAAAATAGTTCACTGAAACAGCCACGCTACATGGTTCACAATAACCACGGTGGAATCAAGCTTGGTTCTTGTGGTGTTTCCAAGGTCTAGATGTTTGACTACTAGTTAACACACATCCAATTTTATTTCATTTTCTAGTCTTCAAAGTTAAGGTTAACCCATTGGATACGGTGCATCGGACTTAGATAGCGGGATAAAAGACGTAAATTATAATAAAAAATTATTCATGCTAGAACTTTAACCTATATTGTTATAAATAATTTCTTGAATATTAAATTATATTTAATATTTTTTGAAATGTTATATGAGATGAAATCATTTTGATTTTATTTTAGTTAGAATTTTATTTAATTTAAAATTATATTCATTTAAAATATATTAATTCCTAACTTAAAATTTATTTCAGTATTAATAAATTGTCATAAACATTTTATGCTATATGGCTATTAAAGGGGATATAAATTTTTTTTGTGCTAATGTCACAAAATATCATATGAGATATGATAATGTGTGCTCAGATATGAAAAATATGCAAAATTATATAATTGTGTACAGGATACTTGAGTGAAAGAATAATACTTTACCGTACTGATTTCTAGCTGACAGCTTAATATTCAGTCATTTAAACGACATGTTAATATTTTAAAATCTAATTTCTTGTGCAAATTTAAGTGAAATATTCAAAACACTATCATTCTGTTTTAGGGAAGATTGTAAAGGCATACTCGAGTAGTTTAATTGTTCTACTAATTTACAAAAAATGTTTACATGGATGTGAACTTATTATTATTTATTTTTCTTTGCTAGTTATAAGCTTGTCTATGAAATTGACTAGCTTACCTAACATGTATAAATGAAAGACAAACATGTATCTTTGAGCTTCATGTTCTGCAATAGTTAGTGCACCAAAATTTCAGAATTTTCTTCTTATATCTTTGAGCCCCATGTTCTTTGCTTGTTACAAGCCTTTGTCGCACTGTCCCTGCTTGAATGCAATTTTCCTTTTGCTTTTTTGCTGCTGGTTTTTCTCATATGTATTGTTTGGTAAAGTTAAGGTGTTTTTCTCAGTTGTATTACTTTCATGCACGGTTTCATAATCTATTTATAAGACTCTTATGCTTGATGCTTGACAAAAAAATTGTAGTTATTTGAATGATTTTATGTAGTTGCCTGCATATGCAGGTCTCACGTCATTGTATATGATTTAATAATAAGGTCATGAGTTCATACCCTCTGGTAGAATGCTTTTCAAAATATGTTAAAATGATCTTAAGAAACTTATTTAAGCCTTATGTTTACAAAATGATCTTCATACATGGTAATCCATTCAAATATTTAATAAATGAAGACTAGCTAGTATATCTAATTTCCCATTGGTTAAATGTCAAACTAGCTTACCTAAAATATCCTATTTGCAATACGCATTTCAAAAGTTGTTTGGTGAAATTTACACGATTGTACGACTTTAGAAGGACCATTTTTCCATGAGCCATAACCCAACAACTCCATTTGCATTCTTGCCTATGCCAAATCTTTATTTTATTATGATCATTCACTATATCATAAATAAGTTAATGTTTACATGATCACACTTATTGGCATGTACATATAATCTATTTACAGTAGTATAAGCAAGTATATATAGTTTAGAGGTACCTATGCCATCGATGTACATGGAAAAAAATTCTCATTATATTCTACGCAGATGTACATAGAAAAAAATTTATGAAATACAATACACCTTTATATATAAACAGTTTTGATTTATAGCTTGCATCATGATGGATACAGCCATGCTCCAGTCATAGTAATATGCTTCAAAAGATAGAGAAAATTCTCATTTTCATTCTGTTATTAGTTTACATCATACTGCACAGGTAATCATTTAGTTATAGGCTTCTACGGTTAATCTCGAAACAGAACAACCTACCTGCTTCTTATTAGACTGCACAGGTCATCATTATGTTATCAATGTAGGTTCATGCATCTTATTAGACTATGCACTATCACTCATCTGCTTCTATCCTCATTATATAACAACTCATATGCAAACAACTTCCTAACCTCAGACGGTGATTTAATGTTGGAATGTTAGCAGTACCTTGAGTCCAACTCAATGCAACTGCATAGAGTCAGACTCAGCGTAGTAGCAATTCAGTGTAGCTGCACCGAGTAAAACTCAATGCACTGCTGCAATGAATCTTATAGCTGTCTTTTTCTTAATATCTAATACATGTTTTTCTTTTAAATATCTAATACAGGAAATGAAGAGGATTACTCGAAAACAAAAAAACCAAAGAATTTGAAGTACCCAAGGAGTCTAATGTACAAAACAAGCATATCGAAGACAACAATGTTCAAAACGAAGACAACCCATATGCACTTGAAGACAATTCAATGTAGGTCGAAGAAAATTTTGCATGTAACAATCATCAAAAAGAAGACAATCCACATGCACTCGAAGACAATGAGACGCAAAATGAACAAAGTTTGGAAGCCATGATGAAAAACGATGGATCTATTCAAGATGTAGATGCAAATCTAATAAGGAAAAGAAAACCTAGAGGTCCTACTTGATGTAATTGCTTATTGTATTCTACAACAACCAGCCTGGCATCAACACAGTTTCGCTCCTTAAAATGTCTTCAACTTTAGGTAATCAGTTCTTAACGACTCAACAACATAACATTGGCTAAATTTTCATTATATACAACATTGGCTGAATTTTTGTTATGATGCATTAAACGATTACACTCTTCATTATTGTTCATATAAAACCATATCTTTTACGGTTATAATTAGTAATCAGCTGAGACAACAAAACTCAGGAATAAGCCTTTAACAAAGTTTTGTCAAAGTTTTTAAAATTCAACTAAGTTTTATAAAATTCAATCAAATTTTTAAATTTTCATTAAGTTTTATAAAAATTAAAAAAGTTAAAGTTTTATATAAAATACATAAGTTCATGAAAAATTACTATGTTTTATAAAAATTTGACCAAGTTAATAAAGTTTCTAAAGCTTGCAAATTTTGATAAAAATTTAACTACCATAGTTTGGTTAATGAATTAGAATTTGATCATGTGTTAAGTGGTAAAATGTTGGATCAACAATCGCATGTATGATCAACTAAACCTGAGTTTTCATGTTAGCCTATTGTATGCAAATAACATCTAATCTATGAGTCAGATTAGTTACAGTCAGGTTTCAGATATGTTACATTATTACTTACCTTAACATTCAGCTTTTGTACATACTGTCAAAACATTGTACTGATTATTACACTTCATTCTATGTTTCTTTATGGTTATTGTTTCGTTGAAATTTGAGTAGTAAATTTCTTATTTTCAGTCTTTATTCATATTGTTTATCTACAAGGCCTTTTTTGTAGTAATTTGGGCGTTAGAAAAATTATAGCTCATAGCCTTATATACTTTTTAAGTCAAAACAGAACATAAGCAGGGTTTAACAAAGATTTAGATTAGTTAAAATATATTGCAAGCTTAAGTTGCTACAAATAAAGTTACGATTTAAAAAATATATGTATTAATGTATATACTATACATCCATATATATATATACATATATGTATGTATGTATATGTATACTAGCATTAAATTTATATTTTAGTTCCATAAATTTTGATACTTATTATAGAGTCCATGTTATAAACCATAATATGTAATGCCAGTACTATCGAGTTAAACTTGTATAAATTGTCTACACGCTTTAGCAGATGTGGTACTGTCGAGTTATTGAATTTTGGATTGTTTAAATTCAGATGGATGCTTTATTAACATTTTATTTATTTGCAACACTCATATATCCAATGAATTGGGTGCAGGAAACTCAGAAGCAGCCAGAAGATCGGTCCGAGTGGTTATGTTAATAGCAGTAGCAGAATCATTCAAAGTTGCCATAATTCTATTTCTACTACGTAGAGTTGTAGGATATGCTTATAGCAATGTGGAGGATGTCACAGATTATGTTACACAAATAATTCCTCTTCTCTGCGTCTCTGTGGTTATGGATAGCATCCAAGGAGTTTTATCAGGTTATTTATTACCTTTTCTTTTTCAAATGGAGGTTTCATCATTTAACAGAATTACCCTATCTATTTTAGAGCTAAGTTTTAAAGGATCAATATATTTTTAGTCTTTTACCATGTTCATAGATAGCTTTATAAATATGTATATATGATTATTAAGGCTTGGTGATATATGTATAAGGTGTTGCAAGAGGGTGTGGTTGGCAGCATATAGGCGCGTAAATAAACCTCGGTGCATTTTATATTTTTGGAATTCCAGTTGCTGTTGCTTGGCGATATACCATGTTCATGCAATTGTGACAAGTTGTACCAATTGGCGGCAACAGATATGCTCTTCCTTGTTACTTTATTTTTCCCAGTCAGGGTACTACCCTTTATAACTGTTTATCACCATTGGCGGCAAAGGTGGTATACAATCAACTATCAAATTTATGATCGTTTATGCAAACAAAGCACATGCCCAGTTTTGCCAACTGAGCATAGCCCAGTTGAGCAAGCTGAGCTTGAGCATAGCTTAGTTGTGCAAACTGAGCATGTACCATCTCAGTTGTGCAAACTGAGCTCGGCTCACTTGTGCAAAATGAGCACAAAGCAGTTGAGGAAATTAAGCATATATGTTCAATTAATCGAAACTGAGCAATGCTCAGTTATGCAAATTGAGATATTTGGTGATATTGTTCCAATTCCATATGAAACCGAGGTTAAATTTGCATTACTTTGCTGCTTTTTCTTCTTGGGATAACTAGTTTAATCTTTATACACTATTTATTTATAAACTTGTTAGCTTATAAAACTCGTTTAATTTTTATAAACTTGTTATATTGGGATGCTCTTATAAGTGCCAAGAACCACTTGTTTCAAATTAACAATTGTATTAATGTGCAATCCGAATCTAGTCCTTTTTAATAAGGTTTGCTTTCCTATAGCAGACCTCTTAGTTAAAAAAATTATGAATCATTCTACACTACCCCTATAAACTCATGAGGTAGTTACTGCATATGATAATGGATTATAGGTGTATTGGAAAATATCACACTAATGCAATATGAACTAACATACTAAGTCGTCGTGTATTTGAAACAAGTGTGTTGAATCATCTTTAATTATGCTGAATTTAACTAAGTGAATCATACATATATTGCAGGCATGCAAGTGGTGCTGTTTAGATTCACAAACAAAGTGAGGATATTTTTCGTAGTTCTTTTCAAGATGACATTATTCTTTTGGGGCATCCTAATATAACAAGTTTATAAATAACTTGTTTATACTAACAAGTTTAATTTTTATAAGCTAACAAGTTTATAAATTTGCATTTGTAAGGGTATCCAAATATAACAAGTTTATAAATAACTAGTTAACTATGTTTTATAAAAATTAAATGAGTGTATAATAATAATATATTAACAAAGTTTATAAAAATTAACTAAGTTTTATAAAAATTCAATAAGTTTACAAAAATTAACTAAGTTTTATAAAAATTCAATAAGTTTACAAAAATTAACTAAGTATTATAAAAATATAACTAAATAATAATAATAATAAATTTTATGAAAAATTAACTAGGTATAATAATAATAAAACGAGTCTATAATAATAACAATATAATAATAATAATAAATTAACTAAGTTTATAAAAATTAACTAAGTTTTATAAAAATTCAATAAGTTTATAAAAATTAACTAAGTTTATAAAATTAACTAAGTTTTATAAAAATTCAATAAGTTTATAAAAATTAACTAAGTATTATAAAAATAAAACTAAATAATAATAAATTTTATAGAAAATTAACTATGTATAATAATAGTAATAAAATTTATAAAAAATTAACTAAGTATAATAATAATAATAATAATAAATAATTTTATAAAAATTAACTAAGATTTATAATAATAATAGTGAGTTAACTAAGATTTATAAATACTAATCTTAAATTAGTTTATAAAAATTAACTAAGTATTATAAAAATATCTAATAGGTATCTGAGGCTGTGTTTGTACAAACGATATATCCTGACCCTATTTAGTTGCCTGTATGGTTCTATATTGAAGCGAGGATGGAAAGGCAACAATATGATATTCACGGTATGGTTCTATGCTTTAGGAGTTACCCCAAGCGTTAAAAATTCAACTTATGGACTATAACATGATGTGTCAACTTTATCAATGGTACTAAACAATTGGATACTGAGGTCAACTTATCATAAAGCCTACTTTATTAGAACAGATCTGATACAAAGATAGCTTATGTAACAAATCCATTTATTTATTTGTCTATTCCAAGAGGACGTTACAATATGCATCTCCAGTACTCACATTAAATTTCAAGCTTTAATCTCATTATTCAAAAAATAGAAAAATTAAATCTATATTAAAAAAGAAACAAAGAGTGACAATTTAACACTTTAAATATTTAAAAATCTTGCTAAATTTATCCTCCTCTTTTTTCCAAGTCTCACCTATATAACACAAGTTAATATAATAGTCAAATTTAAGTATTCAACACGATAGTTATAAATAATAACGTGTAAGAAGTTGGGTTATGAAATTAAACAGACCTTGAAAGAAACAAGAAATGGCAGGAGGAGGAGGAGCAAACTCAAGAGAACTAGACCAAACAACAACATGGGCTGTGGCTTCAGTTTGTGTTATTATTGTTATGATTTCTATGTTGCTTGAAAAAATTCTATATCATATTGGCAAGGTATATATTCTTTGTTTTGTATTTGACTTGGCTTTTATTGTTTTACTGAAAACTTTTTGTAACAACATGTATCAAACCAGTTGATTAAGCAACATATAGGAATTTGCAAAAAAAATTCATAAAACAAGTTATCCAAATTTTTTTGATTAAGATTTTAAACTTGATATAAATATGACATTTCTGATAATATTTTGATTGCAGTGGTTCACGGTGAAACGAAAAAAAGCTTTATCTAAAGCACTGGAAAAGGTGAAAGCAGGTATGATAAGACTGATTTCATCATATAAGCGACTAATTTATCATTATTTAATCCTTTTTTTCTCCTTCAAAATTAATGGTTCTAGGATTCATTTCCTTGCTGTTAACATTTGGGCTAAATTACATAGCCAAAATATGCATACCGAAAAAAACAGCAAATAGTGTGTTGCCTTGCAAACTAAGTATTGAGGAAATAGAAAAGGATAATGGCAAGTCAAAAAGGAGGCTATTGATTTTGAATGAAGATGCTTATAGCACTTCTAGTACCCAAAGAATCTTGCAAATACATGTGCTAAGGTAAGTTGAATATCCTAAATAGAAGAGTGTTATTATCTTATAACAATGAAAATTTCCTTTTGTTGCTTAATTTGAAAGTCCTTAGATGGTAGTATATTACAAAGAATACATATTTTCGAATTCCCTTTGTATTTTACAAATAATCATAAACTGAATGTTCTTTTGGTATTTGTGATATAGCATAAATAACTCTTTGTGTTTCTGATATATCTGTCTTAAAATTGGATTGTGTTGATACTCAATTAGTAAATAATCTAGTTTTGCGATAACAGGGAAAGGTTTCACTTGTGTTACTAAATGGACTACATCAGCTGCATATTTTCATATTTTTCTTGGCTATATTTCATGTTGCATACAGTGTTATCACCATGGCTCTAGGAAGAGCAAAGGTAATTTCAACTTCAATTTTATATGTTAATTTATAAATTTCCAAGTAATTTATTTGTTTTATGTTTTATCATCTAGATTCGCAGATGGAAGGAGTGGGAAAAGGAAACCCAATCTGATGATTATGAGTCCTCTAATGGTAATTTTCTTATTGCAATTGTATCATGTAACTTGAGTAAGATATAACTTGTGATGTATTCTATTATGTATTTGTTTCAAAATTTCATCCTTGTTTATGTTATGCAGATCCTTTAAGATTCAGATTCGCCAACGAGACAACTTTTATGAAACTACATACTAGTATCTGGAAGAGAAACCCCATCAGATGGTAATATTTTAATAAGTCATATGATTTTAACAATATGAATGTGAAATAATGTTTAATTATCAAATAATTTTGTTCAGGAAAGTTTTTTTCGCCAGTTCTTTATGTCTGCTCAAAAAACAGACTACTTAGCCATGCGTCATGGATTCATAAATGTATGTTTTTAGCATCATATGCATATATTGTAGGCATCTCTACAGGAAAAACACTGCAATCCGAAATTGTTTACAGGACATTTGGCTCCTGGAAGTAAATTTAACATTCATAAAGTGACCCAATTTTAATTGGGTTGTTTGACTGATAACTAGAGACGGGATTTTCTGCTGTTTGAGCTAGTCAAACTAACTTGAACTTGTCATATTTGATGCTAAATAAATTCATATTTTTTTCTCTTCTACTGCTAATCTATAATTGCTTTTTTTCCTATAGGCATGTTGTACATTTGAAGGAGGCAAGCTTGGACTTTTCATGGTTTATATTTTCTCTTTTAGCAAGCTCTTTTTGTAAGATTTTATGTCGCCAACATTTTTGCTTAAAACATTGTTCACGAAATATAGTATATGGCTAAATTTTTTGGTGCATGAAATTGATAAATTTATTAGTGTTTTATAAATTCATAATGCTTATAATACCATATTATATCTATTAGTGTTTTATAAATTTAGCAGTTTTCTTTTGAATATATTATACATGGTTTTAATAATTGTTTTAAAACAGCTATCATGGGTGTAAAATGTTGCAAAATAATTGATATATCGTAGCATTTCAAAATAGCTGCAATAAGTGTAACATGTTGCAAAAAGGTGATATACCATAGCATTTCAAAAGTTGCAATACTAAAAAGTACTAAAACGTTGTAGAAAAACAAACTGAAGCAAAATGAAAACACTGCAACAATCAAAACATAACGACTAAATGAGTTTGCATCGTTTAAGAAATGCTGCAAAATTAATTTACTGCAGCGTTTTGCAAAAGCTTCCTTAGCCTTCTTGTTAACAACATTTTTAAAACGCTGCGATATTTTCTCACTCTATTGCAGCATGACATTAGGTAGCGTTCTTCGAAACGCTGCTAATGTTTATGACAACATTTTAAAAAATGCCACGAAAGATCTTTTTTTTGTAGTGTTTAAGGAGTCGTCGAGGTCGTGACCTAGAAGTTCTTTGTACACCGATAGCTTTAGTTGAGTTAAGCCATTTATACTTACTAAATCTATCTATTGATCGAGAACCACTATTTATACCTGTAGTTTGTGAATTTCTAAATGTCTTCGAGGAGGTCTCAGGTCTTCCACCCCATAGGGACATTGAGTTTCGAATCGATTTGGAAAAGGATGCAAGGCCCGTCGCTCTGCCTTTGAGACATATGGCTCTCAAGAAATAAGGGAATTGGATAAGCAAATCTCAAAGATATTGAAGAAAGGATTTATCCATAGGAGTACTTCTGAGTGGGGAGAGCCTATCGTTTTTGCTAATAAGACAGATAGTTCTTTAAGATTTTGCGTCGATTATAGGAGTTGGACAAGTTAACAAAGAAAAATAGGTACCCTCTACCTAGAATAGATGACTTGTTTGACCAACGTTTAGGAGCTAAAGTCCTTTCCCAATTAGACTTAGCAACAGGATTCCATCAGTTAAGGATTGCAGAGGAAAGCAAGCCAAAGACCGCATTCCGTATGCTAGATGGACTCTATGAGTTGGACGTAATACCTTTTGGATTGACAAATGCCCCAGCATACTTTGTGGATTTGAAGAGTAGAATATTTGGAGGGCAACTTAATAAATTTGTCATAGTGTTTGTTGATGATATCTTAGTTTTCTCCGAAGGCAAGAAAGAGCATGAGGACCACCTTAGGGAGGTATTGGAGACCTAGAGAAGAAACCAACTCAAAGCCAAGTTTTCTAAATGCCACTTTTTGAAAATTGAAGTTAGGTTCCTTGGGCATATTTTTTCGGAGAAAGAATTGGTGGTGGACCCTACTAAAGTTGAAGCCGTCCAAGGATGGAAGGTTCCTAGTCATGCAATGGAGGTTAGAAGTTTTCTAGGGTTGGCAAGCCACTATAGGAAGTTCATTAAGAGTTTTGCACACATAGCAGCCCCTTTTACCCGATTGACTAAGAAGAGTCTGGTCTTTATTTGGGATGATAATTGCACCCATGCATTTGAGAAGCTTAAGGAGCCATTGACTAGCGCATACATGCTCACTATTGCAAATGGAACCAAGTCATATATGGTTTTCATGGATTCAAGTGGCAAAGGATTAAGAGCAGCTCTTGTGCAAGAAGGGAAGGTAGTTTCCTATACTAGTAGACAACTAAAAGATCATGAGAAAAGGTATACAGTGCATGATTTAGAATTGGTAGCCATTGTTTCTACCTTGAAGATGTAGAGGCATTATCTCTTAGGATAAAGGTTTAAGCTATTAACTGATCATAAATCACTCAAATGCCTATTTTCCCAAAAAGATTTGAATCTTAGGTAGCAGTGGTGGATGGAGTATATAGCATCCTTTGACTTTGACATTCAATATACCCTCGGAAAAGGGACCCCAGTCGCCGACACCCTTAGTAGAAGACACGTTACCCTAGGTGCTATAAATGAATAGAGACAGTTGAATTTTCTCTCGCATTTTAACCTCCAAACATTAACAGAACTCATCCAAAGCTTACTACTAGTTATGGAGGTTAAACCAGCCTTTATGGATCGTATAGGGCACGAGCAAGTAAAAGACAAAGCGTTGGTAGGGATATTAAAAAAATTAAGGAAAGGAGAGCATTTTCCCCATACTAGGAGGTACTCTGTTGATGTGAAGGGATATTGGAGAAGAGATGGATGACTTTGCATCCTAATGATTGATGACTTGATGAGAGATGTGCTTATGGAGTGTCACCACTCAAGGACGAACATTCATTCCGGAGGAGTTAAGATGTACAAGGACATGAGGAGAATTTCCTTTTGAAATAGGATGAAGAGGAGCGTAGCTGAGTTTCTTGCTAGGTGTTTGACATGTCAAAGATAAAAGCTGAGCAAGGGAAGCCCGGTGGATTATTATTAACTTTGGAAATTCCGACTTGGAAGTGGGAGCATATTTCAAGGGATTTTGTGGAAGGATTGCCTAAAAGTCAGAAGGGCACACAACACCAGAATTGTCATTTTGTAACGGTTATAACCGTTGGTAATCAAATTCCCAACGGTTATAACCATTGGTAGCAGGTACGTTATAATTGTTTTTACATATTTTGTAACGGTTATAACCGTTGGGAATTTTGGTATTCCCAATGGTTATAACCATTGGGAAGTATTTCTTTTCCAACGGTTATAACCGTTGGGAATAGGTTATAACCGTTGGGAATTTCGGTATTCCCAACGGTTATAACCGTTGGGAATTTTTTCTTTTCCAACGGTTATAACCAATGGAAATTCCTCGCACACATAGGTAAATAGCAAAATTACCAACACTTATAAATGTTGTAAATTTGGTATAGTTGAACCATATCTTATTCAGCATCTAATAATATTTCATTCAACTATATCTATATGAATTTATAACAATAAAAAACACGAAACTAAATTTCAAAACTAATATATCATCAAATTATAAAAAAACATCAAACCTACAAAATAGTACATATCAAATTCTACAAAGTTCATTGTGCAACTTCAAATTTCACTACTATAACATATCTAGAAGCTTACAAACAACTTCAAATTTCATTGGGACTATTATTTTTGTTCTTTTGGAGACAAACATGTTTAAATTATAACTCTAAAAGACAAGCATAAACTCAGATTATAAGAATATTCACTCTACCACAAAAAGAGCGTAAACATATCTGATTAAACATTGGTTTAGGGGCATGGACAGATTGTTCTTCCACATGCCTTCTTGAATGATGGCACCTTGGTTCATGTTTCGTTCCTCCATTTCTGCTCTGCAAATGCATTCCCCAAACACCTCCATTTCTTCCTTTTTTTTTTCTACGACATATAGATTCAATGCATCGGTTATGATTTCTATCATAATACTATGCACGTTCAACATTCAACAACATCTTGGAAGATAATTATACCTGGTATATTACAAAGAGAACACTATCCAAGCAAACAAGCTTTTTGATTTTCTTCCAGCCATCCTCCATGGCTACACTACAAGAATTACTGTTTATAGCAACGGGGAGGGGCAACGGCCTCCAACGGCTTCCAACGACGAGCAACGGCAAGCTTTTCCCGGAATTTTTTAATAACAAAAAACACATGCCGTTGGAAGCCGTTGGCGGCCGTTGCTCGCCGTTGGAAATCCGTGACTAACCTGTAGCTTCAGCTTCTTCTTCCTCATTCCCATTCTACACGAAAACTAACCCAATTTCCCCCCCCCTAAAAAATTTCCAACCCCATTTTATCCCCTTCTACACGTTCTAGCATCCCCATCTTCGTTTGCAAGCTCCACAACCTCCAAAATCAGGTATTATTTGCTAAAACCCTAATTTTGTTAAATTTTTAATTTTAGGTTAAATTGATAATTTTTGTGTATGTATTGTGCTATTGTTTGTGTAGTGTAGTGTATTGGACCTTAATTATTGTTATTAAACTAATTATTGCATGTTTAACTATGATTTGTTAAATTAGTTTTATTATTAAATTAGTGTCAAACTTAATAATTGTTACTAACCTAAGCATGAACCTCACTTGTTATTATATTGGTGATTAAATTGCGTAAAATCGTACGTAGAAAGTGATGATATTGACGTATAAATTGTTCATTTTTGACATGTTATGATACGATATATACGTGATACATTTTGTGCATGACTGGATGTGATTTGTGATGCGATTATATGTATAACATTGTTTGTTTATTTTATACGTTGCGCACACACACTGGATTTTTTTTGTTTTAGAAAAAAATCATTATATATGCGTTGATTCAACATATTGTTTATTGATATAAAAGTTTAAATTTTATGAAAATAAAATTTAAACTTTTGTATCGCTAATTTTAAAATTTAAACCCTTAGAGTGTTTTTGGCCCCGTCTGATAAGTATTGTATATGATCGTTGTGTGGATATTCGTTTTTATAACAGAACGGACATCTATATTCATCGTATACAGTATTTGTTGGATTTGTCCATGTATTGGACAAGTTACAAAAACAATAACGTAATTAAATCTCGTAAATCATTTCAGTTTAAATGGTTCGCAAAATTTCGGCAGCGCTTCCCTTTTCCCTGTGTACACGCAATTGTGTATTGTTCACGGAACTAAAGCGAAGTGCTGTCGAAATTTTGTTGAATCATTTCAATTGAAATGATTTATGCAATTTAATTACGTTATTGTATTTGTAATGGGAGGTAGGATTTTAACAGATATAACACAAACAAGAAGAATGTTTATAAAATTGTTTTAATAAAAAATGTCAATGCAAATTTATATCATACTTTTTAATTATATACGTAGGTAAATGGACAATTATTTTACTGATTGGAGCTGGATGTACAAAAAACGAAGGGTCGATACTGAAGGCTCAACAAGTGAACATTTTAATAATGGTGTTACCGTATTTATGGATTTTACTTTATGTAATAACGGAAACTACAAAGAAATCTGTTGTCCATGTAGTAAATGCAAACTGTTAAAGCATTTGATACCACAAATGGTTAGAGTTCATTTGCGTTAGTACGGTTTCGTGTCGAACTATTTGATTTGGGATCGTCATGGGGAATAGTTAACATCTAATCCCGTACAAGATGAGGAGGTGGTAAGTAATGAAATTGGTACGACAAATCTTGTAGAACATATGGTTGAAGATGCTGCACGTTCAATGTTTCTTGTTCCTCAATTAACTGATGACGATGGTAATGCTGAAGAGGAACCAAATATTGGGGCAAAAAAATATATGATTTGTTAGATGCCGCGAAAAAACCCCTTTGGGAAGGCTGCACAAGCGGAACCCAATTATCAGTAACTGCTGAATACATTGCGATGAAATCCAAATACAACCTCACAGAATCTAGATTTACGGCTGTTGTACAAGCTGCGAAACGACATATGCCTCCTAATAATCTAATGTGCGAAAATCATTACGAAGTAAAAAAACTGATGTCGGCTTTCGGTTTACCGTATCAAAAAATAGATACATGTCTAAAGGGTTGCATGTTATTTTGGAAAGAAGATATTAACCTTAGAAATTGTAAAATATGTAATCACAAAGTTACAAACCAAGAAAGAAAAAGGGAAAGGAAGTCCCGTATAAGCGTATGCATTATTTACCAATTACTCCTAGACTTCAAAGGTTATTTGCATCTTCTGTAACTGCGCAGCATATGAGATGGCACGGTGTGAGAACACAGGAAGAAGGTACGTTAACACATCCAGCTGATGGGGAAGCATGGAAGCATTTTGACCAGAAATATCCTGATTTTGCGTCCGAAATTCGTAATGTTAGACTTGGTTTATGTATGGATGGATTTTCCCCATTCTCTCAATTTGGTTCGAAATATTCATCATGGCCTATAATTGTCACACCTTATAATTTACCTCCTTGGATGTGTATGAAAACTCCATATATGTTTCTTACAGTTGTCGTCTCTGGTCCCGATGATCCGACACAAGGAATCGATGTTTATTTACAACCATTGATTGATGAATTAAAAAAATTGTGGTACGAGGGAGTAGAGACATATGATATTTTCCAAAAAAAGAACTTTCGCATGTATGCTTCTTTATTGTGGACAATCAGCGATTTTCCTGCATATGCAATGCTTTCAGGTTGGAGTACGGCCGGTCGTCTAGCTTGTCCTTATTGCATAGAAGAAACACGAGCAATTTTTTTACCTCATGGAAAGAAAGTTTCGTGGTTTGACTGTCATCGATGTTTTCTTCATATTAATCATCCTTTTCGAAGAGATAAAAAAAACTTTACAGCTAATAGACATGAAACTTTGAGACCACCTACGGTTTGGTCAAGCGAAGAAATTTATGAACTTGTAAAAGATTATCCAAAGATACATGAAACCGGAGAACAAATTAAAATTCAAGGTAAATCATCGATTCATAACTGGTGCAAACAGAGCTATTTTGGGAATTGCCTTATTGGAAAAATCTCTTGATTCGTCATAATATTGACGTGATGCATAATGAGAAAAACGTGTTTGATAATCTGTTTAATACAATTTTGAATGTTAAAGGGAAGACGAAAGATGATTTGAAATCAAGACGTGATATCGAAGTAATATATAATCGTCCTGATCTTTATATAAAACCAAATGACACAAAAAAGCCAAAAGCTTGCTATGAGCTAGACAATAATCAAGTTAAATTACTTTTAAAATGGGTGGAAGGATTAAGATTCCCAGATGGCATATCTTCTAATCTTCGTAGATGTGTTGACTATAAGAACAATAAACTTAGCGGGATGAAAAGTCATGATTGTCATGTTATGATGGAAAATTTGTTACCCGTCGCTTTTAAAGAACTGTTGCCCGTAAAAGTTTGGACTGTTGTAACAGAACTTAGTCTGTTTTATAAAGAGATTTGTTCAACTACATTAAAAGTTGATCGTCTACGTAAACTTGAGGAAGAAATCCCGATATTGCTTTGCAAACTGGAAAAAATATTTCCTCCAGGTTTTTTCAACGTTATGGAGCATTTACCTATTCATCTTCCATTTGAAGCACGTCTTCGAGGGCCTGTGCAATATGGATGGATGTATCCATTTGAAAGGTATATTAATATTTAGTTTATTACATATTGGTTTAATTAAATGTATAAAAAATTAATTTAAAATAAGTTTTGCTAGGTATTTAAATCATCTAAAGAAAAAAGTGAGACAGAAAGCTTGAGTTGAAGGTTCGATTTGCAAATCGTACATCGAAGAAGAAGCTTCTTTTTTTCTCTCTCACTATTTCAGCGACCATGTGAACATATCATTTGAAAGTGCTACGCATAATGATGAAGGCATTGATGAAGATGATTGTCAAGCGACTTTATCTATTTTTTTAAAAACTGATCGGCCTGCTGGTAAATGTGTGGAAGTATGGTTGGATGATAGAGATTATCAAGTAGCACACACGTACATTCTTCTCAACTGTGCCTAAGTTGCACCATTTATTAGGTAATATATATACACATACGTCTACACATGCATATCATCTACACATATGTATACACAAATATGCACACATGTATTTTTATCATAATGCAACATTTGTTCTATAATTGCAGTATTTACGAATCACAACATCCAAACGACGATATCGGTAAAGAATTTGCTGCTTGGTTTTCTAACTACATTTTTGATACAACAAATTGTGTTGTAGATGAAGGACTAAAACATTTAGATATGGGACCAAAAAGGATAGTCAAGACATATCCAATATTCTTTGTCAACGGATATAAATTTAATACCAAAGAATACGGTGCTGAAAAATCAACTAACAATACTGGTGTATTTGTCAAAGGTAGTGATGATCCAAATGATCACATAAATGACTTTTATGGCGTGCTGACCCAGATTTTGCAGTTGACATATTTCACCCGACCCGCAGAAGAAGTATTTTTGTTTAAATGCAACTGGTTCAGCAACGTTCCAGGTTCTGGAATAAACGTGGATCCAAAATATAATCTTATAAAAATAAAACATACTTCGAGGTATTATAAGTACGATCCTTTTGTACTTGCCAAACAAGCTCTTCAAGTTTATTATGCTCCTTACCCATCTTTAAGAAGAGATAAAATAGATTGGTCGGCTGTTTTTAAAACCAAACCAAGGTTTACATTTGATGGACGGAATATTCCTGAACAACAAGCTTACCACGCAGATATAGAGGAAAATAGAGGAATAATAGTAACCGACGATCAAATAGATTTTGGACCTCTAAACGATGAATCAAATGCATTAATTGAAGCATTTGAGAGTATAGAGGAACAAAATATAGAGTGCGAAGAAGAGTCTGAATCCGAAAGCGATGAGGATTGATCACTAATCAATATTTTGAGAAGGTAATTTTTTTTTTCATTTTTCTGTTTCCAAAGTAATTTTATATGATATGTATCACATAGTCTCTTTTATGTTACGCCATAATGTATGTTACGCCATGTTCATTATTCTGACACCATTTGCATACTAAATTAATCAATGTTACTCTTGCTTTTCTTTATACTATGATTTCATATAGGTATGTCGGGACGCAGACATTCACACTCTGGATCTTCCAGCTCACAGAGAGGTGATTATGCTGGTCCTTCATAGCCGGGTGTTCGACCTACGGTATGGCTGAAACCCAAAGCCGATGGCAGGTAAGTATAAAGTTTCAAAATTAAATTTTATTTCATACAATCTTTTATCAAATATATATAGTAGTAACGGAATATTACATGTTTTTTTCCTGTTTTACACAGCGGTGGGTTTACATTGGAGCCTTCCAACATAGTGCTCACGATCTCGCGACGGGCATATATGGCTCGTATGACCTCGTGTTGGCCGAGGTGGACTGCGATACCAGAGGGAGTGCGGGAGGCTATCTGGCAGGACTTTTTGGTATGTGTGGTATATCAATTATTGCATTATGTAGTCATGTACATTATGTCAATTCATGTTTGCACTATTTGTAGCAGCTGTATAACTCATATTTTTTCAAACGTGCAAGGGGAAGTGGACTAGGTCGATTCTAATGTTTCTGTTGTCCGGCGCCATTGGAGCAGCAAAATTGTAAAAAACTATCGCGAAACAATAAACAGCATCAAAACATCAGGAAAGAGGCCTCATTGGATGAGTGAAGCTGTCTTTGATGAGTTCGCCACCTAGTGGAGCAAAGAGCATTTTGTGGTAAATCTATCATATATTTAATTTAAATTGTTTGAGGCAAATAATATATAAATAATTAAAACTGTCAAAACAATTTTTGTTTTCAATTTAAATTTGCAGAGGCAGTCCGAGAGGAATTCTGCAAACAGGAGCAGGAACCCCGTTACACATCGTGATGGTTCCAAGTCTTTCCAGCATCACCGGGAAGATTTGGTATAATTATTAAATAAGATAAATAGTTAATTATTTTAAGTGTTAAAATATAAATAATGTATATTTATATGTGCATATTTCCGGAGAGACAACACGGGGGGGGGGGGGAGGGGGGGCGCTGTTAGTTATTGGGATATGTTTACCCATACACATGTCTTGACTCAAGTCGATGATTCCGGCGCAGTTTCTTACTCTTGGAACCACGATGACAAAGCATGTGCTGCCTATATAAGTATAACATAAGTAACTAAAACTTACAAGTTAATTGAAATAACGTTAACTAAATTCAATTATATTTTGCATGACAGCAAAAGTTCCAAGAAGCGCGGACAGCCTTACTTGAGGATACGGGACGAGCTCAATTGACCCCCGATGAGGAGGACGTCATTTTTGAGTCTATCATGGATTCAGTGACCCACGGTAGACGCTACGGATATGGAAGCCAATCGGTAATTTTAAGTTAAATTTTAAGTTAGTAAATATTCTTATACTAGTGTATTCCATTCATATTTTGAACTATCCTTATACCCGCGGCAGACGCTTCCATATCCGTAGTTTGTTTTATGAATTTGTTAGTGAATATATATAGGTTAGTTAATTTGCAACTATTTTAATACTAATTTTTTTAGTGTAGTTGATAATTTAAATTTGTTTACAGGCTCAGACAGCCCAAAGAGAATATCAAAAGGCTCAAGATAAGGAAGAGATTGCGCAGCTACGAGCCGAGCTTACCGAGATGCGGGAACGCAATTTGCAGCATGAAGCAAGGACGGAGGAGATGAATCGGCGTATGGCGGAGTTCATCGCACAATATGGACAGCCTCCTTCATCTGGTGGTTCTGGTGCGGAGTGATTTAGGTATGTTTTGTTATTGGCATGTATATTTTGGAGTTGGTGAGAATTTGATACATTTTGATGGTTTCTGTGTATATTTGAATTTGACACATTCTGATGGTATGGTTGTAGATGTTGGTTTGGATTTTTTGATGTTGGTTATGTTTGGATATTGGTTTATGTTGAAATATATGCATGATTTGGTTATATCTATATGTTTGGATATGTTTTGATATAGTTGTTATATATATATGCTCGAAATGGAGCTGTTTTGATATAATTGTGATTGTGTGTGGCTGGAAGCAAGCACTGCTGGTTTTATTTAAAAAAATATACCCAGATTTTCAACGGCTTCCAACGGCGACCAACGGTCAACTGGTCATTTACGTCCAACGACTTCCAACGGCAAATTCCAACGCATTCCAACGGATTTCCAATGGTAGGTTGATCAACAGGATTTGCCACGTTGGCAAACTTACCGTTGGAAGCTGTTGGTATAACCCCGTTGGTGCCGTTGGAGGCCGTTGAAACGTATACCAACGGTATTTCCAACAGCCTCCAACGGCTTTCCAACGGCCTCCAACGGCTTGCCGCCGTTGGAATGAGCCGTTTCTCCTGTAGTGCTATATTGCAAATTTCCCAGCTGGAATTTCTATTCCACCTATATCCATGTAAGCACAAAATTACATACATTTTATTATCATGCCCCTTCGCCCAATATTGGTTCACTTTACTGAACAACTGAAAGTATATACGCAACAAATATCAAACTAATTTACCTTTAAGAAAAAATAGTAAACTGATTACAATAAAACAATTTTCAACTTTCCAACATCTTCCTATTATTTTATATGTCTTTGGACCTAATAATGACGATCGCACAACTTTTAAACCTAATGACAAGAATATGATACTTCTGTTTTGAACCTAATGATGACATGCATACAATATTTGGTTTTGAACGAAATGTGATGATGTAAATTAATATGGACATTCAGCAAATGGGCAAGCTTAGGACACAATTAGACATCAAATATCTAGCTGGTTTAAATTTTTGACAAGACCACGTAATTTTGCTTTTTGTATTATCAACTGAAACAAGTTATGGCGAGAGAGAGAGAGTAAAACTTAGATAAGATTCATAGAAACCCGACACAAGTTTAAAAGAAAATGCCACTGTGTTGAATTAAGCATGTGTTTACTTTTCAAAAGGTTACTCGGGATTTATAATAATCTTAGATAGCCTTACAGTTTTATTTATCAATGCATACTTTTTTCTTAACCATGAAAAATAATATCATATCAAATTTCCATAGAATTGAGATCTATTATGGAGACATTATAAAATATATAATAATATAATGCATTGCCTTTCTCAGGGTGGTCAAATTTTGATAACGATGGCATTACTAACTGAAGTTTTAGTCTACCCCCTCTTTCGTTCTGTCTTAAAATACAACATCCTATTGCTAATCATATAGAAAATATAAAAAATCAAAAGTCATAAAACCAATTATAATTTTGTAGTTGCACCAAGTAAGTCAGACATATATGATTTTATAGGTAAGGGATACTTCAGTAACTTAATATGCGATTCCTTCAAAGAAAAACTATGCAATGTAGGTTTAACCAAAATGCAATTTCTGTTATAATAGCATTTTCCTCTCTACCTTAACAGATATTTCCGTTATGAAATCAAGATCCCCAAATGTTCATAGTTGCGGGTCCTGCCTTAACAGATATTTGTGTATAAATTTCTGGCTATGAGCAACTAGAGTTTTGGGGTAAAATCCCCAACCAAAATAAGCCATACTTTGAATAATTTCAATCACATATTTCAATCATATATATTCTTTACTCTATACTGTAAACAATAATCCACATCTAAACAAGTCTTAACAATAAGTCATTCAAAGATTACTTTCTTCCACAAAAGTTTAAGGCCATAAAACATTTTGAACAAACATAAATAATGTACAAGAATGTAGACTTCTAGGTTAGTGAGCGCATAAGAAGAAAAGCATATATACTGCTATTAGTGTACATGAAAAATTATATAGTGCATGTGTCATATTTATATTGTATACAGATAAGATAACATTAAAAGATGGACTAGCATTTGCAAGCACAGATGAGTTAAGGGGAAAAAAGAAAAAATGAACTAGCTAGACATATTTCCTTTAAAACTATGTATTATAAATACTATAATTAGCATAAATGAAAGCAACCTGTACTAAAATAATACACAATTATAAAAATACCATAACGGACCCCTAGTTTTTCGAAAGTGCACCAGCTGCGAATAAAAGATTCCTGCGAGAAAACTGCAATAATAGGAAAGCAAATGACATCAAATTTAATGGCTGATGTATATTATAAGTAGATGAACTTTTAAAGCTATATATACCTGCAGGTTGTACAGTGGGGAATTTCCACCGGTTTAAAATGGTGCTCAACTTAAAATTGCTACATATTACCATGTTTTCAATAGACAATAGTGACCCTAATATAATATCTACATAAACCAATTGCTGCATTGTTGTTGTTATCTATAGACAAAGTGGGTAGAAAAATACAATTATTTTTAGTTTTATTTTGAACCGTTCTATAATATACGTAATGTTTATTGTAGACCAAGTACTTCCTCCTGAATGCTTTATTGACATGTAATGTTTCAACATCTATGCAATATTAGTTTCAGATGAAGGTGATGGTCGATTTCATAAGTAAACTACATGTAACTGTGTGAAGTAAGTCTGGAAAGAAGAAGGGAAAAAAAGATATATTTGAACGCACATGCTTTGCTTTTGTAACTACATTGTACACCTCCAAATCGGCTTCATATTACTACGTCATCTGTTAAACTCAATGATTCTGAGTATTGAAATTGCTTTTACATTAGCCAATTTATGTTTGCAATGATAATACATGAAATATCATTTGCTTGACTATTACTACCCTATCAATTCTATCAATCTAGAATTGGAAAATAAAGCTACACAGTAAACTACTAACCAAACCAAAACGCTACACACTCAACAAAGGTGTTATCTCTATCCCGTCTGCGAAGCATGAATCTCATACTAGTTGGTTTCCATTATGTTTGCTTTTTCGAAAAGATGATGTATGAGTGGTACCATTTTGGAGGAGAAATGAATTTACATCCTAATTGTAAGGTTAAATATTTTAACATGGTAGTTAACACAGTGAAACTTAAATAAGATATACCAATTTATCTAGGTCCATGTATGTGATAACAACTCCAACAAAAACAAGAAATTCAGCTTTAATATTAAGTAAAACAGAAATAAACTTCATCAACGGAAGCAGTAATGTGTAACATAAAGTATAATATTTGTGGACCAATTCAAGATTCTGAATTGGTCTCGGTCGCTTAATTAATAGATGTTTAATTGTTGAGCTCCTATTAAATAAGCGTTCAACGTGGGACACCTATGTCTAACATGATAATCTTTGAGTCTATTATCTTATTCTTGAATGCGTTGTCCAAGATTGCTTATGCTTCTTAATCGACCAAAGAAAATAACAAACGGGGAGAGGTCAGCCCAGAGCAGCTACGCTCTAGGAAAAGCTTCGACCAGTCGACCGGTCTTGGACGATCGATGGTCCGGCCAGTCCATCATGCACCTCCAGGTGCACGTGGCCGCTGGACGTTCGAGGGAATGTGAGTGTGCGAGTGATATGTGTGACTGAGTGCATTTTTATACGTGAATGCCTACTTAAACCTGCTGTTGTTTACTTGAGAACATGACCTGCCTTTGCTATGAGATATTCCATGTTTTGTCCATCTTTGTTTGGTTATCTTTATGTTATAAACTATATGCATATTGGATTTTATATATATATATATAAATATATATATAAACATAAATTTAAACTTAGTATAAGATTGAAGTAAATTTAATTATAAGTTTTACCTAGTCTTTAATTGTAATTTATGAAGATGTATCTTCTATGTGAGCTGCCATGTTCGCGTTCAGAGTATAATTGCATATATACTTGCTACTTGACTTTCTGGTGCATCTTATTAATGAAGATTACATCTCTGACTTCTTTTCTTAGCTTGTATAATTTATATGTACTCTTGCATATGATGATCTCTTGTATATTAAACAATTTATGAAACCACTTATAATTTTGTGAACTATTTTCTCAGGATATCTTATTATTAAATATATTCATGCTTTAGTGTTTATATGTTAGCTAAATGTATATACACAAATCTAAGTATATTAAATATATTTGAGCTCTAATATCCATAGTGTTATATGCTAAACATAATTTTAAACACGGCTTTCTTTTTTTATACGTACGATAATCTTATTCAACTCAGTGTTATATCAGTACACTTTTTCTTTAGAGTTTTATATGACAATACTTTATAAATTCATATTTACCCCTATTTTAGAGTTGTATGTAATGTCCTTCAGAGTACTATTCTTCTTCTCCTTGTTTATCTTGGCACCTGTTTGAAGACTGAGAATATTGGTGCATGCTATTTTCTTTGCTTTGGCCTATGTATTCTTTTTGTTAACTTGAAGCAAGTTTCCTTCTTTGAGTATTTTTTGCCAGTACATTAATCTTTGTTATACTTTATCTATCAAGTGGTTTTAAATATAATTTTCAGCTGATTTTCTTATCAAGTAATAGAAGTGAAATCTACTTCTCAAATTGACAACGGAGTAGCACTAAATAGTATTGCTATGTTGTATTTGTGTTTCATCCAATAAGCTTATCTTCGCATTTAATAATTTTTTTCTTTCAATTTTCTGCTATGATTTTCATTTTTTCCCTAATGTTTTTGTTTTTTGCAGATATTTCACAAGAGGATGCAAAATATGATGAAATAGCATATCTATTCATTTTTTCAATAAAAGCATCCAAAATTAAATGTAAGTTTATACTTGAAACTTAATTGTTAAAAAAAATTTAGGCTTTTAACCCAAAAATTAGTTTCCAAACATATGATTCTAGTGTGAAATAACACACTAATCTCTTCTTAAAAATTGATAGAGGAGCAGTTGGTTTATTAGCAGCTAATAGAAGAATATAAATTTATTGTGCTGATAAACTTTACATTCAGTTAAAAACAAAAGATTAATTATCTAGCTTACATCCCAATTTGATTAATTATCTAACTCCAAGGGTATACCACCAAATAATGAAAGATTTATTCTACTTTACCCATGAGAAACGAAGAGAGAAAGAAATAACAATAACAATAACAAGCAACATTTTATAAACTGTTAAAACAAAAGGACGGTTTGCATTCACACACCTAGTTATACCAGAAAATGTTCAAAGTCTACTAGTTAATGCCAGGAAATGTTCAAATGTACTATATAAAATGCAGGTAGAACTCAAAGTAAAAACCTATTTGGTATCTAGCTTTAAGAAAAGAGGAGCTCATGGGAAAACGATTAAATTTATCACCGCAATCAAGAGAAGGAAGCTTCTTTGTATACATACAGTAAACCTGACAACGTGATTTTATAGTTCATACCTGAGTAGACGGAGGTGGAAAAGCGAAACCCTAGATTTGTATTTCGCAACCCAGATCTTCCTTCATCTTCATCGATTTGATAGGACAAGGGAGGAAGCAGTTGCAGAAGACGGAGGTGGTGGCAGACGGCGGAGGCGGTGGCAGACAGTGGAGGCGGTGGGTATGAACGAAAGAGAAGTAAAACGCCAGAAAGTGAGAAATGAAAAGTTATCGTGAGAAATGAGATAACGGTCGATAGAAGATAAATTTACAAATTTATCCTTGCAGCTTTTAATTATTTACGAAATTACCATATTTACTAACGGTAATAACCGTTGTAAATGGTTGTAACGGATATAACCGTTAGAAATTTGTAATGGTTATTAGCGTTATAAATTGAAAGTGAAAAAGTGTTACAAAATGGATTGTTTGGTGTAGTGGCAATGAAACTATTTGAGTTGCTGTGGATAGACTCACCAACAGTGCTCATTTGTTTCGATTAGGAGAAATAGGACAAGCACCTCTCTCGTCCAGATTTATATTAAAGAGGTAGTTCGGCTACATGGAATTCCTGTAAGCATAGTCAGTGATATGGACCCCTTGTTCACTAGCAAGTTTTGGAGGAGCCTACATACAGCTTTGGGAACTTCTATGAACCTTAGCATGGCGTATCACCTACAAACTGACGGATAAACGGAGAGGGTGAATAAAATCTTGGAAGACTTGTTGAGAGCTTGTGTCTTGGATTTCGGAGGACATTGGGAGTAGCATCTACCTTTGGTTGAGTTTGCGTATAATAATAGCTATCAAACTACGATTGATATGGCTCCTTTTGAAGCATTTTATGGGTAGCCATGAAAATTTCCTAGTTGTTGGTGGGAAACCACCGATAAAGTGTTGTTCGGACCCAATTTGATCTGTGATACCATAGAAAAAGTAGAGTTAATCAAGCAGAGGATGAGGGTAGCGCAAGACCGTCAGAATTCCTATGCAGATAAAAGAAGGAAAGAGCTTGAATTTGAGGTTGGAGATATGGTGTTTGTTAAATCTCCCCTCTTAGAAAAGTTTTTAGATTTGGCAATTCTAGAAAATTGGCACCTAGATTTATCAGGTTGTTCAGAATTCTAGAAAGAATAGGAGAATTAGCGTATCGTGTGGAGCTTCTTGACAAGTTGGTAGGATTCCATAATGTTTTCCACGTTTCTCACCTTAGGAAATACCTTCATGACATCGCTAGCGGAGTAGGGCCTGACCAGTTGGGAGATTTTGAGATGGAGCCGACGGTGCCTCATGCCACCGCATGCATTCTGGAGCATGGTACTAGGAGACTATGCAATAAAATAATTAAGTTGTTCCAAGTACAATGGGGGGACAATCCAGCGGAAAGCACATGGGAGACCAAGGAGAAGATAAAGAACACTCACCCAGAGCTTTTCACTGGTAATTTCTCTCTCCAAAAATTAGGATTTTGTTTGCATCGTGGTTAGTAGATTAGATGGTAGGAGATGGTTGTTACACTTTTTCACACTCACTTTACACTCATATAGAAAAATTTATGCTTGTTAAGGATATTTGCATACATACTTACATGACATGATTACACACTCACGCCAGGATTGAGCTCATTTTAGCGTGTCTGCAGTACATAATCACATTGCACTAATGGTTGAGTAAATGGTTGTGCGAAGAACTTGGTTGTATAACATGGATGTATTGCGAGTTATATCGTTCGCCCCTTGGAAGATTTTGGGACGAAATCCTTTTTAAGGGGGGAAGAATGTAACACACCGTTAAATGAACCATATACAAATAAAGTAAATTGAATTAAATATGACAAGGGTTGAATATGGAAATTTTATAAAGGTTGAAATTCGACCATTGAAGTTATTCCGTTGCATTTGTGGTGAGATTCTGGTCTGTTTCCATATACAATATACTGAAAACGGAGCTCAAACAAAGAAGTTATGAGCATTTGAAGTTCTCAGGTTTAAATTAATTTAGTTTGAATTCGAATTCAAATAAGAAATCAAATTTAGGATTTAAATCTTAAAAATTATCTTGGGGGCTAAGTAAACGATTAATTAAGGATTAATATTATAAAGTTAATTAGGGAATAAAATAATTCACCAACGGAACAAAAATAAACGCCTAGAATAAAAGAGCGGTCGGCCTGAATAGGTCAACCGGTCGACCGTAGCGATTGACCGGTCACCCAAAGATGGTTGATCGCTTGGCAACTATAGTTGCCAGTGGTGGCTAGGGTTTTATGTTATGTTCTATTCGGTTGTGCACTCCAGATTTACTCGTTTCCTACCAACTTCCATCCTACGGTTCTGGTACGTTTCAACTCCTATCAATAGGACCTTATCCACTCCACTTTTATTTATATTATTTTGGAGAATACGACGAAAAACTGTCGTTGTTATCTCTATAATAAGATTCAGAAACTCAGTAGAAATTCAAGTAAGGATTCAAGTTATTTCATATTTTCTTCTTCTTCCTCCAATCTATTCTTATTCTACTCTTCTCCAATTATTTTGAATCTAATGAATATATATACCTCTTCCCTATTGTGTGTGTGTGTATATCAAAAGAGAGAGATTCTAGAAGAGATCAGAAGGCTGCAAATCTATTTGAGTAAAGCTAAGGCTAACTTGTGAGTGGAACCTTAGTATTACTTTTCAGCGATTGTTTAGTGTATTTCTTTTGGATTTGAATATGCCCTAGGGATTTTGATTAAATTCCCCAAAATTACTTTTTATTTCGATATGTCAATTCTATGTTGAGATTCCCAATTATTTACATTAAGTTGATGTAATTTGTTTCGTTTATGCAATTTTTGATAATTTCATAGTCTATTCTACTTCTCCTTCTTCTTTAGGTTAAATTGTGACCATTTAATAAAATAAAGGGTTTAGATTACGAATTCTATTCGTAGTTTACACCACTTATTCTTATCTATTTCTTTGTAAAAGAGGAGTTGAATAGAATATGGGTTTAGATTACAATTCTTATTGTTTATGATATTCCATTGAATTGGTGTAATAAATTAAGTTTCTATTTTATTTACAAGTCTGTTATTGCAGTTTTGATTATGAATATTTATTACATGTTTTGGACATTGTAATTCCATTAAATTTTAGGAAATTGAAGAAAAAGGACCAGTAATAATAATTGGTTAGGGAATTGACATTTAGCGCTAGTTTACGGCGTAAAATCCATGCGTTTAGAACTTATTAAGCGTGAATATTTATTTGTTTCTATTTATGTAATTAACGTATAACTATTGCGTATATGGCGTAGTTAATTAGGCACTTATTTACATTTATTTTTCCCCATTAGGAAGGTAATTGATTTTGAGGTGAAAATAAGTGGAAACTCTTATATAGCCTAATTATTATTTTAAGGCGTAATAAGGAAGATTCCTTATAATGCCTTATTTACGAAATGGTGAGATGAGTGTGTGTGTGTGTGTGTCTATATGTGTATATATATATATATCTACATATATATATATATATGTATGTATATAGAGCGATTAATTTATGGTTGAGTCATAGGGATGCGAGGTCAATAGAGTAACATGACAAAAGTCCGCCTTCACTTTGAGGCTACGACCAGTTGTATACACTTCTATTGATGTGAGATATCCTTATGATAAATATTTGTAATGACGTGAGATTAGTTCCAAATTCCGTAGGAGAAATCTGCCCAGCTAATTTGGCTACCTGTTCCTACAAATAGACGAAGGGCCTGCTTCGGGGTTTGAGGTATTAAGTGGTTGGACCCACTTTTTCCCCAGATGAAGTATTAAATGGTCAAAGGGTTATGTTGATGGTATCTTTACAGGGGTCCACTTCTGGAATTAGGCCTTAAATGATGGGGTCTGCCTATTTTCCACTTGGAAGTATTAAGTGGCCTATGAGATTGCATATGATGTTAGCTAGATAGTACCGTTGAGGAGCACGCTTCTGGAATTAGGCTTTATATGAGGGGCCTGCCTATTTTCCACTGGGAAGTATTAAGTGGCTTGGGCACCATCACTTACATCATTAGCTATTTATAACGTATGATTGGGATATGGGATTTACTTCTATAACGGATTTATTAAGTGGTTAGACCCGCCTTCTTTCCTTATAAAGAAGTATTAAATGATTTTATTGATTTTATGTTCATAGATATATTCTTATTTTGAAATATACTGCCCAAGTACTGAAAAGGTAAGGCTTAAGGTTTTTATTCACCAGACACTTGTTGTTCTGACTCCCTCCTCATTATAGCATAGGCTAAGGATGGAGTGATGGTGGTGATGATGCTTAAAGGTGAAGAAGCTTGGCAAGTGGCAGTATTTATTATTATTATTTGCTTTCATGTATACCCATGGATTTAAACAATTGTTGTAACGTATATTATATTATGGTTTTTATGGAATTTTGTGTTATGACATTTTTACAGTTTTGAAATAAATGGGTATACTTTACTACTATATTTTGTTCCATCCACTTTGAGTTCTTAAAGTTTAGTTATGGCTCTACAATGTTATTTCTTTTTACTACCAATAACTTGTCTTAGAATGGATCTAAGTTTCGATGGGCCTTTTCTAGGTCGAAATTTAGGTCTATTCTGGGGTGGATTGTTACAATATTTCTTTATAAAACAAACTAAACTCGATTATAGGCATCCACACCTTCGGTGCAATAATTCTTTAAATACTATTGTGAAAAGAGGCTCTAAAATACATGACAATTGTGACTCTTAATAACAGACATTTGAAAATCCTTTTTATCAACACATCTATCATGTTAAAAGCAATTCCATCTGGACACTTCAAATTTTGAACCCACTCCAATAATTCTTGTCGACGCTTATTTTCTAACTCGTAACAATCAAGACATTTGAAATTTGACTGTTGACTATTAATTTTAAGCTCAGGAACACTATAGTATAAAGCGATATCCTTCTTTGACTTCAAATTGTCTTTGATTTTTCCTTTAACATTCATTACCATGTAATAGACATTCTCGAACACATTATTCTCATTATGAATTACATATATATTGTGTCGAAGTTTTTGATTTTTCCAACATTGTAACTCCCAAAATATACTTTGTTTGCACCAGTTGTGATACTTAGCCTTTACCAGAATTTTTGGCTCGTTTCATATCTCATGTAATTTAGGATAATCTTACATGAGCTCACACACTTCTTAGCTACTCATAATGGTAGGTGGCTCTAAATGAATAGTTGTATTTCATATAATGTTTTTCATACCAAATCTAAAACGATCGACTAAAATCAAAAAATGACATCGTCGATCCCACCAACATTATTTGCCACCATTTGTGAGTTGAAATATTCTACTCAATCCATGCAAATAAGACAATCAAATTTCCCGCTTGCACTCCATCCAGAAAGTATCCCTTGTGCAAGAAAATCGCTTATCGTCCATAAAGAAGATGAAATTATTCAAAAGTTCTTTTTTTGAAACATTGTATGTAACAATATCCTTTGTCCATAATTTTTTCAGCTCATCAACTAAAGGCTGCAAATACACGTCTATTCTATTTTTTGGATTTTTAGGTCCAGGAAAAATTACAGTTATAAAGGTGTATGGATTCTTCTTACAAATCCACGGAGGGAGATTGTAAGGTTTTAGAATAATTGGCCATGTTGAATAAGGTTTATCGAATGAAGCAAATGGTGCAAAACCATTCTTACACAAGTTAAATTTAACATTAAGGGATTATTGAGCAAAATAGCGGTATATTTTATCAAAACTTTTCCAAGCTTCTCCATCTGAATAATGACATAAAATACCTTCATCTTGTTTTCTTCATTGTGCTATCGTATGTGTTTTAGGGCTGTAGCAAATGCATATAACCTTTGCAACCTAGGTGTAATCGTGAAATAACGCATTATGGTGAAATGTACACTTTTACCATTGATTTTTAATCGAATAATGTCTAGGTCGTTTATAAAATTTATACAACGTCGGATTCTTATTTTCCTTCCAATAAATCATGCATCCTCCTGGACATGTGTTAATTTTTTAATACGTTAATCCAAAGGCAAAGATCTCTATTGTAAGTAAGTACCAATTCTCTACCAATGCATTATTAAGTGGAAGCATTTCTTTACACAAGCTAAGAATTATGTCCATTAAGTTTTTCGATGCACTGTATTTGGAAATTATAGCGATTAACCTAAATGTCATTGATAAGTGTGCCATTTTATAGCCTTTATTCAATGGTCATTGTAACATCCCCCAACTTGGAGGCCCAAAACTAACGGCTATGGATGCTGCAGTCATCCATAGTTATTAATCTTCGGCGACCAAATACGGCGGTGCTAGATTCATTGATATAAAGATCGCAAAAATATGGAATTTAACAATTTTAAAAACACATTTCCACATTCTATTCAAAACATTTGATGTTCATTACATAATCCTAAAAACGTTAACCACATTCAGCAAAATATAATTATTACACATACGCTAAGAGTGACATATGAAGATGCCCTCTTGGTTGATCAGAGTATATAGTAAGGCTAATAAATCCGCCTTTACAAACAAAATACCCAGTGGAAAAAGATAACTCTAAATAACTAACTGCCTCATGCATGCCTCCGGAAACTTTATTCGTCTAAGAAGAGAACATGAACCTCCACTACAAGAAAAATGGCTTTTTGCAGCTCCATATAACAGCATTTAATTCAAAAAGCTGCGATTGTTCAAATTTACTTTCATATATAATTAAATATAAAAAAGAAAACGCTGCGTAACCACTTATGTTTTGGCGGGGATATGACTCTTTTCGCGGCCTCATTTTTATTTTTTTCGCTTCCAACCAAATAACACTTCATCTCAAAATCTCATGCTTGCCAATGTTGATTTCCCTGCCTTATAATCCTACCACACAGACGCGTGCACTGATGGTACTCCTCCACTGCTACAATGACGATTTTGAAAATTAGGGTTTTCCACGTAAGTAATTTTGACTTCTTTATCGAATTTTGGGTATTCGCAATTTAGTTGAGATAAGCGTGGGTTCTGCGAATTTTAAAGCGATCGAGTTTCCACTATGATATTTATGAATTTAGTTTTTTTAAATCCACTTCCCATTTTGTAACTACTACTCATTTTAGTTTTACGGCAGATAGGATGTGTGATTCATCAACGTCATCAGGATCGATGCTTTGCGAAGTCTGTTTGAATTTTAATTCGGTCGGTTTCAGATGTTTCTACAATTTTGAATACTTTAAGTACAGTTTAAATTTTATCTCTATTATGCATTTTTCCTTCAATCTGAATAAGTAATTTGTAGTAAATGCAACATCATACTGACTTTCATCAGAGGATACCAGAGGATCGGTGAAAACATAACCAAGGGAACTCCAGATATTCATGAAGCAATTGATGTGAGTATTTTTATTTCTACTTTTATTTTTCTCTGATCAATCTATATGTAATTTTTTCTTTCTGAATGAGATTATATCTATTTAACTATAATCTAACTAGTTTGCAAATGAGAATTTGAAATTCAGTGTTACATGGAGATAGAACCAGAAAAATATGGATCGCTTGGCCAAGCTGTAGAAGGTTTTAATTTATGGTATGGCTTATTTATGGTATTTTTTTAAATATTTAACCATAAAGCAGTTGAGTTGATTTAACACAATCTACAGGCCTGATAATCCTGCGAATTTCAAATCCCTGATGGAACGTTATATCTACATTCTCAAAGGTTTTTTATTTTATTTTATCTCTTGCTGATCAATGCATTGAAAGTGCTTTTATGCCAATCTTTTTTGTTTTTGTGGGCTCTTTTTACAGATCTATCAAGAAAGATAATGCGAGGAATTGCTTTAGCATTAGGTGGCCCTCCAGATGCATTTGAAGGAGAAATTGCAGGAGACCCCTTTTGGGTAACACGTATAATTGGTTACCCTGGTTTATCTGAAAGTAAAAATAAAGAAAAAATGTGCAACGATGTTGGATGGTAATCATTCTTCTCACAATATCATTGCTTCAGTTATCATTAATTTATAACCAAATTAGTATCTTACTTGGAATTCTTTTTGTCATATGTGTTTATGCTTCTCTGACCAAGTTCAGTGGTGCTCACACAGATTATGGTATGTTTTCTGAAATACATAGGAAGCTTATAATGATTAATGTTATTTGTACTTAATTTTACCTTTATGATGTTATAAATACAGGTTTGTTGACATTGGTTAATCAAGATGACAATATTCATGCTTTACAGGTTTCTCTTTTCTTACAAACTGAAAGTTTCCCCCCTCCCTTTTCTGCGAACCCAACTTTGTTTAAACATAAATAAAGTTTATATTATTATTATTTATTTATTTCAAAAAAAAGGAATATACTTTTCACATAAAGGTCCATACTGCTGCTATTTGAATATTGTAGCATGCTTTTAGTCTTTAGATGCTCTAACTGAAGCATAAAAAAGTTTCCCTAGCAGTTTATGAATCCTTCAGTTATAGTGGTTTGCTAGCACTCATAGTATCCTTTTTTTTCCTCTTCTAATTTTTATGTGTTGATTTGTTAACCCACTTTATTTACCAAAATTAGGCTGAGTAGGTGCTGACCCTGCCCGTTTCTCTGTAAATAAAAATAGCGTGATTTCATTTAAAAGGTGCAATGCAGGTGAAGAATCAATCAGGTGACTGGATATTTGCAGTGCCAATACCTGGAACCTTTGTTTGTAACATCGGTGACATGCTCAAGGTTATATTCATTTCCATATTTTTCATTATGATATGTTAATATATATACATACATAGCATTCATTTGACTCTTATTACAAGTTTTAGATATTGTCTAATGGAATATACGATCCGACGTTGCATAGAGTCATCAATAACTCCCCAAAATATCGTGTTTCTGTTGCTTTCTTTTACGAGGTATGGATTCATTATTTGTATATACGTTCTTTGTAACTTTTATAATTCTTTTTCCTAACTACACTTGTTAAATATGTCCAGACAAATTTCAATACACATGTAAAACCGTTGGATTTTTGCATAGAGAAGACAGGAGGAGTTGCGAAATTTGAAGGAGCTGTTTATGGCGAGCATTTAGTCAGTAAGGTGACAACCAACTTTGTTATGTAGTTATTTGAGGATTAGTAAAATAAAAATCTAAAGATAATAAAGGAAGTTTCATTTGTTATGTATAAAGTATTTTTGTGTTTGATATCTAACTTTGATGTTGCTTTTTGTATGAAAAGATTATACATCCTACGCCCTGTTTCTAATGATATAAGAAACAGATCAACAATGTATGATTTAAATGGAAATCTTCTTAACACCACTGGAGCTATTCAGATGCTAACCGACCACGCTCTCAGTTCCTACGGCATTATTCCTCTGTAGAGTTTCCAATTAGCGCCAAGTGAGCTGTAAGTATGTTTTGATACCTCATCTTACAATACAAGAGAGAGACAAATCTTTAGTAAATATCAGCAGTCACACGACTGTAAGTATGTTCAGATACAACTTGTACGTCAGTAATATGAGCGTGAATGGTGGGAGTTTTTGTAAATCACATTCATCTGTATCTCACACATACTAGATTATGTGAATAAAACTACCAACTCCTGTTCCAAGTGTTTTCTTGCACAAAGTTCCAGATAGAAGTTTTCCTTTTTCTATTCTAACGACAGTATCGCCAGGAGTAATATATCCTATTTCTGTGTCCACATGCCAACCTGAATTTTTTATAAGGTTTATCTGCATTGGGATAATAAGGTTGAAGACTTGCTTCCCAGTCCAGAGGGGTTTAGGCTTCAAAATGGCTGGAGTAGGTACTTGACCATCAAAGTCTTCCCACCACATCAAGATATTCATTAACACATCCTGCCACAAATGAAATATGATTGCGAACATTTCTTACCAATTACAGTACATGATATTCAAATGTCTCTCCACCTGTCAACCAAAAGTATTCAGCATAATTTGTATAAACTTAATAAGTTGAAATGATGAAATCGTAAAGAATGTGTATATGCTGGAACAACCTAGGTGCTAGATTGATGTAATATTGCATGTAGGTTTTTGAGAAATAATTTTTCTAAAACCTATCAGCAGTGTAATTATTTTAGTTATGATGAAACCTTGGAGTCCTATGTACAGATAGAGTTGTACACATGTGTAAATTGTATGTGTTCTCATCAAAGTAGGAGCTGTTTTGAATTAACAGTGCAAATAGGCTTTTGGAAGAAAAGAACATTAGGTTAACAAAAAATGTGAGTGTTAAAGGGTGGTCATAATAGTTGTGCTTTTCCCCAGATTTCTATTCAGCCTGCTGTATGCTAACAGCTGCTACCAGTACACAATCATGTTAAAGGGTGATTATATGATATGTTATTAATAAAAATAATTAAGCTTAATGAAATCTTATTGATTGAATAATCATGACTGGAAAATAAAATCAACAAGTTATATAGTTATGATCAAGTTTATAATGGAAGAAAGAGCATGAAATTCATGCTCTAAGGTGCTGTCAAATTAAAAAATTTACAGTCTCTATTCACTTCCTTAAATATGTGAACACAATTTAAGGTGTTTCCATTAACATGTAATTATTCACTTTATTTGATCCGGTTTTTGTAGCGTATTTATGGGACCATGTATTTGTTTTCATGCCAGTTCGTCATATTTATGAGGCCTCCATAATTTTAGGCTTTAAACACTTGCAATTAATGGTATACCCACTTATCTTTCTTGATTCATACTCTCAATTTTCAAACATTGATAAGGAATGACATAATTTGGATTTTTTTTTTAAATTTGTGGCTTAGTTGTTAATTTCACGCGGCTAGCTTAAATTTAGCAAGAGTAAAATTTATTTTTTAAATTTCAATATTAGTCTTATATTTCACAATAAATTATAATCCCATGTAGAGCGATCCATGTTTGTTTTGTCATGTACAATTTTCACTTGTTTGACGCAACTTGCATTGAGGTGTAAAATGTATTGATAGCATATAAAGCAGATTCACTTCCTTCCTGCGGTTTAAAAGAGAACATTTTACATTAATTTCATTTCTTTATAGGCTAATTGACTGTTACAGTCAATTTCTATTAGGCATTTGCTAATTGATACATGCAACCGTAGTTCAAATACTCTTTTAAACTGCAAAAGAGAACATCTTGCATCAAATTTCTAATTGATTGTTACTGTCAATTTCTTATTCTTTGGTAATAGTCTTATTACCTAATAATTTTTACTTGAACTTGAGGTGTCTGTATGCATTAGAGCCATCACCTGTTTACACCTTACATACTTTTTAAGGTTTGCTTATAGCATGTGCTTAATCATGGTACACTGGTAAGCATTGCCTTAGTGATGTGATTTATTTGGTGACTTGAAAGTTATTCAGGAATCAGGAGCAGTTTGAATAATTCTGTATGCTGTAACAGGTCATTGGCATCGATCTTCTTTCTCAATCGTTATTACCTGCCATTGTTGAGCTGGCAGAAGATAAACATTGGCGAGTCCGGTTGGCTATCATTGAGTATATTCCATTACTTGCAAGTCAGCTTGGTGTCGATTTCTTTGATGATAAACTTGGTGCTCTTTGCATGCAGTGGCTTGAGGATAAGGTGATTTATACAGTTTTGAAAAATTGTTCTTAGCTCTGTGAATTTCTCAGCTGCATTGTTATTTATCATATCATCAGCTTATTTACTTGTCACCTTATACCATTCTTGGTTTTAAAAAATCGTATTCATGCAAAAATAATGGATTTTGATTATTTTGCATGAAGTCGGATCTGTTTTTTCTTTATGAATTATTAGTTTTTGTAACATTGTAGCTATGATTTTTTAGTTGGCAATCCATGATTCCTATGTTTGTAAATATTTTTAGGTTTTTGCAATTCGAGAGTCGGCTGCTAATAATCTGAAGAGGCTTGCAGAGGAATTTGGCCCTGACTGGGCTATGCAGCATATTGTTCCACAGGTTTACAGCTTAAATACTGATATTTGCTAAATTGCCGGAACCTAGCAATCTCCTACGCGAATAAAAGAAAAAAAAGAAAAAGAAATGCTAAGTGGATAATGCAATAGCTGGCATGTCTCTTAGCAAATATCTGATGAGTAAGTTGGATATATTTGTAGGTATTTGAAAAGATCAACAATCCACACTATCTATACCGAATGACAATTCTCCGTTCGATCTCTCTTCTTGCCCCTGTCATGGGTGCAAATATCACGTGCCAGAAATTATTGCCGGTGGTCATCAATTTCGCAAAAGACAGGTAATCCATTTATCATTTATTTAATATTTCAGGTCAATGCCTTATTTATTGTAATAGAGATGCAATGTGTATGTGAAGAGAAATCAAATGTACAGAGCAATGTAACAGAGATGGAATGAAAATAACAGTGTCATTGAATCTATGTGTGAATAAAAAAATTAACATAGAACTAACATAGAACTGAAAAGTAACACAAAAATTAACAAATTGTTCCGTCGTTGGAATTCTTGCTCAACCTATTCTATATCTATTAATAGTTGAAATCCATTTTGGTGTCATACTTTCTTATGTGTGAATGTCAGTATGCTTGACCTCTGGCAGGCCCATGTATCGTCCCTTGGCAGAAACCATATATTCTAGTTTCATGCATTCCTTCAGGAAAAGCTGCATCATAATTGTTTAATCCATTAAGTTGTCATGTTGGTTTTGAAATAACTAAAGGATAAAGACAATGCATCAGAATAGAAAAATAACTTATACAGGTTAGGAGACCATGGCAAAATAAATACAGTGCTAAGGATGGGTTTGGCAGATATATGACAAAATTCTACTTGACTTTTATTTTATTTGCTGCTGCAAAATATTATCCATAATTCAGTAGCAAAGCGTAGTCTGTTGTTTAGATAAAATAAGTACGTAGACGCAACTAAAAATTTTAAGTTTAGTTTGAAATGTAAGGAGTTTTGGTGGACTGGCTATTAATAGCCTTTTCAAACATGATATAACATTTGCAGTTTATAACACTCGTCTCCCTTTTTTATGTTTTTTAGACTCTTTTAATGTACTTAGATTCGTATCTGTCGATGTGGTGTGGAATATATTTTTTAATGAATTTACGTTAGGATAACATTAAAAAAATTGCACTATCACTGTTTTACTATATGGTTACCAAGGTAATGTACACAGACAGTCGATGGTGCATAGTATGAAAGCCGTGTTTTTCATCGATATAATGACTATTGCTATGTAACAACTATTGTATGTCGCAGGAGCATTTACTTTTGACTCAACTAAAGCAACATAGATTTACCTTGACATTGACTCGCCTCAAATAGATGACATTACTACCAGGTGACTTAAACATTTTCACTCTTAGTTACAAGTTTATTAACATGTTTTTTAAATGTTTTTTCTTGCAAGAATTACCTATTAACATGTTTTTTCTTACATCTTCGCAGTTCCAAAGTGAGCATGCTTATTTAATTTGACTGACTTAGCTAGTGGAGGTTGAATTGTTGAAGAGGATTAGCTTGGACTCTCACAACTCATATTTTGCTTAATTTAATATGCTATTTATGTAAAATAATGTTATTATCATATTTGCTTACAACATTATGTATGAAATATACGATTATCGTTTATTTTGAGTATGGAGTTAGTGCAACTTTATTATGTTTAATATAACATGCGAAGATTATATTTATTTATTGTGTTTCTAATTAACTGATATTATCAGATATAAAATTTTATAGCTGGTGGGATGATTGTAAATATAAACTTTTGTGCATGGTATTTTTCATATTTAACAGCGTTTTAAAAACGCTGTAAAAAAGGAAAAACGCTGCAGATGTCAGGCAAAGGGAAAACGCTGTGAAACATCCACTCATATGCAGCGTTTGCTTTATGGTGCTAAATGCTCATTTACAAGCTGTTCAAAACGCTGTAAAAAAGTATTGCAGCGTTTTTAAAATGTTGTCTAAAGGAAGAAGAAACAATGGGTAAGGACATATTACAGCCATCATTAAAACGCTGTAATAAGAAAACGCTGTAATATGTTGCTAATTTTGCAGCGTTTTAGAAACGCTGTGATATGTCTTGACTCTATTACAGCTTGTCGTTAGTGAGCGTTCTTCATAACGCTGTGAAAGGATTTGACAGCGTTTTTAAAACGCTACGAAAGACCATTTTTCTTGTAGTGCTCTTAAACCTCAAAATACTCAAAAATCAATTGAGTACCCGAGAGTTTAAGGGGAAAACAAAAACTTCGAGTCGGACATAAAGCCTGGTATGAATAATAATCTAACATCTCAATCCTTTTAGATATCTAGTGAGACCACTCAACTTAGCGGAATGTGTTTTCGCCTCACTAGTACCCTAAAACCTTTATAAAACCATATATTATGCTCCTACATCCACAATGGTTAAAACATACATTTCAAAATATTATGATGATATGCATATATAAAAACATTTAGGATTATCCATCCCAAGTTTAAATTGACACCCTATCATACTTATAGTTTCTAGGGTCACTATTAACCTATTAGTTTTCCTAAGTTTACTAATAACCTTTTTCATTACACACGGACACCCTATCCTATTTCATAGTTTTCATGGAATCACTAAGAACATATAGGCTCCTGCCAATTAACTTAATTAATTCATGGGATCCCCCAAACCTATTGGTCATTTCAATAACTCATCTTATATCCGAGTTTTCATGGGTTGACTAGGAACCTATGGATTTATCCATTAACTCACTTCTCATCATAGTTTTCATGGGTTGACTAGGAACCTACTGAGGCCTCCGTTAACTTCTTTCTTATCCTAGTTTTCATGGGTTGACTAGGAACCTATTAACTGATGTCAATTCTTAATCCGAATATAGTTTTCAAAGGTTCACTACAAACCAATTAGCCCCTGCTAACCTACCTTAATTCATAGTTTTCGTGGGTTTACTATGAACCTGTTGGTTACCTCCAATAACTAAATAATCATATTTTCATGGATTTACTATGAACATATCTCCAAGACAACTTTAAAGTTTAGGCATCCTATGTTGCGGTCTCCTTGACTCCTTGGATGCTATTCTACCCATTCAGAAGTTTAATCCATTTATATTCACTACTGGGTTAACCTAGCAGGTTCTTCTACCCCTTTATCCTCAAAATACATTTATGGGTTCTTTATCATGTGAATATATTCATATTTGAAGAAGCAAACATAACAATTTAACAATACCACTCCTATGGGTGGAAGGTCCTTGAAATACATTTCATATAAAACATAGTTAATCCCTTTAACTTATATTTTTATCAAGGCTATACTTCTTCAAATTCACATACTTAAAGTCATTTCAAAACTCTTTTGTTTAAGCCATATGTTTCTCCTTTAAAAATTTGAGTTTGGGTCTTAAAACCTTTCGACTCCTTCGAAATCTTGCTTTCGACTTCATATTATGATCTCCTTCGAAAGCATTAAAATCTAACTCTAAAACATCAGGCTCATGCCTTTCGAATACTTTAAAATAACCTTTTCAAAACCTTTCGACAAGGTTAAATTATTCTCATAAGTATAAAAGTATAGCTTTGAACCCATTTAAAAATACCCTCTTGAAACAAATGAAGGTTACCGTTCGAAACCATTGAAAACCCCTCTTTCGAAAGCATTGGGTTTATTTTTAAACATTATTTTTACGTCAAAGTGATCATAGGTGAAAGCACCTCTTTTGAAACCATTCTTTATTTCAAAAGTATCATGGAAGCTTGATGATGTCGAAACCATCCTTTCGAAAGCATTAAAACATCTAGGTAAAATAATTAAAGGATGGCTTCGAAACCCCTTTCGAAACAATTGCCTTCAAAACCTCTAACCCCTTTCGAAAGCATTAGGAAATGGCTTGTATTTATAAAAACAACCGAACCTTTCAACAACATTGATGTCTTCAATTCCATCGAAAGGTCAACAATTCACAAAAGGTTTTTGACTTGGTCGAAACTACCCCTTCCAAAAGCTTTAAACAAAATCTAAGTAACTCCTTCGGAAGCTACTTCTTTAAACATAGGCAGCGGCTCCCTTTCAAAAGCCTCTTTGAAATACTCTTTCAAAACCATTGGTTTCGACTACTTTAAAACCCATTTATAAACAAGCAAGGGCTTTTCTTTTAAAACCAAATAAAACAAAGGAACCAACCCCTTCGAGAGCTACCTTTCGACACCCTACCTTTCACCTTCCTCCAATCCACTACGTGCCATTTAAATGATACCATGTATATTGGTTTACTGGTTTCGACCTAGAAGGTTTCGATTAGGTTGGAGGCGGAAGGTCTGAGTCGAAGGGTCTTTCTAAAGAAGGCGGAACCCCTTTTTCTGAGCAGAAAGGCTGTTTTTACCAAATAAAGTAAACTTTTTGTAACTAACTTGCCCACTTGTAAAGACATGATTGGTTATATTAAACTTTCAAATTATTTTACTAAAATTTGCCGCATTTTCTCAGATCTAAAACTAAATAGCATTTAACACAAAAGCCCTTCCTATTAACAAAATAATTAAATCATTGAGGTCCTCCTCTTAATATAATTTAATTTCCATACTAAATCACTTAGTAAAAATACCCAAAAAATTCTAGAAATTCACTTTAATTATGTTATCTAACATATCAAAATTTCAGACCCAAATTCTCAATATATTTTCCAAAATAAATTTAGAAACCCAAATAACCATATTTTTCTTTGAAAATTCATAATTAATTCTCCATGGCTTGGAAAATTATAAAAAATGAAACCCAACTCCAAATTCATGTTTTCCATAACGTATAATTTTTCCATGGCATTTAAAAATCATTTAACTTCAGTTTTACCCTAATACCATGAATATCTCCATTTAAACCATCTTGGTTAGACCACATAAATCATAAACCAAGCATATCATCATTCAATAAATCATAAAAATGAATTTACCCTTAAATCCGAAGCATATGATTTTAAAACTAAAATACAGATGTAGTGATTATTATTCACCTTCGATTGGATAAGGAAATTGAAGATTGATTGAGATTGATTTCTTCTAGCTTGAACCTAAGCTTTAGATTTGAATTCCTCCTCTCTTATTCTTCCTCCTAATGGTCGGCCTTGCTCTTTCTTACGGTTATAATTTTGCTTGTGATAAAAATGAACGTGTATGGCTAAAAGGAATAGTATAAGGGGAAATATGGACGGCTATTTACCCTAATGCCCTTATGTTTAATTAGCTAACACTTAACCATTTATAAGTTCATTCAATTTAAATAAGCACAGCCACTACATGTTTATTAATCAACCTCAATCTCTTTGTCTACATTATTCTATTTAATTTATTATAATTAAATCTTTTGAATAATGTCAATAAAAATTAGAGGTGTTATGGGTTCCCTGCCTTAAAGAATTTCGTCCTCGAAGTTTAGTAAGGACTAACTAGCAAACATTTCAATCATCTGTAACATCTCCTAACATCCATACTAGCCTACCCAACTAGCTATTAATCTATATAAATCTAATATAGACATACCATCAAAGCAGATCAGGATAAGCCTCTCGAATCCTGTCCTTTGTCTCCTAAGTATGGTCCTTCTCGTTGTCGCTCCACTGAACTTTCACCAACTTGACTGTCTTGGTCCTCAATCTCTTCTCATCTCTCGCTAAAACCTGAACTGGTTGTCTAACAAAAGTCAAATCAGGCTCTACTACCAAGTCCTCCAATTCTATCGGAGGAATAGTAGCCTCTGGATCATGCACATACTTGCGAAGATGTGACACATGGAATACATTATGGACACCTGCCAAACTGCTCGGCAACTCTATTCTATATGCGAGCTTTCCGATCCTTTCTATAATCTGGAATGGACTAACATACCTCGAGGCCAACTTTCCCGACTTTTCAAATCGTACCACACCCTTCATCGGTGATACTTTAATGAAAACCCTGTCTCCCACTGAGAACTCTAGGTCTTTACGCCTCTTATCTGCGTAACTCTTCTGGGATAGAGTTTCCTTCATCCATTCTCGGATTAACTCAATCTTCTCCAACGCCTCCATTACCAAATCTGGACCTACAACCAACCGTCTTCAGTCTCCAACCAACATGCAGGGGATTTGCATGGCCTTCCATACAAAGCTTCAAAAGGCGTCATTCCTATACTAGTCTGATCACTATTATTATAGGAAAACTCAATCAAATGTAGGTGATCTTCCTATGATCCACCTAATTCCAATACATAAGCCCTCAATAAATCTTCGAGTACCTTATTGACCCTCTCTGTCCGCCCATCCGTCTATAGGTGATATGTTGTACTCATCTTGAGCTTGGTACCCAATACCTCTTGTAGACTCCTCTTAAATTCGCTAATTAATAAAGCATCTCTGTCACTGACTATGCTACTAGGAACTCCATGAAGTCTAACTTGTTCTTCATGAACAACTTCGCCAAAACTGGTGCCGTCCTGGTCGACTTTAATGGAATGAAATGGGCACTCTTGGTCAACCTATCCACGATAACCCATATACTCTCATTTCCCCGGTTTGACCTTGGCAACCCATCTATAAAGTCTATTAATATCGAATCCCATTTCCAGACTGGAACATCTAAAGGCTGAAGTAATCCACTTGGCTTCTGATGTTCGACTTTCACTTGTTGACAGCTTACACACTGCCTAACCCACAAGCCAACATCCCTCTTTATGCCTTCCCAATAGAAACTTCTCTTTATAACTCGATACATCTGGGTCCCTCCAGGATGAATCATAAACTTCGATCGATGATATTCCTCTAGAACTTCCCTCCTTAAGTTCTCACATCTGGAACACATAATCGTCGCTTCTTTCTCAACCATCCTCTTTGGTCAAGACTAAGTCCTTTAGATCATCGATCTCTGATCCTACCTCAATCCTTCTAATCCTCTCGGCTAAAACTAGATCCTCGCTGCTTAGAGGTTATCCTCTCGATCAACACTAGTCGAACTTCTAGACAAGATAACATGGCAGTACCCTGACTAGAACTAGCAGTAGATCTCAAATACATACGACAACTGGCCAAGGCTTCTAGATCCTTCCATCCTACCACCATCTCTAACACCACATTATGATGTTTTCTACTGAGAGCATCTGCTACCTTGTTTCCTTTCCCATGAGTATACTCGATATCGAAATCATAAGCTGCCAAAAATTCCAGCCACCTTTGCTGCCTCATATTCAACTCCTTCTGAGAGAATAAATACTTTAATGACTTATGATCGATATATAACTCAAATCTCTCCCTCAAGAGATAATGCCTTCAAATATTCAAGGCAAAAATCACCGCTGCCAATTCCAAATCATGAGTAGGATATCTTACTTCGTGCGGTCTAAGCTGCCTAGATGCGTAAGCAATGACTTTGCCCTTCTGCATCAACACTGCTCCCAATCTAGTCCTACACGCATCTGTGTAAACTACCAACCCTTGGTTACCATCTGGAACTACTAACACTGGAGCATTGTTCAACAAATGTTTTAACTTAAGGATTGATTCCTCACATATGTCGGACCAAATAAACTTCACATCCTTCCTGGTCAACTTAGTCAAAGGTGTTGCTATCCACGAGAAATCCTTAATGAACCTCCGGTAATAGCCAACAAGTCCAAGAAAACTCCTGATCTCGGTTACCATCTCTGGTCTCTTCCAATTATTGACAGTTCCGATCTTAACTGGATCAACTGACAAACCCTCCTATGAAACCACATGACCAAGAAACTTAACCTCTTTCTTCCAAAAATGACACTTGGAAAACTTCGCCTTCAGCTGATTCTACCTCAACGTCTCCAACACCACTCTAAGATGAATCTCATGCTCTCTCTCATCTTTCGAGTACACTAAGATGTCATCTATGAATACCAACACGAACCTATCTAAGTGTTCTCATAAAACCCAGTTCATCAAGTCTACGAAGAAAGCAGGTGCATTTGTCAATCCAAATGGCATCCATATCTAGTCTGAATTGTTGTCAAAGGAATGCTATCCTCCGCCACTCTCAATTGATGGAACCTGGTCGCAAATCCAATTAGGAGAACACTCTAATTCCACTCAACTAATCAAACAAATCATATATCCTCGGCGGAGGGTATCTATTCTTGATCGTCCTTTCCTTTAACTTACGATAGTCGATGCACATCCTTAACGACCCATCTGGCTTCTTCAAGAAAACCGTCGCCGCTCCCTAAGGCAAACTGCTTGGTCTGATAAAATTCCTTCCTTCAAGATCCATCAGCTGCACCTTCGATTCCTTCATCTTTGTCGGTGTCATCCTACTAGGTGGTCTACTGATAGGTTCAGCTCTCGATACAAGATCTACCCGAAACTCAATAGCTTATTTCGTTGGTAACCCCATAACCGACTCAAAGACATCTACAAATTCTCTTGCTACCTGAACCTGACTAAGCTCATCCCCAACCTCCATGGCACTCAACAAAGCACAAACACTCTTAGAGGAATTCTCCACTAAGAAGATGATTCGGTTATAACTATCTTAGTGTCTCAAAGATATTTCCCCATCCTGGCAAAATATCCTAGCCTCATACATACCTAACCAATCCATACCCAAAAAGATCCCGAAAACTACGAAATCAAAAACATACAAACTGCATGGAAACTTATAACCTAACAAATCAAGTTCTAACTAGTCACATCTCATCCCTAGAGTTGCATACCCCCCTATTGGATTCGCAATCCTTAAGGAAGTAACAAGGTATGTGGGTTCTATGCATAACCTATCATCCAAATACTGTGATATAAATGAATGTGATGCACTAGTATCAAAAAGTACCCTAACTGGTATACTCTGAATCAAAAGCGTACCTTCCATCATAGTTTTTCCTTTCTCTGCTGCAGTAGGTCTAGAAGAAGATGGTGGTCCAATAGCAAACACCTTCCCTTTGTCCACCCTGACTGGCTTGGACACTGGTTCTTATAATGCCCAACTTGGTCGTAGTTGAAGCATTTCACATTCTTCTTCTCTACAGGCTTCTTTCTCTTTCCCGTTCGGCACTCATGAGCATAATGGCCCTTCTTATCACACTTATAGCACACTAAATTAGCCTTCGCTTTCTTGGCAGCCTCCCTTTTCTAGGCTCCCTTCTTCTTAAAGAATTTCCTTTTCTTTCCATGAGTACCCGAGGATTCAACTAGCTTCTCTCTAGCTGACGCAGCAAGCATCTCTTCATGGCGGATGACCATCTCCACCACCACATTACAAGGCTCTCTGACATGAGTCATAGTCATTCTACCTAGCTCTGGCCTTAGTCCACGAATAAATCTCTCATTCCTCCTGATACCAGTGTCTACCAAAGCATATCCATATCGAGACAGCTCATCAAACTTAGCAGCATACTCGATCATTGACATCTCTCCCTGAACAAGATCCATAAACTTTCTCATCAATGTAGACTTGGCAACTTCAAACAGAAACCTCTCCTCAAACCTTCTCTTGAAATTAGCCCATGTTAGCTCTTCCTCCAAACTCTGGCTGTCACACTATTCCACCAGTGAAGTGCTAACCCTTGCAATTGTCTAGAGGCTAGCCTTCTCTTTTGTCCATCTTCCAGGCCTAAATCAATCAAAATCCTCTCACGGTTCAAAAGCCAATTCTCAACCTCAACAACATCCTCCATTCCCATAAACAGCTTTCCACCCAGACTGGTGTAATCCTTACTCAGCCTAGCATAATTATATCCAGTTGGAGCCATGTGATTAGCTCCTCCAACATTACCAACAGATCATGCTTGCAAACAATTGGCCAACAACTGATACTCCATCCCCGCATCTACTGGCGGATTTCTAGCACCTACATTGGCTTCAGCATTTGGATTCGCATTAGCCTGTCGACCCAGATTCCTCATGGTATTAAGTCGAGCATTCCCGTTGGTTGTGGTGCTTCCTCTACCTAGATTTCCTCTTCCATTTCCTGCTTCCATATCCACTTTCTTGTAAATCTGCATACGAGCCTTAGTAAGATATAGAAGAATGGTCTAAGAGAGAGGAGAATATGTACTTAAATATATATCATATTTCATATACAAGTACGTTACTATAGCGTTAACCCAAAACCCGATCCTATTTTCAAATTCTTTGGGTTATGTTTCAAAAATCTTTTAGGTTTTACTTTTCGTTTAAAGTTTCATAAACCTATGCTCTGATACCAACTTGTAACATCCCCCTACTTGGAGGCCCAAAACTAATGGCTACGGATGCTACAGTCGTCCATAGTTATTAATCTTCAGCGACCAAATACAGCGGTGCTAGATTCATTAATACATAGATCATAAGAATATGGAAAAAAATTAACAATTTTAAAAAAACATTTCCACATTCTATTCAAAACATTTGATGTTCATTACATAATCCCAAAAACGTTAACCACGTTCAGCAAAATATAATTATTACACATACGCCAAGAGCGACATATGTAGATGTCCCCCTTGGTTGATCAGAGTATATAGTAAGGCTAATAAATCTTCCTTTAGAAAAAAATACCCAGCGGAAAAAGATAACTCAAAATAACTAACTGCCTCCTGCATGCCTCCGAAAGCTTTATTCGTCTAAGAAGAGAACCTGAAAATTTTAAACCTCAAACTACTCAAAATCAATTGAGTACCCGAGAGTTTAAGGGGAAAACAAAAACTTTGAGTCAGACATAAAGCTTGGTATGAATAATAATCTAACATCTCAATCCTTTTAGATATCTAGTGAGACCACGCTGCTTAGCGGAATGGGTTTTCCCCTCACTAGTACTCTAAAACCTTTATAAAACCATATATTGCGCTCCTGCATCCACACTGGTTAAAAACATACATTTCAGAATATTATGATGATATGCATATATAAAAAACATTTAGGATTTCCTATCCCCGGTTTAAATTGACACCCTGTCATACTTAAAGTTTCTAGGGTCACTATTAACCTATTAGTTTTCCTGAGTTTACTAATAACCTTTTTCATTACACACAGACACCCTGTCCTATTTCATAGTTTTCATTGGATCACTAAGAACCTATAGGCTCATGTCGATTAACTTAATTGATTCATGGGATCCCCTGAACCTATTGGTCATTTCAATAACTCATCTTATATCCTAGTTTTCATGGGTGGACTGGAAACCTATGGATTTATCCAGTAACTCACTTCTCATCCTAGTTTTCAAGGGTTGACTAGGAACCTACAGATTCCTCCATTAACTTCTTTCTTATCTTAGTTTTCATGGGTTGACTAGAAACCTATTGACTGATGTCAATTCTAAATCCAGATATAGTTTTCATGGGTTCACTACAAACCAATTAGCCCCTGCTAACCTACCTAAATTCATAGTTTAAATGGGTTTATTGTGAACCTGTTGTTTACCTCCAATAACTACATAACCATAATTTTCATGGGTTCACAATGAACCTATCTCCCGGACAACTTCAAAGTTTAGGCATCCTATGTTGTGGTCTCCCTGACTCCTTGGATGCAATTCTACTCATTCAAGAGTTTAATCCATTTATATTCACTACTGGGTTAACCTAGCTGGTTCTTCTACCCATTTATCCCTAAAATACAGTGTTTTGTTCTTTATCATGTGAATATATTCATATTTGAAGAAGCAAACATAACAATTCAACAATACCACTCCTATGGATGGAAGGTCCTTGAAATAAATTTCATATAAAACATAGTTAATTCCTTTAACTTATATTTTTATCAAGGCTACACTTCATCAAATTCACATACTTAAAGTCATTACAAAACTCCTTTATTTAAGCCATGGGTTTCCCTTTTAAAAATTTGAGTTTGGGTTTTAAAACCTTTCGACTCCTTCAAAATCTTGCTTTCGACCTCATATTATGATCTCCTTCGAAAGCATTAAAAGCTAACTTTAAAACATCAGGCTCCTGCCTTTCGAATACTTTAAAACAACCTTTTCGAAACCTTTCGACTATGTTAAAGTATTATCTTATAAGTATAAAAGTATAGCTTTGAACCCATTTGAAAATACCCTTTCGAAACCAATGAAGGTAACCCTTCAAAACCATTGAAAAACCCTCTTTCAAAAGCATTGGTTTATACTTAAATGTTATTTTTGGGTCAAAGTGATCATAGGCGAAAGCGCCTCTTTCGAAACCATTCTTTATTTCAAAAGTATTGGGGAAGCTTGATGGTTTCGAAACCATCCTTTCGAAAGCATTGAAACATCTAGGCAAAATAATTGAAGGATGGCTTCGAAAACCGTAACCCCTTTCGAAAGCATTAGGAAGTGGCTTGTATTTATAAAAACAACTGAACCTTTCGACAACATTGATGTCTTCAATGCCATTGGAAGGTCATCAATTCACAGAAGGGTTTCAACTTGGTCGAAACTATCCCTTCCAAAAGCTTTAAACAAAATCTAAGTAACTCCTTCGGAAGCTACTTCTTTAAACATAGGCGGCGGCTCTCTTTCAAAAGCCTCTTTGAAATACTCTTTCGAAACCATTAGTTTCGACTACTTCAAAACCCATTTATAAACAGGCAAGCACTTATCTTTTAAAACCAAATAAAACAAAGGAACCAACCCCTTCGAGAGCTACCTTTCGACTTTCTCCAATCCACTATGTGCCATTTAAATGATACCATGTGTATTGGTTTACTGGTTTTGACCTAGAAGGTTTCGATTAGGTTGGAGGCGGAAGGTCTGAGTCGAAGGGTCCTTCTAAAGAAGGCGGAACCCCTTTTTTAGAGTAGAAAGGCTGTTTTTACCAAATAAAGTAAACTTTTTGTGACTAACTTGCCCACTAGTAAACATATGATTGGTTATATTAAACTTTGAAATTATTTTACTAAAGTTCACCACATTTTCTTAGATCTAAAACTAAACAACATTTAACACAAAAGCCCTTCCTATTAACAAAACAATAAAATCATTTAGGTCCTCCTCTTAAAATAATTTACTTTCCATACTAAATCACTTAGTAAAATTCCCCAAAAATTCTAGAAATTCACTTTAATTATGTTATCTAACATAGCAAAATTTCAGACCCAAATTCTTAGAATATTTTCCAAATAAATTTATAAACTCAAATAACCATATTTTTCTTTGAAAATTCATAATTAATTCTCCATGGCTTGGAAAATTATAAAAATTGAAACCCAAATCGAAAATCATGTTTTCCATAACATATAATTTTTCCATGGCATTTAAAAATCATTTAACTTCGGTTTTACCCTAAAACCGTGCATATCTCCATTTAAACCATCTTGGTTAGACCACATAAATCATAAACCAAGCATATCATCATTCAATAAATCATAAAAACAAATTTACCCTTAAATCCGAAACATATGATTTTAGAACTAAAATAGAGATGTAGTGATTATTATTCACCTTAGATTGGACAAAGAAATTGAAGATTGATTGAGATTGATTTCTTCTAGCTTAAACCTAAGCTTTAGATTTGAATTCCTCTTCTCTTCTTTTTCCTGATGGTCGACCTTGATCTTTCTTACGGTTATAATTTTGCTTGTGATAAAAATAAACGTGTATGGCTAAAAGGAACAGTATAAGGGGAAATATGGGCGGCTGTTTACCCTAATGCCATAATGTTTAATTAGCTATCACTTAACCATTTATAAGTTCATTCAATTTAAACAAGCACAGCCACTATGTGTTTATTAATCAACCTCAATTTTCTTATCCACATTATTCTATTTAATTTATTCTAATTAAATCTCTTGAATAATGTCAATAAAAATTAGGGGTGTTATAGTCATTGTAGAATATGGCCTACTTGGCAGTGGGTGAAATAGGTAAAAAAAAAAATTCCATATTTGGATTTTAATAGGCATATTTAAATTATTAGTTGGCATTAGATCTAATTTACATTTTAAAAGAATATCTTACTTTATTTTAAGATATTTATATGTATCTGGATTATATATACATATATGTATGTATGTATGTATATGTATATGTCCGTGCAGTTAAAGCGCCCTGCCGCTTCCTAGCGTTTGAGGTGCGAAAAGTTGTAGCGGAGATATATCGGGGATATAGCAGGATATAGCGGACGACTTTAAAAAGAGGAATGATGAACATTCTACATTAAAAAGTGGAACAAGTATTACTTATTATTTCCCACCAAGCAATTAATAAAGTAAAGATAAATAAATTTGACACTTAAAAAGTTAGAACTAGTTATAATAACCAACAGCGTATATCATTGTTGCATCAACTTTGAAGTTACCATAAAAATTAAAAGCAAGACATCAAGCAAATTGTTTATTTATAGGAAAGGGGGATATAGCGGGGCAACAAAATCGGGGATATAGCGGATTATTGTCGCAATATCGGGGATAATAGCGGATCCGCTATATTGTGCCGCTTTATAGGAATATCGTTTCCCCAAATGTACGCTATGGGATATATCAGGGATATATCGGGGCAATATCGGGGAATTGACTGCACAGGTATATGTATATGTGTGAGTGTGTGTGTGCACGTGTATCTAAAAAATATAACAATATGATAATTATAAGCATGTGTGTGTATGTGTATAGATTTTACAATTTACATCTATTGTGTGTGTGGTTATGATAAATTCATATATTTATGAAGGGAATATATGTGCCTAAATATATACATCTGTTCAAATATACTAAGAATATGTATATGGTTTGTATACATATATCCTTAGTACCATTGTATATAGTTTATACACATACATGCATATATATATATATATATATATTTCCATATAAGTATTATATATATATATGTATGTTTGTGTTAATGTGTGTTCATGTATAAATATAATTTGAAAATTATTTATAAATATAAATTTTAAATTCGTTTAGTTGACTAAGAAAATCATTTAAAATAACCTAATTTAAATTAAATTCTATTTGGTCAAAATATCTTTTACTTAAATAGGTTGGACTGTTTCGAATATTATATACACATATACATATATATTAAAATCCTAAATATTTAATATCAAGAATAAATCAAATTACTTTTATTTTTATAAAATATTTATAATCATATTTTCGACATAAATATTTATAAACAAAATATAGATATATTTTGTTTAGTGGAAAATAGGCATAAGGACAAACTTTGAAAAAAAATTAAGCTGAAGGACAACAAGTTTCGTTTTTAGACTGAAGGACAAACTTTGAAAAAAATTAGGTTGAAAGACAATGCTAAATATAGTTAGCATTTTGTACAGTGTAAAACTGAATATAATGCTAGTTATAATAGCATTTTCTATACTGTAAAAATTGAGTATAATGCTAGTTATAACTAGCATTGTCCTTCAGACTAATTTTCTTTCAAAGGTTGTCCTTCGGACCAAAATAGAAACTTGGCATCCTTCAACCTAAATTTTTTTCAAAGTTTGTCCTTATGCCTAATTCCCTCTTTTGTTTAAGTGTGTATACATACATACATACATATTATAAAATATATTTATAACTAATTCTCGGTTGAGAATTAATAAACTAATTTTTTTTGAAATAAGGTCGAGGGCATTTTTTTAAATAAATATACACATAAAGAGGAAGGTTCGATTGTACCTCTTTTTCAGAGCATCCCTACCATATTTTGAGTAATACGATTTTAAATGCTATTAAATTTTGTTTATAAGTTCATGGTATCATACTCAACAACATCTTCATAAGATTTGAGCGTATTTAAATATATATAACATGATAAACTTGATGTTTCAAACCAATATACAAAATAAGTATTTTAATGATTAATATTGACTTATTATTTTGACGATTCTAGAAATTTCAAAAACGATCTCATATTTTGTAGCGATGATATACATAATGTGGATTAAATATCTATAAAGTTTCGTAGTATTTAAAATCGTGTAACCCAAAATATGATCGAGGTGCTCTAAAAGAGGGGTGTCATTTATTTTTCCTCATACATAAATTATATACAATGATTTATTAAATACGTATATACAAAAATATTAAAGGCAAAATAATATATATAATAACACATATATACATAATTATAAATTTGTAAATTAATTTAGTATCTTATTAAAATAATTTACACAAAATTAATTTGTTAAAGGTTGAGATATATATGATGTTATATACTGATTTAGAATAATAATTTTAATTTTTACAATACAAAATCATATAAGCAATTTTCTAAATTATAGAACAATATATAAATGATTATATGGAAAAGATATGTATAAATATACATAGATGTGAATGGGTAAACTTGTATATGAATATATATTAAATAGATTTATACTTTAGTAGATCCCACCATTTGTAACACGTTGATCAACGAATTAGCTTCTAGAATTTTCAATTCACCACTCGAATAAGTAACTGGACTAATGCTACTATGTTGGATATTTGTATTTGGAGTATGGGAGCATCAAGTAGAAAGAGGGTTAGTATGCATTGGTATTTATAGAGGAAGCAAATGGAGAAATATCTTCCTCCTTTTACTCGGCCTTCAATACCAATTCAAAACTAGAACTAGCCAATATTCCTCCCCCTATGGTTGGTCATACTCATGAAAATTCATGGGATAAAATATCTTTGGCTTATTTAGCAATTGTTTATATTTAAAGCCTGCTTAAATATATATTGATATTGTATATCAATACCTGCATATATAACGTTTATATATACATCCAAACAGATACTAATGATACCCAGAAAATTTCTAAGAGACACCCCATTTACTAAAAACGCACCCAAACTTCAAATATACTAATAATTAATATTTCTTAAAAATCAGTTAATTTAATTAATTTATAACACTTTATAAACTAACTAAATCGTGTAGTATTTTGGAGAATTCATAGATGGGTTGTGTGACTCATATGTATGAATTCAATCGGCGATTAATATTGAATGGTTTAAATATTAATGTTCACATGTCATTTCAACTAATGGCGTGACAGTTTGCTGAATTTATCGCAAATAGATCTTTTTGGTAAAATTAAATTTTAGATCACCTTAAACGGTATCATTAAGTGATGATGTAGTACACATGTGTTCTCTTTGTCAACACTATATCACTTTAAGATATGAAGTTTGGTATTGGTCAAAACTCCAATAATATCCATTTTCAAACTTTTAGTCCATTTACAAAGTCCATGGTTCAATACTAATATTTATTATTAATCATTCCAGTTTTCCAAGAGATTTTGATATTGAGTTGACTACAGTTGACCTTGATACTGACCTCATATAACCAAGGAAATGAATTCCCCAATGAGTAGTGATTCACTTCCTACACTTTAACTCAGACCCAAATATAGTCGCTTAACGATCACTAAGCCATGATTTAACTATAATCAAAGTTTATTATACATATCGAAGTTCCATAGAATTCTCAAGTCAAGTGAACTATGTAACATGATCATACTAAGATTTTTGATTTGGCCTAGTTGTTATTAACCGACATGGAACTCCAGATCAATTCATGTTATAATTTTCCAATAACTATTAGTATTTAAAACTATTTGTTTGTAATCCCTTAGTGCTTCCAGCAGCCATGAGTAATGCACTGCCCAATATTTAGAGAGCATTATGTACCATTGTCTTAATGGATGTATCGACATTATTTATTGAAACATCTTGACCAGGAATACTTAAAAAGTGTTATTTTATACTGTGATTAACTAATCATGATTATAACTACTTACAATTACAAACATTTTATTTCAGTATTTTCATATTTGTATGCTTTAAATTAATTAATTATTTATATCACAATATAAAAAAGTATATAAAAGAGATAAACCCCGCAAGTAACTTTTATTATGAACAAGATCGATTATAGAGTCAGTTATTTACGTAATTGTCCTTAGAGCATACCACTAATTCTCGTAGTATTGATTCTTTTGACAAATTGAAAAAAATCGCTTTTGAGTCAAATTCCTCCTTCGAATCTGGTTCTTTGGTCCACATATTTGGACCAATGGCATCACAAACCATTTTAGCCATTCTTCTTTCTACATCTATTTTTGTTCAATGGGCGGTTCTTCATAATCTACATTTATGGTTTCATCTTATACAACGTGATCATTTTCTCTAAGATATGTCCACTCATGATATTTGGCATAAAACTCTGTTCATGAAAATGTAACATCATAGTATAATACTCTATAATTTTCATGCAATGACATTTCGAACACGGACATCGGACTTCGTTCATATTTGTTTTACTACTAGATTCCACTTTCATTAATGCCTTCACACCATTTCTAAAGTGCAATGGTATTGTTCATCCTTTTTTACCTTTATAGTACATCAAAATTCAAACTTATAAATAATCCATCTTTTATTCTCTACATGTAAACAAAAATTATATTAGTTTTTAGACAGTAGTAGATTATTCTTTTTTACTAAAACAAAACATTATTAATAATATAGTATATTACTATCATCTGATTTTTTTTATTATTTATTAGTAAAGCAATAATACCATATATTGTTGTTGTTTTTATTATTATCAGTAAAGCAATATGTATTATTGTTTTTTATTCTTAATACCATTCATTATTAATTTTAATTAATAATACCATCCATTATTATTTTTACTATTAATATCATTTGTTGTTCAAAATAATGGAATTTACAAATTAATTCCTAGGGTTCTACATCTTTTTTAAATGGTTGGTCATCTACTTCCCATTATAAACATAATGATATTTGCATTTCATAAATCATTTCAAATCTAAATATTAGCAAAAAATTTAGCATCGCTTTTCCTTATTCTCCATACCATATGCAAAAGAGCATACACCAGGAACAAGATGGCAATCCTATTGAAATTTTTTTTACCGTTCGACTTGAAATATTGATTTATGAAACATAAATATCATTACATTTATAATATATCCAATACTGAGACAAATCCAACAAATAATGTATCAGATGAATATCAATTTCCGCTTACATTTAAAAATGAATATCTATATAACAATCACATATAGTACTTGTTAAACGGAGCCAAATTAAACATTTAAGGGGTTCATGATGCTTGGAAATCTAGAATTGTGGTAATAAGCAAGGTGAAATCAAACTGTGCGATGAAATCTAATATTATTGTAGTTAACATCAAATGTGTAGTCACTGATAGAAAAGAATTTAATTACTTATTATAATGGATTATAACAATAGAGTGTGTGTGCTAGCATGTGTTTAAGGACATAAATTTATAAAAGGTCTATATATTTATATTAAATCACATACAGGCTCGATATAAATATATGTGTGTGTGTGTATGCTAACATATGTTTAAGGACATAAATATATCAAGGTCTATATATTATATTAAATCACATACATGCCCCATATGTATGTGTGTGTGTGCGCGCGCGTGTGTGCATGCAAGCATATATCATATTTATATATTTGGCATTTATGTACTTTAATATAGTTATATATGCATATGTATATGTATTTATGCTCATATTTAAATATTAATAACACACACACATATATATATATGTATGTATGTATGTATTTATAATTTATTACTACTAATTTTTTTTTAGTTTACTTTTATATATTATCGGTTTATAATTAGGGATATTTATATTTATGTTAAAATATTAATAAAATATATAATTATATATGAATATATAATTTATTATTATATATATTTACATAACATGGTTTATAATTTTAAGGGAAAATTAGGGATACTATGAGGTATAATATTAAACCTATAATCAAATTAATTATCAAACTATAATTACCTAATTTAACCTATAACTTATAATGGAATATTTAAATCATATAAAAAATTAAGCATGATTGGGATACCTAAAGCTCGAATGGTGCAATGCTTGGACGATGCAGTGGTGCTTGGATAGTAAACAGTAGCTCACGATGCAGCAATGCTTCAAGCGACAGTGCAAGGACGACTTGCGATGTCTTTGGGTGGCTTGCCGTACTAAAGGGTAGTGGCACTAAGGGGTCAAGAGGTTATCTCTTGAGAGATAATGAAATAAAAGATGATGACAGTTTTGGGTGGGAATAATACGAAGGGGGAGGGGGAGGGGAAGGCTTACCAATGCCATACCAATGCTTAAAAATGGCATCGGTAAGAATTCGTAGGTAGTTAAAAACCTACTCTTCGTCGATGCCAGGTTGATGCCACATTATAGGCATCGGTGCGACATCGGTAATGCTAAATAGGTATTTTGCCCATTTTTTGTAGGGTTTCAAGAATTAATGAGAAGCCGTCTTGTAATTTCTCTACCTCCCTATTATTTAATAAACAACTTCTCGAGATAACTGAATTATATAATTAAAGTTTTTATTATTGTTTATGTATAAAAATTTTCTATGCAATCTATAAATTTTATACTTAAGGAAAATTTAGTTTACCTTTTTGTAACAACCCTGAAATTCGAACACTTCATCTTCGAATGTTGAAACATTTTGAAATATAACAAAGTATTATAAATATGATTTTATAACCTCGTTAAACATCATTTAGTTAACAAATACTAATGAGAAACTTTTTTTTGAAATTTATTTACAAAAATATATTCTTTGAAGAAAAATCGATAATGTGACCGAAAACCGGTTTATCGGTAAACAGCTTTTCAATCGATATAAGTTATTCGAACTCTTATGCACTTGACTAATGATCAAATAAACACATTAGCAACTAATTAAATTACACACTCTTTATAAAGATTGAAATGATCTAGAAGCTTTTATTAGGATAAGTGATGAGAGGGGTATAAGTGTAATATACATAAAGGAGAAGTGACATAAAGGGGAAGAGATGAGCGGTCAGCTTCCATGGCATGGTGGAGGGTGAGTGCAAGCTTAGGCAACACCATTCTTAGCCTATAAAAGGAAGGGCGCACTCTTAGTTAACATTTACAAAGCTTAAGAGTAAAAATCCATGTATTCTTCTTCATAATAATTTCCTAAAGCAAAATATTTGCAAATCAAATCCAAATCAATTCAAACTTGGAGTGAAGCCTTACCACCATATAACAAAACCTTCTACCTAGTTATATCTTGAAGTTTGGAAGCCAAACTCCCCCCATCTCTCAAAGCCGTAAGCAATTGTGAAAGAGGAAGGATGAAGCAAGACAAAAGCAAGAGAGGAAACGAAGGGAGGGAGGGTGCTAGCTTAGGGTTGGACTTAGGTTCTTTGATCCTAGTTTTTTGTTGGATAAAAGGTGAGCTAAATCAAAATTTGATTGGAAAATATCACATATATATGATGATGTTTGGTTGTATTAATGTTGTTGAATTAACACGGACATATGTGAAAACGTTGATTTTGATTCTTGCTTTGAAATCAAGTGGCATATGAATGGACTTGAACAAACTTGAACTGAATTGAATGGACTTTTACGACATATAGCAAGGTCATGTAACAAAGCACATAGGTTGTAGTTGAATATAGGTTTGAATATAACTCGGATTTGAAAGTGCACTTATAGCGATAGTCGTTATAGATGCAGCTGTGAATTGCCTTGTTTTTGGCGATTTCTATGGAATTTTGTAGAGAGATTCCTAGGGGTTTCTCCTCATATTTATAATGTTTTATATTTATTTTTATTGCTATTAAAAGTTTGAATAGTAAAAAGTTAGACAACATCTCGAAAATGACCAAAACTGCACTCATGCTAAATTGCCCCGTTTAGACTTTATTTTTGGACTTAAAAGGTTTGAAAATATATTTAATTTAAGTATTATGTTTTATTCATTTTACAAGTGTTTACTAACTATTATTAGAGTATTTTAAAAGTGGTTTGATGTCTTTATGAATTTTTGAGAATTAATTGTAAATTTTTAAAGAAGTTTTTATAATAAAACATGTCGTTTTCAAGTTTTAAGGAAAATTATAAAGTTGTTATTTTCAAGTAATATTTTGGTAAGTATTTTCAAGAATTTTAAAAGAATATACAAATATTTTGGAAAAGGGGTTAGAATTGCTTAGTGGCTAAATGGTTAATTATTTGATTACTTGTTTGAAAAGTAATTAACTATGCTTAACACTAAAAGTCGACGAAGTAAGGCTTATCTATTTATGAGAGTTAAGATTGATGTCGAGTAGGGATGCAGTAATAGAACTCTAACCCACTGGTTTTCCTCTTGACCGAGGGATAATAAGTCAAAAAATGTCAAAAGCGTGTTAATCGTGTTGATTTCTTATTGTTCATGGAAATCATTAATATTATACTTAACACTAAAAGTCGATGAGGTTGACTTATCTATTTGTGAGATTCAAAAATGAAGTGTCTAGGCAAGACTTAATGCAACCCATGCTCAAACTTACCTGGCTTCACTCTTGGATGAGGAATAGTTAAGTTTGAATGTCGGAAATGAGTTAAGTGTACGAATCGGGATTCGTATAAGCAATTGTTTTGACTAGATAATCGATTAGTCAACTATTGAACCACACCTAATATTAACATAAGAAGTAATCTAAAGACTTCGTGATTTCATGCTAATGAGAACCACCAAGGAGGAGTATTAGTACGAAACACCTCTAGCTTTCACTTACTTCTGATAAAACTGGATTTGAGTTAGCTTGAAATTCATCGATTGGTTTTGAAGAGTCCGAGATTAGTAAGTGTTTTACTTACTGAATACCACTTCAAAACTATTATACATATTCTATGTTTTGTAAGCAGTTAGAAAAGGGAATCTATGTGGAGATTCGAGATCTGCTTAAGATGCTCGAATCCATATAGTGATTCGTGATCTGTTCGAGATATGAATTCATTTGGTGGATTCGTGTTTTGTTTGAATAATGAAGACTTGTATGAAAGATACCAAACGTAACCTCGACATCGGAAATGAATAAAAATAGTGTAGGACCTACAATCTACGGTTAGTGACCCATGTTAGAGCATGACCAACTCCATATCTAGAGACACTTATTGATTGTTGGCGGTTGGAGTTGATGATATTTGGTTCACTTGTTCATGTTTATGTTCGGACGCTTGGCCGCTTGTATTTACCTAAATGGTATATTTTATCTAGAGATATACTACGACGCTTAGAAGAAACTTTCTGACCTTTGTGCAGGAGATTGGATTCGGCATCGACTGAAGAGATCTCCATGGAAAAATCCATTATGTGAACGTACCTTAGCGATTTTAAATGTAACCTAAATATGTTGTGGTGTGATCAATGTTAGCATCATAGCTATTTGAATGATTATATCCTACACCCTAGACATTATCTACCATATCATTGTATTAAACTTAATGAATGGTTGGTCTCTTCTGAGGGAAAACTGTTACCAAAATCCATACGGTCTCAATAGTTACTACTACATGTATTCATGTATCTTGAGTTTTTCCACACCAGACTTATGTCTGATGCTTGGATTTTTAGTTTTCCCTAAAATCCTCGTGTACTCCTTCGAGTAGGCTGAGTATGGCAGGTTTTACCATGGACACTTCAAAGTTTAGAAGACGAGTTGGAGGCTTCCATTATCTATCTATTTCTATTTTCATTGTTCCATTTTAGCTATGTATATATCAGCGTTGTGAGGAAGGTAGTTATAACTGTCTATGTTGATGATAGTACTTAGGTTCTTTAACTCTAAAATTCCTATATTCAGAGCAACCCTTTGTACTTTTCTTTTGATATTATATATTATCGTTCCGCTGTGAGATTCTGATGTTGTGTTCATCCTTTCATATTCTATTTCTCTTTCTTTTTATTTTAACCCTAACTTCCTATCTTTTTGACACTTGGGTGTTCGGCACATTAATATCGTGGATGTATTGGTGTCGACATTCGAGAATCGAAAAGTCAGGTCGTTACATTTGGTATTAGAGAAGAAGGTTGAGCAAACACCTTAGATTTGGTTGCGTACGACTCATTAGAGATAGGGTAAGAGATACCCTAGAATGAGTCGAGTGTATACGAGCGCATGTTTGTATTTTTTATAAACTTATACCCCCATTTTAAGCTTTCCGTAAGATAATCTCTTTCTTTGAAATAACTCTAGCCTTTCATATCCAAAAGAAATTATGATATGTTCAGTATGTACATTATGAGTAATAAGTTATCAATGCTCAAGGAAGTGATGTTAGAGGTGAACGGGGTAGTACCATCACAAATGGTGGAGATTGAGCACCAAGGAATGTTCCTCCAGTCAGGGAACCAAGGGTGGATATTGTAGAGGAGGTTGTGCATGTCAGACCTCAAGTGAATTTTACTTCACTCCATCGCGATTATATGAGGATAGGAGGTAAGGTTTGGTGGTATGAAGACGATCATAGAAGTCCAAACTTGGATCAAATTATTTGATCGAATATTTAAGGATATGGAGCTAAATAATGTGATGAAGCGTTGGTTGGCGTCATGGCACCTGATGGATGCAGCTAGGGATTGGTGGAGTTCTATCACTATTGATGTCCAAGAGAACGACTTCTCTTGGGCCCAATTTAAGGAGGGAATTGAGATGAAGTTTGTATGAAAGCCGGAAAGATGATGTTGTTTAGGAGTTTGCTCGACTCTAAGTAGGGGGCTATGACACTGGCGGAGTATGATAACCAATTCATTGTCTTATCTCGGTTTGGGCCTGGTTTGGTAGATATGCCATTGAAGAGGAACAAGATGTTCATCACTGGAATGTGGCTAGAATTCAAAGGTAATATGAAAAATCACATCCTGGGGTCTTACGTGAATTCGGTGAACATGTGGTTGAGGTTTGAGAGCTTAGCACCGAAACCATCTATTTCTGTGCCGATTGGGGATAACAAACGGAAGTTTCAACCATTGAGAGATATTTTTGGGGTAGTTTTTCATAAGTGCGGAAAGAAAGGGAACTTTGATGCAAATTGTAGGTCGGGTAGGGGAGGAAAAGTGGCAAAAGCACCGATAATAAAGGCATCGATTACTAAGGTACCAAAGTTAGAGCCATAGGAGGCCCAGGTCTAGTTTCCACCAAGGAGCTACTACAACTGCCACCAGTTAGGCCATTTTTCTAGTGAGTCTCCGATGCTCCAAATAGGGGAACAACCTCGAGCTTTTGCACTAGCTTCAGCACCTTCCACTTCTGCAGCTGCAAAGGGGAAGCAAGTTCTAGAAGGTATTCTATCGATTTTTAGCATTCACATCCATGTCATATTTGATATTGGTGCTTCTCATTGTTTCATTTCTTGTACTCTTATTGATAGATTGAAATTTGAGCCAGATATAGCTTTAGATTCTATTTATGTGTCGAACCCTATTAGGGGCTCGACCAATCTAAGTATGGTATATTTAGGGGTATAAATTTCTTTCTTCGACCAACTCTTCTCTATCTATATGTATGTTCTGGGCTTTATGGTTTTTGATGTTCTGCTCGGGATGGATTGGTTTTCATAGAATAATGCTATCCTAGATTGTGTTGAGAAAACCGTGTCATTAATGAGAAAATGAAGAAAGGTGATGGTAGTGTCTTATGAAGGGCCTAGCTCACTTATGACTTGTTTTCTTTATTCTTTGGATGTCGTGGAGGAGGGGTTAGGACCGATCATGATTGTTAAGGAGTTTGAGGATGTCTTTGAAGAAGTGTCAGGTTTACAACCTCACTGAGAGATAGAACTTAGCATCGATTTGGTGAAGGATGCAAAGCCTATCATGTTGCCCATTCGTAGACTTGCCTTGAAGGAGAGGTTACAGCTAACAAATTAGGTTAGTGATTTATTGCAGAAGGCCTTGATCCAACCGAGTCGTTCGAGTTAGGAAGTGCCCATCGTCTTTGCTACGAAGGTGGACGGTTCCCTAAGATTATGTGTAGATTATCATGAGCTCAACAAACAAACTGTTAGGAACAATTATCCTTTGCCTAAGATAGATGACTTGTTCGATCAGCTTCATAGAGCTCGAATGTTTTCTCAGCTTGATCTTGCTATAGGGTTCCATCAGTTGAGGGTGGCAGAGGAGAGTGTACCCATGACCACTTTTAGAGCCAAGCGGTTTTATGAGTGGTTAGCTATGTCGTTCGGCCTAACTAACGCTCTAACATATTTTGTAGACTTAATTAATCAAGTTTTCCAAGATGTGTTAAATAAGTTTGTTCTTGTTTTTTTCCATGATAATTTGGTCTACTCCAAGATTAAGGAGGAACATTCGCATCAATGAAGGATCATTCTAGAAACACTAAGAGAGCATGTGTTGATAGCTAAGTTCTCGAAGTGCCATTTTTGGCGTTCATAAGTTAGGTTCTTAGGTCATGTTGTTTCAACAGAGGGTATTTCTGTTGATCCCGTAAGGTTGTGGCCATTCAGGTGTGGAAGAATTCGGAAAGTGCAACCTATATTAGGAGCTTTCTAGGTTTAGTAGGTTATTATAGGATATTCATACAGGATTTCTCAAAGATTGCATCTTGATTAACGAATTTGATGAAGAAAGATGTCAAATTTGTATGGTCTGATAAATGCGAGCAAACATTCATAGAGTTAAAGGAAAAGTTGACTAGTGCTCCTGTTCTTACTGTGCCAGATGGAGGTGAGGATTTGACTGTTTACACTGATGCATGTGGAATGGTTTTAAGTGCTGTGTTGATGCACCATGGAAGGGTTATCTCTTATGCGAGTCGGTAGCTCAAACCACATGAAGCAAGGTATGCAACTCATGACTTAGAGTTGTTAGTAGTGGTATTTGCGTTAAGGTGTGGAGGCATCATTTGCTAGGTGAAAGGTTCGAGTTATATACGGATCATAAATCTTTGAAGTATCTTTTTACACAAAAAGTCTTAAACATGAGACAACAAATTTGGTTGGAGTTTCTTGCAACCTATGATCTGGATATATTATACACACCAGGGAAAGCTAATGTCATGGCTGATGTGCTCAGTAGGAGCTATGCAATTATGATAAATGTTAAGGTTTGTCCGACTCTGATTAGTCATATCAAAGAGAATCAGCTTAGAGATTTCCATTTTTGCTAGAGTGGCTAAAAATATAAGCGAGAATGAGGTATCGGAGAGGTGGCCGGGATTTGAGGTGGAAGGTCATGGCATTTTGAGAATGAATGGTAGGTTATGTGCCCCCAAATGTTAATGGGATTAGGCAGGAAGTTCTAGTAGAGAGTCGCCATTCTAAGTTGACAATACATCCTAGGATCACCAAGATGTATCAAGACATGAAGAGGACGTTCTTATGTGAGGGCGTGAAGAGGGATGTTTCTATCTTTGTAAGCAGGTGTGCTAATTTCCAATAGGTGGAAGGTAGTCACTAGAAAACGGCTGGACTGCTTCAGCCGCTTGAGATTCCTAAGTGTAAATAGATGCAAATTTCCATGGACTTCATCAAGGGATTGCCTAAGTCAAGAAGAGGTAACGAGGGTGTGTGGGTTATCGTGGATTGATTGACCAAGAGCGCGCACTTCTTACCTGTTAAGACTACAAGGACAACTCTAGTTTGGTTAAGTTATATGTTAAGGAAATCATCAGATTGCACGGTGTTCCTTATGATATCGTGAGTGACAAAGATCCATTATTCACCAGCCAATTCTGGAAGGATTTGCATGAGGCCTTGGGGGCCGAGCTCTGTTTGAGTACCGCTTACCATCTATAGACAAATGGGTAAACAGAAAGGGTAAACTTAGTATTGAAGGACTTCCTTAGAGCATGCATTTTAGATTTTGAGGGTTTGTGGGAAGAATACTTACCACTTGTTGATCTTTTATACAAACAATTATCAAACCAGTATCAGAATGGCACCATTTGAAGCATTGTATGGAAGGCCTTGCAAATCTCCATTATGTTGGGTAGAACCTGGGGATCGTTTTGTGCTTAGGCTGGATATGATTCGAGAGGCATCAAATAAGCTCGCAGAGATTCGAAAGTGAATCAAGGAAGCACAGAATCGACAAAAGAGCTATGCATACGAGGGCATAGAGACTTGGAGTTCTCAGTTGCAGACTTAGTGTTTGTAAAGGTTTCCCCGAGGAGAGGTGTAGTCCAGTTTGGAAGGGCTGGGAAGTTGGCTCCTTAATATATAGGACCATTCCCGATTCTAGGGAGGATTGGTACACTCACGTATAGAGTCGAGTTACTGATTAGGCTATCAAGTGTGCACAATGTATTTCATGTGTCACATTTGCGTAAGTTTGTGCATGATCCTTCAATGGTAGTGGAAGCATCGCAGCAAGAGGACTTGGAGATTGAGCCAAATTTGGCTATATTGAGATAGCTTGTTCGTATTGTTGATAGAGATACAAAGAAATTGAGGACTAAGATTGTGAGGTCAGTCAAGGTACAATAGAGCGAGGATGCTTGGGATTGTACGTGGGAAACAAAGGATAGTTTGAGGGAGTACTATTCGGATTTGTTTATAGACTAGAGATTTCTTATCTTAGTATCATACGTCTTTTGTAGTGTACTTACCGCTTGAGGTGGAGTCACTTAGTATGCATTTGAATTGCAGTTAGTTTTTTTTATAGCTTTAGTAATATGATATATATATACCTTATTCTTCTATCTTCTTTGATTATCGTTCTTATTTGAACTTCAAGGATGAAATGTTCTAAGTGGGGGAGAATGTAGCGACCCTGAAATTCGAACACTTCGTCTTAGAATATCAAACGTTTTGAAATACAATTAAGTGTTATAAAAATAATTTCATATCCTTGTTAGACATCATTTAATTAATAAATAATGATGAGAAGCTTGTTTTTGAAATTTCTTTACAAAAATATACGCTTCGAAGCAAAATCGATAATGTGACCGAAAATCGGTTTATCGGTAAACAACTTTTCGATCGATATAAGTTGTTCGAACTCTTGTGCACTTGAATAATGGTCAAATGAACACACTAGTAACTAATTAACACACACCTCTTCATAAATCTTGGAATGATCTAGAAGCTTCTATAGGATAAGAGATATTATGAGAGGGATATAAGTGTAATATGCATAAAGGAGAAGTGACATAAAGGATAAGAGATGGGAGGTGAAGCTTCCATAACATGGTGGGGGGAGTGAGTGCAAGCTTAGGCAACACTATTCTTAGCCTATAAAAGAAGAGGTACATCCTTAGTTAACATGCACAAAAATTTATAAAGCTTAAGAGTGAAAATCCATGTCTTCTTCTTCTTCTTCACAATAATTTCCTAAAGCAAAATATTTGAAAATAAAATCTAAATCGCTTCAAACTTGGAGTGAAGCTTTACCACCACATAACAAAACCTTCGACCTAGTTAGATCTTGAAGTTTGGAAGCCAAACTCCGCCCACCTCTCATAGCCGTAATTGTGAAGGAGGAAGGGTGAAGCAAGGCAAAAGCAAGAGAGGAAAGAAAGGAAAGTAGGGTGCAAGCTTAGGTTTGGACTTAGGTTCTTTGATCTAAGTAATTATTGGATAAAAGGTGAGCTAACTTGCCATTTGATTGGGAAATATCACATATATATGATGATATTTGATTGTATTAATGTTGTTGAATTAATATGGACATATGTGAAAACATTGATTTTGATTCTTGCATTGAAAGCAAGTGGCATACATATGGACTTGAAACAACTTGAATAGATTTGAACAAACTTTTATGACATATAACAAGGTCTAGGAACAAAGCACATAGGTTATAGTTAAACATAGGTTTGAATATAACTTGTATTTGAATGTGCACTTATAGCGATAGTCACTATAGAAGCAGGTGTGAATTGCCTTGTTTTTGGCGATTTCTATGGAGTTTGTAGAGAGATCCTTAAGGATTTCTCACCATATTTATAATATTACATATATATTTGCTTCTATTAAAAGCTGGAATAGTTAAATGTTAGGTAACATCTCGAAAATGATTAAAACCGCACTTGTAAAAAATAGCTTGATTTAGACTTGATTTTTGGACTTAAAAGGTTTGTAAAGACATTTAAATTTAAGTATCTTATTTCATTCTTTTTACAAGTGTTTACTAACTATTATTAGAGTATTTTAAAAGTTGTTTGAGGTCCTTATGAATTTTTAAGAATTAACTGTAAATTTTTAAAGAAGAGGTTATTACAATAAAACATGTCGTTTTCAAGTTTTAAGGAAAATTGTAAAGCTGTTATTTTCAAGTAATATTTTGGATAATTGTTTTTAAACCTATTATAAGTATTTTCGAGTATTTTAAAAGTATATACAAATATTTTCAAAATGGGGTTAGAATTGCTCAGTGGCTAAATGGTTAGTTATTTGATTACTTGTTTGAAAAGTAATTAACTATGCTTAACACTAAAAGTCAATGAAGTAAGGCTTATCTATTTGTGAGAGTAAAGATTAATGTTGAGTAGGAACAGAGCAATAGAGCTCTAACCTACCGATTTCCCTTTTGATTGAGGAATAGTAAGTCAGAAAATATTGGAAACATGTTAATCGTGTTGATTTCTTGTTGTTTATGGAAATCATTAATACTATGCTTAACACTAAAAGCCAATGAGGTAGACTTATCCATTTGTGAGATTCAAGAATAAAGTGTCTAGGCAAGGCTTGATGCAACCAGTGCTCAAACTTACCTGGCTTCACTCTCGGGTGAGGAATGGTTAAGTTGGGATGTTGGAAACGAGTTAAGCGTACGAATCGTGATTTGTATAAGCAATTATTTTGACTAGATAATCGATTAGTCAATTATCAAACTTGACCTAATGTTAACTTAAGAAGTAATCGAAAGACTTCAAGATTTCATAGAAATGAGAACACCCCGAGAGGAGTATTGGTACGAAATGTCTCTAACTTTCACTTACTTCTAAAAAAACCAGAATTGAGTTAACCGGAAATTTATCGATTGGTTTTGAAGAGTCTGGTATTGGTAAGTGTTTTACTTACCGAATACCCCTTCAAAACTAGTATACGATTTTTATGTTTTAGAAGCGATTGAAAAGGGGAATCTATGTGGAGATTCAAGATCTGTTCAAGATACTCGAATCCATGTAGTGATTCGTGATCCGTTCGAGATATGAGAATCCATTTGAGGATTCGTGTTTTGTTCGAGTGATAAAGACTCATGTGAAAGGTGTCAAACATAACCGCGACGTCGAAAATGGCTAAAAAATAGAGTAAGCCTCACAACCTGGGGTTAGTGACCCATGTCAGGGTATCAACAACTCCATATCTAGAGATACTTATCGATGGTAGGTCGACAGGACTTGATGATATTTGGTTCACATTATTCATTTTATGTTCGGACGTTGGATCGCTTGTGTTTACCTAAATGGTATATTTTATCTAGAGATATACAATGCTCGGAAGGGATTTTCTTACCCTTGTGCAGGAGATTGGATTCGACATTGACCGAAGAGATCTCCACGAAAAAATCCATTATGTGCACGTACCTTAGCGGTTTTAAATGTAACCTAAATATGTTGTGGTGTGACCAATGTAAGCATCATAGCTATTTAATATGATTATATCCTAAACTCTAGATATTATCTACCATATCACTATATTAAACTTAATGAATGGTTGGTTTCTTTTGAGGGCAAAACTGTTACGAGAATCCGTACGGTCTTAATAATTACCGCTACATGTGTTCATGTATCTCAAGTTTTCTCGTACCAGACTTATGTATGATGCTTGGTTTTGTTATTGTCCCTAAAATCCTTGCGTACTCCTTCGAGTAGGCTGAGTATGGTTGTAACAACCCGAAATTTAACCCATAATAATTAATTAGTCAATTAATGAAATAATAAAATAACATTGTGAAATTATCAGAATTTAGCAACGGGAGTTACACCATTGTGTTCGTGGTAATTTTTTGGTCAATTTCCATATGTAGAACGTCAGAATCCGAGCTAATATAAGCAAGATACAAATCGAACAAGAATCAATGAAAATAATAATAATAATATATGGGTCTGGTCGACCAGAAGGTCGACCCAACCACACCCTAGGTCGACCGACCGGTCGACCTAGGAGGGGGGAAGGTCGACCGTGCGGTCGACCCGCCCTATGTATTGAGCAAATGAACGAATTTTTCATTCATGTTCCTTCCAGCAAGCCTTGTACATGTCAATTTCATCTTTTACTCAATCTGGTCCTTCCGTGCTTCCATCTGATGGCTCCTATTCAGCCTATGATGTGGTTACATCTTATTCAATCTCCAAATCCAACGGTCTGAGATCCACTTCTACCCCTATAAATAAGACCCTAGGCCTAACACTTTTTCTCATTCTAGATTTTCTCCGCTTGGGTTCACCTTTTCAGGAAGGACCCTAAAAGGAATAATTTTCCAAGGAGAGAAACTTTTTAATAAAAATATTTTAATACCCTCAAGTGAATCCGAGAAGACCAAAAGGGAAGAGCTTAGGACCACAGGTGAGTGATTGTAATTATTTAGATTTCTTTAAGTAATTTAAAATAATATGGTTTCCAATAGTTGTAGTTTTACTACGATTTTTGGAATAACCGTTTTAGTAGTTTATTTACAGTTTTTAGAATTATTTTCAGTCTATTTCTTTTAGCTATTCTTTTCAGTTAATTTTAGTTTATTTCTGTTAATTATAGCTTTTCCATTTATTTATAGTATTTTAATTTATTTACTATTATTTATGCGTTATTTACATCTTTTTCCTACGCTTTGGATTTTCTTCTATTTTCAGTTTTCTTTTATTTCTCCTTCTTCTTCGCGCATGGATTAGAATAGATTAAACGCGAATATGGATTAAAATTATAAGAATACTGAAATAACGGAAGATAAGATGTAAATTGTAAAGACTGTAATAAAAATGGAATTAAGACTGAAATTGAGCCTAATTATGATATTGATGTTAGAATTGGACTAATTAAAGATAATTAGCCTAGTTATAACTTGGAATTATAACTAAAAAGAGTATAAGATGAAAGAAGCTTATTCTTACACCTATACCTTGGGTTAAGTAATAACCATGATTATAACGTAGGTTATAATAAGAAATAGAACAGAGGGAGGCTTATTTTAAGACTTAGGATAAATTAATATGCACAGATAGTAAGAACAAAAGTAAAGGCTTATTTAAATAATTTATCTAAGTTAATAAGCAAAGAATTAAAGTAGGACATGTACCAAATAACATTCCCCTATTTCTATGGACACGGTGTTTCACATAACCCTGAAGTGAAACGAGGTGTCTCACACAACCCTGAAGTGAGACGAGGTGTCTCACATAATCCTGAAGTGAGAGGAGGGGCATGCTTATGTTAATAATGGTAGTAAATGGTCAATAAGTAGAAGTCCAAATCATGGGGATTTGGGTAAGGGGTGCAACTAGATATTGTTTGATGACGGGCCAGTACCAACAGCATTTCCCCTGTTATTTCTATGGACACGGTGTTTCACATAACCCTGAAGTGAAACGAGGTGTCTTACATAACCCTGAAGTGAGACAAGGTGTCTCACATAATCCTGAAGTGAGACGAGGGGCACGCTTATGGTGGAGCACAGGTAATAAGAAGACCCAATAGATGGAGCAACAGGTAGCATGAGCATGGTGGCAGTTACGCGTGCGACTTCCATTTCGGTGCTAGTAATCGCTATGAGTTCCAAGCGCTTAAGTATGTGTGCCTTTCATAGGCAACATTGCCTTCTGTGTAGGGAGCTATATAACGTCTAGTCCACAATAAATACTTTGTGCGTCTTTCGTAGACACCATTGTACTTTGTGCGTCTTTCGTAGATGTCATTACCTTATGTGTAGGGAGTTATATAGCGTCTAATCCACAGTAAGGTCTATGGAGTAGCAGACCGATCAAAGGGTAGAATTAGGATTTCAGCCTAATTATAGGATTAGGAATTCAGCCTAATCAAAGCAGCTAACAAAGACAAGTGCAAACAATCAAAGTTAATCAATTGCGTTAATTTAGTAATTCGTATTTATTTCCAGCTTATTCCTTTTTCTTCCTATTCTCTTTGTTTCCTTTATATATACTAGAACTGTTGTAAGGTCTATTACTTTTACTTTGCTTAAAGATTCTAGTAATTACTATCATTCACCAAACTTTTAGTCTGACCCACTCCTCTATTTTCCCCCTTTTCCCCTCATAGGCAATCAGGGGCAAGGAAGATAGACCGCAACTTCTTGGAGACTTTGAGACTCTATCATGTATTCCTTCGTTTTGCTCTTTTATTGTACTGGCACTGTATTGAGGTAAAGTTTGTGTTTGTACTCTGGTTTCTCTGATGAGACTGAGATTTTATTTTCATAAGACAATTGTATTTGGTATTTGGAACATATGTGGTTTGTTTGAAGTATTTATGAATTATTAATTTTTAACATCACTTATTGTTTTTAATTACTTCCGCTGCGTTATTATCTATCTATTTTGTCTTGTAAATCTTAGTCTCTGCTAGCTTTAGTTATACCTACAACGCACCACATCTTTTAATGTGTCCTTTTGGGTATACTAAGGGGTGTGGGGTGTTACAATGGCAGGATTTACCTTAGGCGCTTTTGATTTCAAAAGACAAGCTAGAGGCTTTCATTATCTATTTATTTTTATTTTTGTTGTTCCATTTTAGCTAGGTATATATCAGCGTTTTGAGGATAGGCAGTTATAACTATCAATGTCGATGATAGTACTTAGGTTTTGTAACTACGAAATTTCTGTATTCAGAGTAACCCTTTATACTGTTCTTTTGATATTATATATTATCATTCTGTGGTGTGATCTGATGTTGTGTTCTTCCTTTCTTGTTCTATTTCTTCTTCTTTTTATTTTAACCCTAACTTTTTGTCTTTTCGACACTTGGGTGTTCGACACACAATTACTATGGATGCATTAGTGTTGACATTCAAGGGTCGAAAATTCGGGTCGTTACATTTTTGTTAATATGGATGTGATATAATATTGATGTTTTTATTTTCTAGGAATTATTAGACAAATTAGTGGATATTTGTTGATTAAATTTATTTAAATAGTTTAAGATTACTTAATTAATTTAAATATTTGAAGTTAAATGTTAATTATGTATGAAAGTTGAGGTAAACTTTGAAAATAAGAGTAGAAATTAAAAAATATTGGTGTTTTATATGAAAAAGTAGTAGAGATTTAATAAAATTTTATGAACCATATAAAATTCATAAATCATATAGGGATTTTAAAATAAAGTATCAAGAGAATCAAGGAGAGAGGACTAGAATTATTGAGAAAGCTAGAAATTCTTTTAGTTTAACATTATTAAAATAATATACCTTCTTTATTAATAGTTATAAACTGATAACATTTTCATGAATTTTCAGAAATACCCTTACTACATACGGACGAGGATAATGTGGGTCAAAAGTTCAAATCCCGCTCACAGCAAAAATTAATTTATAGTATATTTGTAAATTTTTGGATATTATTAATGTTATAGGTTCAAATCTTAATAATGACAACCTTTTACATATATTTTTGTTTACATTTTTTATTTTTATAATGTCTTTAGTCTTCTAAGCATGAATAAATTTGTATCCATTTTTGATTTATTTCAAAGCTATATCAAAAGTACTCTTTATTTAGACTTTTATATAATTTTAAGTTACTTTGCTGAAAGGATATAATTATTTGAAATATTTCGAAATAAAAAAACTATTTCACCTAATCATTATATGTAAAATTAGAATTTTACGCAACATTTTGTATAACATTCAGCATTTTTTTCATACTTACGTTATTTTTGAAAATAGCCATTACAATAGTTATTTAAATTATACATACATACATGCGTGTGTGTGTGTATGCATAAGTATATTTGTACTTTTACATTGTTTTAATCTAGAATTTAATATTTTGAAATCATTTTTAACTACATGTTTTTCTATAAAAAGAATTACCATTAAAATAATAGTTAAAACTAGAGGTAAATGTTTGATTATTTGAATTTAAATATTTATTTGGTTCAAAGATAATTTTTTAACACACATGCGCAGTGCACATGTCTGATTACCCATTACCTAATCAAAATATTAGTATTATTTTCAGCCTCATTCATAAACAATTTCCGATTAAATTGGCTTTCTTTTACAATTAGTAAATTATGGCCAAGTCTCATAAAATAAAAAGCAATTGTTAAGTCAAATAATATCAACATACTCTTTAAAAATGTTTTCAACTCTGCAACATTTAATCTTTTTGCTATTGATATTTACTAATGTGGAACCCGTGCGTTGCATACGGTAATGTTGTTAAAAAATAATTTTTATATTTTATTTATTGATAAAAATATTTTTAATTATGCAATATATGATAAATTTACTGTGGTATATCAATCATAAATTAAAATGGCATGCAACGCTCGGACATAAAGTTGAGGTTTCAACCCTAGCTAACTACATATCTCGATAAAAATTAATGTCCCAACTCAAAATAATTATAAATTAGTTAATATTATATATGTAAATAATTTATATTACGTGAGATACATTTTCATATGTATACATGAATAAATAACTTTAGCATTTTTGTTAATATGATTGTTGTCTATATATTGAATGTCATTTCTTCAAAGGATTTATAAATGGATTAACGAGCATTAAATAATTAGATTTATTTAAGTAAATTGAATTGACGATCAACATAACTAATTAAAGATAATGAGTTAGACGCAAAAAATGTTGGAGAACATCGAGAAGAGTTTTTCTTTACATATTTGTAATTGAGAAGAGCATATTATGGTTAGCTTATCTATGTGAACTCTTATCCATTATTTAGTTTTCATTTTAATTTTATCCTTGTAGTTAACCATAGATTTCATGTTGTTATAGGAGGGTCGTGCTTAAAACTTTGATAATTATAAAATAATATTATATAATATTTAGATGAGTTGTGAGTTGGGTATGATTTAATAACATGTTAAAAGTGAGAATGCTTATACAATCTAATTTTTATCGGTGTAATATATGCGTTCACATTGTAATGTTGTAATTATAAATTTATCTTTTAAAGGTTGTTAAAAATGAAATTATGTAATGTACGATAAATTTTTTGAGATAAATGAATTAGAAAGTAAAAGCTTTATTATTATTTATGTATACATCTTATGTTATATGATTTAAATATCTTTATATCTGAATAAAGAAATAATTTTATTATTTTTCTCATATATATAAATATTGTATATATTGAAATTCTCGCATTTTTAAGATCTATTAGATGGATTAATAAATATATATTAGTCGATCATATTTTTAAATAGTTCAAATTTAAGATTACACAATTCGTTAAATATGTAGACTTGAATGTAAAATATTAGGAGATAATTGAGACGAGTTTCTAAGTAATTTTAAAAAATATAAAATTTAGATATTTGAAGTTAATAAAATTTTATAGTTGTTAGACCAAAAACTGGTATAACATCCATGATGTCAATTGTGATGAATTAATCCTCGATTTGAACATTTACGAGGACACAATTAAGCATGATCCAATCAACGTCAACTTAATAGTGTTATCGAGTACCAATTCATCACTTAAGACTTAGTGCATGATGGAATCATTAAAGAACGGATTCATGATGTTAATAGGATTTTGAGGTAAAATATGTGAAAGTCCGTATATTTTCTTAGATCATTGTACTCGAGATCTTTTGAGGTCACTTGGAGCTAACATATCCAAGAGTTCATATGGGCTTTGAAGAAAGATGTTCCAAAAAGGGCCTATGTCATGTCATATGTTCATAGGATATATATATATATAAGACAAATAACAAATTTATGCAATATTACATTAAGCTCGTCAATGGGCTATGTAATCCGTTTTTATATTCAAAGTCCAGTCTCCATATAATTATGCATATATATGTTCTTCATAGTCCAAAGCTCCTTTTAAATAATTATGTCAAGCTTTAGACTTGAAGAGTTCGAGTATATGCATGTCCATGTCAATAACGTTCAAAAAGACAGTCTAAAAATTAATAGATACGTTCAAGTCCTTGTTCATATAGATTACGCATGATTATAGTCAAATAGATTTTGTTCCAAAATCAATTTAGGTTTTTCAAGAGTTTCATTTTAAGAGTGGAGAAAAGAAAATTGATTTTAACCCATTTGTGGGCCCATAGGCCAATATTTATGGGAGTACTGCAGCTCCATCTCGCCTCTTATGTCTTTGGAAGACATGGCTTTGGCAATGTCGCCTAGAACTTCGGCCTTAATAAATCTTGCAAATGTTGATGACCTTCGGCGTCAACCATCTTATGTATTGAGATGCTTTTGATTGATTGTTGGCGGCACTGAGCATTGATGGGGAGCGGCATCGATATAGCGTACTATCATGAAAAGGTGACTCCATCGGTTTAGTGTTCGCGTTGATGACTCTCGGCGTTGATGGTTGGCATTTTTCATTAATCGCTGGTAGTGTTGAATTAAAGTAGCTTCGATTATCATCCCACCTTCGTGGACGTTAATAATATTCATCATTGACATTGCGAGGATTGGCAGCGATGGTACTCCCAAAGTGGGGTGTTGATAACAACATATTATAATTAAATTCGACATCATTGAAGGGGCGACATCAATAAGAAGTGGGTCTGATGACTTGCGGCATGGTCTATCAATGATACTGATTGATTGGCGATATTTTTATAAGTAGTATCTTTCGATGGATGATGAAGTGCGATGTCCTTGGAAGCGACACCAAAGAGATGTGACATCCATAAACTATTTGGCTTTAATGATGGGCTATGTGTATTTCATATGACACCAACCAAGTGCAGTGCCCTCATGTTTCTTATTGATGGAATGCGGCACTGAAAAAACGTGACATGATGAAACGCGGCATGAAGGAGAGTCGGTATTGTTGACATGCGACATTAATTATTTGCGACATGATGAAGTATGGTATGGATGAGGGGCGGCACCAAAGAGATATGACGTCAACTTTATATATTATTAATCCTTTACGCCATTATTGATCTTCTAGGTAGGACCCAGCGGCACTAATTCCTTTACGACGCTATCGCATATGGCATTACTTTTGATATTGAAATTATATGGATAACAGTTGCCCTCCTCCTATTAAAAGTGGTCCTTTTTACTCTTTAGGGTAAAACCATGAATTTTGTTTCTTCGCCTAATCTTTTGCAAGATCTCCTTTCTAATGCTATTTTCTTGCAAAACAAGCCATGATTTTATTGTTAACTTTTTGATCGATTTCTAGCAATCTTTTCTGTAGAGTATAAAGGATCTATTATTCATAACCTAACGTTACTTTTGGAGTTTATCAAATTCAAAAAAAAATATCTAATAAAGATTTTCATGAATTGAAAACTAAATAATTATTTATGAATTATAACTTCCTAAGTGGAAATATCATGGAAGGGAAGTCCAGAAATCCTTTTGGCAAAAATAATAGAAGATTAACAGGTCCGTCTAATGATTATAATAGTAAACTAGAAAACCCATCTGATAATATTAAAAGGAGACCAGGAATCTATATCTGGAAATAATAGAAGAAAACCAGAAATTCATATCAGGTACTAATAGAAGAAGACCAGAAATACATATATGACAGTAATAGAGGAAGACCAGAAATTCATATCTGACAATAATAATAGAAGTCCAAAAATCCCTATCTGGCAATAAAAAAAGGCCAGAAATCCATATCTTGCAATAATAGAGAAAGACCAGAATCCATATCTGGCAATAATAGAAGAAGACCAGAAATTCATATCTGGCAATAATAATAGAAGTCTAGAGATCTATATTTTGTAATAATAGAGGAAGACCAAAGATCCATATTTGACAATAATAGAAGAAGACCAGAAATCCATATCTAGCAATAATAGAAGAACACTAGAAATCCATATTGGCAATAATAATAAAAGTCCAGAAATCCATATTCTGCAATGACAGAGGAAGATTAGAAATTCATATGTTGCAATAATAGAGGAAGATCAAAAATCCATATCTGTCAATAATAGAAGAAAAGCATAAATCCATATCTGATAATAATAATAGAAGTCCAAAAGTCCTTATTTTGCAATAATAGAGAAAGATCAGAAATCCATATCTGGTAATAATGAAAGAAGACCAGAAATCTATATTTGGCAATAATAGAGGAAGACCAAAAATCCATATCTGGTAGCAATAAAAGAAGACCAGAAAACCATATCTAGAAGAAATCTATATCTAGCAATAATAATAGAAGATCAGAAACCCTTATATGAGAATTGAAGATTGTGTTTGTGAGGAGCACAAATGGCTCATATTCAATGAATCATCCTCTAGAAGACTGTTTGACTTAAAGTGCTAAATGGCTCTGATTTGGAATAGATCTTCTTTTAGAAGATTGATTGAGTTAGAAAACTACTTTGCTCTGATTTTGAGTAGATCTTCCTCTAGAAGATTGACTGATTTGGAGCACTTCTTGGCTTTGATTTTGATTGACTTGTCTGGCACCATCTTAGGTGATGAACTCTACTTGGATTGGACCACTTTGTCACCATCTTAGGTGATAATTTAGGTCTGTTGTCCTATGCATTTGCTTAGTTATCTTAAGTAGAACCAAAGACTTACTTGATCTTCATCTAGGAGACGCTTTAGTGCGGCCTTTGATGATGGCACTAAAGGTTGATTCAGTGCTTTAGACAGGCCAAAGGATTACCTGTCCTCCCTCTATGAGGTACTTTAGTAAGGCCTTTGATGATGGCACTGAAGGCTAGTTTGGTGCTTTAGTAAGGCCTTTGATGATAGTAAGGCCTTTGATGACGGCACTAAAGGCTTACTCCGCCCTCCCTCTAGGAGGTGCTTCAATGAGGCCTTTGATGACGGCATTGAGGCTTGTTCAGGGCTTTGGACAGGCCAAAGGCTTACCCATCCTCCCTCTAGAAGATGCTTTAGTGAGGCCTTTGATGGCAACACTAAAGGCTTTTCTGTTAAAAGGCCTTTGATGGCTATGGGCCTTTAATGGCCACGAGCCTTTGATGGCCAGGTCTTTTGTCTTAAAAGAGTCTTGCTCCTTCTCATGGGTAAGCTAGTAAATTCTTCTTCTTCAACTTCTTTATTCATCCATTGTTGAAAAATACGGGAGCAAATGTTCAACATTCCATGTTTTTACTGTTACGTTGCCATCAGATCGGCATAGTATGTAGGTCTTAAGCGAGATTACTTTATGTACGATTAGGGGTCTTTTTGAATTTGGCTCAAGTGGTCCATCTGTTGGATTCTTATTGTTTTCCATTACTTTTCAGAGTACCAATTCTCCTTTTTGAAATGATCTTCCTCTTACTCTAGAGATATAATACTTGGATATCCTTCCTTGGCACTCAACCGTTTGTATGGCTACTTCATCTCTTAACTCATTGATTAAGTCCATGGATTCTCTTTTTAATTCTTGATTTGGATTAAAAGCATATGCAATCCTTCTATGAGAAGGTACTTCAGCCTTAATTGGGAGCATGGCTTCACACCCATACATCAAGGAGTATGGGGTATGACCTGTTGTAGTTTTAGCAAAGGTTCTATATGCCCATGGGATGAGAGGTAGTTCCTCTACATAATTTCCATTTGCTTTGTCCAACCGCTTCTTTAGGATGGTCTTCACGGTTTTATTGGCTGCTTCAATAGCTCCATTTACTTTAGGATGAGCTATAGATCAAAAGCTCTTAATGATTCCGTTCTTATTACATAATTGGGTGAAATCCTAGCTTTCAAATTGAGTTCCATTATCGGATATTATCTTGTATGGAATTCCAAATATGGTAATGATATTCTTGATTATGAACTTGAGGACTTTTCCCGATGTGATATTCGGAAGGGGCTCAGCTTCTACCCACTTGATGAAGTAATCAATGGCTACCACTACATATTTAGCACCTCATTTGGATATAGGCAGTGGCCTAATCAGGTCGATTCCCCATACATAGAAAGGTCATGGCCTTGAGATAGAAGTCAATTCGCTTGATGGTAGGGGTGGAATCTTAGAAAATTTTTAACGATTTTCACATCTTTTTACATAATCAATGGCATGACTTGTCATCTGAGATCAATAGAAGCCTTGTCTCTTAACTTTCTTAGCCAACTTTATGCCATCGAAATTTTCTCCACAAAACCCTTCGTGGGCTTCCCTTAATAATTTTACTCCTGCTTCTGAATTAACACGTCTTAAGTAAGGGAGAGAATATCCCTTTTTATAAAGTATCCCGTTTGTCATGATAAAAGTTGGAGCTTGGCTTTTTATTCTCCTTGGCTCCTTTTAACTATTGGCAGCCTTTCTTCTATTATATATTCGATGATAGGCGTTATCTAATTATCTTTATATTGATTTTGAGCTTCTGTATAAGGAGGGTTTTCTTGAAGAGTCTCAGTTTCATCTTCTTTCTCTTTGTGTATTAAGGCTCGGGACCTGGTCAACACCAAGGTCCCATTTTCTGGATTGGGGCTTTTCTCATTTATACTAGGATTCTCTTGGAAGCCTACCGGCATAAGTCGGGCTTCTAGTGTACCTCGTGAGCTGGCTAACTCAGCTAAAGAATCGGCTTGGGAATTCTTGCCTTTTGACACTTGGTGTATTGAGAAATCTTCGAACTGGGTTAACATTTTTAATATCTTTTTGACATATAGAGTTAGTCTGGCATTCTTCGTCTGATATTTTTGGTTTAGCTTATTTACCATTAATTGTGAATCACCGAAAATCTCAATTCTAGGGATTTTCAATTGGAGGGCTAGGGTATGTCCTACTATCATAGATTCATATTTTGCCACATTATTGGTGGCTAGAAATCCTTACTTCATTGCACATGCAAATGATGTCCATCAGGGGTTATAATCACATATCAGGCCCTGGCTCCTTGTTCATTTGAGGCTTCATCCAAGAATAGTTGCTGCTTAGATTTTAGATCTTTTTACTTTTATGGTTGCTCTTTAATGAATCTTGTACATTCGTTGAAAAATCGACTAGAGCCTGTCCTTTAGTTGGTACCCAGGGTAGGAATTCGATATCATATTGGCTAAGCTCTATTCTTCATTTACTAATCTTCCTAAAGTTTTTGGCTTACTAAAAACTTGCTTGAGTGGAAAATTAGTTAGGACTTTGATTGGATGTGCTTGAAAATAAGCTCTCAATTTTCGAACGATACACCAATTTCTCTATAACTAGATATCTAGTTTCAGCATCTTTGAGTCTTCTACTGATATATTATACTGGAAGCTGAATTTCCTTCTATTCCCTTATTTGCACTGAGCCAACTGGTTTTTCAGAAATGACCATATAGAGATAAATATTTTCCCTACCCACAAGGCTAGAGAGAATTGGTGGTTTTTCCAAATGATCTTTTAGCTCCTTAAAAGCCTTTTACAATCTTAACTCCATTCAAAGTTTCTCTTCTTTTTAATCACATTGAAGAATGTAATGCATTTGTCAGTAGCCTTAGAAATGAATCTATTCAATGCTTCCACTCTCCCATTCAGGCTCATTGCATCTTTGCTCATCTTAGGTTCTGTCATATCTCTAATAGCTTGAAGTTGGTCTGGGTTGGCTTCTACTCCTCTTGCACTGACGATATATCCAAAGAATTTGCTGGACTGAATTCTAGAAAAACATTTTTGTGGGTTAAGATTTACCTGATATCTTTGTAATATATCAAACATTTCTTCTAGGTCTTTTAGATGACTGCCTCTCTTTTAGGACTTAACCAGCATATCATCCATATACGCTTCCATGTTTCGGCCAGTTTGCTCTCTGAACATACTATTCACTAGTCCCTGGTATGTTTCTCCAGCATTCTTCAATCCAAAGGGCATTACTTTGTAGCAATATGTTCCCTAATATGTTATAAAACCGGTGTTTCCCTCATCTGGTATAAACATTGGAATTTGATTATATCCAAAATACGCCTCCATAAAAGACAATAGTTGGTGTCCGCTCTTTGCATTGACTAACCGATCTATCCTCAAGAGAGGACAGTGGTCTCTTGGGCATGCTATATTCAAATCGGTGTAATTAACACGCGTTCTCCACTTCCTATTGGATCCTTGACTAGCACTGGATTTGCTAACCACTTCGAATAAAACACCTCTCTGATAAATCTGTTTTCAAGCAATCTTTTGACTTCTTCTTTTAAATCATTGGACCAAACTTTATTGAACTGTCTTTTCTTCTATTGGATCAGTGTAACATTTGGGCATACATTCAAAGCATGACATATAACGGTTGGATCTATTCCAACCATATATGAGTGAGTCCAAGCAAATACATCTTTGCTGGATTGAAAGAACTGAATTAGCTCTCCCTTGAGTTTGCTATCTAGCTCTTTTCCAATTTTAGTTATCTTCATTATATCAATCAAATCCAAGCATATTTCTTCAAGATCTTCTGTGGGCTTCATTCTTTCTTGTTCATTTCAACAGTCTAGTTCAATAACAATCTTCCCACCTTCTATTTCGCCACTTACCAAGTTTGCTTCTTTCCTTTTCTTTTTGGAGAAGTAAAATTTCCTCAATACATGTTTAGTCTTCTTAATGGACTCTGTTCTCGCTTTGGGTGATGGGTTTGAAGAATCATTATCCAAAGGCTTTTTGACTAATTCCTTTTTCTCTAAATCATAACAAGAAGGGTAGTCTCATTTATGTTGCTTAATAGTTGCAAAGTACATCTCATGAGCACTGAATTATTCCCCTCTTATGGTTCCCTACCCACTTTTGGTCAAGAACATCACTATCAAGTACTTTAGTTAAACAAAAGCATCAAATTCATCTAAAGTTGGTCTTCCAAAGAAGATGTTATAATAAAAAAGGTTGGTCCATGATGACAAAGAGAGCTTCAAAGGTTCGAGAACATGGTGGAACTCCCATTTGCATGAGAAGCTTTATCTGTCCTATAGCAGTTGACCACTTATTATTGAATCCAAAAATAGGCTCAATACTCGGTTTAAGTTTTTCCTTCGAAATTCCCATCTGGTTGAACACGTGCTTGAAAATTACGTTGACTGCACTTCCAGTATCAACCAAAATTTTAATGACCATAGAAAGTCCAAATTGCACAGTGATCATAAGCAGATCATTATGCGGATGGCGAACCCCTCTTAGCTCTTATGGTGTAATGGTCAAATTATGCATCTAGATTTGGAATCTTGGGTTCTTGAGCGGCGGTACCTCTTGAATAGAGAAAATCCCTTCCTTCGCTTCCCTAACATAGCGACTCCTAGCTCCTTTGCTATTCCCGGCCAAGTGTGGTCCTCCATAGATTACATTAATCCTGTTGAAAGATGGAATGAAGTATGGTTGAATATCATCTTCTACCAGATTTGCGCTGTGGCTTGGTGGCCTTTGGTTGCCATTTTTAGAACGGCCGGCTTTCTGATTATCCTTAACGAATTCCATCAGGTATCCTGAACGGATCATACGTTGAATTATGGTAGCAAAATACTTAGCACTCGTCAGTTTTATACCCATTCAATTTGTGATAAGCATAGTAATCTCCCTCTTTCCTCGGTTCAGAACTAGTTTTGGCTTTTTAGAGAAGTCACCTCTTTCCTTCATTGTAGCATATATATAGGATATTGGCTTGTTCAAAGCAACATGATTAGTATTCGAAGCTTCTTCCCATCTTGGCTTTTTATGGTTGCGGTTGTGACTAATTTTCCTTGTTTCCTTTTTGATCCGGGCTATCTCTTTGGCATGCTACATTTCATCCATGTGAATGAATTTAGCAGCTTGAAAATGGAAATCCTATAAGTCCTTACATCCATGTGTATAGAGTTCTCACCAAAACGGGTTAGCTCAATCAGTCTTAAATGTACTGCCATCGGTTTATCCTTTTCGGTCATATTATTCACCTTTAAGGCCTCCGTGTTGAACCTCTTAAGATAATCACCTGATAGTTCCTTTGGTTTGTGTTTAATATTAGCTAGCACAGTGTAGGCGATAGTAGGATCTTTGCAAATACAGAATTGTGCTGAGAATTCATAAGAAAATTACTTTAAGGAATAGATAGTTTTCTCTCGGTATTGTCGGTACCATGTAGTTATTGTTTCTTGAAAAGTAGTTGGAAAAAGCCTACAACGCACAGCTCCAGATGTGTTGTATAAATCCACCTAACTTTTGAAAGCCAATAAGTGATCATTTGGATCATTCGTTCTATTGTATATGATGGATGAGATCTTGATATGAGAAGGAATTTTCGTGGACATGATTTTGTCTGTAAAGGAAGCTTCTCGATGACTATCGTTGGCCCTGTCATCTTGAGTTCTCTTTCCCTTGAGATTAAGCATATCTTTTGCTATTTTTTCTGCCCTGTCTTTCAAGTAAGCCTCATCACTATGGCAATTGTTCCTTTCAGGTTTGAACCATTCGGAGGATGAGCTTTCATATTGTTCCTTGGACTTTTCTTTCAACCCTCCCCTAATAGTTTGCTTTAGCCTGCTGGTCACTTCTCTTTTGTGGAATTAGGACAAGTTTGCCTTTGCTTTTGTTTTTAAGCAAAGAGGTATTCAAATCCCTCCTAAGTGGCTTTACCTCATCTCCCCCGTGAGCCTGGTGGTTTTTGGAGATTTTTGAGCAAGTATTCCTTCCAAAAGTTCTTTCATCATCAACAGTTGTTGTTCTAAGCTTTTAACCTTAGCTTTGTTGTTGGTAGGTTATGGCAGTTCTGATGGTTTCCCGAGCTTTGTATTTCCCAAGTTGAAGTTGGAAACTACATTCCCTTCTAATGTTGTTGTTTCTATGACCTCTTCATTTGGAGCATTAAGTCTTCTTGATCTCATTTTCCTGAAATAAAACTTACTCAATTAGTTTGGAGAGAAAGTTAAACAAGTTGGAGTTAAAGCCCTCCTTCTAGCGCAAAAATGTCAGACCAACAACTAGTATAACATCCATGATATCAATTATGATGAATTAATCCTTGATTTTAACATTTACGAGGACACAATTAAGCATGATCTAATCTATGTCAACTTAATAGTGTTATCGAGGACCAATTCATCACTTGAGACTTAGTGCATGATGGAATCATTAAAGAATGGATTCATGATGTTAATAAGCCTTTGAGGTAAAATATGTGCAGATCAATATATTTTCTTGGATCATTGTGCTCGAGATCTTTTAAGGTTACTTGGAGCTAACATATCCAAGAGTTCATATGGGCTTTGAAGAAAGATGTCCAAGAAAGGCCCATGTCATGTCATATGTTCATAAGAGGTATATATAGAAGACAAGTAACAATTTTGTGCAATAATTCATTAAGCTCGTTAATGGGCTATGTAATTTGTTTTTATATTCAAAGTCCAATGTCCATATAGTTATGCATATACATGTTCATCATAGTCCAAAACAACTTTAAATAATTATGTCAAGCTTTAGACTTAAAGTGTTCGAGTATATGCATGTCCATGTCAATTACGTACAAAAAGGCATGGTCTAAAAATAATAGATATGTGCAAGTCCGTGTTCATATAGATTATGCATGATTATAGTCAAATAGATTTTGGTCCCAATTCGATTTAATGTTTACAAAAGTTCGATTTTAAGAGTGGAGAAAAGAAAAATGATTGTCCCTCATTTGCGTTCCCCTAGGTCCATATTTATAGGAGTAATGCAGCTCCATCCCACCTCTCATGTCTTCGGCAGACTTGGCTTCGACAAAGATACTTGGAACTTCGGCCTTAATAGATCTTGTGAATGTTGATGGCCTTCGGCGCCGACCATCTTATGTATTGAGATGCTTTCGATTGATTGTTGGCGACACTGAGATTTAGTGGGGAGCGGCGTCGATATAAGGTAGTATATGAAAGAGTGACTCCATTAGTACAGTGTCGGCGTTGAACACGCTCAACGTTGATGGTTGGCGCTTTTCATTAATTGATAGCAGTGTTGAATTGAAGTGGCTTCGACTATCATCCCACCGTAGTGGACGTCAACAATATTCATCATCAACGTCGCGAGGATAGATGGTGATGGTACTTCCAAAGCGGAGTGTTGATAACAACTTATTTTAATGACATTTGGCATCTTTAAAGGTGCAACATCAATAAGAAGTGGATCTGATGACTTGTGGCTTGGTCTATCAACGATACCGATTGATTGGTGACATTGTCATAAGCAGCACCTTTCGATGGATGATGAAGTGCGACGTCGCTTGGAAGCGACACCAAAGAGATGTGGCATCCATAAACTATTTGGCTTCGATGATGTGTATTTCATGCAGCACCAAGCAAGTGCAGCGCCCTCATATTCCTTATTAATGGAATGTGGCACTATTGAATCGCGATGTGATGAAACACATCATGAATGAGAGTCAGCATTGTGGACACGCGATACTGCTCATTTGCGACATTATGAAGTGTGGTGTGGATGAGGAGCGGCGCCAAATAGATACAACATCGACTTTGTACATTATTGATCCCATGCAGCATTATTGATCCTCGACGTAGGACCTAGCGACACTAACTCGTTTGCGATGCTATCACTTACGATATTACTTTTGATATTGAAATTATATGGATAACAGTAGTGCAATATATTCATTCAGTAAATAAATTATAAAATAAATTTGTTATTATCTTGCATATAATTTATGCTATAGTTTTATATATATTTATATCCAAATGATTTTTTTTTACCAATTTGTTGATGCACCTATAGTATGCATATTGAAACTTGCATCTTTTAGGATTTATTAATAAATATTACTTGACTAAATTTATCAATTAGTTTAAAGTTTGGATTATGTAATTAATTTAAATATATGGACTTTAATGTAAAAAATTTAAAGAGAATCGTCAAATTTTGTAAATAATTATAGTTTTTTTAAAAGTAGGTACTTGAATATAAAGAGGTGGAGCCTTAGTGCAACGTTTAGATCACCAACGTGGTGATCTGGGCACCCAGGTTCGAGTCAGGAAACAGCCACTTCGCAATACGAGGAAAATGTTGCGTACATTACCGACCTTCTCGGAGCTCGTTATCGTGCCGGAGCGCTTGTGCACTGATTTCCACCTTTTTAGGTATTTGAATATAAAATAGTGTGAGAAGTTTAGTAGAATAATTGTAAAGTGGTAAATTATAAAATTCTGAAATAAAATATATAAACTTAGAGAGAATTAAGGAGGATAAAGATAACTCATAGAATTAATGAGAAATTTAATTCTTCTGATTTACTATTATTTAATAGATGTGTAGATTTGAAAAAGAATAAGAGAAAATAATTATAATAACAATATGTGATATATGTTAAACCATCATACCATGCTTATATTAAACTTCTCTATAAGTTTTAAAAATATCGAACTGATGTTATAAGTCAGAAATAAACATTTAGGATTTGTATTTTGATTTATAATAACTATTTTTTTAGACATGGAGTGTGAGTGCTTTGTACAATTTACTACTTTTTTTAACATGCAGAGTACATGTAATTTGAATGACTACTTTCCATTTAACATCTGTATAATATCAACCATTGTACTAATCATTATATCTTTGGCGAGCTGGTTTAGGACCAATAGTTCATTATCTACTGGATCTTTTCATCCTAATTCTTCGTCGAGAGTTATCAGTATTTATCAAATCTTCCCATATCTGACGGAACGGTGTTGGATCAAATGAGAAAGACATTGTGGAGAAAATGATGGTTTTCTCGTTTGAAATGAAATATTTTATTCATGTAACATGGGAAAGATTTTTCATTTTTTAGTTGTAAAGATATGTGGCCATAAAAAAATATTAAGTGGAACAGAATTGACCAAGTGGTAGAGTTGTGGAAGTACTTGTTTATTTGTTATTTTGGACCTTAGCTCCATTCAGTGCCGGTCCAACCACAACTGTTGTCCCAAACAAATTAAAGGCATCTTGTTAGAATCGAACCTGGGTTGCTCCAAACAAGGAAAAGAGACACAACAACTAGACTACAGCTTGAATTGTAAAAATTCACATACAAACATATTTTAGTAATCATAATACATAACCAAGCCACCACCGGAATTGTTGCTTCTGCCGGATTGGTTGTCCTAGGCGGCCGTCTTGCTCGTCTTACCCTGGGGCCGGCCCTGGCTCCATTCCATGGAGTAAAATTTCTGTAATAGGTACAGGTCACGCTAATTTTTCAAATCTTTGATAACAAAGCATACCACGACAAGGAATTGAATTCCATACATATCAACCAAGTGACCAACACTTCCGTTACTTTATTTAATACATGGAGTAAAAAGCAAAGAATTTCAAAATTTCCACTCAAAGTTACTTTAAATTTCAAGCAAATTGTAGTAAAAGGTCGTCGACTTTCCCAGGTTCTACCTCAGTATTTATTAGTATATATATGTATACAATGCACAAGTTGCAGAAAATCTTTAATCACATTATTTTATATATATAAAAAACAACATAAATAAATTTGTTTATATTCCATAACCACTTCTATTTGAAATTCGCTGCTAAGTTTTATACCATATATTTCATGACAAGTTTGGTCAAATTATGAATCCAGGATTTCGTACTAATTTTATACCAAAAAGATCAATAAGACCATATCCTGTGCCGCCAATCATCCACCTGTACGGACAAAATCAAACGCCAAAACCTACGTTTGTACCGATACAGCCGTATAAACCAAAGCGTCCTTATCCAAACTACGTCATATGCGGCCCACGTTTCCAAAAAATACAAAATGTCATCCGAATCAAGTGGGATATAACTGTCAACCTTACTCGGTTTACTGAGTCATTCCGACGCTGTATATTCATTTTTCTTTATCTGTCATCAATTAACTTTTGTTCTCAGACCATTTTACCCTCGTTCGCTTTGATACGAATCCAGGCCCACCTGTCCTTTTTCGTCAGCAGCGCGCTTTTTATGGTGGTATATAAACATCCTGCTCTTTTCATCACTCTGCACAGTCGATCCATTTAGAAAAAAGAAAATGACCATCGTTGTTGATCAGTCTCACAGTGGTAAAGTTTATCTTCTACGTTTGATGTGCATTTTCATTTTGATTGTTTAAACTTAACTCAACGTATTTGTTAAAATTTATAGAGGAGAGGAGAGATCCAAATAAACTGGCCAATGATTCAGATTTAGTTCTTGATGGAGGATTTGTTGTTCCAGACGCGAATGCATTCGGGCAAACTTTTAGGTTTGTATTGCATTTAAATATTTTATGCATTATGCATTATCATTGTTTATTTTTATTTTTATTTTGAAATATATTTTTTACATAAATATTCTTATCACTTGATCGCAGAGACTATGAAGCAGAATCGGACAGAAAGGACGTGGTTGAAGAATTTTACAGGCTGAACCACATTCATCAATCTGTTCAATTTGTAAGTGTAGCTAATATTACTGAATTTTTCTATTTTAATTTGGATAACTATATGGTTTGAGAGGCAGGTAGGAGAAAATTGGCACTCTATAGTTTTATTATCTAACAATTCTCAATTGGTTAGATGAAGATTTTTTTTACTTGTTTTAAATATAAAAATTTTGGAATAAGAAAGATCAAGTTGGATTGGATTATTATTGGTATTACTGGACCAATAAATTGAAAAACCTATTCAGTTATAAGTTGAAAAAACCAATTTTCTTGTGAAAACGCACCTGCTATAAATGTATTTGTAACTTGCCTTCCATACATTGCCAAATATGCTTTTAAGCATTCTTACTTTTTTTCAAAAAAAAAAAAAAAATTTTTTTTTAAAGTTGGACAAAGGACTAAAATTGAAGTAGTTATAATATCTTTCATCATTCATGTGTAATAACAAAAAAACATCATGTAAATACAATCTGTCAATGAACACTGAGAAAAAAACGGTAACAAAAATGGCTGTTCTCTCCTAAGCGATTTTCCCCTTTTCTCAAATTTCTCCTCCTCTCCTTCTGCGATTTGTTTCCTCTCTCTGCTCTAATTTTTGGTGTGTTGGTCTCTTCTCTTGCCTGAGTGTCTGATGTGCCTGTGCTCTGCCATGCTCGTGTCTGATTGTGGCGTTGGAGAATTTATTCTCACTGGTTCGTTCGTTCGCCTTTGTCCATCTTTTGAGGCGATTGCCGTTGCGCTTCGTGCAGTTGTTGTCGGTCCTATCTCTCTGGTTCTTTCTGGAGAGAGGACGGTGGAAGTTAGGGTTTTCTCGTTGGTCGATTTTGGGGCTTTGGTTCGATGCCGCTTTCTGTGGGTTGATCAGGGTTTTTTGGAACTTTCTCCGTTCTTTGGGGATGGATTGGCTTGCCGTCCCTTCACAAGCCTGCTATCTTCGTTTTTCGAAGTTTCTTGTGAGGCGGCGGAGTGCAGTGCCGCTCCCCGGGCTGTGTTGAAGGGGGAAGTCACTACCCCTTTCGTACCGTTTCTGGTCTTTGCTGGTTCTGTCGGTGTTGTGCCTCTTGGGGATGATTCGTTGGAGTTTGGTTCCCTTTCTTGCGATTATGGGTCCGTCGTCGATGCAGTGGGTCATAGGGATGTCACTACCATGTTCGATTCATTGGTTGGCGGTAGTGATTCTGTTGTGGCTCTGGACTTTGTTGAGGTTGCTTCGTCCTCTGGCGTTGATGGCTCTGTTTCTGCATCTTTGGTCAAAGGGGATCTCACCACCCCTTCCTCCCAGGCCGATGAGTCGGCAGTTGATGATTTGGGGGTTTGCTATGTTCCGGCCTCTCTGCCTCTGGTGGTGTCGGTCTTGCTTGGTTCTTTTGATAGGGCTGGTGGTTTTGTGTTTTCTGATGGTTTGGTTGGTTGCTTCTGGGGAGTCATGGGGGTTTGCAAGTGTTGGTGGCAGGTGCGGCGCTACCCCTATGCGCTGCGGATGCCTCGTGTTTTTTGGGCGAGATGTGTCGGTGGTTTTTTGGTTTGCAGTGAGTGGCTGTCGGTGTGGGAGGTGATTGGTTTTGTTCGGGTGGTTGTTTGTGGTCGTGGTTGGCTAGTTCGTGCTGTTCAGGTTTGCGTTGCTGTTTATTTTGGTTTTGTATTAGTTCTTTGTGGTCAGGATTGTGGGATTCGTTTGTGTTTGGCTAGTAGTTGCTTTTGTCTGCCCGTTTTTCCCTTTTGGCCTCTCCGAAGAGATTCTCCTGGCAGTGTCGTTAAGCTCAGGCGGTGTTCTAGCTCTGATTGCATAGGGTATCCTCATTTGGTACACTATGCGAGCAGAATAGAATATTGCCAGTCTGGTGCGACCATGGAGGAGGATATCTCTGTAGGGGCCACATTGCGAACCCCACCTGTTTCGCAGGTCTGCCTGTCTAGTGGCAGTCCGGGCTGGGTGAGGTTCCTACAGCATCGTGGGATACGTTTATGTATTTCCTCGACATTCCCGAGTATATCTCCTTTTATTTCCTATTCGTCGGTTTCCTCTTCTTCTAGTTGTTCGGCATCTTGTTCTCTTCCCTCTTCTGCTTGCTCATTATCGATTGTCATTCCGATGATGAGCGCCGAGGAGATTACTCTGGTAAACGAGCGGCTTGCTCGTCTGACAGAGAATTCTGCGCCGGTGGGTGCTTCTTCTTCCCTTTCGGCGCCTGAAAAGCGCTGTTATTCTTTCTCTTCGGATGAGCCTAAGCGTCCGCTCTTGCGCAGGTCGTCCCGTAGTAGACAGCGTGGTTCTTCGGGAGTTCTACGCACCATTCGCACTCGCTCTATAGCGGCGACTGAGCAGCTCGAGAGAGAAGCTCTTTCTTCATTGTATCGTATCTGATATCTATTTGGGTTAGGTCTTGGCTTCGTTCTGCTTTCCTGTTCTGTCTCATCATGTCGTCCTTTCTATTCTGGAATATTCGTGGTATTGGTAATGAAGCATCGGTTGCTAGGCTTAAACGGATTGTTCGCAAGCATTCCGTTGGTTTGGTAGCAATTTTAGAACCTCTTGTTGATTCGGGTGACATAACCAAGGTGGTTCTGTCACTGGGGTTTGGAGGTGCTTTTTCGAATGTTTCTGGTAAGATTTGGATCCTTTGGTCCAATAGTTTCGTTGTTCAGTCTGTTTTTGATTCGTCGCAGCTTTTATCAGTTAGATGTTCTTCTCCCGGCTTCCCTCTCCCGTTTCTTTTCTCTGCCATTTATGCCAAGTGTGATAGGATTGACAGATTATCTCTCTGGGATGATATTCTGTCTCTGGCTGATATTGGTTGCTTGGCTTCTGTGGTGGGAGGTGATTTCAATGTGGTAGCTAGTCAGGCGGAGAAAGTTGGAGGTGTTGCGGTCAACCGCTTATCTCTCTCTGATTTCAACTCTTTTATTGCTCGATCCGGGTTATCAGAGATTCCTTTCGTCGGTTCGGCCTTCACTTGGTCTAATAACCAGGAAGGGCCGAATCAGATTCTTTCCAGACTGGACAGGGTTTTTGGGTCGGCTGATTGGTTTGGTCTTCCTTTCTCCTATTCTATTTCTCATCTTCATCGATCGTGCTCTGATCATGCTCCCCTGCTTTTGTCTTGTGCTTCTCGATCTTTGACGGGTCCGTCTTCGTTCCGCTACCTTAGTATGTGGAGTTCTCATCACTCCTATCATCAGTTGGTAGAGGATTCGTGGAATGCACCCATTGTGGGGTCCCCGATGGGGGCTTTTTTCCGGAAACTGAAACGACTTAAGTTTTGTCTCAAGTCGTGGAATTTCCTTGTCTTCCGGAATATCTTCGACCGTGTTAGGGCGGCCGAAGAATCTCTTATTTTGGCCGAATCCTTGTTTGATGACAATCCGTCGGCCGCTAACAAAGCGAATTGGGCTTCCGCTCAATTGGCTTTCGCTTCTGAACTTCGTATTGAGCACTCCTACCTTAGTCAAAAGGCTAGGATTAAGTGGGTGGTTGAAGGAGATTCGAACTCCAAATTCTTTCATTCCTCTATTCGAAAGAAGGCCAATCTTCTTTCCATTCGTGAGATATCGAGAGCGGACCAATCTATGGCTTCAACCCCTTCTGAAGTTACAGAGGTTTTAGTTTCTCATTTCCAATCTTTCCTCGGGTTTCCGTCTGTTAATGATCCTGCATCGGACATTCTGTCTTTCATTCCTCGTCTTATTCAAACGGATGAGAGTGTAGGATTAGGCTCCCCTCCCTCGTCCGATGAGATTCGTGCTTGTGTTTTTGCTCTAAGCAAGGACAGTGCTTCTGGCCCGGATGGTTTTAACGGTTCGTTTTACCGTTCTTCTTGGGATATAATCCAATCGGACTTATGCCAAGCTATTCAGCATTTCTTCTCCGGAGGTGACCTCCCCATTAGTTGGTCCTCCACAAACTTGATTCTTATCCCCAAGTGTGAAATGCCAAGGTCTTGTTCGGAATTCCGTCCGATCAGCCTTTGTAACTTCACTAATAAAATCATTTCCAAGGTTCTGGCCATCCGGTTGAGTCCATTCCTTGATCGGATTATCTCTTCCTCCCAGGCTGGTTTTGTGAAAGGTCGTTTAATCACTGATAACGTCCTTTTAGCCCAAGAACTGGTTTCTCAAATTGATCGCAAGGTCAGGGGTTCGAATGTTATCTTTAAACTCGATATGGAAAAGGCATACGATCGTATGTCCTGGTTTTTCATTATCAAGGTGCTTCGTGCCTTCGGTTTTCCAGAGACTATTATTTATTTGGTGTGGAGGCTCATCTCCAACTGCCATTTTTCTGTTATTGTTAACGGTTCTGCCAGAGGTTTTTTCCGAGCGGGTAGGGGTATCCGTCAGGGTGACCCCCTTTCTCCCATTCTATTTGTTATAGCAGCTGAGGCTTTCATCCGTGGCATTCATATTTTAACCGTTTTCGGTCAGATCCAGCGTTTTGGTCTGCCAAGCGGATGTCCTCTTGTTTCTTCTCTGTCCTTCGCAGATGACATCGTTGTTTTTTCTAATGGCTCTCGTTCTTCCGTCCGTCGTCTGCTTCGGTTCATCCGCCTTTACGAGAGGTGTTCGGGTCAATTAGTCAACTCTTCTAAGAGCTGTTTCGTACATGCGAAGGACATGGTCCCCTCGCGTGTTTCTTGGGTTGAGGCCTGTACTGGGTATAGGGCGTCTGCTCTTCCTCTTCCTTATTTGGGCATTGTCCTCTACAAGGGAAGGAAACTTAATGCCCTTTTTGATCCGCTTATGGATAAGGTTAGGGGTAAGATTATCCGTTGGAATGCTTCTCTTCTTTCGCAAGCAGGAAGATTGGTGCTCATCCAATCTGTTCTGTGCTCTATGGGCACTCATATATTCGCCGCTATGTCCCCTACTTCTTCCTTTTTTCGTTCTTTCCAATCTTTGGCTGCGTCTTTCTTCTGGGGCTCGAAGGGGGATGATCGTAGGCACCATTGGGTGTCCTGGAAGGTTATCTGTCGCCCTAAGGAAGAGGGCGGTTTGGGTCTGCGTAATCCGAAGGACCTCTGCTCGGCGTTCGCTTGCAAACTGTGGTTCCGGTTTGCAAGTAACGATTCCCTCTGGGCAAAGTTCCTTCACGCTAAGTACCGAAGGCTGGCTCCTGCTGGTTATTCCGGTTCTCCTTCTTTCGCCAGTGAGACTTGGAAGCATATGCAATCGGTCAAAGGGCTTGTTGATTGTCATTCCGGCCTGTCTGGTTGGGATGGCGGTCCGTTCTCTATTTTTAGGGCTTGGAATTCTTCTCGGGCTCCTTCTCCTTCTATTCCCCTTTTCTCTCGCATTTGGGACGCGCGTATTCCTCCTAAAGTCTCTCTTCTCATGTGGCGTTCCTTCCACTGTGGGATTCCGGTCGATGTGAACCTCCAGCGAATTGGTATTCCTCTAGTCTCCCGCTGTAGATGTTGTGGTCTTGGGGATACTGAATCTGTCGCGCATTTGCTTTTTACGGGCTGCTGCGCCAGAGCTTGCTGGAATTATTTCGGCAATCTTCTGGGAGTTCGGGGCAACATCTCTGCGGATGTTGACTTGATGTCCACTTGGTGGCTCCACAGCACTGGTAAGTCTCTCCGCTCAATCTTGTTTCGGCTGATTCCTTGTCTTATTTGCTGGCACATCTGGTGCGCTCGGAATAAGGCAATATTTGACGACTGCCCTATGGATCGTTTCTCTATTATTCGTCGGGTTCGAAACGATGTTTTCTTGGCTTTCCGTGGTCGTCCTTTTCGCGGTTCTGTCAGTCTTCGCTCGAGTCGCTTTGTGAACCTTTTATCTATCTCCTGTTCGCAACCTTCTGATAGAGCGGGGATTGGTTGATGTCGTTGCTGCTGTCTGGTGTTTTTGTTTTGCTGTTTCATCCTTATTCGTCTTCTGCCACCCACCCCCCCTTTTTTATTTAATTGTGCTCGTCTGTGGTGTATTCTTTCAGGTTCATACTGTGGTGGATTGGTTTTCTGCCTTCTCTTGCTGTCTTGTGCTGCTTTTGATATTGATCGGTGCTCCTCTCGTTTTGGATTGGGGATGGTAGCTTTGATTGGGGGGGTGGTCGGCTTTTCCTTCCCTTTGCCGTATCGGGTGATGGGATTCCTTTTTTCTTGAGTGATTATCAACATTGTCTTCGGGCGGTGGCCTTGCCGGAGCTCGAAGAAGATGCTGTGAGTAATTTGAATCCTCCAAAGCTGGATAAGATGGTACCTGCAGGCTAAAATGGATGTGAAATTTTTTCTCATATCAACTAGTCAAGGCTAATCGAGTACAACAACGTTGTTATACAACGCCTACATTTGGTGGGATTGGAAATACTAGCATAAAGCTCTGGAGTGTTAAGTACACTGGTTTTCTTCTTAACGGGTTTGTTTTGATGGTTGTAGGTTTTTTATTGCTTTCCTTGCATGTACGATAACAACATAAATTTGGAATCGTAAGCTGATATTATTGGTTTCAAAAAAAAAACAAAAAAAACAAAAAAAAACAAAAAAGTTAGAAGAGTAGAGAAGTTTTAATTTTAGCTAAATGTTGTAGGTAAAAGACTTCTTCTTTTTTCATATATTATGTCTTCATACCTAACTTTTGCATTTAGAGAATTAAAGCATATATTAAAAAAAAAAGGAAAATTGATTTACATTTTTTAAATAATACAAAATAGGTAAAGCAAATGAGGGAAAAGTATGGCAAACTGAACATAACAGAAATGAGCATTTGGGAATGCTGCGAGCTACTGAACGAGATAGTCGATGAAAGCGACCCTGATCTGGATGAACCTCAAATCGAGCATTTGCTACAAACAGCAGAAGCAATCAGAAGAGACTACCCTAATGAAGACTGGTTGCATTTAACTGGGCTTATTCATGACCTTGGTAAAGTTCTGTCGCACCCTAAATTTGGAGCACTTCCGCAGTGGGCTGTTGTAGGTGATATCTTTCCAGTTGGCTGTGCTTTCGACAAATCAAACGTCCATTGGAAGTATTTTGAAGGCAACGAAGATTGGAATAACCCTAATTATAATACGAAGAATGGAATGTATGCTGAAGGTTGTGGACTTGAGAAAGTGTTGATGTCTTGGGGGCATGATGATTACATGTATTTGGTAAGAATATATAAATTTTTATCATATAAAATGTAGAGAAATATCATGTTTGTACATTTCATTTCTTCTGTATAGGTGGCTAAGGAGAACAAGACTACTCTTCCATCTGCTGCTTTGTTCATCATTCGCTATCATTCCTTCTACCGTAAGTGTCTTTCTTTTTCATCAAAAATATATATTTTTCAAGTTATAATGTATAAAAGATTGGTTTTTATTGTTTTTTAACCATCTCTGCACAAATTTGGTGCTTACCAGCATTTGATGAATGATGAGGATAGGGAGAATATGAAGTGGCTACGATTGTTCAAGTAAGTAATGGGAATGAACTTTATATATTGTATAAAAGAACTAGTATTGATATGTAACTACATTGTGCAGCAAGTACGATCTCTACAGCAAGAGCAAAGTTAGGATTAATGTTGAGAAAGTAAAGCCTTACTATCTTTCTCTTATTGAGAAGGTATGACATCTTTATTAATTTTATGGATGATAGGAATAGAGTGACCTTGAACTTCCAAGGTTCCAAGGTCCCTTATATGCAAATAAGAGTTATTTCAAATTCCAAACAAGAATACAAGTTCAAACTTACCAAAATGTTCATAATTTTTTCTTTATAGTTTTCAAATCATATTTAATAAATTATATATAAAACTGAAATTTAATAATTTTGAATAATTTTATAAAGATACTCCAATATGCAATTGCACATGCCAAAATATCTTTATTCATTAGCAAGTTAGAGATTTTGCCCATCTTATCATTTTTATCCTATTAATTTTGGATTATTTATCTGATTGCAGTATTTCCCATCGAAGCTTAAGTGGTGATTGCATTCTGAATAATTTTTATCATGATTTAGGAAGTGGTTATCAATAGAAGTGTGATATATGAATTATTTGGGCTTGAACCGTGTGTTGATTTTATGAAGAAGTGTTGTAGTTTCGTCACATGAAAATAAATAAATTTGGCTGCAGTTTAATATTTTATGTTTTCAGGAAAATAGACACAGGGCAGAAGTTGCAAAAAAATTTAGTCTAAGAGACAACAAGTTTGTTTTTTAGTCTGAAGAACACTTTATAGTGTAAACAGAAAATGATAGTTGCAACTATCATTCTGTGATTTACACTAAAAATTGTCATTCATCTTAAAAAGCAAATTTTTTGTTCCTGAAACTAAAAAAATTTCCAACTTTTTTCCTGAGTCTAAAAACCCCTTATGTTTTACTTTCATCTTGTGTTTACAATTTTTTTTCTTGAATACTCACTCTGAGATTGCAACTTCTAAAATGAATGATCAATATTGAAGTAGAAATGTGAACAATAAAAAAGGTGTATAACTAGGGTGAGCAATCTTTGGTTAAACCAAATAAACCAACCAAACTATCCGTGATTTGGTTTGGTTTTGAAACTAAATCGATTTATGTTCAGTCCGTGAAAAAATTAGTTCGGTTATCAGTTTAACTTATCGGTTTAACTAAATTAACCAAATTCTTATTAAGTTGTCAAAATTATCAATGTTATAATGATTTTTGTAGACTAATATTGGGGTCTACATTAATTTTATTTATTATATGTGTCAAAATTTCTATTAAAAAACATAATACTATAAGAAGAATACTTTAGTCATATTTTTAGTTTATATTTTTAAGTACAATGAATATTCCAAACATAAAATATGAATTATTTTTTAGTTCGGTTAAACCGAATAACCAATCGAATCATCCAAATTTAATTTGGTTTGGTTTTAGTTTAATTCGAGAATTTTCATCATTGGAGTAACCGAACCAACCTAATGTTCAACCCTAGTGTATAACCTACTTAAATTAGTGTGAACTATGTTCCGTATGGTGTTGTTATCATACTTTGTTTTGACTATATACGTACGTACATATATACATACATACATACACATACTTATACATACATACATATATATAGTATGGTTGGTTGAGGTAATCGGTATCAATCGGTGAGGTCGAGCGTTTGATCTTTTACGCTATCCATGTGAATATATATTTGGAGTATGGATTCGGGTAGCTATACATACTCCCTCAAAATTTCCATGTAAAGCTTGGTACTTTGGGTCTTCAATATATGTGTGTGAAGGAAGAATCCACACCCTGGTTTACTTGCATTCTCGAAACGATCATCAGAGTTTTATGATATTTTGTCAAAAGCATCAACATATCATAAAACTCATCTTTGGCATAAATTATCTTCTTTCGATATCTTTTGACCACTAAAAATTAATGTTTTTAAATTACTGATTATTAAAAGTATTTTAAATATGTACGGATGTCATCCTCATCCCAAAAAAAGAAAATCCTTGGAAGTTGACTGATTATAGACCTATATTGCTAATTAATTGTTCAATAAAAATTATTCATAAAGTTCTCGCTAACAAATTAAAAATTAAAATGGATAAGTTAATCGATAAATGTCAAACAGCTTTCATTCCAAGTAGACAAATTGTGGACGGTATCGCTACCATTCATTAATTTCTGTCATAAAGAAATTATAACTTGTACCATCCTTAAATTAGATTTATCCAAGGCCTTTGACTCTATCGACTAGGATTTTTCGACTGACACCATGAAAGCTAGAGGTTTTTTCCAAAAATTCAATCAAAGAAGGGTCTTCATTAAGGAGATCCCCTATCTCCACTTCTTTTCGATTTAACAGTTGATATTTTTAGCTGGAATAATTAAACTAGCCGTTAACAACAACATTCTTCCTAAAATTGAAGAAGATATTACTAACGATGGGATTTCTATCCTTTAATACTCGGACGACACCTTGCTTTTTTGTTCCCATCTTCCTCATCATATCGCTTCCCTCAAGTTGATCCTTTACAACTTCAAATTACTTTCAGGACTCAAAATTAATTTCCACAAGAACTTAGTTTTGATCAATAATGATGTAGCAAATGCGATAACTGATGCAGCCTACTCACTAAACTGCAAAATCATGAATTTTCGGATAAACTACTTAGGAGTTCGCATTAGACCGATGAAACCGAAAAAAGAAGATTGGAACATCGTCATCGACAAAGCTAATAAGAGATCACCTTCTTCGAAAGTCAAACGTCTCTCAAAAACAGGAAGAGCAGTACTTATTAACTCGGTATCATCTACAATACCAATTTATTGGCTATCTTTCTATCGCTTCCCTTCCTGGGTTATTAATAAAAATCGATAGCATTAGACGTAAATTTCTTTGGAAAGGAAATTATGAATGTTATAATTTAAGCTATCTGATTAATTAGGACATTGTATGCAAGCCCAAATCACATGGTGTGTTAAGCATCATAAACTTAAAAAAAATTAAATACCTCTTTGCGTTCCATGTGGATTTGGAAATTTCTAGAAGACAACCATACATTATGGAAGGAAATAATAATAAACTTTTACTATAAAAGAACCAAATATTTATATAAACCCAACAACATGCTGTCATTCTTTTGGAAAGAGGTACCCAAGCTCTATAGCGCTTTTAAGATTGGACTTAGCCTTAAAGTTCGATCTGGGAATATGACATCTTTTGGAACGATCATTGGGCTTCCTCCATAACTTTAAAACGTGAACTTCCAGATCCCTACACTGCTTCAAATAATAAAAATGACCTTATCATTGACGTCTCTAGGCCACAGGAGATATTTCACTGGAATATTTCCTTTAATCACTATAACAAAATATCCTTTTTACAACGGGTAATACTCGTTGTACAAGGGTTTCACAACGGGTCAGCGCCTGTCTTATTATGCGATGTTGTAATAGACCCGAAAGATTTTACAACAGTTTAAAACCGTTGTAAAACCCATTGTAGTAAACAATTTTACAACGGTCCAAAGCCGTTACAATATAGTCTTTTACAATGGGCATAAACTTTTGCAATATGCCCCGACCACAACAGGCATTAAATGTTGTAATATATGTCTTTTACAACTGTTTTTGTCAGTTGTTAAAAAAATGAAAAATTACAAAAGAAAATTAAAGCATTGGTGCAGCACATATGCAGATTTTACTCATAATTGCTAAAAAGCCAAAACGAATTATACATTCACATCATGTATAAAGTCTTAGTATAATTACAAATCATTATCATTCAAGCCAAAACTAATATAAAAGAAGCTGAATACAAACAATACAAATGATAATTACAATGGAAGCATGATCATCTTCAGTACTAGAGTAATCAATATTAAAGACTAATGACTCAAATTGAATAATGGATACCACATAGATGGCAGATCTCGTATCCTATTTTAGTAGTTTGCCCGCTACACACTTCTTAATATACAACCTCTTGTGTTATCTGGCTTCGCATCAAAATTCTACCAGCACTCAAGCTTCAACATGCACCTTAGCTTTAGTGTTCATGCTCTACATCACTGTCTACCTACACTCAAGCAAAAGTTTTAAATCCTCAATGCAATTGCTTTGCTAGTGCGCATATGAAACTACTGGAATCAATAGCCACTTGCACATATGAAACTAGAGATTAATTAATAATAATTAACAAAACTAGCTATACATAATTAAATTAAAATATGCAATTAACTTACATGCAAACTCAACTCTAACCAAACTTCTGTTACTTTAAAATAATAATGCTTTGCTATTGTAATTGATTGTGTTAATTTCTTTGGCTCTAAGCTAAACTTGAACTATACAATGAACAACTCCTAGCATCTAATTTAAAATTGTAGTGAATTTACTTCAAAAAAACCCTTTCAGCGAAATTACTATATGGTTATGTCAGATAGTCCTAGCCACTTGAACAACCATTAAATTTGTGAGTAACATAGAGGTTAAAAGGAGATTGAAATATAGTTGACTAAGAAAATAAGTTAATTGTGAATAATGTAAGGTAGTCGTTAACAAATACTAAATTAGAATCCATATTAAATACCACATGAAAATCGTACCTTTGATTATGCTGAGCACTAGTAGCAAGAAGAAAATGGGAATGAACGAGATGATACTCCATAGCAAACTCAATTACTGATATACTAGACCATGCAACTAGACCATGCTCTACTTGATTATGTTATACATCTGTACTCAAATACTCTATTTAATTATGCTGTACTTATGAAACTCAGTCCACCCATACTACGTACCCACATCAATTAGTTTTCTCATAATGTTAGTCAATATGATTAAGTTAAAATCATTTTTAAACTTAATTCTTTGAGAGATAGCTTATAGACTTGCTAAACTCTCTGGGGCATAATATAGAGCTTCTAAGTTAAATTATCACCAAACAAACAACTTTTCATTTATGCATGACTACCCTAATCCGGATAAAACCATTTTATTTTATAATATATTTACAAATGAAATCGATGTACGAGAAAAGTAGGCAATAACCTGGACTGCTAGATGTGAAATTCCATTGGGTCATGATCCTGGTAGACAAGTAAGGTTAGAAGATCCTAATGGGGAGGTGCAGTCTCTAACCAATCACCACTTCAAACGCATAGACATTTGTTTACGAGGCCAAAACTAGCTGATCATGGAAACAACAACAATGAAACTTAAATATCTTCTACCACAATAAATTGAAATTAATAACACATATGAAGAACTGCACAACGATGTTTTAATCATAAATAAATGATAGTGAACTTTGGTTTGAAAAGAAATGTCAGTTTTGTACAAGGGACATTGATAACTGACTTAAGTCATACATAATGAATCACCTTATCCCAAAATTTCCAGACCGTTGAAATCATTGAACTGATTATTCTTACTAGTATAATTATTTATTTTGTATGTGTGTTTCAATGCCTCTCAAAATTTATCATTGAACTGAATTGATGTCCAACCCATTTCTAACCTCTCCATTCAGTTACGTAAATGTTAAAATTTATAAAGCTCATGTATCAAAACTAGTTGTCAATGTACAAGTAGTGTGAAACTAAAATCAACCTTTTTAAGGTAATTTGTACTTGTTAATTCATAATAAATCATACCTAGGATATAATCATAGTAACAATCATACCTGATGCTCAATTTGGCTATCTATAGGCCTCTTCATAGGTGAAAAGTAATTATTATCTGATAAAATAGGAGATTCTTCCCATAAATTCACATGATTATATCCAACACCCATTGATTCACTCTCCATTTTTAAGATCTACGACATTACCGAAGATTGCCTTGATGGATAACTCAACTGGCTCTTCAATCTATTGTTGCCACTACTATTTCCATGATTACCACTATTGCCACTCATCCCTCTTATTACACCATATTCTGTGTTTAAAAAATATGAATCTCAACTATTTCCATGAAAGTTCAAACGATATCATATTTTAAAACGAATTTTGTATCAAAATTACCATTGTCAAAATTTAAATTAGCAAAAAATTCAACCGAGGAGCTGTTGTGCCTAATCAGATTCGAACTCGACTCACTCTTCACATGTGTATTGTCATCGTCATTGATGTAGCAAGCACATGCTACTACTAGAACATCATCTTGTCAGATGTTGGCACCACCTGTGGCAGAGCCGGTGGAGGTGGCGTCGGATGTGAGTATCTAGATCCGCCATTGACACATGGAGATATCTTACTTGTTGCATTGGAATCCAGAAATCTTGCAAACATAGATTAAGTTTCGAGGCTGGATGGGCGAACCAGAAGGAACTCTTATGATAACTCGACGAGTAAAGAGCTAGGAACTGAACGGCAGTAGATGAGGCCTGATAAACTCATTTGAGCCGTTGATGATGAGCTGAATGGGCGATTGATGCCTTTTGACACGTAAATCATAAGTGGATGGTTTTTATTGTATTGCCTCCATTAAAAAAGAGATTAGCTCTTTAGATAGATGGATAAAGAGAGAGGTAGTGGTTATAAAATCTGACCCGAATAGGAACTGGAGATGCCAGAACACGAACAGGAAGCGCGGGTGAGGTCGCTTCGTAGGTGGGGAAGCCGGAGGAACCGAGAAAGAAGATAGGAAGTGGGATTGAGGAGTGAGACAGTGGATCTTAGGGCATCTCCAGTGGTAGAATTAATTACTGAATTTGCCAAAAAAAATCTCTAGTCGTCCAATTCAAGCTGAAAGTTCAGGATCCGGTTAAGGATCCTGAACTGGGCTTGGGCGCCCATTTAATGGGCGCCCAAGCCCAACCCCATACAATCCCCCCTTCCCCGCTACCGAACGCCTTATTCCGACCTGCAATGGCTATAAACGGCCGTATTTTGAACTCCAACGGCTATAAACGGTCATATTTGTGATTTCATTACATATATCAGACTATTTTTCAGATTGTAATTCACACATCTCTTCTTCTATTACAATTATATTTTCAATTCCATAATATTGAAAGTATGTCTCATCTTTTTCAATCATATACCGAAGCGATGAATATGGATAGCTGGGATTTTGATTCCCAACCCTTTCAAAATGTTCATCCCCAGACCGCTCCCTATCTATCCTTCCATTCTTCTGCTCCATGGTCCGGCGATGAAGATAAGGATTTGTGTTATATTTACTGTCATTTTTCTAATGACTCGGTAAAGGGGAATGACCAAAGTGGAGAGGCGTTTTGGGCAAAAGTCATGACTGCGTACAATAAAAAGCATGTTAAAAAGACGAGGTCAATGTCTGCAATCACGGGTCGTTTCTGGAAGATTAATCGACAAACACAATTCTACGAGTCGTAGATTCACAAAATAAGAACAGCAAATCCAAGTGGAATGGGTGGCGAAGCTGAATTGGTAGCGTTTTGAAAATATCATTTTTAATTTATATTCATTCTGATCACTTTGTTAATATATAATTTTGTGTTTCTGTTTTTTTAGAAGAGAATGGTGAATGATCAATTCTTGAAATTATTTCCAAGAGAAAATGGTACAAAGAAACCCCACTACTATCAGTTTGCAAACTGCTATGACTTGCTTGTTAGTCAACAAAAATGGAGCTCAAACACCGCAAAAAGCTTAAGAGATGTCCAGACAAAGTCGAAGGGCAAGAAAAAAACAAGTCGAACTAATTATAATTCTAGCCCAGGCAATTCTTCTCATATGGACTCTAATGTATGCCCAGATAACGAAGACGAAGAAGCAGAACCCGCATTTGATGAAGATGCTAGACCGATGGGGCAACGAGCAGCTAAGAAGAAAATTGTTGTTCAATCTCAAATCGATTCTCGTTTAGCCCTAATGCATGAAAAACATGCAAGAGAAAATGCAGAACGTCAAAGAGGGAGTGCAGAAAAGCTTTCCGTTTTAAAAGAACTGACCGAGATTGAGAAGGGCCGGTTTGAGCTAGAGCGGCAACGCCAAGAGACCTTAGTAATGTAAAAGGATGTTACCGGAATGGACCCAATTACAATGCAATATTGGATGGAGTACAAACAATGCATTGTTGAGAGTAGATCAGGAACAAAACATATGTAGTTGAAATATTCATGTGATATTTTTAGTTATTGCAGTTTAAATATCCATGTACCTTCAGTTTATATTTTCAATCATGTGTTATTTTCAGTTTTAAAATATTCAATGGGATATCATTTATTTCGATGCATTCTGTAGACATCAATAAAGATTTACTTCACCAAACATAAATGATATTACAAACATAAAAATTATAGCATTCTACACTTCATTACAGAAATAAAAAGGCAAACAAATGTAATTAAACAAAGATCCACCATCCCGAACTACTGATTTCCATGAGAATTCCAAATATGCTCCATTAAATCCCTTTGGAGTCTATTATGAAGAGCAGCATTACGATATACTTCATGATGATCGTCATGAATTGCATACTGTCCTTCATTTCGTAACGTGGTTGTGCGAAACAATTCGGGGGGTTGTCTTGCCCTATCATACTCGAAATCGGGATAGTCCATACCGCGTTCATCTTCAATGATCATGTTATGCAGAATTATACAACAGAACATAATTGTAGCCATTTTTGATCTCTTCCATAATCTACATGGATTGCTGACCATTGCAAACCTTGCTTGAAGGACCCCAAACGCCCTTTCTACGTCCTTCCTTTGTCCTTCTTGCATTGCAGAAAATTGTTTCTGTTTTGCCATCATTGGGTTTGCAAATGTCTTTACAATCGTACTCCATTTAGGATGAATTCCATCTCCAAGATAGTATCCATGCTCATATGTGTTATGACCAAGAGTAAATGATACGGGAGTTGACTTACCTTGCGCCAAATCATTAAATAAATGAGATCGTTCGACAACGTTTAAGTCGTTAAGAGAACCTGGCATTCCAAAGAAAGCATGCCAAATCCACAAATCATGAGAGGCAACCACTTCTAAGATGATAGTAGGTTTTTTTTCTTTGCCGTTATATGCTCCATGAAAAGCTTTTGGACAGTTCGTCCACCCCCAATGCATACAATGTAGACTTCCAAGCATTCCAGGCCAGCCTTTGCTTTCATGCATTTCACGCAAGCGCGTTACATCTGCCTCGTTTGGAGAACGAAGATATTCAGTCTCATAAATGTCCACAACTGACTGACAGAAGTGATCTAGGTTTTCCAATGCCGTACTCTGTGCAATACGATATGCGTCGTCAAGGGCATCAGCGGGTGTACCGTACGCTAACATCCTCAAAGCTGCGGTCATCTTTTGATGCCCACTTAAACCTTGTTTTTTTGCAGCGTCCTGCTTGTAAACAAAATAATAATTATTCTGCCGAATACTTTCGAGAATTCTTAAAAACAATGGACGACTCATTCTGAATCGTCGTCTAAACATCTCTGGACCGTAAGTTGGATCACGGGCAAAGTAATCTTGCATAAGTGTTTCTTGAAATGCTTGCTGGTTACGGTTGATATATTTCCGACCCACAACTGAACCGCCATGTTTTCCAGAAGTTGAACCGTATGCTTCACGGTATATCTCCATCAGTTCCTCCTCCTCTTGTTGATGCGCTAACGCATACGCTTCTTCTTTAGAGTCACTGTCGCATAGCAATATAGCTTTTAGTAAATTTCCAGACATTGTTTGATATTTGAGGATAGTTGTTTGATATTTGAATGTTTTTTTAGACTTAATTGTGGTGAACAAGTATGAGAGAAGGTGGCTCAATGTGCGGTCAAATCACTTACTGTAGCCACGTTCATTTGCCGGACAAGATTCTCTGCTTTGTTGAGTGGAGAGAAGGTGGCTCAGTGTGCGGTCAAATCACGTACTGTAGCCACGTTCATTTTCCGGTTAAGATTCTCTGCTTTGTTGAGTGGAGAGAAGGTGGCTCAGTGTGCGGTCAAATCATGTACTGTAGCCACGTTCATTTGCCGATCAATATTCTCTGCTTTGTTGAGTGAAGAGAAGGTGGCTCAGTGTGCGGTCAAATCACGTACTGTAGCCACGTTCATTTGCCGGTCAAGATTCTCTGCTTTGTTGAGTGGAGAGAAGGTGGCTCAGTGTGCGGTCAAATCATGTACTGTAGCCACGTTCATTTGCCGGTCAAGATTCTTTGCTTTGTTGAGTGGAGAGAAGGTGGCTCAGTGTGTAGTCAAATCACATACTGTAGCCACGTTCATTTGCCGGTCAAGATTCTCTGCTTTGTTGAGTGGAGAGAAGGTGGTTCAGTATGCGATCAAGTAACGTACTATAGCCACGTTCATTTGCCGGTCAAGATTCTCTGCTTTGTTGAGTGGAGAGAAGGAACATCCATTATATAAATTCACAAATCGTTATCTGTTTAAATCATTTAAAAACTTAACATTATTCAAACTACATTGTCCAACATGACATTTAAGTCTCATGAATTGAAGTTGCTTATGCCGTACTACATACAAACCGATGAGATGTGCGACAATCAAGAGGTAATGGTAATTCATTTTTGGGACACTCTGGCTGAACTGTACAACAACGACGTGGGCTGTCAAGTTAGACGTACGGCTCAAGAGGTCAGGACTGCATACGGAAACTTTACTAGGGCATGCACGCGTTACACAAAGATTGTTAATGAGGTAATGTCGGAGAATGTGTTCGAGAATACACGTTCGACTTATGACGGTCGATACAATTTAAAATACCGCACTCCGTTCATTGGCCATGATGCGTACTTCATACGCCAAAATTGGCTAGAAAGATTTGGATGGCCTTAAGATAACAATATTGCTAGTTGGTTATGTAACGGTCATTAATGTGTGGAGAGCTTTCTGAATTGTCTTTTCAAATAATAATGTCTGTTGTTGTTGTCAGATCAGAAATTAGTGGTAGCACATAACTTATATAGACCTGTTTGTTTATATATGCGCTTTCTGATTTACTTATTCATCATTCATAATCATCTTCTTCCTCACTCACAACAATAAATTCTTCATCGCAATGCCTTCTTGGCCTTCTTTTATCGATTCAGATGCAGGTTACGTGCCTACGGAAAGTCCACATACTGCTGAGGATTGGCTTATCAATTATTAAGAACAACACTATGAAGATGTCCGCGATCAGTTTCAAAATCTTGAGCAGCTGAGACTTCAGGAAGTGGTTGAACCACCATATGAACAACATGTTGTTCGTCATGCATATGAACAACCTGAGAACCAAGTTCAAGTAGTTCAACCTCCCACTGAGCAAGAAGTTGAATTGTACCCAGTTTGTTGTCAGTGCGGGTATGGAGTTGAAGTTGTAGTACGTGCGGATGGAGAAAATATTGGTCATCGAATCCAAATATGTCAATTCTGGCCGAATGGTTGCAATTACGTGAAATGGTTGGATGATCCTTTATGTCCAAGGGGCATAACCTATGCAAACGAACTAGAACAGGAGATAAGACGTCTTCAACTTTCTTTACAGGAGTCGCAATTAATCGTCACGTCTAGTTTCTTCATATTTGTGTTCTATTATTACTGTGTCATTTTTTATCAGTGTTCTATGTTCGTATATCTTCAATTCTAATGTCACTAGTAGTTTTTTTATGTGTATATGTCACTAGTTGGTGCTTATAAGTATACACAAACATATAGAATCCACAGTATACACAAACATATATAATTCACAGTATACACAAACATATAGAATTCACAGTATACTCGAACATATAGAATTCACAGTATACACAAACTGCAACATATAATAAAACATTCACTATGCATTTACTAAAAGGTTTAAACTAAAGGGATGCAACTTCGTCATCGTCGTCAGCCTCATCACCACCATCCCCATCACCACCATCATCATCTTCGTCATCGTCATCCTCATCACCATCATCATCATCTCCATCATCAGCATCGTCATCCCCATCACCATCCTCCCCCTCGTCCTCATCATCCCCATCGTCCTCATCTAAACCACCAACATCATACCCACTGGGACCAGCATCACCTCCGCCTTTGATCCGAAAGGCTCATATACAGCAAGTCTAGCTAATAGCTGATCAATATGCGCATCTAGCATCTGTGTATGCTGCATGTACATATCATGCATGGTGTGTGTATGTGCAAGAGTCATATCGCGAAACACACCAAGTGAAACTCTGGTCTGGTCCAATCTAGCAGCATACTACATAAAGATGATATTTGACATAGTAAGAAACTAAGCATAAAATAAAGGGAAAATGGCAATAAACAACAAACGTACCTCATACGGAGGATATAACCCGACTGAAGGCACACCAGGAAAGTCGGGGTGATCTGGAAAGACTAAAGGCTGCTCAATCAAAGTACCTGTCACGTCATATGCTCTAAATGTAGTATCAGGCTCCAACTACATGGGAGTCTGGGAGAACTGTGACGGAATCGGGTCAAATGAAACCTGCGGTACCTGAACTCTACCGGCTGCCATGTGAGGTCCTATATGATCAGAGTTGACCCCACGAACATAATCTGGTACGATGAATCTACGGGGTGCTACTCTAGCCCAATAAGCATCGTAATCTCCATCGATGAAGAAAGTACTGCTATCTACCCACCCAGGCTGTCGTAGAGCATCTAAGTAATGATCGCCAATCACTCTATGTCTACCAAACATGTCCTCACAAGATAAAGGATCATATGGTATACGACGATCACCCGTAATCTGATAAGCACACCTCTCTCCCAAATACCACATAGGCATAAATGCAGGTGTATGCAAAGCAACCCTACGTCTAGATAGAGAATACGCAACCATCAAGGGATGGTCGTCCACCATAAGACCTGCATCTGCTAGATGAGTCCAATGTGAGGCCCAAGGAGTCCGAATGATGTTACCTCGACTACGCATATCAAGCTGTGACCTAGCCTCCATCAAGTCATGCCGTACACCTAAGGGAACATGATGTACGTACTGCATAGTCTCCCATCGTCTCATCCTAGGAAAGTACTGCTCAGCAGCCTGACTAGCCATGTCCTGGATGCGGGGATGCATGTTTGTCGTGTACTCGTAGTACCATAACGGTAAAATATACCAAAAAGCATACATCTGCTTGACATCGCCAAGTGCAAATGAATCTAAAGCGGTATAAAGGGTGCCTAATATCACTGTGCCCCAATCAATAGTATGTAGCTGGTCTAATCTGGCAAGAGATGCTAAATAGCCTAGTCTAACCGTACCTTTTTGGTTCGAAAAAAAGGTCGAACCAAACAAGTACAGCAGAAATGCTCTAGTAGCTACATCCATCATATCGGCTCTAGCTATATAAGTGGTGATGTACTGCTGCAGGTAAGTCAACTTAACAGAACCACTACTGACGTAGGTAACATTTATCAATGGTAAAACAGTAAACAGATTGGGGGACTTGTATAAATCATCAAATGGAAAAGGTCGAAGACCATGTCATCCAATCTCAATGCCAGTGAACATGTAGAAATCAACTGGGGTGATACCAAGCTCAAAATCTGAAAAATGAAACGTATGCGTGGTGAGCCACCACCTCTCAGCTAATGCCTGAATGAGATGTCGATCAAAGGACTGAACAGGCCTAATCGATAAAAGAAGACCAAAAGGGCTAGCCTGTAGCCTCTCAATAATAGGACCGGGAAGAGAGTCATAAAATTGGGTGATGCACTTAGTCCAACTACCCCGACAATGAATGTAATGGTCCTAAAGATAATTTATGAATTAATAAAATTTGATAGAGTAACAGTTATTTAATATGATTATGTGATGTACATATAAAAACCAAATATATTAATATGCAATTTATACATGTACGGTCGTCAAAGCGGATTCGGCTCTATGCCGATAACCATCTGGAAGCTCGTGTAGTACATGTAGATCGTCTGGTGAAACTCCAGGTGGCGGCGGAACATGTAACGGTCCAGCTTGCTCCGCTGAATGTCTGTGAACCGTTCTTCGGGCGATTTTGGTTGGACGCGGCAGCATTTCGTTTAGCTTTTCTAATTTAAAAAAAAAATAAAATGAAAATGAAGGGGAAAGTGCGGAGGGGAGGGGAGGGAATGGGGTATATGTAGGGGGGCTGGCGCCCATTTTATGGGCGCCTGGCCACTGGGTGCCCACCCCAGTTTCAGGGTTGAATATTCAGCGGGCTGAATATTCAGCCCTGAAACCGCTGGAGATGCCCTTAGTTTAGGAAATTTGATATTGAGGAGTGAAAAAGAAAACGGCAAGGAAGAGGCACTAAAGGTTAATTTTGGGGATGTAGTCAAAAAATTTGGCTTGGAGGGAAAATTTCGAGAGAGTCAAAATTTTGGTAATTTAAAGGCTAAAATACCTGTATTTTGTACATGTCAAAGACAATAATTTCAAAAGTAAACATCCAAAACCATATGATAATAAGAATAATTTGCAACTTTATGTTAATATTTTTCGAATTTCTAATATTTTTTTAACATTTTCGAGTTTTATGAATTTTTGAATATCTTTTAAATTTTGTTTTTTAATTTTATGAGTAATAATTAAATGGTTATTACTAATACAATAAATGAAAATTAACATTTTCTTTAGTATATATTTAATATTTTAATTCATTTTAAACTTCAAATTCAAACACAAACGAGATATATCATTTTTCGGACGGGGTGCTAGCCCACACCCCACCAAGGGGCGCTGCCCCCTCGACCTAACCAGCAAGGTCGACCGCCTTGCATGGGGCTGTTGCCGTCGCACCCCCGCCTAGTATGTTGCCACCCCCCGGACCCTATTTATGGCAAATATTTTGAAAATACTAGTTCCTCGTTGAAGAAAAATGTTTAGTGCTTTGGACAGATTCCTTAAAAAATACCATAACATGAACTTGTATTACTGGTTGAAAAATACGGTAACGTGACTGGTTGAAGGAAAATGTTTAATACTTTGGACGAATACCTTGTAATCATTACTTCGTAATTGTTTAATAGTAATTATTAATTATTAATAATTTAATAGTATTTGTTAATTATTAAAATATTTAATATTCGTTATTTATTATTTCATAATTGTTTAATAGTAATTATTAATAGAGGTAATTAGTTTAAAGGAAAAACTTTAAACCAATTTTTAAACCAAAGACGCAACATTTAGAATTTAGGAGAAGGACAGTAGCGCTTTTTTTTTCAATTTCCCGACTTCGACAGTTTCCTCCGCTTTCATCTAAGTTTGTCCTAGCTGCCGTCTACCTTCAGCGACTGCTTGCCCTAGCCACCGTCGTCCAAGCAATCGTCGTCTGAAGCCGTTGTCGTCCAAGCCACCGCCGTCCAAGCCTCTCTCTTGTCGATGTTCGAATCGAATTGAATCTTCCATTGTCGACGTCGATTTCTCCAAAATCGAGAAAGCTTAACTTGACGCCTCAACCCAAACCTATGTCAGAAATTACTCGACCTTTGAATTCAAGAGCTGCAAATTCAAGATCTAAGAAACGAATGGAAAAGCAAAATCTAGAAGTAGAAGAAAAAAGTCCAAAAAGTACCATGAATTTCGAATGATATTAAGATATAGCATTTCTATATTTGAAACACAGTAGATTGTGTTTAATATGCTAAATAATAAACTAATATAACATTTGTACTTTTAAATATAGTAACGTTATCTGACTATGCAAAATGATAGTTGGATATAGCATAAACATATTTCAATTGAAGAAGGATGAAAAAACATGCAAAATGATACTTGAATTTAGTATAAGTATATTTAAAGTGAACTAGCATGAATAAAATATTCAAAATCAAATATGCATTCCTAAAGAGAATTACCTGAAAGTGTATATGGATCGATAATATAGTTAAACTACGACTAGCAAGTGAGGAATTATAAATAATAGTAAATAGCAGTAAAAAATGACACCAGGGATTTTTATATTGGTTCGAACTTCTCGTTCTACGTCCAGTCCCAGACTCCTTCTGGAATTTCTCTAACAACCCTCACTTAACCCGGAGGAACAGGTATTACACCGCCTGAGCAACCGAACAGGACTTTCCGCCTAAGCAACCGAATAGGACTTCAAATACAATTTGAAAATTGTTTCTTGACTTGTGTGTTCTTTGAATAACACGAATATAGTCAATGTAGTACACCCTTCCTATAATCTTCTTGATATGATGATTTGAATGTGCAAAGATAGGAAGTAGAGATTTGAAAATCACTTGATATTATAACAATATAAGATCAGAATAGATAGAAAGAATTTTTTTAATTGAAATAGTGAATTTTCATCTCTATTTATAGTATTGAATAGTCTTAATTTAATAGTTGCAACTATTTGAAGAAGTGCAACTCTTGGTGAAGAAGACAACTCTTCAGATTTTGATATTTCATGAAGAGATGCTTCAGTTCGTCAAGTTCAGATGTCTGAGATAAAAGTGACAGATGTCTGAATAAATTTTGAAATTCAAAAAATAAAAGAAAGACAAAAACAGTCAATTTAGACGTCTGTCTGTTAATTTAGACGTCTGTCTAGGATGACAGACGTCTGTTATTAAATTGACAGACGTCTATTTCATATAGAAATAGAGGCACTAAAAGCATAGAGTTCAGACGTCTGTTGTATTACTTTTAGACGTCTGATATTGATGTCAAACGTCTGAATTAATATACAGACGTCTAATTCTGTACTGTTTTGTTCCTTCCTTTATTTTAGCACTTTTGAACTTGAGATAATATATAATTTTGAAAATACCTTTTTATATCTTTTAAATAATAAAAGATATATATTTTAAAACATGATTTTCAAAAGCATATTTGTGTGTGTGTGTGTTTCATCATCATATCAGAGATTGTACATAAATATCTAAATAGAATTTTGAGAACTTTAATCTAGTTGATGATATGATAATAGCTTCTTTTGTAGATTCCTGCAAGAATATTTGACATTATAGTATATAGATTGAAATATATAGTTGTCGCATTAAAATCGAAGAAGGCAGGTTCCAACATTACCATGAATAGAATATGCAAAATGATAACTACATATAGCATCTGTATTTTTAATGTAACATTTTAATCACAAAGTTCATTACCATGTTTATGATATACAAAATGATAGTTTAATGTAGCATTTGAGTTATGCAGTCCACTATCATGTTTAAAATAGGCAAAATGATAATTTAATGTAGCATTGTAGTTATGAAGTCCAATATTATGATTACAATATGCAAAATGGGATTTAATGTAACATTTTAATCACAAAGTCCACTACCATGTTTATGATATGAAAAATGATAATTTAATGTAGCATGTAAGTTATGAAGTTTACTATCATGTTTAAAATATGCAAAATGATAGTTTGATATAGCATTTTACTTATGAAGTCCAATATCAAAGTTACAGTATGCAAAATGATATTTAATGTAGCATTTTAATCACAAAGTCCACTAGCATATTTAAGGCATACAAAATGATAGTCTAACATAGCATTTGAGTTATGAAGTCCAATGCCATGTTTACAATATGCAAAATGATAGTTTAATATAGCATTATAGTTATGAAGTCCAATACCATGATTACAATATGCAAAATGTGATTTAATGTATCTTTTTAATTACAAAGTCCACTAGCATATTTAAGGTATGCAAAATGATAATTTGACATAGCATTTGAGTTACGAAGTCCACTGTCATGCTTACAATATGCAAAATGATATTTTAATATAGCATTTCAATTAAAAAGTCCACAAACATGTCTAGGATATGCAAAATGGTAGTTTAATGTAGCATTATAGTTATAAAGTTCACTATCATGTGTAAAATATTCAAAATGATATTTTAATGTAGCATTTTAAGTACAAAGTCCACTATCATGTCATGGGCTCGGTCAAAGGCTCGATCACGAGATAGGTAATGGGATCAGTCATGGGCTTGGTCACAGACTCGGTCACCGAGATATATTGTTTAACCAAGCGTACCATCGAATGAAAAAGCTAACTAGATTTCAAGCCGAATTGAGTACGCATGGATGCAAAATCCAACCTGATGCCAAACCTAATCAGGTACATATGAATGCAAAAGCAAACCGGATGTCAAACCTAATAGGATACATATGAATGCAACAGCTAACCGGATGCCAGGTCTAATCGGGTACGTATGGATGCAAAAGCTAACCGAATGTCAAGCCTAATCAGGTATATATGGAACCAATCTATACCTAAGATATATTGTTAACCGAATGTACTATCGAATGTAAAAGCTAACCGAATGTTAAGCCTAATCGGGTACGTATGGATGCAAAAGCTAACAGAATCCCAAGCCTAATTGGGTATATATGAAACCAATATATACCCAAGATATATTGTTAAACTGAGCGTACCATCGAATGTAAATGCTAACCAAATGTCAAGCCTAATTGGGTACGTATGGATGCAAAAGCTAACCGGAACCTAAGCCTAATCGAGTACATATGAATGCAAAAGCTAATCGAATGCCAAGCCTAATCCGGTACATATGGACGCAAAAGCTAACCGGATGCCAAGCCTAATCGGGTACGTATGAAACCAATCTATATCTGAGATATATTATTTAACCGAGCGTACAATCGAATGTAAAAGCTAATCGGATGTCAAGCCTAATCAAGTACGTATGGATCCAAAACCTAACCAGATGTCAAGCTTAATCGGGTACGTATGGATACAAAAGTAAACTAGAATCGGGTATGCATGGATGTAAAAGCAAACCGGATGTCAAACCTAATCTAATGTCCAGTAGCATGTTTATGATATGTCAAATGATAGTTTTATCTAGCATTTTAACTATGAAATCCACTAGCATGATTAAAAAATGTAAAATGATAATTTAATGTAGCATTTTTGTACAAGGTCAAGTAGTATATTTGTGATATGTGAAATGATAGTTCCATATGACAATTTAACTATGAAATATACTAGAGTGTTTATAACATGAAAAGTGATAGTTTAATGATGCATTTTTTAACAAAGTCTACCGGTATGTTTATGATATCTAAAATGATAGTCTATTGTGGCATTTTAGCTATGAAGTCCACTAGCATGTTAAAATATGCAAAGTGACAGTTTAATGTAGCATTGCAATTACAAGGTTCAATAGCATTTATAAGATATTTGAAATGATAGTTTGATGTAACATTTAAGTATGAAGTCAATTGTCATATTTATAGAATGATGAACTGCTGGATAATTGCAAAAGTATGAAAAGTTTGTAATGCAACTTTAAATTACAGTACAATATGTTTATTCCTATTACTTTCAATTATATTGAAATGCTATATACAACTAGCATAATGCAAAAACTTGATGTTCAATATTTGAACTATGAAAATCATAAACAACATATACTGTTGAGTACATAGAAATGTTCAAAAATATTAAATACATCTGTAAATTCCACAATATTTATGAATAATACAAATAGTTAACTATTAACATAAAATGTTATATACATATAGCATTACACTTTAACAAATTTAACAACAGCTTGAAGCTTGCCAGAAATACAACCAACATCAAATACACCATTTAAAACTAACAAGAGCAACATTCAACATCAAATACAAAATAATAAAACAATAAAAGACTAAATTGCATAATATACACAGAAATTCTAGTTTCATATATCATAATAATATGAAAGATACAGCAATCACATGCAGAATTAAAAATCTGATCAAAAAACATTACCAATCATCGATAATTCCAGTACATATCAAACCTCCAGTTAAGATCATCGTCGTGTTAGAACTCCATAGCGTTCACAAGCAGGCGGCAACGCACTCAAACTCAAAGTGCTCACAGCATCGTCTCCTATTCTCGACATTACAAAGCACAACGAGGACAGAGAACTCGACTCAAGCAATCCAGAATGGAGGAGCGACGATCTCAATCTTCATCTAAGAGAAATGGTGAAGTGAGATGCATCTTCGAGTCAGCATCTTCAGGTGAATAGCAACAGTGAGTTTGGGAAGACGGAGCGGGGAAGTTTATTCAAGGAGAAGCAAAGATCAATTCAATTTTTGGTAACCAACATTATTTGAGATCGAGATTGAAGAGGAACGAGATTGAAGAAGATGCACAATTTAATTTTTTGTAAAGATTTTCCTTCAGCCGAAATTATAAAACCCACGTCCTTAAAAAAGAAAAAAATCTATGCGTCTCTTAGGCAAAAAAACGTGATATGTTTTTCCGTTAGCCCATTTTCCTGTTATTAATAATTAATTATTAGTTATTAATTATTAATGATTTAAAAGTAATTATTAAATGGAAATTATTAAACATTAAGTATTAGTAGCAATTATTTAATATTAAATATTAATTATAAATTATTTAACAGTTAATTTCTTAATTGCCAACTTTTCTGGTTGCCGTCAATTTTTCTTGAGTCGTAGTAAAAAATTTACGAAAATTTGTAAAAATAAATATTTTAAGTTAGAATTAACAAGTGAGAGAATATTACGTATGATATGAATTTCTTAACAATTAACTTTTATTAAAATATTAAATGTTACTTCTTAATTATTATTAATTACTACTTATTACTTCTTAGTTATAATTGAATATTTATTATCAAAAGTTAATTATTATTTATATGTTATCAATTATTAATTATAAAATAGTTAATATTAATTATTAAAATCTAATTACTATGTATTAATCATTAATTATTTAAGAGTAATGAAAAACACTATTATAAATTTTATTTTTGATTTTAAAGTTTCAAAATTTTGTTTCGAAATTTTATGAATTTTTTAATTTTATTTTAAATAATTTTATAATTTTAATTTTTTTGGAATATTAAACATTATTATTAATTATAATTATCAAATAAAAAATACTAAATAATAAATTATGCTTCTTAATTACTAAATATTAATTTCTTATTAATTGTTAATTACTAAACATTAGTCTTAGCTATATATTAATCACTAATTATATAATAAAAATTAATTTATAGTAATGATTAATTATTAAAAATTACGTTCTATTTGCTAATTATTAATTTTTTAGTTGTTACCTATTACTTCTTAATTATAATTAGATATTAGTAATTGAATATTTACTGAGCATTAAATATTAAATATTAGTACTTAAATATTAATTATTAGTGGTAACTATTTAATATTAACTATTAATTATAATTTCTAATTTTAATTTATTATTATCAATTATTAAATATTATTTATTATTTATTATTTATTATTTATTAAACAGTAACTGTTATAAATTATTATTTATTAATTATTAATTATTTATGATTTAATAGTAGTTATTATAAATATTAACTATAATTAATAAGTTTATTCAACAATAGTTATTTAATATTAATTATTGATTATATTTATTTTTTTATTATTATCATGGTTTATATTATTATTATTATTATTATTGTTACTTTTAAATTGACGTTGTCATTTAGTTTTGGGTTCCATCTCTAGCCGACTACCCCGACTTGTTTGGGATTAGTGGTTTAGTTGTTGTTGTATTAAATATAAAATAATTATTCATTATAGATGATAATTAGTAATTATAAATTATTTATTAATGATCATTGGTTATAAATTATAAATTAATGATGCTTTTACAACCTTTTATAACAACTGGTAAATTAAAAGGTTTGTAATATGTATCTATTACAACTAGCAAAAAAACAGAGAGTTTTGAAAATTGAAATCTATTACAACGAGCAAAAGAAAATAGTTGTAATAGGCATCTATTACAATAGACAAATAAAGATGAAAACTGGTTTCTAGTACAAAGGGCCGAAAACCGTTGTAATAGAACTATATTACAAACCGTTCTAATATGACTATATTACAACGGGCATAAAACCGTTGTAATAGAACTATATTACAACAGGTCAAAACCCTTATAATAGAGCTGAAAACTAGTATCTATTACAACGGATCGAAAACTGTTGTAATAGGACCATAACACAATGGGCAAGTTGACAACGTTGTAATAGGTGTACTGGATGATGAAAAGTTGCACCTATTACAACGGGCTTAAGAAAAACGTTGCAAAAGGTTTCTATTACAATAGTTATTTATGGCCCGTTGTAAAACAGGCGTTGTAAAAGGATAGTTTTGTTGTAGTGAATCAAAACTTAGTTGGGAGTGGTTTATATTAATATGTGAAACTTATTAATATTATTGAAAGATTTAATATATGTGAGCAATCAGATCAAATAAAATGGATCTGGGATAAAAATGAAGTTTACACATCCAACTCTATGTACAATTTCTTAATTTATTCTGGTACCTTCGCTTTTAACTATTTTAAGCCTATTTGGAAGATGAATGCGACACTTAGAGTAAAAAATCACTCGTGCATTGTTTTGCATGATAAATTAAACACTATTAGCAACCTAAACTTCAAACTAACAAACAATCTAAATCAAAAACTTTGCTATTTTTGCAACACAACCCTCGAAGCTAATACACGCCTCTTTTACGGTTGTCACTTCACTTAATATATAATTCGTAAAATCTTTTATATCTTTAGATTTGACATTAACAAAATTTTACCATCTCCATACGAATATTGGTCGAGCTTTAGATTCAAATATGATAAAATTACTAGAAAATCACTAGATTCCATTTACTCGATCACTTGCCGAGGTATTTGGCATGAATGCAATTAAAGAACTTTTAACTACACATATAAAATTATCTAGGCATATTGTATTCTATTACCTTTCAAATCTCACTTTGGACAGGTGCTTATAATGTGATCTCAAGTTGGAAGGAGCAATTTCGTAAGATCAAGGAAGACTTTGCAACTCATTCAGGCTTCCCACTTCTCATGTGTGCTTACGACATCGGAAACCAGTTTTCCCCTATGCTAATCCCTTTTAGGTAGTTGAGAAGTTTTTGCTTCTTTAGCATCGCCAGTACAGTCCAGTTCAAGTGCACTCAAATTCATACATTCAGTAGTTTTCTCCAGCTGTTTGCTCTAGCACTCATATGTACCATCATCAAACTGCCATTGTACACCTCCAGAAATTCACATGTTAGTGCACATACTCAGCAGCCAATAGTGCACTTTCCACCTATTCCTATCCATTCACACATTCATGTTTTCAAATATCCATCAGACTGTCCACATATTTATCAGACAACGCCTTTATTCAGTGCCCATGCATGCTACTACCTGGTTCACTCTTGCTATAGAATTAACACTTCACTTTAATGCGTATGGATCGCATGACCTCTCTAATAGTGCCCCAACATCCCTCAACCTGCTCTCAGCTAGGAACCATACATGCTTGCATCAAACTATTCAGCATTTCTTCCTTTTCTTAATTTACATCATGCTTTTTTGGGCCTTAGATATGCATGTTTTATTCAAGGTCAACTTTGCAACTTAGGTTCCACAATTCTGTTGTGTACTCATTTTCATCCATGCAAGCACTTTACATCATTCTTCCGTAGGAACTATCACACAGTTTCTCATCTCTCACTCAAGTGCCATTCAGATTTATGATAACTTATATGACCCACTTAGATGGTCAATGACTAATCAGCATCATGGACAAACGTGTCTCGAATCCATGCCCACTCAAATGTTTAGGAACTAGACATACTCAGACATCTAGAGATATTAGTACACTTGGATTACCCTACACGAGCGTCTTCACCTACTCATATTTTACAAGCACACATCACAACCTCTAGGTTATCCAGTTATCCTTGAAACATGCACCAATAGTAGAACCACCAATTGTTCTACCTCATAAGTTATCATTACTCTATGTCTACTCGGTTGATTGCCAAATGTTATAGTCACTTCCCACTTGAAATACTCGATCAACATCACTTAAATCATCTAGTCGTCAAAGTCTTGTCACTTCCTTAGTTGCCTCACAAAATTCCCCGAAGCCTTCTCGTGCCAACCACGAAGTCATCTTTTACATGCCCCAATGTAGCCATGGGGTTTGTGTCGCATAAGTTAACACAACCCCTGGGTTACCACCGATTGATCCACAAGCTTCACCAATGTTCCAACATTCCCATGATTGATCACAATGCTTGCTTCGGTCTCCCCATCACATATCCTATGAGTTGCATCGATCGGTACTGATCCATACAGATTGGTATCGATCCATTTGGATTAAATCTTAGCCAATTTTTGAAGTTTAAGAAGTTGCTCCTCGACGATCGATCTATATTGTGTTTTCCTTGAAGCTAGCCATGTGTTTTCTAAATGAAATTCCCAAAGTTACCAACCCCTTTTGCTTCTACGCGCCTTGCTTCGGTCTCCCATACAAAAAATACGAGTTTAAGATGGTGCGATCGATCGGTCCCGATCGATCGTGGTCGATGCTTAGCCATTTTTCTAAAATATTATACTTCAATCCACCTTTGATCAGAATGATTCGATCTATGTGCAGCTCTTTTGCATCAATCCGACTCTAAACACTCTAGAGCCGATCCATCAAATTTGTTCTATCCTATGGATCTTCCATCCTTTGTGTAATCGAATTAGAGAACAAACTCATAGCTACTTCATATTCATAAAGATCCTTGCCAACATAATGATCCATACTCCAATTCACTTTTGATAAGTGTTTCATCCAATTCAAACATGAAATCATACATACAAACAAGAATCACGTCATAGCAAACAATCAATACAACATCTTTATCATATTTTAGCACTCGTATAATCAATCAAAGTATAGATATACATGTTAAAATCATTTAAAATCCATTAAAATTCATTTGTAAATCATTTTCAAATCCAAATCAGTTGAAAATCACGTTTTTAAGTTGAAAAGTGGATCCAAAACATGTTTTAAACATATGGAAGCACATATAAAAGTTGTGAGATGATAAATCACTTATTTGTTGATGTAAATCCGATGGAAATAAACCAAGATCCAAAAATGACAATAGTATATCTAAAATCCAAAACCAAAAATGCTAACTTGAAGGTCACTTGCTAATCCCTTGCTAATCTATTTTAATTTCTAGATTTGGCTTAATATAAAATGAATTAATGATGGATTTGATAAGAGATAGTTTCACAGAGGATAAGATATGTTTTAAGAAGTGGAAAGTCGATTTGTGGTTGTAACCTAGGCTGCAATTAGCATAACTCTCGAAATCATTAAATGACCTATTTTTGGGCTTAGCTTAATTACCACTAAATCCACCTAAAAAGAACTAATTTAAAGCTTTGATATCTCCTAACCGGCAAGTCCAAAAAATAATTATGACTACTCTACGGAAAAACAAACCTGTTATCATTAAAAATCACTTCAACACCATGGAAACTCAAAATAATACAAAAGAAAGCTTCTTAAAGAACGATGGCGGTAGTAAGGCCTTTCGAAAGAGTCGAAGGGATGCTTCTGCAAGGATTAGATGAACCATGAGCTATCGGAGAGGTCGAAAGAGGGACAAAACTACCCTTTCACTTCAGTTGATCTCTTCCGCAATGGTTGATTCTGCATGCATTAAAAGGGGTTTTGCAAAAGACAACTACCTTAGCCAAAGCCACCTTTCGAAGGTGTCTAAGGAGTACAATGCCTTTGAGGGAAATTGAAGTTGCTAAATTGGCACTGCAAGCATTAGATACTTCTGCAAGGGATGAAAATAAGCACTTCCTTTGACATTGCCCCTTCCGTATATATCAAAACCTTCGAAACGGTTGGTTCCGTCACTGTCTACCTTCCAAAGGAGAATATTACCCAAAATATCCCTTTCGAAAGCATGGTTTTGCAATGAATAGCCTTTCGAAATGGTTTAACATGTGGCCTGCATTGCTTCCGCAATCATCAGAAGATGGGCTTCCGCATTAATCAAGGATAAGAGTAGCTCCTATACCTTCCAATGGAGTCGAAAGCATCCAAGTTTCACTCGAAAGAAACATTAGAGGAGCGCTCTGGATTCAACAGCGGCAAAAGTTCATCAAGGCATCCTTTCGACTAAGTATAAAGGACTGATGTGAAAGGGTCTAGCTTGGGCCTATAAATAAGACCCAAGGGGTGTTGTTTAGGGGATCCAAATTCATTCTTTCCCCACTTATTCTTTTCTTAAATTGTAAACCCTAATTTGAAAATCATATTGGGGATTTCTCTTCATTGTAATACCAAAGACCTTGTATTCATATCAATAATCAATAAAGTAAATACATGGCACTTTCAAATACATGAAGTCTAATTCATAGTTTGCATATGATCTCGTTTATGGAATACACACACCGATCCCTTTCGAAGGGGTTCTTTTTGAAGGAATAGAACCCTTTCGACTCAATTAAACCTCTTTGATTCCTATTGAGTTACTACCTTAGATTACTTCAACTTATTCAAAAGGAGTTTTGAAGGAGTCAGTCACTCTTCTAACCTTATTTTGAGGTGTTAACAAGATTTCTTGTTAAAAAAATTTAGTGCTAGAAGGAGGGCTTGAATCTCCGACTTCGTTGAATCCTCAACGTTACTTTCCCCTATCCCTAATCAATTCCAAGCTAACCTTAGACCCAAAACCACAATGGTCAACAAAATCAATAGGTTTGAGCAAGGATCTTCAGAACCACACTTGGTTGGATACTCTCATGAAATTGCTAAAGATTCGAAGCTATACGAAGAACAAATGTTAAGATTGGAAGCTTTATGGATCATGGAAGAGAAGAAAGCTGAATCTTATGATCTAGATAATTGGAGTCTAAACCCATTTCACATTGGCCTTACTCCCATCTTTTCTTTTGGAGAAACAAGATGTAGGGGTGATAATTTGTTTGTTCAAATGAAGACGGCTGTTCAATTCTACTCCAAAGGAACCATTTTTGAAGATGGAATAATGGCCGATTATTACATATTTTCTCAGAATAGCATCGGGAAACAAGCGGACCATTACCTCAACTCGAGCTACAAAGGATTCAAAAACGGAAATTGGTCATTAAGGGTGAAGCTCCTGAATCAGCAGTAAAAGACCTAGAAATCAACCTTAAAAGACAAGCTTCAAAGCAAGACTCCCTAAGGAATGCAACTTGACTACATCAATCGAGAATATTTACTTACTGACAAAAGAGGAACTCAATTATTGGCCATCTAAAAAGAAAAAGCCCGAATATGAAAGAAATCTGGGAGGACCTTGTTAGTCCTTGAGAAAGATGGTTTTGATGACAACAACCTTAGGACTTGTTATAAAATATAAATACTAACATTATAGTTTAGATATATATATATATATATATATATATATGTATATGCAGGATATAAACATGCAGGTATCAAGAATGAAGACTGTACAGTATAGATATACAAGACTAATGAATTTAAAGATCAAAGATATTAAGATTGAAGACTCATGAGTGTCAAGAAATCAAGTTATCAAGAGTTCAAGATTTTAATAGTACAAGATAAGTATTGAGTCTAGAATTATGTTAAAACTTCATAATAGCATGGAAATCTTCATTCCATATTTCATTTGGGATGGAACCCATTTCTACCTTCTTAGTGGCTTACAAACCCATGACAAGTAGCTTACAAACCTACGACAAGTGGCTTACAAACCCACAAACATCCTGGTTTTGTACAAGTTCTCGAGTCCTGATGTGATGAGATATTCTGCAGGAAGAAGCTTGCAAAACTACTTCAAAATGGTTTTTCAAAGTGATTTACAAAACTGCTTTTCAAAATATTTTAGCCTCAAAACTATCTTTATCATTTTTAATATTTTGATTTCAAAATTGTCATTGATTTTAAACTATCTCTTGTTTTAAATATTTAGCTTTAAAATATTTATTTACTCAGATTTTAGATCACTTTATAGATTAAGATTATATATATATTAAAAATTACTTTCTAAACTCTTTTATATGTTTAAACTATTTTCAAATATTTTTACAAAGTTTAGAAATTGTTTTGACAAATTATAGAAACCAATTTTAATAAGAAAATCAAAATCATCAATTTTGCCTAGAGCATGTCGACATCCCTCAACCCCCCATGTCGACATGGTGTCCGTTAAATTCAAAATTCAAATTTTCAAAAGAAGTGTCTATTCGTCGTATCCTTTCACGAATAGATATGGCTGTTGATTTTCTATAAATACTAGTAGTTCTAAATGAATTTTCAACCAGATTTCACTTGTTTTCTCTTCTCTTCATCTTCCACATTTATTCTAAAGAAATCCAAACTATACTCTGCCGAAATACCAAGTGAATCAAACTTGATTGTCTCTTGTTTGATTCTCTGCCACTCTCTCCATAAGATCTCAGTGCTATTCAGAGTTATAGGATTATTTGTAAATCAAACTGTTGAGTAAAAGGTGCGGTTGAGCCTTGAAATCAATTGGGTGTGATTGTTGCCCCGGAAATCGATTAGATGATCTTGTGGCCTGGTAAATCAAGAGAGTTTGCCCGGACTCGAATACAGGAGGGTGTACCTCGTGGCCTTGAAATCGAGGGTGTAATCTGGGAGATTATTTTTGATAAGAAATCTGTACGTTTGTATGGGACTGGATGTAGGGTAACTCTGAACCAGTATAAAATCCTGGTGTGTTCTTTCCTTTACTACTTTTATTTATTATTTGCATTTGTGTCTGATTCTGTGATTATATCTGTGTCTGTGAATTGCATTTGTTGATGATTAAATTTACATAAGTTTCAAAAAGATTTAGAAAATCCACAAAACACTATTCACCCCCTAGTGTTATTACAGCCTTAAGATCCATAATCTGCATTTCTCACATTTGGTATCGGAGCAAGGTTTTCAAAGTTTTCATAATCTGAATTTTGAAAAGTTTTAAAAAATGGCTACCAACACTAGTTCTGTTAACACTATCACTAGTTCATTTGTAGAGGGTCAGTCTACTTCCAGACCACCACTTTTTAATGGCAATAACTATGCATATTGGGCATGTAGAATGAAAATATATTTATAGTCAATAGGATTAGACACTTGGATATCACACAGACTGGATATTCTGAACCTACAATTAATTTTGCACAGTGGACTACTGAGCAAAAGACTATTGCACAAAATAATTCCAAAGCAATGAATATTTTATTTTGTTCACTTGATAAGAATGAATTCAATAGAGTATTTGTTTGTAAGTCTGCATATGATATCTGGAAAACTTTGCAAGTTACTCATGAAGAAACAAGCAAAGTCAAACAGACCAAAATATCCATACTCACGAATCAGTTTCAATTATTCAAAATGAATTCTAATGAGTCCATTTCAGACATGTATAGTATATTTCAAGATATTATGCATTCTCTAATATCATTGGGAAAAAGTTTTTCCGAAGAAGATCAAGTCAGAAAAATACTAAATTCTCTTACTCTGGAATAGGATCAGAAAACTCTTGCAATTGAAGAAGAAAATGATATCAGTACTTTAAAGATTGAAGAATTGATTGGAAATTTAATGTCATTTGAAGTACAAATGCAAGAGAGAAGAGAGAGCAAGGCATTCGAAAAGAAGTCAATTGCATTCAATGCATTAACAGATGGATCAGAATCGGGAAGTGATGATGATAAAGAAATAGCTTTCATGACAAGGAATTTTCGGAAGTTTCTAAAATACAGAAAGATAAACAACTTCAAAAAGAATGATCATAGGAATTCTGGAAATCATAATGAAGTACCAAACCACGTCAAATGTTTCAACTGTGACGAACCAGGTCATCTCAAAAGAGACTGTCTGCACCCTGATAAGCAAAAGTTTCCTGCAAGCGATGATTATACAAAGAAAAGGAAGAGAGCGTATACCGCTACACTAGACGATTCAGACTCAGACTCATCCTCAAGCGATGATGATCTTAAGACAGAAAATTCAAATATGTGCTTTACGGCTATTCATGATTCCGATGATCTCAGAGATACGAGTCTAGAAAAAGGTACAGGTTTACAATATATTGGTTGAAATTGTTTGCTTAAAATTGATTACTTGTTTGATTGTTTTTGTTTGAATTTTTATTTTTTTATTATTTTTTTATTATTTTTTAATATTATAATATTTTTTATAAAATTAATATTATTATATTTAATATTGCTTCTGAAAATATATAGACATTAAAAATAATATATAAATATATAAAGATTAAAATATATAGGAAAATATAAGTCACATGAATTCTATTACCCATGTCGACATGGTCCTACCCATGATGTCGACATCCCTGTTAGAAATTTGAAATTCAAATTTGAATTCAAATCTTTGAACTTCCCTCCATCTTTTCACCAACTCCAATGTTCTGGAAAGGTACCTCTTGACCAGAGAACATGACTATTGAATATCTATTTATTTCCCTTATCTTATCATATCTTTTCACTTTCATTTTAAACTTCAAACTATCTTTCACTCTTTCAAACTTTCTACTCTCTTCAAAAATGGCTTCTTCAAACACTCCATCCACAATGAGGCTGTCTAAAACCATCAAAGAGTATCTCTATAATGATCCGGAAGCAATCAAGGCTTATATAAGCTATGCTAATTACAGAAAAGTTCATATGGGAAAGTTTGCTATCTTTAGCGATTTCTCTACATATGAAATCAATACTCTTCTTGAAGAGAACCATATTCTTAGTCTTTTTGACAATTCTGAAATGATTTTGTTTGTTATCCAAATCTTGTTAAAATGTTTTATGAAAATTTGAATCGTGGTTTTCATGAAGGAAATGAAAATGAAATTTGGAGTAGTGTTAAAGGCACTAAAATTGTTTTAAATTGTGAAATTTTGGGCAATATTCTCAATTGCAAGAATTTGGGAATGGATCTTTCTACTTTTAACATTGATGAACATGATCGTGAGACATTTCATCACATTTTCGAAGGAGATGACAACTTTGAATTTAAAAATCGTAACTTTCGTCCGAAGGCACGTATTGTTAATATTCTTTTGCAACATACTATCACTCCTAGATCGGGAAATTTTAATAACCCGACTTTAAAAGTTTGTAAAGCTCCTTTTGCCATTTTTGGTCATTATCACATTAATTGGGCGCAAGTGATTATGGATGAACTTCGTCCTAAAAATTTGGAAATAGGAGAGAACACTTTGTATCATGGAATCTATCTCACTCGGATTTTAATTATTTTGGTGTTGATTACAAATGGGAAGAATTTGTTTCAAGAAAAGTGTTTAATCATGCCAGTATTTCTCATATGAAAATTCCTTTCATATTTCAACAGTATGAATCTCTTGCCGAAAAGGATGAAAGGTTGGCACATGAAGAGATGGAGGAAGAAAATGAGGAGGAAGAAGAAGAAGAAGGGGAGGAAATGGAAATTGAAGAAGAAAATGAAGATACCTCCTTGGAAAGTATTGAATATCCTAAAAATCCTTCCAACAAAACACTCCTAAAAAATCAAAAGATCATAGTGGAAAATCAACGGATTCTCAAAAGATCCGTTAGTAAGAAATTGGATAAAATGACCACTAATATGAACAAGTTCTTTGCTAAAGTTGGTTGGAAACTTGGCTTATCATCATCATCCTCATCCTCTAGCACATTCTAAAAACTAGGATGTGATGTACTAGTTTATTTTTATGAACTTGTATTGCTCTTTTATCATGTTATGAAGTATCTCATGTATTAACTCATTTATCTATCTTATGTTTTTCTACCTTATCGTGTCTCCGGAATAAATGTTAGTATAGTATATAAGTTTCTATATATACATACTTATTCACAAAACAAAGAAGACACATAGATTAACATACCCATGTCGACATACCTTAACCCACTATGTTGACATATAACTGTCTGATTTGGTTATTTTTTAAAATTTTGAAATTAAAATAACTAACTCATATCTATTCATTTTAAATGAATTTCTGCCTATTCAAATACCTGTTTCTTCCATAAATTTGTAATCTCTTCATTTCTACTTATCTCTATTTATATATTTTAACTACTTATCAAAAATGGCTTCCTCTTCTCAAACTCTAAGTGAAAATCTTGAAGAAACTATCAATTCATTAAAGAATATACTTACTTTTATTCTCCGCAATCAAAGGCACTTTGAACTAAGTCAAATGCAGATGATAAAAGAACAAGAGAAGCATTTCGATGCCCTCCGTTGGATGATTTCTGCCCTAAACAAAGATGATCTCGATGCAAATCCTGAAGGAACTTTAATTCAAGATAATTAAGAATGGGAAGATATTAAAAAGGATCCTACCTTTGGAGAAGAAGTATGGGTTGAAGTTCCTAAAATTATTTGATCTCCTTATGGTTTGAATTGCTTGTTTATGAATTGTTTGATTTGATTTGAATTGTTTGATTAGATTTAAATTGTTTGATTTGATTTGCTTTGATTAGAATTGATTTGATTTGAATGGAATGTATAAAATTATATGAAACATAGTATATGTTTATTGGATTTAAACTATCATATTGGTTTTTGTTGACGACAAAGGGGGAGAAATATAAAATAGAGTAGTTAGGCTTAGATTAAGGGGTAGTTATTAGTTTTAGGGGGAGTTATTAGTTTTAAGGGGAGTTATTGAGAAGGAGAAGTATATTTTATAAACATAGGTTGTCATCATCAAAAAGGGGGAGATTGTTAGTCCCTAAGAAGGATGGTTTTGATGACAACAACCTTAGGACTTGTTATAAAATATAAATACTAACATTATAGTTTAGATATATATATGTATATGCAGGATATAAACATGCAGGTACCAAGAATGAAGACTGTACGTATAGAGATACAAGACTGATGAATTTAAAGATCAAAGATATCAAGATTGAAGACTCATGAGTATCAAGAAATCAAGTTATCAAGAGTTCAAGATTTTAATAGTACAAGATAAGTATTGAGTCTAGAATTATGTTAAAACTTCATAATAGCATGGAAATCTTCATTCCATATTTCATTTGGGATGGAACCCATTTCTACCTTCTTAGTGGCTTACAAACCCATGACAAGTAGCTTACAAACCTACGACAAGTGGCTTACAAACCCACAAACATCCTGGTTTTGTACAAGTTCTCGAGTCCTGATGTGATGAGATATTCTGCAGGAAGAAGCTTGCAAAACTACTTCAAAATGGTTTTTCAAAGTGATTTGCAAAACTGCTTTTCAAAATATTTTAGCCTCAAAACTATCTTTATCATTTTTAATATTTTGATTTCAAAATTGTCATTGATTTTAAACTATCTCTTGTTTTAAATATTTAGCTTTAAAATATTTATTTACTCAGATTTTAAATCACTTTATAGATTAAGATTATATATATATATATATTAAAAATTACTTTCTAAACTCTTTTATATGTTTAAACTATTTTCAAATATTTTTACAAAGTTTAGAAATTGTTTTGACAAATTATAGAAACCAATTTTAATAAGAAAATCAAAATCATCAATTTTGCCTAGAGCATGTCGACATCCCTCAACCCCCCATGTCGACATGGTGTCCGTTAAATTCAAAATTCAAATTTTCAAAAGAAGTGTCTATTCGTCGTATCCTTTCACGAATAGATATGGTTGTTGATTTTCTATAAATACTAGTAGTTCTAAATGAATTTTCAACCAGATTTCACTTGTTTTCTCTTCTCTTCATCTTCCACATTTATTCTAAAGAAATCCAAACTATACTCTGCCGAAATACCAAGTGAATCAAACTTGATTGTCTCTTGTTTGATTCTCTGCCATTCTCTCCATAAGATCTCAGTGCTATTCAGAGTTATAGGATTATTTGTAAATCAAACTGTTGAGTAAAAGGTGCGGTTGAGCCTTGAAATCAATTGGGTGTGATTGTTGCCCCGGAAATCGATTAGATGATCTTGTGGCCTGGTAAATCAAGAGAGTTTGCCCGGACTCGAATACAGGAGGGTGTACCTCGTGGCCTTGAAATCAAGGGTGTAATCTGGGAGATTATTTTTGATAAGAAATCCATACGTTTGTACGGGACTGGATGTAGGGTAACTCTGAACCAGTATAAAATCCTGGTGTGTTCTTTCCTTTACTACTTTTATTTATTATTTGCATCTGTGTTTGATTCTGTGATTATATCGTGTCTGTGAATTGCATTTGTTGATGATTAAATTTACATAAGTTTCAAAAAGATTTAGAAAATTCACAAAACACTATTCACCCCCCTCCCCCTCTACTGTTATTCCAGCCGTTTGCACAAAAAATGGACAAACACCTCAAAGTCGTAGGATTTAATTGATTTTACGTTGTTCTTAGTGATTCGGGTGATTTGTGTAAATATATGAAAAGCAGGGACTAAACTGTAAAAGACACGCAGATTTATAGTGGTTCAACCAGAATGTGCCTACGTCCACTTTATATATTATTTCTCTTTTCTTGTTTAGATTACAAGTACAAAGCTTTGATACTAGTATCTGAAAGTTTTTTGAAAGTTCTCTCCATGCTTGAGCTCTCAAACTTGTCTCCCATTGTTGTACCCCTGCCCCTCTATTTATAGAGTGAGGTTGTGGGTAGGGGTCTTGGATGTATATAGCTGCTGGTGGGCCTGGGCTGATGCAATCTGGCCTGGTAGCGTTGGTTCAGCATTGCTTTTGCTCGGTAGTACTTTGATTCGGCGGTAGGTGGTAAATGCTTTGGTTTGGCATCACTTGGTTCGGCGGCAGCTGGTAGATGGTTTGGTTCGGCGTCACTTGGTTCGGCGGCAGCTGGTAGATGGTTCGATTCGGCATCACTTGGTTCAGTGGCAGCTGGTAGATGGTTCGATTCGGCATCACTTGGTTCGGTGGCAGCTGGTAGATGGTTTGGTTCGGTAGTAAGATTGGTTCGGTAGATTCGTTGGTCCGGTGGAGACGTTGGCTCGGTGAGGTCATTGGTTTAGTGGTGTTGGTCCGCTTTGATTCGGAGGGTGGCTGGTCTGGTTGTTCTGGTGGCTCGTCCCTTGCTTCCTCGTGTTGGCTCGATGATGGTAGAAACGTACCCAACATTTGCCCCCCAAAGTAGGGCATATGTTTAACATATGTCGTGCTTTGTTTCGGTTTGACAACCATATCCGGCCTGAGAATCCAACCGGCTGGTCTGGTTATCCAACCTTCCCCTATAAGTAGGAGACACAGGCCTTCGTCTTTTCTTACCGAACAAGATAGCCGAAACCATCTTTTGAACTGCCGAATCAAGACGTGCCGAGCCACTCTCAGCTGCCGGACCAGGTTAGTTTACTTCTGCCGAATGACTCCTTAATGTTCTTCATTTTACCGAACGGGTTTGACACCGAATGGTCTCGAGAATTTTTAATACCGAATGAGTTTGGAAGTATAAGGCTGAATGATATCTATGTTTTGAATCGCCGAATGAAACTTGGGCTAGAATTGCCGAATGAGCTTTCATATTTGGAATGCCGAATGAGCTTTCATATTTGGAATGCTGAATGAGCTTTCATATTTGGAATGCCGAATGAGCTCTTGGTTGGGCCTTACTGAATGAATTCGGGGATTCCGAGTGTTGAATGAACCCTTTACCGGATGTACTTTTATACCTGAATCACCAGTGAAACTCTAGATTACATAGTTTACGTGTCTTAACGATATACTTTCTTGTGTCTACAGATAAATGTCCCAAAGAGTGGAAACCCGATCAGAGAAAAAGAGATCTCAGGATAGAGAAGAGCCTTCCTCAGTGCCCCCAGCTCAGCCAGGATCTGCCCATCATGGGCCCACCCCGAGATCATTGGTGGATGGATACGGTCCTCAGGAACTTCTTAACTTGCCTCCTGATTGCTTCCCTAGCTCACTCAAGGGCGAGCAACTTTATGTTATATCTCGCTCTTTCAGGATCGACCGAGCGCGCATGTTATTGCCGGATGCGGGAGTGATGCCGTATGATCCTCCCGAAGGATACTTTGCCTACAGCAGATACCATTGCATGTGTGGTGCCATCCCGCCTCTCAACGCCTGGGTAGTCAACTTTCTCACATATCTAAAGGTAGCTCCATTCCAGCTTCAGCCCAACTCCTATGCCATTCTGGTGAGTCTCTTCGTCATCTTCCAGAGGAGATATGGATGTCCTCCTTCCAACCGGGAGATCCGGTATTTGTACAACTTGAGAGGCTATAAGAAGGGGTCTCCCTACACCAGCTTGGAATCGGCCGTGTCCTTTAAGCCGGTCCTGGATTTATACTCCAAGTACAGCATGTTCAAGAAGGAATGGTTTTTTGTCAAGGATGACTCCGTTTCTATTCGGCGCTTCACCTCCGGATGTAAGTCAAAGCTTTATTTTTAATTCCCGTTCTGGTTGCAATGCTCCTTCTTATGTGTTTTTATTTTTTGCTAGCGACAGGTGGTTTTGCGGTCGTGGAGAATGATTGCCTGGTTCAGACGGCAGCAGAAATAGAAGCTATTACTGGAAGAGACAGGCCGGCTACTTACCTGATCAGGAACGCTACACTTTTGGAGTACAACTTGATCCTTCCACAGCAGTCTATTTTCAAGCAGAGGGACATGGCTGAAGAGAAGGCTGCCCAAGCTAAAGAAGGGGCCGAGTTGAAGAGCAGTAAAAGGAGGCCCTTTCCGAAACACCCGGTTGCCAGGGGGAAGAAGCTCAAAAAGTCTGATGGTCCCTCTCCCAGCACATGTCCAGATATCCCGGAGGAGGGAGACGTGGAGGAGGAGCAAGGCGAAGATGGAGGAGAAGGCGCTGGAGGTGGCGACGGTGTCGGGGCTTTGTCTTCTGGGCAAGTAGGCGAGATCCAAGAGTGGACGGATGATGCTTTCCGCCATGCCTTCGAAGGTTTGGAGGGGATGGAGAAGTCCAAGAAAGCCGATAGAGTTGGGACCGGCGTCGATTTATCTTCCGGGAGCGCCTCTACTGAAGCAACTTCGGCGGTTCAAGGTGAATTTCTCTTCACTCTTTTAATTCTTGAATGATGGCTCAATACATGTTGGTGACACTTGGTTTTCATATCAGGAGCGGGTAAAACGGCCAAGACCTCAGATCTTCGGCACAGGCTTGAACAATACAAGCTTTCCAAAGCTTCCGCCAAGCCTAAGCCTTCTACTAACCGCCCGGGAGACATAGTCGGCTATCGTCCTCTTCTCGGAGTTATCGAAGAAGATATACAGAAGAGGAAGAGGAGTCGATCTTCGTCTGGACCTCTTCTTGGACCCCCGGCCCCACTCCAGCCTATTCACGACATTACAGAGGAGGATACCGAGCTTATGCCCTCCCCCCATCCGTCTGAGAATCCAACCGTCATCCCAATAGATCATCCTGGCTTAGCACGCAATCCGTTTGCGGGTCATCCGGACCTGGACCCGGCATCTCATGACATCTCTTTTGATGAGGTTACTGGTGAGCACCTTCTTCCTCGCAATCCTATGGTAAGGGTGCTTGATGAGGCCAAGTCCTTGGACCTTGATTTGCTTACTACTCGGATTGTCGCTATGGGGGATGAAGCTAAGGCAAATATCGACCGGGTTGCTGAGGAGACCAGGAAGTTGATGGGGCATCATGCCCGACTGGTCAAGGCCGGGGAGGAAATTGGGAGTGCCAACATAAGACTGCGGTTAGTGGTTTCCGACCAGGCCAAGCAACTCGCCGATCAAGCCATCCAGATCTCTCAGCACGAGGCCGCCTCCGGACGACTAAAGAAAACTATGGAAGAGGCCAGCCGGGCCGAACTGCGGAAAATGGAGGCTATTTACAAGGAACGGATTGATATGGCCATTGCCACGGCGGATGAGGTTCGGAAAGCGGATCTTGAGCAGATAGAGGAGTTATCTGGGAAGCTTGGGGCCGCAGAGCTTGCTCAAGCCAAGTTGAAGGAGGAGATGGAGGCGATGCGGAAATCCCTTCAGGCTGACTGTTCGAGATACCAATTGGAGAGAGATGCTGTTGTTGTAAGGTTGTCGGCTTCCGAGGCCCGGACGAGGGAGCTTGAGGAGAACGAGGGGATGATGGACGAAATGCTCCAGGATATGTACTTCCGTACTTGGAAGCAGGGCAACCTCTCCTGGATGGATGATTATCCCCGGGTCATGGCTAGGGTTTATCTTCGGGCTTTGGAGGAGGCTAGGGCTGATGCGGATAAGGAGGGTGGTGTGGCCTTCAGGATGGATGTGGCTATCGCCCAGTTTACCAAGGAGGAGAAGGTGGCGGTGAAGGAGGGCATGCGGTTGCTTGCAGCTGAGGAGGCATGTGTGCAAGTAGAGGATGATGATCACGATGATCAAGGAGCAGATGTTGGTAAGTTTTACTTTCTAGTTTTTCCGTTAACTTGGTCGCTTATCACTAATGAATTCTTTCTCTGATCGGACAGGCGGGCAACAGGACAAGGATAAGACTCCGACGCAGCCGGCTCCTTGATTAGACCTGGATATCTTTTTGTAGACTTGACATTGTTGTATATGTTGGTTTCAAAACAGTAACGTAACCCTTAGGTTGTAATTATGCTACTTGTAATAAATAGCTCTATTCTTGACGTGTAATTCTTTAACTTAAGCTGATTCTGTTGTCTTTTGAATGTTTTTTTTGACATGTTGTATGAGAAATATAGCTATGCATATTCTTGTAATTAAATTGTGTTTGATGTTAGGTTCTTGTTTAAAACATAATTTCATGACTTGCAATGTTAGCGTGAGGTGTGAATAAATTATAGCCATGTGTTTACTCATGAAAGAAGGAAATACCGCCCTTTATATTTTGCTGGTGGATGGCAGCTTTGAATGTCTTGTGTGACCGAGTACGGAACGCGGTCTAGTATCTTGCCGTGAGTGTCCGCTTCCATTAGCGAATGTCTCATGTTCTGTGTCATGTACTTCAGGGATTGTTACAGAGGATAGGAGAAAAGTTTCTAAAATAAAATTGAAATATGTGAAATAGTAAAACTTCCAATCACGGAAGGCCTTCGATGTGCTTAAGTTCGTGGCAAACGGGCTTTGTAGTCACTTTCCCTAGCTGTGGGTCTTGGAGACATTTGTCACCCATCTTACGCCTCCGCGGGGAGTTAATTCTTTTTTACCACAGCCGTACTTAAGACACATCGGAGCCGAGATCGCGCACAGTAACTACCCAGGCCATTATGGTTCGTAATCGTGGGTATTATTCGATTTACTATGGCCGGCTAGCGTGGGTGCCGATCGTCAACCGTGAACTGCCCCTGGCTGGTCACACCTTATGTTGGGGCTTATAGTCGGTTCACAGTTGTCGGCGAGCCGAACGCCGTAATGAGCTGCCTCGGCTATAGTCGGCCTTCTCGGTGGCTTATAATCGGCTCATTACAGTTGGCTTTAAGGGCCGTCGCGAGCAATGAGTTAACCCGCAGCAGAGGGATGCCGGAACAAAAGTGTCTCATTGGCGAGGGCATAGATTTGCATAGTACCTGTTAGGTCTTGTCCAGGTGAAGTTGCGCTGTGGAGTGCTTTGAATGGAAATGCTATATGCATAGGATTTTGTTCAACAGAAAAGGATAAAGTTAACAAGCAGCCAAGATATAAAGGAACAAGTTAAAAAAGAGACAAGGTTTTTTAAAGTGGTTCGGCACGAAAATGCCTACGTCCACTGATTCTCTTTGTTAATTCACTTCATATGGGCAGTACAGGTTAAGAAAAGTATCGACGGAGATGTTGGATGTTCCATGCCCTCTGGAACACCTCTCCGTCCACTGTTGACAAAATATAAGCTCCATTGTGGAGATCTTTATGAATTACATATGGTCCATCCCAGATTGGATCTAGTGCTCCGGGGCGAGGGAAGATTCGGTTGAGGACAAGATCCCCTTCTTGTAAGGTACGATGCTTGACTTTGGAGTTGTATTATGCTGCCACTTTTTGCTTGTGGGCTGCTGCTTTAAGGACTGCATCATTTCTTCTCTCCTCAACTAGATCCAAAGACATGTGAAGGAGTTCTTCGTTCTCTTCTGGGTTATAGTGGATCCTACGGTGGGAAGGCACAATGGTTTCAACTGGGAGCATAGCCTCCGATCCGTATGCCAAAGAGAAAGGAGTATGCCCCGTTGATGTTCTGAAGGATGTGCGATAGGCCCATAGTGCCGTAGGGAGTTCATCCACCCAAGCGCCCTTTGACTTTTCGAGTTTCTTTTTGATTAGAGTTTTCAGAATTTTGTTGACGGCTTCGACTTGTCCGTTTGCCTGGGGATACGCTACGGATGAGAAGCTTTTGTGAATTCCGTGCTCTCGGCACCAGTTGGCGAATTCCTCGCTGTCAAACTGAAGTCCATTGTCTGATATGATTTTGAATGGGATTCCGTACCTGCACAGAACATTTTTGATCAAGAAGTTAATAACTTTTGCTGAAGATACTTTATTCATAGGTTCTGCTTCCACCCATTTGATGAAATAGTCGACTGCCACTATAGCATATTTGGCCCCGCCTCAGCCCATTGGTAGCTCGCCGATTAAGTCAATTCCCCATATTGCGAAGGGCCAAGGGCTGGTCATTTGAGTAATCTTAGTTGTTGGTAGCTGCGGAATCTTAGCAAACTTCTGGCATCTGTCACACTTTTTGACGAAATCTAAGGCGTCCTTGCTTAAGGTGGGCCAGAAATATCCATATCGGAGTATCTTTTTTGCTAATGTTTGCCCTCCGGTGTGATCTCCGCAGCTTCCCTGATGAATGTTGGATAAGATTTCCTTGGCTTCCCACCCAGCGACACACCTTAATAATGGGTTAGAGAATCCGCGCCGATAGAGGATGTCTTCTTGTATTGTGTAGCGGGAAGCTTTCCTCAAGATTTTCTTGACTTCGTTACGCCCGTTGGGTAGTGTGCCGCTTTGTAAGTAGTCTCGGATGGGAGTCATCCAAGTTGCTTCTTCGGTTGCAGCTATCAGATTCACTTGCTCAAAACTTGGGGTCAGTTGCTTTGAGATGGTTACTGCTCCGAAGATGGCACTGTCTCTCACACTTGCTTGCTTTGCCAATTCGTTGGCCTCTTGGTTCTCTTCCCGAGGGATGTGTTTGACTAAGTAGTGGTCCAATCGGCTGAGAAGTAACTTGGTCTTCTTTAAATACGCTATGAGTCGTTCTTCTCGAGCTTGGAATTCTCCTAGCATTTGATTAACAATAAGTTGAGAATCGCTATGAAGACACAAAGAATTGGCTCCGATTTCTAAGGCAAGTTCTAATCCAGCTATCACTACTTCATACTCTGCATCGTTGTTGGTGGCAGCGAATTCCAACCTTATAGCATAGTGCAGCTTATTTCCCCTGGGAGTGATTATTACCACACCTGCCCCCGAGCCTTGTTCGTTTGATGCACCATCCACAAAGAGATTCCACTTGATGTCTTCTGCTATTTCCAATTGCTCCTTATCTTCGTTGGTAGTGAATTCTGCAATGAAATCAGCCATGGCTTGTCCCTTGATGGAGGTGCGAGGGTGATAGTTGATATCATACTGACTTAGTTCAATGCACCATTTAAGTAGTCGCCCAGAAGTGTTGGGACGATGGAGTACCTGCCTCAGTGGTTGATCGGTCAGAACTTTGATGGAATGGGACTGGAAGTAGTGACGCAGTTTCCGTGATGTGATTAGTAAACAGTATGCTAGCTTCTCAAGTTTAGGATATCTGACTTCTGCCCCCGTAAACCTCTTACTTACGAAGTAAACTGGCCGCTGCGTGCGGTTGTCTTCCCTTACCAAGGCAGCGATTAGGGCGTGAGATGACACAGCAAGGTATAGGTATAACTCTTTGCCTTCGCTTGGAGTCGAGAGTACCGGTGGTTTCTGGAGGTGTTCGATTAAGTTAAGGAAAGCGGTTAAGCATTCGTCAGTCCATTCGAACTTTCCTTTGTCTTTCTTTAGAGCTTCGAAAAAGGGGACGCACTTGTCCGTTGCTTTGGAGATGAATCGGCTTAGGGCGGCCACTTTTCCATTCAGGCTTTACATTTTCTTTTGAGTGGAAGGTATCTTGATATCCCTTAGCGCTCGGACTTGTTCAGGGTTTGCTTCAATCCCTCTGGCATGGACGATGAATCCCAAGAACTTTCCTGATGATACTCCGAAGGAGCATTTTAGAGGATTTAACTTCATTCCATACTGGCGAAGTACTTGAAACATCTCGCCTAGGTGGACTACGTGATCGTCGGCTTTCCTTGACTTTACCAGCATGTCATCCACATATACTTCCATAGTTTGTCCTATTAGCCCTGCAAACATCTTGTTGACGAGGCGCTGGTAGGTGGCTCCTGCATTTTTAAGTCCGAAAGGCATTACCTTATAGCAGTATAAACCCCGGTCAGTGATGAAACTAGTGTGGTCTTGATCGGGAGCATGCATAGGAATTTGGTTATATCCTGAGTATGCGTCCATAAAAGATAAGAGCTCGTGCCCGGCTGTGCTGTCTACAAGTTGGTTGATTCGGGGAAGTGGGAAGCAATCCTTTGGGCAGGCGTCGTTTAGGTTGGAGAAGTCAATGCATGTTCGCCACTTCCCATTAGCCTTCTTTACCAGTACCGGGTTAGCGATCCATTCCGGGTAGATGGCTTCTCGTATGAAGTCATTGGCAAGTAGATTCTTTACTTCTTCATCGAGGGCTGCTGATCGCTCTGCCCCCATACTCCTCTTTCTTTGTTTTATGGGCGCCTTAGTAGGATCAATGTTTAGTACGTGGCATGCTACGTCGGGGGAGATTCCGGTCATGTCAGCGTGTGACCATGCGAATACATCCAAGTTGTAGCGGAGAAAGTCGATGAGTTGCTCCTTCAACTCTGCTTTTAGTTGGGACCCAATTTTCAATAGTCTACTCGAGTCGTGCTTGACTACAGATTCAAACTCCATAGCCTCTGCAGGCTCGACGGTGGCCTCCTCCTCTTTGTCCCTGGGGTCTAATTCATTGAAAGGGTCGCTGGTATATCAAAGAGGAGGGGCTTTCTTTAGTTTCTACGCTTCTAGACTTTTCGTGCAGAGGGCAACCTCTACACCCTTCCCTTTATCCTTCCTGTGATTGTTGCGAAGTTCAGTCACATAGCAGTCTCGAGCAACGTCCCGGTCTCCTTCTACTTCCCCTACTCCATTGTTCGTTGGAAATTTCATCTTTAGGCACCATGGGGCTAGGACAATTTTGAAGTCAGACAAGGCTGGCCTTCCTAAGAAGGCGTTGTAGGCCTTGTGGTTTTCTATTAGCACAAACGTCTGTTTCCGTACAACGGAGCGGGGATGGCTTCCAATTTCAACAAAGAGGTCCAGTTGCCCGAGGGGCACCTTCGCATCTCCAGTGAAACCGTGTAGTGGTTTATTGCAGGGAGATACATCCTTCATTGATAGTTTCATTTTGTCGAATGCATGTTTGAATAGGATATTTGCTGAGCTTCCAGTGTCTACTAGAATTCGGTAAACTTCGGCGGGACCGAGCCGGGCAGAGATAACCATGGGATCCATGTGAGGGTATTGCCTTCCTTCTAGGTCACGCTTACCGAATGTGATGTCATCACTTTCTTTCCGCTTCGGGTGGCGCTCTTCTATAACCGAATTGACACAGTCTTTATTGTCTCTAAGCGACTTTCCATATCTTTCCATCTCTTTCCAGCTTCTGTCTGCGATGTGCGGTCCTCCTGAGATGGTATGGACCACTATCTTCTCTTGACTAGAGCCGCTAGTGTTGCGGTTTCCTCTGCCGATCTCCGGTGAGGGTAGCCTTGGGTTCTCATTGGCAGGAGCTGGAGTCCTGTCCTGACCTTTTACATAGCGTTCCAGTTTCTTCCTTCTGATGTGTTCTTCAATCAAGTCCCGGAGATGATGGCACTCATTGGTATCATGCCCATGAGATTCGTGGAAGCGGCAGAACTTTTCGGACTTCTGCGCGTTATCTGATTCCTTCTTGTATGGTGGGCGTTTGTATCTAACTTCGCCTTGGGTGGCAAGGAAGATGTTTTCGACGGTTTCATTCAAAGGAGTGTAAGTGTCGAATCTCGGTCCTGGCCGATATAGGCGCTTTTCTCCCTTCTTGCCCCTAGCATTATCTCTGGAATCATTTCTTCGAACGTCCCTTGCCACAGCAGGCGCGTTGCTGTGAGTTGCCTTATTTTTTTGTCCTGACTGCCCCTCAACGGCAGCATCCTCAAGCCTCATATATTTCTCGGCTTCATGGAAGAAATCGGGTAAAGTAGCTGGTTTTTCTTTTGTCAACCTTCTAGCAAATTTAGTGTCCGGATGCACACCACTACAGAGGGCCATTAGGATAAGCTTCTCATTGGCATCTTGGACTGCGGCCGCTGCGGCATTGAATCGGGTTAGGTATTGCTGCAATTTCTCTCCAGGTTTCTGTTTGATGTTGGATAAGGAATAAGCGTCCTTAGGTTGTTCCACATGAATGCGGAACTGACTGATAAACTTTTCTTTCAACATTTCCCACGAGCTGATGGATCCCTGGGGTAAATGACAGAACCAGGAGGTAGCGAGATCTGCTAAGAATAGTGGAAAGCATTTGCGCAGTACTCCCTCTGTTGCTCCACTCATGAGCATATGTTGTGTGTATCTCTGTAAGTGTACAACGGGGTCGGAGGTTCCTTTGTAAGGTTCCATTGTTGGCATCTTCCATTCTCGGGGGGTGATAGCAATTTCGATATTGCGGGCGAAAGGGCTGGTTACCCTAGCGCCTATTCCTCGATCTCTTTGCTCCCGTTGGACGCACTCTCTGAATAAGCGTGCCATCCTTTCATCAGAATTTGGAGCAGATAGAAACGAGTTTGGTTCTGTTCTGTGGGATTGATTCCGTCCAGATGGCCTGTAGGGATGGTATCGTCTATCATTCCTCATATTTTCCAGTGGCTGCCTTTGGTCTTCTGGGAGCATGCTAGGGTCAGCTATAGTTGGCCCTTGCCTTGATCTTCCCCTGCTGGGTTCTGATCTAAGCACTTCTTCGGGTCCAACTTCGGGCTGGACTCTAGCTCGGCCCCGTTCACTGGCGTTTCCATGGTTAGGCAGTATGACAGGCTCAGCTACAGTTGACCTCCGCCCGGTACCTCCCCCGTTGGGTTCGGTTCCAAGCGTTTCCTCAGGCCTAACTTCGGGCTGTGCTCGATCTCGGCTCCTACCATGGCTGCTTCTATCATTAGCTCCTTCGAAGAAGGAAGATCTTTGTTGTCTCTGAGATCCTCCAGACTGGGACTCACCCCATGATTCGGTGTTGCGGTTGGACTCTTCAGCATCCCTTAAGCGTGACATGAGATGGTCCACCAAGGCTTCTTGCTGGGACGTGAAGCGGTTAGTTACTTCAACCACAACCCTGTCCAGATCTGCCCTAGTAATCGCTGCAGGCTGTTCTGCGGCAGGAGTAGTCGGATTAGCCTGTCCTTCATTTGGTACTGCCGCTGGAGGAGAAGGATTTACTTGATCTGTGACCGCTGGATCTGGAAGACTGCTGGTTGCGATGTTTTTTCCTTTGTTAACATCTTTTTTCTGTTTGGGAGGCATGTTTTCTAAGCAATGGTCGATGCTGTTAGGAAGAAGGTTAAGTGGAAGAAGCTGAAGCTTCGAGCTTCTAGTTCTCAGTGAAAGCACCAAAAATGTTTGCACAAAAAATGGACAAACACCTCAAAGTCATAGGATTTAATTGATTTTACGTTGTTCTTAGTGATTCGGGTGATTTGTGCAAATATATGAAAAGCAGGGTCTAAACTGTAAAAGACACGTAGATTTATAGTGGTTCAGCCAGAATGTGCCTACGTCCACTTTATATATTATTTCTCTTTTCTTGTTTAGATTACAAGTACAAAGCTTTGATACTAGTATCTGAAAGTTGTTTGAAAGTTCTCTCCGTGCTTGAGCTCTCAAACTTGTCTCCCATTGTTGTACCCCTGCCCCTCTATTTATAGAGTGAGGTTGTGGGTAGGGGTCTTGGATGTATATAGCTGCTGGTGGGTCTGGGCTGATGCAATCTGTCCTGGTAGCGTTGGTTCAGCATTGCTTTTGCTCGGCAGTACTTTGATTCGGCGGTAGGTGGTAGATGCTTTGGTTTGACATCACTTGGTTCTGCGGCAGCTGGTAGATGGTTTGGTTCGGCGTCACTTGGTTCGGCGGTGTTATCCAAACTTTTAGCAAAGCTGAGATACCCAAAACTGACTGAAAATCAATAATAACTAGTCATGAATATTCAGCTATGCATTGCAGGATAACCATGGATATCGATGAATTTTGCCCGAGTCCAGATCGGGCCGTAATTAACAAGACATGACAAGCAAAGCCATGAAAGCCAACGTTCCAATTTTCAGGTAAATCGGAGTTCGTATGAACGAGATATGATTGATACCAGTTAGATAAAATGTGATGTTCGTATCCATCAGAGCAACCTATTCAAATCAATCAGATTCGTATCCATCAAAATAGCTTCGCCCCGCTTCGAATCCATCGTATTCGTATCCATCAGGACGACACCGCCTCAGTTCGTTCGAATCCACCAGGAGCTAGCGATTTCGAAACGATCGTCCTTGAATCGATCGTCTTCGAATCGATCCCGGACTGTGTTATTCATGCCCATCGAGTTCATATCGACTAGCGAACCCCTGATCGAGTCCATCGCATGCCACGTTAGTATCTATCACTCAGCTATTGTTCGTATCGATCTGAAAGCACCATTGGTTCGTATCGATCATACAGATACGAACTTGACCAAAGTCGATCGATCCGAGCATCCCTCTAATAAATTGCAGGTGCGAATGAAGTTGCATGCGATGGATGAGAAATGGTCTTCATCAACGTGGAATGGCGATGCGAGCAAAGCGCACGGAGGACCCAGTCGATACGCCGCAAGAATTGGATCGATCCAGGAAACTCGCACCACGTCATCCCCCCGCACATGTGCCTCAATCGAGTCGAATGGATGGATACGAAAGCGTGGATTCGAAAGCAGCAGACTACAAAAAGCATGACCTTGAATCGATCATATCTCACAAACTGTTGATCCAAATGCAATGAAATTTTCACAGTAGCTTGCGTACAAGGTAAAGAACGTCCCTGCCAAGTTTCAGCTCGATTGGATCATTTTTTGATGGATACGAAATGGTCTCGTATCGATCACAGATCGAGTCGAAACTTGGTGGGCTCGGTCGCGCGGGCCCCCTCACGTGCCAGAAGAAGTCTCCCAAAGTTTGGGCGCGATCTCAGCCTCCTATGCCTATAAATAGCCCCCTGAAGCCTGCAAAAAAGGGATCCTTTGGGGCCATTCAACGTCCAGACTCTGCCGGATTCAATTCTACTTCTTTCCATTGTTGTTATACTCGAATTCAATCATTGTATCTGTTGTAATCATCTGTAATCAGAAAAGAACATCAATAAAAGATAAAAATCATTGAAGTGGACGTAGGCCGGAGATAGCCGAACCACTATAAATCTCGTGTTCTTGTGATTTATTTCGGGATTGCTGTTTATTGCTAGCTTAGATCTGTGATTTGTGTCTGAATATTGCAGATTTGTATTCATACACTGGTGCTTTCACAATACTTGGGGTTTGTGACCATTTTTGGCGCAAACACTTTGGTGCTTTCACTGAGAAGGACTAACACCCGCTACACCAGATTCAGAGTTCGGATTTAAAAGCTTGAAGGGATCAGATTTAGAAGACAATGACTCGACAAACGAGACAAAGACTTGAGAGAAGCCAACAAGGAGGAAGTCAAGAGGCATCCTCTGGCGCTGGAGAAGAACCAGCTTCAATCTACATCACCTGAGACGAAATGGAGACCATGACCAATCTGATGCACGAAAGAATAATGAAGAGCCAACAAGAGATGATGCAGAATTTCTTTGAACAGATGAGAGCTGCAGGGATGCAAAGTCTAGGACCAGCTTCAGTGGCTATGAATGTGGAACAAGGAGCTAGGATTGCGGAACCCAATGAAGGTCAGAATGCAGATCTAGAAGACAATCAACAAGGACTTGGGGCAGACCTTCAGGATCTGATGCTGGAAGGCCGACAGATGGAGCTCAACAAGCTGGAGCCAACGCTGATGCTAACGGGCCACACGAAGAGTACGTACCAGAATACCCTTCAAGACCAAGAGGGCAACCCCAGGATGGAGATGAAAAGATGGCTGGATTAGTGTGACGACTCATGAGAGGAGGATTGTCTAGCGGAGGATTGGAAGAAGTCAGTCGGAGTCCGTTCACTCCGAATATCAGGAATGCAAGGAACCCTCCAAAGTTCAAACTACCAACGCTGGATCCGTATGACGAGAAGTCGGATCCGACCATGCATATTACCCGATACATTAGACACATGGAAGTACTGGGAGCATCTGAGGAAGTGATGGCACGATGTTTCCCTTTATTTTTGTCAGACTTGGCTGCACTTTGGTTCAGGCAATTAAAGACTGGATCAATCAGGACATGGGGCGAGCTTGTAGATTGCTTCATGGAACAATTTAGGGTCCATGTAACAAGACCCAAGAGTGTGATGACTTTAGCTTCGATAAAACAAAGGACCGGAGAGTCCATAAAAGGTTTTCTGCTGCGATTCAATGCAACAGTGGCTTCTGTAGATCGCCCGGATCCATCGATGATTTTGATGGCGGCGGTGGCAGGAGTTGGAGAAGGCACCGAATTCAAAGATTCATTGACAAGAGATCCACCACAAGATCTTGGGGAGTTTTACCATGAAGCTGAGAAATTCATTCGATTAGAAGAATCACGAGCCGAGAGGCAGGAAGTAAATGTCGCACAAGGCGAAGGAACCGCCAGGGAACAGTCCAGGGCAGACAAAGGAAAGAGAAAGCAGGATGACGCACATGATGGTCCTGATAAACGGAAGAAATTCCGAGAGCCTAGATTCAGGCAATACACAGATTTGACTGCAAGCCTAGAAAGGATTTACACTGAAACTCGGGGGCAACTCCCCTATCGAAAACCACCCAGGAGAGATCCCACGGTGCGGGAGCGCAGGACTGGAAAATACTGCCTATTCCATGAGCTGGATGGGCACACAACCGATGAATGCCGCCACCTAAGGGATGAGGTGGAAGAACATGCCAGGAGTGGTAGATTGCCACAATACACCAGAGAATGGGCAGCGACAGTAAGACCTGAACAACCACCGCCTCCACCTAACAGGAATGATCCTGGATCGGGATCACGACTCGTCATCAACTGATTGTGATGGCTAGGGCCAAGTTCAAGATTTGGACTCTGGTCGATTAGTTTTCTTAGATTTGATTTCCAAAATAAAACGGCTATCCCACTTACTCATGTACGGGAACCGGAGAGATCCCTAGGCATGCTCTAAGATGGAAATAGACCGCTCCGCCCGGAGAGGCATTGTCTTGTTTTTCCTGGTGTTTGAGATTGAACATCTAGGATTTGAATTTAATAAAGAAACATTTATTGAAACAAACCTTTGACCGGAGAGTTAAAGGATAAACATTAAATATCAATATAAAGATGATCGCTTTATGATCCTACCCGGAGAGGCGGGGTCCGGAGTGCAAGAAGTGATTGCTTCGCCAGAGAGCGACCGAATCGACTCACTTAAGCATCGTTTCCTATTCACCGGAGAGTGATTGGATCGGGATTCGATAAGAGCCTGGTGAGGCTATGATCGGCCCACGATTTAGGCCATGACATCGCTTAATGTTCAGATACACTGAACCGGAGTGCAAGAAGTGGGTCGCTTCGCCGGAGAGCGACATGATCAACCCACTTAACGTTGTTTCTCCTTCATCGGAGAGTGACAGGATGGGATCCAGCAGGAGCCTAGAGAGGCTACGATCGGTCCAGAACGGCCAAGACATCGCTTCAAGCCCTAACTGGGGCCAGAGTGAAAGGGGTAGAAAGCAACGCCGGAGTGCAATAGGATCTTTCTATTCGACCGCTAAGTCTGGAATGGGCTTCGCAAGGGTCCGGAGCAATCATCAACAATCCGGAGAGACTGTAGAATTTCGTTCTTAACTTCCACTGGCAGAAATTGATAACAATTCGACATCGAACAGCCATGGCCTTGATTTAAAGTGCTATAAGCTCTAAATAAAACATGAACTCACTACATTCAATTTGAGACTGATCAAAACACACCTTTTACCAAAAGGCATGTTTTGGGGGGCAAAGTGTTATCCCAACTTTTAGCAAATCTGAGATACCCAAAACTGACTGAAAATCAATAATAAAAAGTCATGAATATTCAGCTATGCATTGCAGGATAACCACGGATATCGATGAATTTTGCCCGAGTCCAGATCGTGCCGTAATTAACAAGACATGACAAGCAAAGCCATGAAAGCCAACGTTCCAATTTTCAGGTAAATCGGAGTTCGTATGAACAAGATATGATTGATACAAGTTAGATAAAATGTGATGTTCGTATCCATCAGAGCAACCTATTCGAATCAATCAGATTCGTATCCATCAAAATAGCTTCACCCCGCTTCGAATCCATCATATTCGTATCCATCAGGACGACACCGCCTCAGTTCGTTCGAATCCACCAGGAGCTAGCGATTTCAAAACGATCGTCCTCGAATCGATCGTCTTCGAATCGATCCCGGACTGTGTTATTCATGCCCATCGAGTTCATATCGACTAGCGAACCCCTGATCGAGTCCATCGCATGCTGCGTTAGTATTTATCTCTCAGCTGTTGTTCGTATCGATCTGAAAGCACCATTGGTTCGTATCGATCATACGGATACGAACTTGACCAAAGTCGATCGATCCGAGCATCCCTCTAATAAATTGCAGGTGCGAATGAAGTTGCATGCGATGGATGAGAAATGGTCTTCATCAACGTGGAAAGGCGATGCGAGCAAAGCGCACGGAGGACCCAGTCGATACGCCGCAAGAATTGGATCGATCCAGGAAACTCGCACCACGTCATCCCCCCGCGCATGTGCCTCGATCGAGTCGAATGGATGGATACGAAAGCGTGGATTCGAAAGCAGCAGACTACGAAAAGCATGACCTTGAATCGATCATATCTCACAAACTGTTGATCCAAATGCAATGAAATTTTCACAGTAGCTTGCGTGCAAGGTAAAGAACGTCCCTGCCAAGTTTCAGCTCGATTGGATCATTTTTTGGTGGATACGAAATGGTCTCGTATCGATTATAGATCGAGTCGAAACTTGGTGGGCTCGGTCGCGCGGGCCCCCTCACGTGCCAGAAGAAGTCTCCTGAAGTTTGGGCGCGATCTCAGCCTCCTACGCATATAAATAGCCCCCTGAAGCCTGCAGAAAAGGGATCCTTTGGGGTCATTCAACGTCCAGACTCTGCCGGATTCAATTCTACTTCTTTCCATTGCTGTTATACTCGAATTCAATCATTGTATCTGCTGTAATCATCTGTAATCAGCAAAGAACATCAATAAAAGATAAAAATCATTGAAGTGGACGTAGGCCGGAGATAGCCGAACCACTATAAATCTCGTGTTCTTGTGATTTATTTCGGGATTGCTGTTTATTGCTAGCTTAGATCTGTGATTTATGTCTGAATATTGCAGATTTGTATTCATACATTGGTGCTTTCACAATACTTGGGGTTTGTGACCATTTTTGGCGCAAACAGGCGGCAGTTGGTAGATGGTTCGATTCGGCATCACTTGGTTCGGTGGCAGCTGGTAGATGGTTTGATTCGGCATCACTTGGTTCGGTGGCAGCTGGTAGATGGTTTGGTTCGGTAGTAACATTGGTTCGGTAGATTCGTTGGTCCGGTGGAGACGTTGGCTCGGTGAGATCATTTGTTTAGTGGTGTTGGTCCGCTTTGATTCGGAGGGTGGCTGGTCCGGTTGTTCTGGTGGCTCATCCCTTGCTTCCTCGTGTTGGCTCGATGATGGTAGAAACGTACCCAACACCAGCCTTAAGATCCATAATCCGCATTTCTCACAGACCTTACTACCATTATCATATGGTGAACGGACAGGAGACCAATAACTGTAGAGCTCTTAAAGGGATGATCATCAATTTTTTCATATAAAGAAAGATCGATGGATTTGTAAAGAACTCATAAATCGATTCAATAAAGCATATTTTAAAGAAAATCTACATGGTCGAGAGAATGATTCTCCTTAAAATTGGATATTACCTTAAACGATCATAAGCCTTTGTCCGCGTCAAGATGGCCAGGTCAAAGCGCCTCTTAGAGGGAGGTCAGAGTAAGCCTTTAGCCATGTCAAAAATGGCCAAGTTAAAGAATCTGCAAGCCTTTGCCTACGCCTACGTGGCTAGGTCAAGGCACCCCGTAGAGGGGAACAGAACAAGCCCTTGAACGCACCACGCTATGGCCATTTCAAGGCACCGACCAACCTTTAGTCCCACCTATAAGGCCTGGCTGGAGCACCTTCTAGAAAGAGGATGGAGTAAGCCCTTGTTCCCGCCATGCTATGCCTGGTCAAGGCACGGGACAAGCCTTCAGTCCCACCTATAAAGGCCTGGATGGAGCGCCTCCTGGAGGGAGGTCGGGTATGTCCTTGGGTCCTGCTTGTGGATAAGCTAACCAAGTGCACCAAAAAACAACGGACTAAGACATCCAAGCCCAAGGAGTGGCAAACAGAGCATTAACAATATAAAAAGCCTAAAGGATGGCACATTTCGAAAGAGTCAAGTACATGGAATCAGAGAGGTAAAACAAACCAAAAGATACGAACAACCAAAGCCCCAAAGAGTGGTGCAGAACAAAAGGCTCAGATGAGAATTTTCGATCTTTTATTCAAATAATAATTTCTAAACTTTCCTTTTTATTGCCAAGAACGGATTTCTAACCTTATTTTTGGACGACGATTCTCGGATTACATGCATTATTAGGTATAAATTTATGGTCTTTGGCTAATTTCAAAAGGATGACGTCTGGGCTTTACTTATCAATGCCCGAACCTGGGTTTCGAATCTTCTATTATGAATTCATGGTCTTCCTCTATACCCAGAAGATGATTTCTAGACATCACTTATCAATGCACGAATCTGGGTTGCAGGTCTTCTATTATTTATTTCCAGATAATGGGTTCTTGAATTTTATCATTATCAAAGAATTATTCTTAGTCTCCTATCAGTTATTTCCAGAAGAGGTTTCTCTAAAATTCTATTATTAATGCCAGATTTGGATTTCTAACCCTTTATTATCAATTCCATAATAAGGTTTCTGGTCTTCTATTAATGTAACCAGATTCGAATTTCCGTCCTCTCTTATAATTACCCAAGTTAAATCTCAGGGCTTCTATTATTGTCAAACAAGAATTTCCCATCTTCAATCGTTCTCAACTGTGGATTTATCATCACTTATTATCTTCAGGTGAAGATCTATTAATTTCCATTATTCATAGATTTGGACTTCTGGAATTCTATTATCAGGAATTCTAATACTGTATCGAATAATATAGACAAACTACTGAACATATTATTTTATAAATTTCAAATTCATGATAAAAATGTTGTCTACTTTGTATTTTGTAGGAGGATAAGACCGATGGGAAGACCAAATGATTCAACAAATATAAGAACCGTAGCCAAGGTTATTAAGAAGCAGATTCAGAAACAACAACACAAGTACAGATAAGGGCTACATGCCAGGTGATATTTACATAATTTACATAAATTATTTACAAAGTATATTATACAATACATTAAAATGTTGGTACCAAAAGATCAAAACCAAGTTTGTGCATCAAAGATTGTTTGCAATCTTGTCTAGATTCTCAGCAGTTAAAGGATCAATAATGTGATGAATTGCTACACGAAGAATTTCTTTATGCTTCTTTTCTTTTTTCCTAATCTCATCGATATCATCGATAGATTCGATACGAGTCTTCAAAGTACGATTGGAAGCGTTGTTTGCACCTTTATGAGCCTTATTCTGTCTCCAAATTGGCAATATGCTTTTAAAGAAGAAACCTTACGTGTTTGAGCTTTTTAATTGTGGCTGCATACTCATTAATGCATTCTAAGTATCTTTCTTTTTGTTGATCGTCAAAGTATTTCTACATTTCAAATTTGACTTTTCGGCACCATTCGCCCACCACTTTTTCATCTAAACCTAGAGGAGGGTTTGTTGTGGTGGGGAATTTTTGAATGGCTAAGAAATAAGACCTTGTTGATCCCCGATAGTTGGGGAGATTGGAGAAATTGGTAAATTAATATTTAGGATATCACCTCCCATGATAAATTCCAAAGATTTACGTTGTGCTTGGCTATCGTTTAGCTTTATTTTTAAATCACCTATCTATTGGTAACGCTTGGATATCTCATGATCGAAGTCGGTCCAAAGATTTGATTTAATTTGACATTTCAATCGAGTTCTTCTTAATGTCCTCTTCGAGAATGGTAATTTGATCATTAAGGCTCTGTTGATCGCCTTCTGAAGCAAAAAATTTCTGTGCTATTCCAGCACACTTGAGTATTACTTTAGAGTCTGGTAGACAAAAGATCTTTTGATAAGCTCCTCATTTCAAGATCCGCAATCAATTTATCTCTAAGATTGGTGAAATGAGATAAAGGATCTAACGGGAATGATGTAATCGCTAACTGTATTTCCTATTCAAACAAAATAAAAAAGAAATCAATACCCAAAGAATAAATTTCTTTTATTACAATAGAATGGGTTACAACTCAAAAAGAAATAAGATAGAGGGTACAACATCATTGTTATAATTAAGTTCACTCTCTGTCTTATCACACTTAAAGTATAGAAATGTCATTTTTAACTTTGTCTAAAGAGTTAATCGAAAGAGTAAATGTTGATCCAAAAGTGGCATTAAGTCCTTCTTGGGTAACAACTGGAAGGCATTTGCTATAATCCCATTCTCCAACTAAAGGACTATCACGACCACAAATTAATTTTGTATGATATGACTGAATTTCCTTAAAAAGCTTTTCCTTATTCTCACCTAGAAAATCAAAGTGATGTCGGGGATGTTGCATGTAAAGCTTTTATAGATCCCTAAGAAAGTAATATCTAGCCAATCTTGAGGATTTCAGTAGCGAATACTTTTCTAAGTAATCTATCCTTAACTTGACATATTTTCCTAAGTAATCCATAGTAACAGAGCTACTTGAGGAATATTTACTCTATAATAATGTAATAAAATAAAAACTATGTATAAAAAAATAATACAGAAAGCCATAGATCAATATAATTACATGATTACAAATTTTCTTCTGGTTCATACAAGATTGATTTTTTAAATAACTCAAAAATGAACTTATCCTTATAATATTTAAGTTTTTCCAAAGGCAGTGTGCGAGGAATTGAGTTGACTTGTGGTAAGTTCCAACCAGCCCCCGGGGGGATCAGACTCGTATTCGTCTAAGTATCTCTTATGTAGGTATCTAAGTAGACCCTCACTAAAATCAACCAAATATGAGAAATGTACAGTTGGATGTCTGAAGCTTTATACAGAGATTTTACCAAAATATCTCTGTCTTCGATTAACATCCAAAAGAGTGTCATCAATTCTTTATTTTCCTCCAAAAGCTTGTCATAACGAAGACGTGCCCTTTTTAATCAAGGAGCCGCTTCTTAATCTTTAAAAGATGCTAGTACTGCAGTAGAATTGTGTATCTAACTGTAACAAATAAAGGCTGCTTTTATTAAGCTTATAGTACTTATCATAGAATGCATTGTGTTCTTTTAATTGTTTATCCAACTCCCTATGAAGGACATTTATTTCCCCCTGTTTCCTTTCAAGCTTTGTCCTATAAAGGTGTATGGTTTAGTTCCTTATCTAAAATAGTAAGATATTAGCCAGTATTATCTTGGAAGTGAGAGCCATTTTGATAAAGAATTCCATATCTGAGAAACTAGAATCGAAGTCTGTAAGGTTTGCTTCTTTCATTTTTTCTCTTCAGCGTCAATGTCGACGTCTTTTCTTTGGGGATCAGAGGAGCCAGAGAATTCAGTCTGATCTGCTTCGCGGGCAATAGCATCAAGGTTAACTTTATCCAGAGCCCTGGAAGTGTCATCGCCATCCCCTCCGTGAGAATCATCACGATCGCCCTCATTGTCGCCAGCACCCTGACCTTTATCGTCGGCATTAGGGTTATCATCGTCATTATCATCGTCATTTTCATCTTCATCAACAGCAACTTTGTCACCCTCTTCTTCATCCTCCTCATCTGAGTTGAAATCCTCTTCCACAGGAGGGACTTCAAAAGATAGAAGCTGGGAGGCATCAATTTTCTCTCTTTCAGGAACCTCAATCCCTTGCTCCATTTCTTGATTTTTAGCCATAAATCTTTTGACTAGCACAGGGTGTAGAGAAGGAAAACTTAAATCCGAACACTTTTCTATGTTATCTGAATAAGCTAACATGAGCGCATCTTCATAAGAATTTACGATAATATCATTCAGGGAAGTACCTAAAAATTGAGACACTTTTTGCTTGGCCTCAAAAATAGTTTTGATAACCTTGGATAAAGAATCCTTTATCTTATCTGACTTTTTTAAGAGAAGTACACTTCTTCTTAAGAGAAACATGTCTAGCATTAACCCTTGCATTTTCGTCTTCGTACTCTTTCAAAGTCATTTTGAAAGCCAAAACCTCATCAGCTAAAACCTATTTAGCCTTCCTCTCATCAGAAATTGTAAGCTCTACCTAAGTAAGAGAAGCACCTAACCTTTCTTGTTCCCTTACTGCGTTGTCTTTGGCAAAGATCAAGGTAGTGATCTGATTATTTAAAGTCGAAACTTCTTCCTTGTGCTTTGACATCTCAGCAGAGGACTTAGAAACATTTTCCTGAAGAGAGTACCATATTTTGGTGATCTAAAACCAAAGTAAAACATGAGTCAAGATTCAGTATAAAAATAGTAATAATAAAATAAGGCAGTATAGAATATATCAGAAGTTGTTGCTCAATAAGAGATCGATAATGACTTGACAGACTCGGTATAGTGGTGGGTGGCTGAATAGCAGAAAATGATGGAAAGCACATTATTGATTGCACAACATTATCAAATTCATTAGGAGGCATTGGTGATGAGGGTCTTGAGGGATTCAAGTCCTGGGAAGGAGTTAAGGTGCCAAGATCCTTCTGCTTTTCCTCAATAACATTGGAAGATTTAGATAAAACAATATGAGACATAAAGTCATCTTTTGAGGGAACCATTGTGGTTTGATCAGCAGTTGCTGAAGGTAATTCTTCTACAGGAGAATTGGGATCAAGGGTAGGACCATCTAAGGTCTTGCCTGTGCTAACAAATTCACCATCTTTTGGGGGTAAGAGAAGATTGGACATCAGTAATTTTGGCTTTCTTGGAGGCAAAGCCTGGGACAATCACTCCACTTAATTTCCTTTTTGCAATCATTTTGGACCTAGCAATGTCTTGTGTCAAAGCTAAAGGATCAGATTTCAAAGATGGAGGAGTGGTTCACTTGTAGTTAATTCAGTTGGAGGAGTAGCTGTTAAAACCAAAAGGCATAGGTTAGTAAAAAATCTAAGTAATAACACGATGGCAAGTTACAAATGATTTCCTTAAATTTACCAGGTAGATTTGAGCAAATCGGGGACAAGGATAAAAAAATTAAGGTCGCCCAAAGCTAAGAAGTGATTGCTTTTTGAAGTATGTTGGGCAAGAGGAGGTTGTCCAAGAATCCATTGGCCTTCTGGTAAGAGGGAATGTTTCTGGAGGTTGCTCGGAGTCAGCAACGTAAGTCTATTCCCAATAGGTTTGAGGCAGCGGTCATCAACTTTACTATTCTCTTTCCTTCATCGTCAAGATCCTTAGGAGCAGGGCCTAGTAAGATAACATTATTCAACAAAAGAAAACAAGTTAATAGAAATAATGCCAATAGTCTACTTATGAGGAGAAGAAAAGGCTCCACTAATATTTGGAAAGCATTTGACGTAGAAGAACTGCGTTTCCCAATCCTTAAACCTGTTTACTCCCTCTGAAACCAACTTTATGAGAGGATTGGCTCGAAAAATCTGGCTATTCAAATTACTAAGTTTGATGAGGCTAACTAAATAGTTAAGAACTTCAGCACTTAGAGAAGGAATACCTGACTCTAAGGCCATGAGCTCCAAGGAGATAAGATATGTGTATACGTTAGGTGATAACTGGATAAGAGCTATGGCAAGATGACTTAAAAATCTCAACAAGAACTTTGGAAATGGGATAAAACCCCCATGCCAAATATGGATGGTGGTATAAGCAAAGTATCCCTTAGGAGGATTTTGAATAGTGTCGTTATCACTGGGAGGGATAGCTTCGACTCCTATCATCCCAAAATCATTGAGGATCGCATCTACTTTATCTTGAGAAGTTATGAGAGAGTGCCTTGAAATTGGTTCAACCTTCTTTGGAGAAGATTCTAATTCTAGAATAATATCCTTGTCAGACTTCTTAGAAGTTCCTTTAATACCTACGATCCTTCTGGGTGATATAATTTCATCAAAGTTGTGATTTATCCCTATACTAACACCTTTCGAAGGTGTCGGAAGCCTATTAAAATGGCTCAAATACTCGCCGTAGCATTTGGTTCCATGCCTTCGAAAGGGGTCAAAGTTAATTAGAACTATGTTAATCATTGAGCTTTCGACAGTGTCGAAATTAATATCAACATTCCCCATTTTATGGCATATAGCCACGAGGACTTAACCTTTGACAAAGCGTCAAAGCCCACAGATTTGACTCTATTTTATAATAAATGCAGCAATCCACGCAATATCTATTTAAAAATACACATTATCAAAACGCCATACTCCAATCAAGTCAAAAGACTTGAAACAAAGTGGCATTGACACTAACGAAAGAACATTGAAACGTTTCGATAATATTTATGTTGGAAAAGTGACAATAGCTACATTTCAATTAACTATTGTGATTTTTGAATGAGTCGGAAGGGCATAATAGAATTTTGGAAGTGTCAACACTAAACTAAAATAATGCAAACAGATGTGCTTATCCCAATTTTAGGGTTTCGACTAAGTCGAAAAGTTGATTAAGAGTTTCGACAATAACAGAAAGTATATTTTTCTTAATTCTATTCACAGTAAAGGACGTTAATATTTAACTTTTAGTATCCTTCAAGATAAATTAAATTTGTGCATAATATATTTCGAGCTTGAATCTGCATCCAACAGTGGCAAATAATCTTAAATTTGGAAAATTCAAGTTCGAACCCTAATTGATGTCGTAGATTAGTCAAAATCAGCATAGAAATTGAGTATAGAATCATCTTATACGAACGGCAAACTTGAATCAATTTCAAAATCCAAAATAGTGACAAGAACTTAAACCCTAAATATTTTAAATCCAAATTAAGCATGAAAAACCAATTTCTAATAACAATGGGTACTCACCTTAGATTTGAATTCTCGTCTCTTAAAATCGTGAATTTAGTGAGAAATTGAAAGATTTGATTCTTGCTCCAAGAATTGTAATTGCAGGTAAATGAAAAAGAGGAAAAGGGAAATGTAATTTATAAGCAAGACGGATGCAAGAAAAACCAATTGATTAGATTTAAATAAACGTCCAAAATTCACTCAAGATTACCAATAGGCGATAAAATCCTATGTCGAAGCAATGGAAGGAGTTGTATCGAATCAGCTGACTTGGAAAGTCAAGAGCATCCCTTCGATAGGGAGGGCAAATGTTATCATCAAAAATCACTTGAAAGAAAGCTTCTTGAATGATAGCAAGGCCTTTCGAAAGAGTCAAAGGGATGCTTCTACAAGTATTGGATGAACCATGGGTTGTCGAAGAGGTCGAAAGGGGGATGAAACTACCTATTTGCTTCAGTTGATCTCTTCCGCAATGGTTGATTCTGCATGCATTAAAAGGGGTTTTGCAAAAGACAACTACCTTAGCGAAAGCTACCTTTCGAAGGTGTCAAAGGAGTACAACACCTTTGAAGGAAATTGAAGTTGCTAAATTAGCACTGCAAGCACGAGATACTTCTACAAAGGATGAAAATAAGGGCTTCCTTTGACATTACCCCTTCCATATATATCAGACCCTTCGAAACGGTTGATTATGCAACCATCTACCTTCCATGGGAGAAGATTATACCCAAATATTCCTTTTGAACACATGATTTTGCAACGATTAGCCTTTACAATGGTTTAACATGTGACCAGCATTGCTTTCGCAATCGTTAGAAGATGGGCTTTCGCATTAATCAAGGATAAGAGTCACTCCCATACCTTCGGATGGAGTCGAAGGCATCCAAGTCTCACTCGAAAGCACTATTAGAGGAGCGCTCAGGATTCAATAGTGGTGGAAGGTCATCAAGGCATCCTTTTGACTAAGTAGAAAGGGCTGATGCGAAATGGTTTAGCCTGTGTCTATAAATAAGACACAAGGGGTGTTGTTTAGGGTATCCAAATTCATTCTCTCCAGACTTATTCTTTTCTTAAATTTTTAAACCCTAATTTGAAAATCATATTGGGGATTTCTCTTTATTGTAATACCTAAGCCCTTGTTTTCATATCAATGTCAATAAAGTAAATACATGGCACTTTCGAATACATGAAGTCAAATTCACTGCTTGCATATGCTTTTGTTTATGGAATACACACACCAATCCCTTTTGAAGGGTTTCCTTTCGAAGGAATAGGACCCTTTCAACTCAGTTAAACCTCTTTGATTCCCATTATGTTACGACCTCATATTACTCCAACTAATTTGAAAGGTATTTTGAAGGAGTCGGTCACTCTTCTAACCTTACTTTGGGGTGTTGATAAGATTTCTTGTTAACAAAATCATCATACCCTTATCTAAAACAAGTTTAAGGACCAAATTCAATCTTTATCAAAATTTATAATCATTACAAGTTTTCAGTGTCAAAATTGTACATAATTTACTCTAAGGGAGAAAATGTCAAAATATAATAGTCCCCAAAGTTTTAGCCCAATCTAAGGTCGTTTAGTCATGAAAATGATATTTTTATGTTCTGTCGATATGTAAAAATGTATTGAAAATGTGGGTCATTACATTCTTCCACTATCCTTAAGAATTTCATCGTCGAAATTTCATATCAAATAAAGAAATAACTAAACAATATCAATCGTGCATAACAACGAAAAAAACATGCATAGCAAATAATATTAGCATGCAAGATACTAAACTAAGTAGCCTAGACATCAAATGTGAAGGTAAATACGAGAAATGTAATCTAACCAAGTGAAAAGATTTAGATAAGTGGTCCTCCTGCTCTCCTCAGTCTTCCAAATGTTATCACCTTTACATTCACTTCATTGAACATTTGCTAGCTTTATTGTCTTCCTCTTAAGCTAGTCTGCACTCTACTTGACTATACAAATAGATCTACGAAGTCTAAATGCTTCGGGCTTAACTTCATTATTTCATCTAGTTGATCCAATGAAACGATCATGCCCAAGTCATGCAAAAACTTCCACAGATGCTAAACATGGAATCCTTTGTGCATACCCATATTCGTCTGAGGTAAATTGACTATATATGCAAGATTCCTAATCCTATCATGTATTGGAGAAGGTCCTGCAAATCTCAGTGCCAACTTTTCCTTATTACCAAATTGAACTTTATTCTTCAACGGAGAAATATTGACAAACATCATATCACAGACTGAGAACTCAAGATCACGTCTCTTATCTACATAGCTCTTCTATCTTTCTCGTATTCGTTGCCGAATGATCTTGTTCTTCTCTGAAGTCTCTCTAATCATACCTAGCCCAAGTTCATTTTCTCCCCATCTCCACCAATGGAAAGGGATATTGCATGGTCGAAGTATAAGGCCCCGAACGCTGCCATTCCAATGCTTGATGATAATTATTGTTGTATGCGAGCTTTCACTACTAGGAAAGAGGGAAATTTTCTACGTAAAAATGATGACACTGCACCGATACTGAATTTGGCATTAGCGCAACGTCAGTAGGCTGTAGATAAATAATTACTTATGAAGCATTACCGACGCCTAACCGACACCAATGGTTGGGCATCAGAGAGGTATGGGTCTAGCATCGCACCCTTCTAGAAATTATCCTCTTTACCCATGTCATTTTTTCACCTTTTAATTTAACAATAAAACCTATCGACATTGCCCCAACATCGCCATCCCAAGATGCACCCTTTCATCGACACCACCAAAGTAGCAAAAGCCACCATCAACATTGCCATAAGCTGCTTCAACACCGTACAACCCATTGATACTCTGCCCAACTCATCGACACTGCCTCTATCGTCACTGTCGTGGAATCAACAACCATCGCCGCCATCTCTACCAACAACTCCTCCTCCATTAGGTAATATTTATTATACTAATTTTGCAATATAATTAAATTAGGTTATTATACTTATTTAGCAATCTTTCTTTGTTAAAAAGTTTATGTATTCGGAGTTACTATAATGTTCTATGGTACTAGTTTAGCCAATTGTTATATTTAAAAGTGAAATTGAGATCGCTTTAGATTAATATTTCATATAATTATCATACGTTAAACTTTATTAGTATGTATTAGCAATCATTGACCCACGTAGTTCATTAGGTTATTATCGCTAACTACCATATGATCATCCCTAATTACCGTATTAATATGTATTATATGTAAAATTTATAATTTGGATATTTTGATATATTAAAGTACGAAAATATTTTTTTAGAATTTTTTTACCTAAAATTTGAAAGTTTTTAATATTTAATTATTAAAATTTTAATCATATATGACATTATGTATATATATGATATTATAAATGAAACCCTCTAGATGATTAATTTGGCCCCATCTAACAAGTATTATATATGATCGTTATACAGATATTTGTTTTTTAACTAAAATGGAAATTGATATTCTTATGATACATTATTTGTCAGATTTGTCCAAATATTGGACAAGTTATAAACACAATGATATCTATGTTTCATAAGTCAATATTTCAAATCCAAGGGTTAACCAAATTTGACAGCACTTTCTTCTTGTTTCGTGCTCTTTTTCATATGATATAAGGAATAAGAGGAAGTGATGTTGAATTGTTCAATTTGAAATGATTTATGAAATGTAATATCATTGCATTTTTAATGGAAAGTTGGATGGCTAGCCATTTAAAAAAGTGTAGAAATCCCTAGGTATAACTCTAACATTATTTGTGAATTCCATTAATAATAGAAAAAATAATAGAAAAAATTATTTGTGAATTCTACTATCAATTAAAATTAATAATAAAAATAGCAAAAATATATTAATAAAACTAATAACAATGTAATTGAAATTAATAATAATAGTATGTTAGCAGTAATGTTATTTCATTATTAATAATAAAATTAATAATAATATTCTAAAAATTAATAATAAAATTAATAATGTTATTGGAATTAATAATAAAAATAATATTATTTTTATTTAATAATAATAATTATTAATAAAATTTACAACAACATACTATATTAAAAATGTTATTAAACATATTATAGTGATGTTATCATTAATGTTTGGTTTCAATTAAAAATTAAGAATAATATATTATTGTATGAAAAATAATGTAATTTTTGTTTTATTGTAAAGTATAAAAGATGGGTTATTTGAAAGATAGAAATTGGATGTATATAATAAGGTAAAAAAGAGGAACAATACCATTGCAGTTTAGAAATGGTGTGGATGCATTCGTGAAATATAATAAAACAAATATGAAAGAGGTCTGATATCCTTGTTCGAAATGTCATTGCTTGAAACTTAAGTATTATACTGTGATATTGCATTTATATTAATACAATTTTCTACCAAACTATAATTTGTGGATATATCATAGAGAAGACGATCACCATGTACAAGAGGAGGCCATTATTAATACCTTCAGTATTGATTTTGATGGCAACAACCATATAAATTTACTACTAAAATTTCTCCAAGTTGTGCAATATTTTTTGATATGTTATGGAGACATTATACAGAAATAAACAAGACACTCAGTGGAAGCAAAAGAATTATATATATAAAGATTAATTAGAGTAAATGGAAGAGAAAAATTGGCTTATGACAGATGGAACACAAGTGCTAGAAGGATAAAGATATTAAAAGAGTTTAGTGAGTTGGTTTGAGTCTTAGAATTTTGTTAAATGCACAATGGAAAATATCCTTAAAATTCTTATTTTAGTTGTAATATGTTATAATTCCTAGTATCTTCATATAAACATTCAATTTGAGTTTTAAAAAGTTAAAGTCTATGTTTTGAATTTCAGAAAAAGAAAACCAGAATTGTACTAAGTATATTGATATACTCTTGTGGCTATGTTGACATACAAACATATATGTCGACTTTATCACTTTGATTATATCGACAGAGGGCATGTATGTCGACATATTCAAATGAGTATTTCAACGTTCTAGCCATTTGATAGGTTTCAAATTTAAGCGAATGGACACTTCTCTTCATCCTTTCGCCAAAAGTCATATCTCTTCATTCTCTATATAAAGGCTTTGGAAAATGAATTTTTAAAACAACTCCTTCATTTTCTCTTACTCTTTCACTTCTATACCTTTGTAAGAAGGTTCCATTAAATATTCTTCCACTCTATTTGCAAATCTATACTCTTTCACTTTAATTATTCAAGGATTTGTAAACCACATAATACATAGAGTTTTCACTTGAATTTTAAATCATTCTCTTTGATCTCATCCTATATCTCAAAGAATTCAAAGTTATATTGCTATTGGAGGTTTATTGGATTATTGTACTGAATCAGTAAGAATTTGTATTGAAGTGAAACTATTTTCCATAGTCTTATGTTGATTTTAAAGAGAAATGTGTTCTTGCCACCTAAGGAAAGTCAAAAGGTCAGGTATATCTTGCCACTCGTGGATTTGCAAGATTGTAAAAATGTACTTGCCGTCCGTGAAAAGCAAGTTGTTATAGTAGAAATTTTGTACGAGGAGTACATGATTGGATATAAGAATCGGAATTCGAACCAGTATAAAAATTCTTAGTATCATTTACTTCACTTTATATTTACTCTATGATTATCTTCTTTCTTTGAACTGGGTAACTGGTTCCAATGCAAACATCTTGCCTTTCCCGTCCTTGGATGGCTCCTTGCACTGGTTCTTATAGTGCCTAATTTGATCACAGTTGAAACACTTTATCCCTTTCTTCTCGGTAGCTTTCTTTCTCTTGCCTGTCCGGCACTCATGGGCATAGTGTCCTTTCTTGTCACACTTGTAACAAACCACTTCTGCCTTTCCCTTCTTAGCAGCTCTACCCTTCTGAGCTCCTTTCCTACGGAAAAACTTCCTCTTCTGACTCTGTCCTCCTTGAGCTTCCTTGGCCTTGTTTCTTTTAAGAAAAGCTTGCATCTCTTCATTCCTCAAGGCCATCTCAACAGCAACGTTACATGGATCCCTAACATGCAGTAACATGGCATTAGCAAGCTTAAGCATCAACCCCCGAATGAACTTTTCATTCCTCTTAATAACAGTATCAACCGTAGCATAGCCATATATTGATAGCTCCTCAAACCTTACTGCATACTCAAGTACAGTCATATCCCCTTGCTCTAACTCAGCAAACTTCCTGAGCAGAATGGACTTCGCAATCTCTAACATAAACCTTTCTTTGAACCTTCTCCTGAACTTAACCTATGTCATGGTCTCCTCATTAACTCCAACAATCATATTGTTCCACCAATACAGTGTTGCTCCTTGTAGCTGTCTAGAAGCAAGCCTTCACTACTGCTCATCACTGATCACTAAATTAGCGAAAATCCTCTCGCAATGAAGTAACCAATTTTCCACTTCAATTGCATCATCAGTACCAATAAACGACTTTCCTCCCAGCAGAGCATAATCTCTACTCAAAATAGCATAGTTATTGACCATGGGAGCTTCCTGATTTCCTCCTTCAGCATTTCCTCTAACTACTCCAGCAGCAATTACCGCTTGCATCATGTTTACATAGAACTGATACATTGCTCCCATATCAACTTGCGGGATTCCAACATCCACATTTGCAGCTTGTGCCTGACCTTGATTCCTCCTGGTATTTGGTCTGGCATTTCCATTAGTTGTAGTGCTTGTTGGAACTGGGCCAGCCCGAAGCGGTAGTGGTGGGTGTATTTCAATTTTTTTATCCAATTGGATCTTTATTGGGCCTATGAAGTCTAATTCATTTAGAAAAATTCTAAATTTGTTTTAAATAAAATCATGTATTTTTTTATAATTTAAGTATTTTGTAATGTAAAGTTAATCTAAATAATTTAATTTATATATATACATGTATCATATAAATATACATATGTGTGCGCATGTGTAACATAATAATCCATGAAGGATATAACATGCCCGTATATAGATGTTGGGATTTACATTGCAATGGACACATTAACTCATTTCGTATGTATTATATGTTGTCTAAATATGTGCATAAATCTATAATGCAAAGTATATTTACATAAATACGTATACATATATTTAAAATACATTTTATAACCAAAAGTCTCAAAATTAAATAAATAAATATATATATATATAATTTAAAACATTTTTATAAATATATATATACATAACTAAACATATAATATTATACATACATATATATATATAGTAATTAAAATTATATATATATAAGGTTGAATAAAATGTATATATATGAATAATTAATTACATTCAAATACTTAATATATATATATATATATATATTAAAATTATTTCCATATCAAAATTAGCATAACAACAAAAAATAATAATTTTATAATTTTATCATTATTATATATATATATAATAAATAGTTTTGATCATAATAATTAAAAATGTTAGTATTAAACATTAAAAAAATCAAATTTTAAAATACAAAAATTTAGGATCATAAAATACAGGTACAATTTTTTTTTCATGATTGTTTGAAATAAAATATTATTTTTAATAAATAAAAAAATGTTCAACCGAAGTAATTTAATTATTAAAAATATTAAATAAATTTTTTTCGATGGGTTACTACATAGATGTAGTAATTTTAAAAAATATAAAATCAAATTTTCAATGCAACAATTATTTTAGATATAATAAACAATTTAAATAATAAATAAAAGATAATTTAAAATTATTTATATAAAAAAAAATTATTTTCGAATTTGATAATTCATATTATGTATAAATAGGTGTAAGGAAAAATTCTAAGCTGTTTATACATTATAAATATACGTTAGTCTATATTTAAATTAATATATAAATATACATAAAATAATTAATAATGATAAAATTTAATTTTTTTATAGCAAATTAGATTTGTTTATACATAAATTATAACACATAATAATATAACCATTCACATAACCAAACTAATTTGTGACAACTACATATACCTACGAAAATCTAACCTAACTAGATATACAACATTAATATATATACAGATTTGGGATTAATCAATATTAAATCATAAAATATGATATAATTACTGTAATATATAAATAAAGTACCAATTGATGATGCCTTTGAGTCCACTTGAATCAATGAATTCCCTTCTCTAGTTATGCTCGATCCGTCAGATTGCAAATATGGAATCGTCGACTTTTTCTATCAAATAGTGCTTTTACTTAACTTGAATTGATTTGAGATTCTTAGAACTGATATGGGGATTAATTTCGGCCAGCAAACTTGATAATTATGGCAGCCAAAAGTTGTTTTTGATTAAGGGTTTAGAGATCCATATACATAGCCTTGTACAAGAGAGATATTATGACAATCTCATTACCTATTCTCTCTTAATCTTAGCCATCCATCTCTAGGTCTAATCCTATGTTTTAGCCACCTCCAATAACTTGCCAAAACCGAAATTTGCAGCCCTAATGATGGGCTTTAAACCCATTTAAGCCCAAGCCAAAATGCTAGGCAATTAAATCTAATTTAATCGCTTATCGATATCGTATATCGATTGGTACATTTTTAGCTATTATAAATATATAACAATTTTTATTTCTCAAACCATATTCAAAATTTTATAATTAATATTTCGTAAATATTAATTAATTTAATTTATTTATAAAAATTATAAACTAATTAAATCATTCGGTCTTAAGGGAATTCATCATTTCAATTGTGTAACTCTTGGGTGTAAATTACCCGCCGTTCGTAGCTCGGTTGGTTTGGGAGATGGGAGATGGGGACCAAAAGGACTATGTCCGGGCAGGTTCGAATCCCAGCGCCAAACCATCAGTGGGAGTTTCAACGTTATGCATCCGTGTGCGACGAATAAGTAAAAGCGGGGTAGACACACGGCGTGGGGTTTACTTAAGTGAGTATCAATGAATACCATGATCTTAAGGTTCCCCATGATCTCAAAAAAAAAAACTCTTGGGTGTAAATTTAGTCAGGAATTAAAACCGAACTATTCGAATGTTAATGTTCACATGTCACTTAGCAAGTGGTGTGACATTATGTTATTTCTTATTCATTTTCAGTAAAATATTATTTAATTTAATAAGCGTTACCCGTTAGTGACATTTATATACACCAATTCTCTTCGTCAAAACTGTATCACTTTGGATTTATGGAATTTGGTAATGATCAAAATTCCAATATTGTCCATATTCAACTCTATAGTCCAAACATAAAATCCTTGATTCAATAATAACAACTATTATTAACCGTACTACTCTGGCCAGAGATTTTGACTTTGGGTTGACTTGAGTTGACCATGATACTAACCTCATATAACTGAAGTGACGAATCCTCTCTTGAATAGTGTCTTCCTTCCAATACTTCCACTCGACCCAACTATAATCACTTGATGGATGTCGTTCCATTATTTGACTATAATCAAAGAAGAGTTTTTCATATTGAAGATTGACAGTATTTTCAAGTCGAAAGAATTGTGTAAACTAGTCATATCAATATTTTCTGTTTGACCTTAGTTATATTAACCAACAGAAAACTACCGAGTGAGTTGTTCTATAGCTATCCAATAACTATCAGTACATAACCTCTAGGTGCCCCCAGCAATCATGAGTAATACACTACCCAACATTTGGAGAGCATTACGTACTCTAGTCTCAACGGATACATCGATATCCAGTGTCGATGCATCTTAAGTCTTAACTAGGAACATTTAAAATGATGTGTTTTGTAATAATGTGATCCAATACTCATGATTACAACTAATCGTAATTACTATCACAAACACGTCATTTATGGATTTTATGTTAAATATATTTTTAATTAAACATTCGGTTATTTATAACACATTATAACAAGTATATAATAGGAAGAAGAAACACCTTTATTTCGAACAAGAATTTTTTTCGGAGTTAATAAATTACAGAATTGCCCCTAGGGCATACCCCTAACACTATCAATCTCTCACTTGCACTTAGGGCCAATTATGGAATCTCAATCCCATCCTCTCAATCAGTTTCTCCAGAACTGGCTGAGTTAGACCTTTAGTGAATGAATCTGCTATGTTGTCCTTGGTATCTACCCTTTGAATCACAACTTCTTTCTTCTCAATGAATTCTCTAATCAGGTGGAACTTCCGAAGAATGTGTCGTGACTTCTTATGTGATCTTGGTTCCTTTGCAATCTGTATCGCTGCATTGTTGTCACAAAACAATGTCATTAGATTCTCGGTATCAGGAATCACTCCGAGCTCACTCAAAAACTTGTGCATCCATACTGCCTCTTTTGTTGCTTCATTGAGGGCGATATACTTAGCCTCCATTGTGGAATCAGCAACTGTTTCTTGCTTGGAACTTTTCCAACTAACAGATCCACCATTTAGTGTAAAGACATAGTCGGACACTGATTTATTATCGTCTATATCACTTTGAAAGCTCGAATCTGTATACCCCTTCATAAGGAGGTCTCCATTCCTAAAAACGAGGAATAGGTCCTTAGTATTTCTTATATACTTAAGTATACATTTTACGGCCATCCAATGTTTTTCTCCGGGATTAGACTGGTATCGGCTAAAACATCCTAATGCGTATGCTACATCCGGTCTAGTACATAGCATAGAATACATTATGGATCCTATGGCTGAAGCATAGGGAATCCTCTTCATACGCTATTTCTCCTCATCGGTATGAGGAGCGTCCTTTTTAGAAAGGACAGTTCCAGATTGCGTTGGAACACTTCCACGCTTGGAATTCTCCATACTAAACCGTTTTAGTATAGTGTCTATGTACAAGGATTAGGACAATCCCAACAGCCTCTTAGACCTATCTCTATAGATATTTATACCAAGTATATAGGCTGCTTCTCCCAAATCCTTCATGGAGAAATTTTTGGAAAGCCAAGCTTTCACTAATTGCAATAATGAAGTGTCGTTGCCAATCAAAAATAGATTATCAACATAGAGTACTAAGAATATGATAGCATTTCCCTATTCCTTTCTGTATATGCACGCTTCCTCTATGTTCTAATAAAAATCAAACTGTTTGATTACTTTATCAAAACACTTGTTCCAACTCCTTGAATCTTGTTTGAGTCCATAAATGGACTTTAACAACTTGCAAGCTCTGCCTTCACTCCCACTGACAACATAACCCTCTGGCTGTGACATATAAACAATTTCTTCCAAATCACCATTTAGAAAAGCCGTCTTTACATACATTTGCCATATTTTGTAGTTGTAGAAAACGGCAATGGCTAACATAATCTGAATAGATTTAAGCATGTCTATGGGCGAAAAGGTCTCGCCATAATAAGCACCTTGAATTTGACGAAATCCTTTTGCAACTAGCCTTGCCTTATAAGTCTCCACTTCTCCATCCGCTTTTAGCTTTTTATTAAAATTCCATTTGTAGCCGATGGGTTTTAACCCCTCGGGTGCGTCCGACAAAGTCCAAACTTTGTTTTCGTACATGGAGCCCATTTCGGATTTCATAACTTCAAGCTAGAGTGCAGAGTCTTTAATTTGCAGTGCTTGTTGGAAAGACAGAGGAGTATCGCCATCTAAGACAAAGTCCTCCTTTTCGTCATCCACGAGAAAACCGTAGTATCTCTCTGGTGCGCGGGATTCCCTACTAGACTTTCTAATAGGTTGCGTGTTTTCGTATATGGGTGACCTTGTTTCTCCCACTGTTTCGACTTCAGTGTTAGTTTCTCGGATCTCATCCGAATCTACAACTTCGCTATTAATTTCTTTTAACATAAATTCGTTTTCTAAAAAGATAGTGTGTCGAGAAACAATGACCTTTTGTTCCTTGGTATTGTAGAATATATATCCCATCGAGTTTTGGGATATCCTATAAACTTACATAGTATCGATCTTGCCTCTGGTTCATTTGGACCAACGTTCTTAACGTATGCCAGACAACCCCATACTTTCAAATATTTGAGTTAGGGTTTCTTACCACACCACATCTCATATGGTGTTTTGGGCACATATTTAGTGGGTAACAAGTTTAACATATGTGCTGCAGTTTCTAATGTATATCCCCAATAGGACAGAGGTAACTCAGCCTTAAGCCTCATGGAATGAACCATATCTAATAGTGTTCGATTCCTTCGCTCCGACACACCATTGTGTTGCGGAGTATAGGGTGGAGTAACCTGAGAGATAATCCCATTATCTTTTAAGTATTTTCGGAAATCATGCCCAAAATACTCACCTCCTCGATCTAATCGAAGAATTTTAATTTTATGGCCCTTTTGATTTTTTACTACCTTTTGTACTCAACAAATTTCTCATAAACGTCGGATTTGCTCTTCATAAGATATATATATATATATCCTAGTCTTAAGAAATCATCAGTGAAAGTAATAAAGTAAGAACTATTATCTTTGGTTAATATAGGCATTGGGGCACATACATCACTATGTGCTAACCCTAAGAGTTCATTAACTCTTTCATTGCTCCCACTGAAGGGGTGCTTGGTCATTTTACCTTTAAGACACGCCTCACAAGTTTCAAATGATTCAGAATCAATTGACGGTAGAAAACCATCGGTTTTCAATTTGTGTAGTCGTTTCTCACTAATATGACCAAGCCTACAATGCCAAAAATAATTGTCGTTTAATTTATTAGAAACTTCATTGACATAACAGACATAATTAGTATTAATCACATAAATTATTAGTCCATGAGTTGATGGTTTTGATGACAACAACCTTAGAATAAGATTATAAAATATAAATACTAACATTATAGTTTAGATATATATGTATATGCAGGATTTAACCATGAAGGTACCAAGAATGAAGACTGTACAGTATAGAGATTCAAGATATCAAGATTGAAGACTCATGAGTATCAAGTTTATCAAGAGTTCAAGATTTCAAGATAAGTATTGAGTCTAAAATTATGTTAAAACTTCATAATAGCACTGAAATCTTCACTCCATTTTTCTTTTGGGATGGAACCCATTCCTACCTTTTTAGTGGCTTATAAACCCACGACAAGTAGCTTACAAACCTACGACAAGTGGCTTACAAACCCACGAACATCCTAGTTTTGTACAAGTTCTCGAGTCCTGACATGATGAGATATTCTGCAGGAAGAAGCTTGCAAAACTACTTCAGAATGATTTTCAAAACTGTTTTTCAAAATGTTTTAGCCTTAAAAATTATCTTTTCAAATGATTTTCAAAAAGATGTTTTAGCCTGAAAATATTCTTTGTTTCTGTTTTTAATAAACTCTTGTTTTAAACTTCGTTGGTTTTAAACTATCTTTATACTTAGATTTAAATATAAAATTTTAGTAAAATTTTATATATATTATTCTCTATATTTATCTATGTATTTTATCTATAGTCAAGTATATTTATAAAGTTTAAAATAGTTTTAATATAAGATAAAGGTTATTTTCAAAGAAAAACAAAACATCAAAATTTCCTTTGGGATGTCGACATGCCAACATCAAAATTTCCTTTGGGATGTCGACATGCCCTAGTACCCCATGTCGACATAGTGTCAGTTAGATTCAAAAAATTGAATTTCAAAAGAAATGTCTATTCGCCATAACCTTTCACGAATGGACATGACTGTTGTTCTTCTATAAATAGGGGTTAGTTTCAACGAATTTAACATCAGATTTTCTGGTTTTTCACTTCTCTTCTTCTTCCACATTTTCTTATTCAAAATCCTATCATTACTCTGCCGAAATCAATATTGAATCTAACTAGATTATCTTTGGTTTAATTCTCTATCACTATCTCAACAAGATCCAAGTGCTATTCGGAGTTATAGGCTTCTTTGTAATCTATCTAGCGAGAAAAGGTGTGATTGTAGCCTTGGAAATCAATCAAGCGAGAAAAGGTGTGATTGTAGCCTTGGAAATCAATTGGGAGAACTTGTTGCCTCGGAAATCAAGTATCTCTACCCAGAGGATTGTGATTCTGGAGGGTGTACCTCGTAGCCTTGAAACCGAGGGTTGTAATTATTGAATTGCTTTTGAAAGGAAATCCGTACTTAGTTGTGCGGGACTGGATGTAGGGTAACTCCGAACCAGTATAAAATCCGGTGTGTTCTTTCCTTTACTACATTTACTTTATTTCTGCATCTGTGTTTGTTTCTGTGATTATATCTTTGTCTGAATATTACATACATTTGTGTAGAAATTAACATAAACTCAAAAAGATCTAGTAATTTCTTATAAACACTATTCACCCCCCCTCTAGTATTATTCCTAGCCTTAAGATCCGTAATCTGCATTCCTCACATTTGGTATCAGAGCAAGGTTTTCAAAAAATTCATAATCTGATTTTTGAAAAGTTTTCAAAATGGCTACCAACACTGGTACAATTATTAACACTAGTATCCCTATCACTAGTTCATTTGTAGAAGGTCAGTCTACTGCCATACCACCACTTTTTAATGGCAGTAACTATGCATATTGGGCATGTATGATGAAAATATATTTGCAATTTGTTGGATTAGATACTTGGAATATCACACAAACTGAATATTCTGAATCCACAACTAATTTTGCACAATGGACTACTAGGCAAAAGACTGTTGCTCAAAATAATTCTAAAGCAATGAATATTCTGTTTTGTTCACTTGAAAGAAATGAATTTAATAGAGTGTCAGTTTGTAAGTCTGCATATGAAATCTGGAAAACGTTGCAAGTGACTCACGAAGGAACAAAGCAAAGTTAAACAGACCAAAATTTTCATGCTCACAAATCAGTTTCAGTTATTTAAAATGAATACTAACGAGTCTATTTCAGATATGTATAGTTGATTTCAAGATATTGTGCATTCTTTAATATCCTTGGGAAAGGAATTTTCGGAAGAAGATCAAGTCAGAAATTTTTTAAATTCTCTCACTCCATAATGGGATCAAAAGACAATTGCAATTGAAGAGGCAAATGACATCAGTACTTTAAAGATAGAAGAATTGATTGGAAATCTAATGTCATTTGAAGTCCAAATGATCGGGAGAAGAGAAACCAAAGCATCTGAAAAGAAATCAATGGCATTCAATGCATTAACCGACGGATCAGACTCAAACAGTGATAATGATGAAGAGATAGCATTTACGACCAGGAATTTTCAGAAATTCCTAAAATATAGAAAGATGAATAATCTCAAGAGAAACAACTATAAGAATTCTGGAAATCAGAATGTAGTGCCAAACAATGTCAAATGTTTCAACTATGATGAACCAGGCCATATCAAAAGAGACTGTCCGTATCCAGAAAGGCAGAATCCTCCTATAAACAATGAATCAATAAAGAAACGGAAGCGTGCATTTACTGCTACTCTAGATGACTCAGACTCGTCCTCAAGCGATGATGATCAGAAGATAGATAACTCAAATTTGTGTTTCACAGCAGTTCACGACTTCAACAAATTCAAGGAAACGGATTCAGAAAAAGGTACACATTTACAATACAATTGATTGAAATTGCATGCTTAGAATTAGATGATTGATTGATTTTGAATTGGTGTGTTGATTGAATTTTAAATTTATTTTTTATTATAATTTTATTATTATTTAGCTTTTATTATTTTTTGAATAATATAATAATATTTTCTGGAATATACTATAATTCTAATAATATTCCAAATATATATATATATAGGCATTAAAATAATATATACTTAGGAAAAATAAATCATAGAAATTCATAGGCATATGTCGACATAGTCCCTACCTTGATGTCGACATAGGTACCAGAATTTAAAATTCAAAATTCGAATTCAAATGGTTGAATTTCCCTCCACCTTTTCACTTCATTCAATACTCTAAAAAGAAATCTTTTGACCAGAGAACATGTCTTTCAAAAATCTATTTATTCACTATCTTTTATCATAACTTTTCACTTTCATTTTCAAATTCAAACTCTCTCTTCAAAACTCCAAGCTCTCTACTCTCTACTTTAATGGCATCTTCAAGCAACCCCTCCACCATGAGACTTTCCAGAAACTTGAAAGAGCAACTCCTCAATAATCCGGAGGCAATAAAAGCATACATCAATTATGCTAATTATGGAAAAGTCCATCGCAGAAAGTTTGCTATTTTTCAAGATTTTGCTTCTTATGAAATTGATACTCTTTTTGCAAACAATCAAATTCTTAGTCTTGTTGATTCTTCTCAAAATTATTTTGTTTGTTACCCAAATCTTGTTAAAATTTTCTATGCAAATCTCAATCGAGAATTTTATCAAGGAAATGATAATGAAATTTGGAGTAGTGTCAAAGGCACTAAAATTGTTTTGAATTGTGATCTTTTGGGTACCATTCTCAATTGCAAGAATACGGGAATGGATCTTTCTAGTTTCCAAATCGATGAACATGATCGTGAGATATTTCATCATATTTTAGAAGGAGAAGAAAACTTTGAATTTAAAAACCGAAACTTTCGTCCTAAAGCAAGAATTGTCAATCTTGTTTTACAACATACTTTGACCCCAAGAACGAGAAATTTTAACAATCCTACTTCAAAAGTATGCAAAGCACTTTTTGCTATTTTCGAAAATTAGGATATCAATTGGGCGCAAGTTATTTTGGATGAACTTCGTCCTAATTTTGAAATGGGAGAAAACACTTTATACCATGGAATTTACCTTACTCGGATTTTCAATTATTTTGGAGTAAATTTCAAAGGAGAAGAATTTATTTCAAGAAAAGTTTTTAATATCTCAAACATTTCTCTCATGAAAATTCCATATGTCTTTCAACCTTATGAGACTCTTACCGAAAAGGAAGAGCATTTGGCTCATGAAGAAATGGAAGAGGAAGAAGAAGAAGAAGGGGATGAAATGGAAATAGAAGAAGAAGAAGGTGAAACATCCCTAGAAAGTATTGAATATCCCTCCAATCCTACCAACAAAACCCTTCTCAAAAACCAAAAGGTTATTTTTGAGAATCAACGGGTTCTTAAAAGATCCGTTAGTAAGTAGTTGGACAAAATATCATCTAAGATGAACAAGTTTTTCTCCAAAGTCAGCAAGAAACTTGGATTATCTTCATCTTCATCATCCTCTAACTAGATCTATATTTTAATATCATGTCGAATTAGTTTAGGTTTGTTTTAATTTGAGTGTTTATGTAGTTCTTTATGATTAATCATTGTATCACTCTTCTATGCAATGAAATTGAATTTCCTTTCTGTTATCTAGCTTATCTTATATCTTGAATAAATGTTAGTATATTATATAAATATATATATACACACAATTATTCACAAAATCAAAATCACCATCAAATTTCACTACGTCATGTCGACATCCCCCCCTTGACCATGTCGACATGTACTGGTCAGAAATGACACTTCATTTTGAATTTGAAATTTGAATAACTACCATATGTCTATATTCATTTCAAACGAATTTCTACACCTATATATACCCATTTCTTCCAGAATTCATTACTGAATATTATTTCCTATCTATTCTATCTCTCATTCTTCTCACAATTTCAAAAATGGCTAATCCAATTCATAACTTATCCGAGAATCTTGAAGAAACTCTTAATTCATTCAAGAATATTCTCTCGTTCATTCTTCGTAACCAGCGATACTTAGAGTTGAGTCAAATGCAGATGATCAAGGAGCAAGAAAGGCATTTCGATGCAATTCGATGGATGATTTCTTCCCTGCACAAGGATGATAACGAAGCACATCCTCCTGTCTCTCTCACAAATGACAATGAAAATTGGGATGCCATCAAAGCAGACCCTATTTTCGGAGAAGAGGGATGGGTGGAAGTTCCCCGTAACGTTTAATTTGTTTGCTTTATTTAATTACTTTGTTTGAATTGATTGTTTTGATTGAAATTGGTTGTTTTGATTGATTTGATTTATACTTGGTGTGGTTTGATGATTGTATAAATATACATTAATATATTTATAATCGTTGATCGAATATCATGTCTATAAGTATAGTTATTTCTTAGTATACTCTATTATATAGTTTATTAATGTAGGTACTTGAGTACAAGAATGAGGGGGAGTTATATAGTTTAGAGTTAGTTTGTTTTTGTTGATGACAAAGGGGGAGAAATATAAAATAGGAGAGTTAGGCATAGATTAAGGGGGAGTTATTAGGATAGAAGTAATATTTATAAACAAAGGTTGTCATCATCAAAATAGGGGAGATTGTTAGTCCATGAGTTGATGGTTTTGATGACAACAACCTTAGAATAAGATTATAAAATATAAATACTAACATTATAGTTTAGATATATATGTATATGCAGGATTTAACCATGCAGGTACCAAGAATGAAGACTGTACAGTATAGAGATTCAAGATATCAAGATTGAAGACTCATGAGTATCAAGATTATCAAGAGTTCAAGATTTCAAGATAAGTATTGAGTCTAGAATTATGTTAAAACTTTATAATAGCACTGAAATCTTCACTCCATTTTTCTTTTGGGATGGAACCCATTTCTACCTTTTTAGTGGTTTACAAACCCACGACAAATAGCTTACAAACCTACGACAAGTGGCTTACAAACCCACGAACATCCTAGTTTTGTACAAGTTCTCGAGTCCTGACATAATGAGATATTCTACAGGAAGAAGCTTGCAAAACTACTTCAAATGATTTTCAAAACTACTTCAGAATGATTTTCAAAACTGTTTTTCAAAATGTTTTAGCCTTAAAAATTATCTTTTCAAATGATTTTCAAAATGATGTTTTAGCCTGAAAATATTCTTTGTTTCTGTTTTTAATAAACTATTGTTTTAAACTTCGTTGGTTTTAAACTATCTTTATACTTAGATTTAAATATAAAATTATAGTAAAATTTTATATATATTATTCTCTATATTTATCTATGTATTTTATCTATAGTCAGGTATATTTATAAATTTTAAAATAGTTTTAATATAAGATAAAGGTTATTTTCAAAGAAAAACAAAACATCAAAATTTCCTTTGGGATGTCAACATGCCCTAGTACCCCATGTCGACATAGTGTCAGTTAGATTCAAAAATTTGAATTTCAAAAGAAGTGTCTATTCGCCATAACCTTTCACGAATGGACATGAATGTTGTTCTTCTATAAATAGGGGTTAGTTTCAATGAATTTAACATCAGATTTTCTGGTTTTTCACTTCTCTTCTTCTTCCACATTTTCTTATTCAAAATCCTATCATTACTCTGCCGAAATCAATATTGAATCTAACTAGATTATCTCCGTTTTGATTCTCTATCACTATCTCAACAAGATCCAAGTGCTATTCAGAGTTATAGGCTTCTTTGTAATCTATCTAGCGAGAAAAGGTGTGATTGTAGCCTTGGAAATCAATTAAGCGAGAAAAGGTGTGATTGTAGCCTTGGAAATCAATTGGGTGAACTTGTTGCCCCGGAAATCAAGTATCTCTACCCAGAGGATTGTGATTCTGGAGGGTGTACCTCGTAGCCTTGAAACTAAGGGTTGTATTTGTTGAATTGCTTTTGAAAGGAAATCTGTACTTAGTTGTGTGGGACTGGATGTAGGGTAACTCCGAACCAGTATAAAATCCAGTGTGTTCTTTCCTTTATTGCATTTACTTTATTTCTACATCTGTGTTTGTTTCTGTGATTATATCTGTGTCTGAATATTACATACATTTGTGTACAAATTAACATAAACTTAAAAAGATCTAGTAATTTCTTATAAACACTATTCACCCCCCTCTAGTGTTATTCCTAGCCTTAAGATCCGTAATCCGCATTCCTCACATAAATGCCATTTTTAAGGACACCTTTGCAGACTTTATTTCCATCCAAACTAATGTTCATAACATTATTTGCACAATGAAAAATATATCCAATCTTAGACAGTCTAGAAATAGAGATAATTCTACAAATAAAGTCTTTTACATAATAGCATTTATTTAATACTAATACTAATCCACTTGGAAAATCTAAATGATAGTCTCCTACTGCCGTTGCATTTACTATAAATCCATCAGTAACTTGGAGCTTCATTTCTCCATTTGCCACGCGATGCCAGTTCCTAAGCCCCTACAATGAATTACATTTATGAATACTAGATCCAGTATCTAAAATCCATGACATTTTATTGATTACAAAATATTTTTGAATCATAAATGTACTTGATGGAGCTGTAGAACCATTCTGCTTCCTTTCCTTGACAATCTTCAAGTAGTCGGGACATTTTCTCTTCCAGTGACCTTTCTTGTGGTAATGGTGACATTCACCCTTGTCATTGGTCTTCTTACTTTTCTTTTTTCTTATTATCTCTTTTTCGCTTCTTCGAACCTTTCGAAGATGATGCATTTCCCTTCAAATCAAGTACGACACCTTGATCTTTAGATGTTGACCCGGTTGACCTCAATATATTGAGGAGCTCCACAAAGTTCACATTTAATTGGTTCATGTTGTAATTCAGTATGAACGGTTCATACTGAGGAGTGAGAGAACCAAGGACCAAGTCTACTTGCATTTCGCTGCTTATCTCTATGTCTAATCGTGCAAGTCTATCAATATAGCCTTTCATCATTAGAACATAATCATCCACTTTCCATCCCTTGGTCATTTTGGTGTTAAACAGTTTTTTCAAAAGCTCATACCTTGCGGAACGGGACTATTCACCTAAAAGAGCTTTGAGACTATTAAAAATCTTATGGACAGACATGTTCTCGTGTTTCCTTTGCAACGGTTTGTCTAAGGTAGACAACATGAAAACTTGGACGATCTCTAAGTTTGATTGCCACTTTAAATAAGAAAGTCGTTCTTCAGGGTCTGCACCATCAGCGGGTTATGTTTTGGGTTCACATGTAATAGAAGTCCAAATGCGCTCATAAGTCAATGCTATTTTAATTACTTTTAACCACTCGGTATAGTTAGGTCCGGTAAGTTTGTCACTTTCAAAAAATAGTTTTGGAGTTGACATTTTCTACAAGTTTAAATGGTAGATTACTAGGACAAAACATAATAGATGTTCTTATAATATTAGTAAGGTTAAACACTATGTTTCATTTTACTAATAAGCTCCCCACTAGTCTTTTATGTTTCACCAAACCCTAAGTCAAAACATAGAAGTCTTATGACTTCACTAGTAGGTGTTAGAACTTGTCTATCTTGGAATTTTGACCTTGAGTTTGCTCAACAAGTCATAGCTCCACGAACAATGGATAACCTTTTATCGGTTGTATCACATAGAACTCCTAACCCTTGGAACCTTGTCCTAATTTCATATTGACCTTGAGTTTGCTCAACAAATCGAAATGAAATTATTCACTCGTACCTACCATATCGTGATGACCTAAGCATAATATAAGTACCTTGAGTTTGCTAAACAAATACATATAGTTATCTTTCCTCATCTATTCAATATATTAATAATACTACACAAAACATCCTTAGCTTGAGGTTGCTCAACAACTAAGGAGTATGCAAGTAATTTATTAAGATATATATGGTAGAGGACAACATTAAATTGAGTGATATCGACTTATGAAATAATGTAATTCTTATGAACTACCCTCGTGATTCAAGTGTCGAACACATCAAAAATCACGATATACGTACGATTACGTATATGTTTATTTCTTAAGTCTATTATGGGTTTTATACATTCATATTATATAAGTTTTATTTATATAGTTTTTAAATTTCACATTACTTGTATAATAGTCTTGTGTATAATATTATATTAATTAAATCATATTTAATTAATTTTAATTAATTACATTTTAATTAATTTATATTGATATAACATTTATATTTATTATGTACTATAACCTTTATAGTATAACACATATATCATATACATGTGTAGTTATAATTTCAATTAATTAACCTTTTAATTAAATGATCTTGATTTTGAAAATCATTATTCATATGTATGCATGCATATTTATGATATCCTAAACGTTTTAAAATATCATAACATATTTCATAATATATTTACTACATGCACATACATTATATTAATTAACTTATTAATAAAATTTATAATTTTTTAAAATTATGTTATTTTGTTTTTCAACATTTTGAAAAATATATTACATTATAACTATTATAATAAACATATATTTTATTTTAAATTTAACAGTTAAATTTAAAATCTTTTACTTTATTTTTTAAGACAATTTTGAAAATTAGCCCAAGGCCCAAATTAAGTTGGGCCTTTTCTATTAGGGGTGATCTTTGGGCTCACTTCACCTTTCAGGCCAGGCTAGTAACCAGGTAGGACAGGGTACTTGATTACCCAATTCCAATCCTAAACATTACCTTTCTAGACACCGTACTGAGCGGGCAAGCTTATTAAGTTAGCCCTAACAAGACTAATTTAGACCGCACGGGCTATTTAGCTCTGTTACCATTGTTGGAACTGGGTCAGCCTACAGCGGTAGTGGTGGGTGTATTTTAATTTTTTTTATCTTATTGGATCTTTATTGGGCTTATGAAATCTAATTCCATTAGAACAATTCTAAATTTGTTTTAAATAAAATCATGTATTTTATTTAAATTTAAGTATTTTGTAATGTAAAGTTAATTTGAATGATTTAATTTATATATATATATATATACATGTATCATATAAATATACATATGTGTGTGCATGTGTAACATAATAATCCATGAAGGGTATAACATGCCCGTGTATAGATATTGGGATTTACATCGCAGCGGACACATTAGCTCATTTTGAATGTATTGTATGATGTCTAAATATGTGCATAAATCTATAATGCAAAGTATATTTATATAAATACGTATACATATATTTAAAATATATTTTATAACTAAAAGTCTCAAAATTAAATATATATATATATATAATTTAAAACATTTTTATAAATATATATACATAATTAAACATATAAAATTATACATACATATATATATAATAATTAAAATTATATATATAAGGTCAAATAAAATGTATATATATTAATAATTAATTACATTCAAATACTTAAAATATAAATATATATATTTTAAAATTATTTCCAGATCAAAATTAGCATAACAAACATAAAATAATAATTTTATAATTTTATCACTATTATATATATATAATAAATAGTTTTGATTCTTCGGGAAACGACTTCAATGAAACCATTATCAAGTGGTTAGCAGCAATCTCAAAAATGGCCTCTGTTCCTTCTTTCCCACCTCTCCCTGTCCTTTCAAACTGCTCCCCCGTCCTATCCAACATCCCTCCAATTCTTTCCATCATCCCTCCTCCTGTTCAACTCTAGCCCCCTCAATTTCCTCCTGACCCTCTCCCACCTGATCCAGCCCTTTTGATGCCTTCTGTGTCCCCTTCTCCCCTTGTTGTTCCACTTAGTTCTTCTTCTGTGCCAATTCTGAACTGCCAATCTTCTATGGTTGTTCCTCATGTTCAATGGAATTCCCTCTTTAAAGCAAAACCTCGTAATGCAGGGAAGCATACCCCAATTCAAGTTCCTCTTGTCTTTGAAGGCCATGTCCTTGTGCCTCCGGAGAATGTAATAAAGGCAGGAAATGAAATTTGGGGAGAATACTTGGTAGGTTTTTTCCTTGATAAACCACTTTCTTATCTCACTGTTATAGCACATCTAAAAAGAGTTTGGAAATTAAAAGGTTCAATAAAAGTTAAGTCGGATGGATTCCTGTTCCTATTCAATCTATCTTGTGAGGAAGATAGAAAGAAAATAATTGCATCAGATCCAATTATCATGAGGAACAAGTTATTCATTGTAAAGCAATGGGATCCAAATGTTGGAAATAGTTGTAGTACTATTAAGTCTGTTCCAGTTTGGATCAGGCTTTCGAATATCCCATTATATGCTTGGTCACATCTAGGCATCAATTGGCTGGCATCTCGAATTGGAACCTTCATGTGTATGGATGAGCAAACTGAGAAGTTGCAAAGAATTGGTTATGCCAAATGCATGGTAGAAATCACTCCATCTGTTGAGTTATTGGATCAATTTGCAGTGAGGTTACTTAATGGATCAGAGCAGATTGTAAAAGTAGAATACTTATGGAAACCTGAAGTATGCATTGGATGTAAAGAATTTGGACATATTTCTGATATGTGTATGAAAATAAAATCAAATCAAGTAGGGAAGGCAGCAGCAGAAATTGGGACTAGAAAGGAAAGCACGGTTAATGAAGTAGAGAATGAAAAAATAATAAGAGCCACAAAGAAAAAGCAGGAGTGGAGAAGGGTTGAAAGTAGGTGAATAAAAATGAAAAGAGATAAGGAAAAAGAAACTAGAACTGAAAAACAGCAAAATGGAGAAGTAATATCTGTGGATGAACCCAAAAATAGTGAGGAACTTGAAGCACATGCTAACTCAGTGAAAAAAGGCAAACAAATAAAAGCAATTGAAGAAATCAATACAGACACCAATAGATTTAATGTCTTGATGGAAGAAAATGAGACTGAGTCATGCTATGCTATAAGTGAAAATGAACAATGCTATGATAACTGTGACAAAGAAGAGCAAATTGAGGAAGGAGAAATTTTGGGTAATATGCAGGCTGAAAATTGTGTTGAGCAAGAGACAACTTTCTTAATAATGCAAAATGATATGGAGGTTCATGAAAACATCAGGAAAGGGAGAGTAGCATCAAGTGCTAAAACAAGTGCAGCTGAACAGAAGAAAAAAACAACCCCTGATACTTTAGTATATGAAATTGCCACTTCAAGTGAAGGAATATCAAAGCAAACAAGTGACATTCAGCCTTAAATGCTGAAAAAGGAAGGACAATGTTGAATTCACTTCATGCTGAAACCCAGTTTAGGGAGGAACTAGAAAAAGATTTAATGAGCTTGATCATAGCTGATCATCATAAAATTATCATCCCCTCATCAGGTTGTTACTCTTTTTATGGCCATCTACTTGGATGGATATCTTTGCCTCCTACCACTATTATCTCTCCAAACCCAAAGTCTGGAAAGAATAGTGGCAAAGGTCTGTCTGATAATAAAGAGCATAATGTTGATTATAACACTGTTCAAAGAGAATCTCCTGCAACTAGGAGCACGAAAAATGTGGTTCATCAATCATTGAAGTATACCAAATGATGCAAAACTATGCAATATGGAATATTAGAGGAGCTCATTCTTTAACAAAGCTAGATCAAGTGAAACATCTCATTAACCATCATAGAGTTTCCCTCTTTGCTATTCTTGAAACTAAATTGAATGAAACCCTTTCTATAAAAGTTGCTAAACACATAAACCCTAACTGGACTATTAACCATAATTTGAATCAAGCTTCCTATGGCAGAATCTTGGTTATCCATGATCATACTGTTTTATCTCTAACTTCAGTCCTTTGTACTGACCAAGTTATGCATTTTCAAGCCAAACATATTGAATCTTCTCTCTCTTTCTATATATCTATAGTTTATGCCCACAACTCTTCTATCTCAAGACAATCTTTCATTGATCTCCTTCCTGCATTTAGGCAAAATACCCATCCATGGCTTGTCTTTGGGGATTTTAACTGTTGTTTATCCTTGAATGACAAGCATGGTGGTCTTCCCCTTCTCCCAAATGACATTTTTCCCCTCAATAAAGCTATTGAGGATTCAAGCTTGTTAACAATTCCCACATCTGGTGCTGAGTACACTTGGAATAACAGGAGTAGAACTGGAGTCAGAACCTACTCTAAGATTGATCACTCATTTGCCAACCTCAAAGCATTAACCACATGGCCAACTATGTCTTCTTTTATCCCCCATCCAGTTCTTTCTGATCATTCCCCTATTATTTTCTCTTCGGGACAGAGGTTGTTAAATGAAAAAAGAAGCTTCAAATTTTATAATGCTTGGGTTCATGAACCTGAGTATACTAATATCATAAGTAAAGCATGGACTGAAAATTTCTATGGTAACCCAATGTTTATTTTTTGCAGGAAATTAAGAGCTGCTAAATATGCACTACGAGATTGGGCAAGGAACAAATTTGGTGATGGAACTTTAAAATCAGCAATGTTAAGAAAGAAACTCAATCATGCTCAAGAAGAAATGATGAATAATCTTGATAATCCTGAAGCAGCTGTTACTGAGAGAAATTTATTTGATCAATTAAGTGAAGCTTTGAAGTCTGAAGGCAATATGAAGAGGCAACAACTGAGGCAAAAATAGGCAACTGAGGGAGACAACAATTCTTCTTATTTTCATGCTGCCATTAAGGTTAAACAGGCTAAGGAACACATAACTAACATTTATGACGAGGAAGGGGAATTGCACTCCAATGCTGCTGCTGTTGACAAAGCTCTCCTTAACTTTTTCAAGAATTTGTTAGGTAACAAAGATGAATTCATTCCATCTATTGAAGATCTATCCCAAATGCAATTTCCAGAAGTGCTCCCAGAGGAGGCTGACAATCTTGTCATAAAGGTAACTGATAAGGAAATTAAAGACACTCTATTTTCTATGAATAGGCAATCTAGTGGAGGGCCTGATGGATTCAATGTCTTTTTTTTATCCATAGTTGGGAAATAATCAAGAAGGAATTTCTAAAGGCAGTCCATAACTTTTTCAATTCTTTCAATCTGCTAAAACAAGTGAATGCTACTAATTTGGTTCTTATTCCTAAAGTCCAGACTCCCTCGTCTGTTGCTTCTTTTAGACCAATTTCTTGTTGTAATGTTTTGTACAAGTGTATTTCAAAAAATTTAGCCTCTAGACTTGTTGTAGTCCTTAGCAGAATTATATCCATAAATCAGTCTGCATTTCTTCCCAAGAGAAACATTCTTGATAACATTTTGTTATCACATGAATTATTAAAAGGCTACGGTCATGCACAAGCTTCCAAAAATGCTATGCTAAAGATAGATTTAATGAAGGCTTATGACAGTATACACTAGACATCAATAGTGAGAATAATGGCTCTGATGAAATTTCCCAAAGTTTTTGTTGCTTGGATATACAGCTGTATCTCTACACCATCTTACTCAATTAAGTATAATGGCTTCACTTTTGGGTTTTTCAACAGCAAACAGGGGATCAGGCAAGGGGACCCTATCTCTTCGTATATATTCATTCTAGTTATGGAAGTGCTAACTAATATGCTGTCAAGAAAATATGTGCAGAAGGATATATTGTACCATTCAAAATGTAAATCCCCCCAAATAACTTCTCTCTTATTTGTTGATGATATCATGATCTTTACTAAGCCTGATCAGAGCTCAATTGAAAATATTATAACAACCCTTGATAATTTTTACCTTATGACTGGATTGAAATTAAATGCAAATAAATCTCATATTATCACTTCTGGCATATCTTCTGAAGAAGCTAATACAATAACTGCCATATCTGGATTGCAACAAATGGATAATAACATGAATTATCTGGGTATTCCATTATGTACTTCAAGAATTACTACTAGACACTGCCTGCCTCTGTATACAAAAATATGTAACATAATGACCTCATGGGCAAATAGGTTTCTTTCACAGGCTGGAAGACTTGTGCTCATCAAGTCTGTAATCTCTTCAATGATGGTGTACTGGTCAAGAGTGTTTATTCTTCCCATAAAGCTGGTGAACATGGTAAGAAATGCCATGCTAAGATTTTTCTGGACAGGCTCGATTCATTAAAAAAAATCATCCCATGCTCCTTTGCTAAAATGGAATTGCCAAAAAAGAAAGGTGGTCTAGGAATCTTCAACTTGCAAAATTGGAATAAAGTTGCAATTAGTGCTCACTTAAATTCTATGATAAGTGGTGTTGAATCCTTATGGGTTGAATGGACCAGAAAATATAATTTAGGTGGTAGGAATTTCTGGACAATGCCTGTGCCCCAGAATTGTAGCTGGACATGGAGGAGTATACTGGGCTTGAGAACTAGCTTCACTCAGTTTATTAAGTATGAGCTCTCACAAAACAATAGCATCAAATTTTGGAATGACCCGTGGATGGCTGAAGGCTTAGTGCTTGTCAATGTGTTTTCTCCCCATCAGATTGAACAGGCAGGCATAAGTAAGGATGCTCAAGCAATTGATTACTTGTTTGAGGGCAAGTTGGTGCTTCCCTACACCAGCAATCAGTATATAAGGGCTGTTTGGAACTTATATCAAACACAACACTATGGTATAGCTGATAGGGATGAAGTACTGTGGAATGGGAAGCAGCACTCTATCTCTGTTGCTTATGACCTTCTTACTAATGTGACTGGAAGATCTACTACAGTTTGGCACAAGGTTATATGGTACACATCCTCCCCTGCAAGGGACAACCTGATGATGTGGAAGGTTATCATGAATGCTTTGTTAACTAAGAACAAAATGTTGAGTTATGGAATGAATGTTGATCCTCTGTGTGTCTTTTGCAAGATGCAGGTTAAGTCAGTGGCTCATCTATTTTTTGACTGTAATGAATTATGGGGAATCTGGGGAAAATTGGTTAGAAGAATAGCTGATGATCATAAGCATAGCTTGTCTGAATTAGAATGGGATCTTATTAGTAAATCAACAAGGTGGAGGAAAGATAGAAGAACTGTTTTCTTTTTCTTTCTTAAGAAGTACCTGAATTTAGTTTGGGAGGAAGGAAACTTGAGAAGTTTTGAAGATAGAAGTAGGAGTATGCAACAGCTATGGGAAGTACTTAAGAATGCTATAATCACTGGTATGAAGGAAAGAAAATATGGCTTCAGTTCTCAGTTGGCTGAAGCTTGGACTTAACTCTTTGGTGTGTTATTTTTCTCATTCCCTTTCTTTCTGTCATGTTATCCATGTGTCCTGTTTTTTTTCTTTTCTTTGTTTTTTTTCTTTCTGTTTTTGGTCCTGTTTTTTTCTTCTTTGTTTGTTATTTTCTAAATCTTTTTCTTGTGACTGTGAGCATGTTCATAGTTACTTTCCTTTTTTCAATAATCTGGTAGGGGACCAGTTAACCCCGCTTGCCTTGCAAAAAAAAATAGTTTTGATCGTAATAATTAAAAATATTAGTAACAAAAATAAAAAAAATCAAATTTTAAAATTTACGAAAATTTAGGATCATAAAATACAGGTTCAAAATTTTTTTCATGGTTGTTTGAAATAAAATAAATTTTCAACCGAAGTAATTTAATTATTTAATTATTAAATCTTAACAAAAAATTCCGAAATTTTTTCCATGGGTTACTGCATAGATGTAGTAATTTTAAAAAATATAAAATCGAATTTTTAGTGCCATAATTATTTTAGATATAATAAAAAATTCAAATAGTCAGTAAAAAATAATTTAAAATAATTTATATATATAAAAAATTTATTTTCAAATTAGAAAATTCATATTATGTATAAATAGGTGTAAGGAAAAATTCTAAGCTATTTATACATTATAAATATACATATATGTAATTATATGTTTAAAATATACATTAGTCTATATTTAAATTAATATATAAATATACATAAAATAATTAATAATGAAAAATTTTAATTTTTCTACAGCAAATTAGATTTTTTTATATATAAATTATAACACATAATAATATAACCATGCACATAACCAAACTAATTTGTGACAACTACATAAACCTACGAAAATCTCACCTAACTAGATATACAGCATTAATATATATACCGATTTGGGATTAATCAATATTAAATCATAAAATATGATATGATTACTGTAATATATAAATAAAATACCAATTGATGATGCCTTTGAGTCCACTTGAATCGATGAATTCCCTTCTATAGTTATGCTCGATCTGCCAAATTACAAGTTTGGAATCGTCGTCCTTTTCTATCAAAAAGTGCTTTTACTTAACTTGAATTGATTTGAGATTCTTAGAACTGATATGGGGATTAATTTTGGCTAGCAAACTAGATAATTATGGTAGCCAAAAGTTGTTTTTGATTAAGGGTTTAGAGATCCATATATATAGCCTTGTACAAGAGAGATATTAGGACAATCTCATTACCTATTCTCTCTTAATCTTAGTCATCCATCTCTAGGTCTAATCCTAAGTTTTCGCCGCCTCCAATAACTTGTCAAAACTAAAATTTACAGCCCTAATGATGGGCTTTAAACCCATTTAAGCCCAAGCCAAAATGCTATGCAATTAAATCTAATTTAATCGCTTATCGATATCGTATATCGATTGGTATATTTATAGCTATTATAAATATATAACAATTTTTATTTCTCAAAAAATATTCAAATTTTATAATTAATATTTCATAAATATTAATTAATTTAATTTATTTATAAGAATTATAAACTAATTAAATCATTCGGTCTTAAGGGAATTCATCATTTTAGTTATGTAACTCTTGGGTGTAAATTTGATCAGCAATTAACACCGAACTTTTCGAATGTTAACGTTTACACGTCACATAGCAAGTGATGTGACATTATGGCAAAATTTATCGCTTATTCATTTTCAGTAAAATCTTATTTAATTTAATAAGCGTTACCTGTTATTGACATTTATATACACCAATTCTTTTCGTCAAAACTGTATCACTTTGTATTTATGGAATTTGGTAATGGTCAGAATTCCAATATTGTCCATATTCAACTCTATAGTCCAAACAAAAAATCCTTGGTTCAATAATAACAATTATTATTAACCGTAGTACTCTGGCCATAGATTTTGACTTTGGGTTGACTTGAGTTGAACATGGTACTAACCTCATATAACTGAAGTGACGAATCCTCTCTTTAATAGTGTCTTCCTTCCAATACTTCCACTTGACCCAACTATAATCACTTGATGGATGTCGTTCCATGATTTGAATATAATCAAAGCAGATTTTTTCATATTGAAGGTTGACAGTATTCTCAAGTCGAAAGTATTGTGTAAATTAGTCACGTCGATATTTTCTGTTTGACCTTAGTTATATTAACCAACAGAAAACTACCGAGTGAGTTGTTCTATAGCTATCCAATAACTATCAGTACATAACCTCTAGGTGCCCCCAGTAGTCATGAGTAATACACTGCCCAACATTTAGAGAGCATTACGTACTCTAGTCTCAACGGATACATCGATATCCAGTGTTGATGCATCTTGACAAGGAACATTTAAAATGATGTGTTTTGTAACAATGTGATCCAATACTCATGATTACAACTAATTGTAACTACTATCACAAACACGTCATTTATGGATTTTCTGTTAAATATATTTTTAATTAAACATTTAATTATTTATAACACATTATAACAAATATATAATAAAAAGAAGAAACACCTTTATTTCGTACAAGAATTGATTTCGAAGTTAATAAATTACAGAATTGCCCCTAGGGCATACCCCTAACACTATCAGTGCTTCCCCCACCAAGGTTAACTCTTCCACCTCTAGCATCTATATCTACCACTACAAGAAAACTTGTTACCTATAGCATTTATTAGCAGTGTGTCAAAGCTATGTGCTGCTATTGGCTGATTAGAAAATTTAATGTAAATAAGGCACCACTGCCAATCTATTCTCGCCAATGAACCCTCAAAGTTTCATGAAATTTTCATTTAGCCTCTCATGTTTCTTCGGCTTAAGACTTAAAACGTTTATGCATTGGTAAAGCACCGTATCTTCGTTGTTTCTTTCTCCTTAAAAAAAGCTCAGCAAACTCAATCTTCATGTTGACATCGACTTCTTCTTAACTTTAAAATTTCTTCTACATCTCAAATTCGAGGTTCTCCACTAATACTTGGTCCCGCACCACAACACAATACCTCCTCAATCGAGCTTCCTCGCTACCGCTACTATTATCAATATAGGTAACCCTAATTTAAAATTTTAATTATTATTTAGTTAATAAATTTTCCTTATTAGTTTGAAACTACTTAGACATGGGAATATAATGTTATTTCGACATCTGTGTTGAGTTATTTTATTAGTTATACTCGAAGGAACTAAGACAGAGAAACTGAGGGAGTATTGAATTTGTTTCTTAAGCATGAATTTATTTGTATCACTATTTTGGCATCCACTGCCATTTCACTTTTTGATAAAACCACATTTTGAGCAATTTAATAAGCCAACATCTACCTTAGAGGCATTCAACAAAAAGTGTACTGTATGATACAATAATATAATCAGAATGTATGGGAATAACTTTGATGTTTATGATTGGTAGCAAGCAAGTAAGTTGGCAAACAAGGGCATTGGTTGTTACCGATTGCACAAGGCGATTCATATTTTGCAGGGACTCTAGTCATATCTGAGTACTCTCTGCCTTTTACTTTTTGTGTATCTCCACATTTTTTAATGCATTGAGTGATTACTTCAGGGATCATGCTCTTCATCTTTAAAATGCAAGTATTTCTACCCTATGTTTTATAATATGATCAGTATATAGTATAGGTGAATATGATATATGATGCATATCAAAGTTTGTTTCTCCTTAAAGTTTTGTAATTTGTATGCTTATTATTTGAAAATTTCATGTGTGACTTAAGTTTTTTGGGCCAGCCTGATGGTATATCTATCATGCTGACTGTAATTGTTATAAAAATTAAGTGATACAATATGTCTTTAAATGTTATAAGCTTTGAAATAGTATGAATGTTCCTACTATATTTCATCAGCACTAAGGCATTGCAATGCAAAATTTATTTTGAACTTCTGGCCATAGTACAAAAAAAGGTTGACTCTTGTGTTTTTAACATAATTAAGTAGTTTGAGTGAAATAATGTAAACAGCATTTTGAAAGTGGTTTAAGGGTGCTTTTGGTAAAGGATTCATGCAAGTTTGTGATCGCAAAAGTGAATGTAATTTTGTGATTATAATGTTGAAATAATAAAGTGTTTGCGGAAAAAGACTGGAAAGAGAGTAGGAGTACATTACAAATTAAATTGTAATGTAAATTTCATCGGTGCTAAGGCATAATAGTACTTCTATCATGGCGAGAGCATTTAAAGTAGCATATATTTAAGTAACTAAAAAATAATTCTTATGGTAACTACATACATATGTGATTTATACCGTTGTTCATATATATGGCCATTATATGTTAATCAGAAACTTATGGTGATACTCTTATCTTAATCTTGTCTATGCCAATTATAATAGCTTCTACATGTACGCTTTTAATTGTGCACTATTTGGAAAATGCAACAAATGACTGTGGTTTCATTGAAAAGTATTAAAGGTATATAATATAATCCTTCATTTCTAAATCAAAGATAACAACTTATTGGCAAGTTCATTTTTTGTAGTTTAATTAATGATAATATCAGAGTTATGAACCAAGTTGTGGAACTTATTGGCAAGGAAGCTGGCTTGATGGTATACTTAAATCTAATTAGTATGTACATCCTTCACCTTTCCTTACTTGTAGAGGGACTGTATTTCATACCAGTAATCGTATTATGTGCTTGATATTAATGAATCTCTTTTATAAGCAATGTAAAACTCGTGAAATTATAGTTCAATGCCATCTAATTCAATTCTGGACATTACATATAAAAAATCACTATCTTCAAAAAAACACTAAGGCTTGTTATAGTGAGTTACTCAGCAATAATTGGGTAACTGCTTATGAGTTTAACGACGGGAAAGTATTATTAAATACCGATGCTTCCAATTGGATGGATAAAATTGTGCTCTTTTGGTTTGGTTAATGAAAATTCTGGACAGTCTAAAAGATGTCATAACACCCTTACATCGCTTATTAGTAATTAAGTAGTATATGTTTCTTCATATACCACTGAAGTTATTTAAGGAGTATATGGTAAATACACAAGCTTTGACTTTTTCAGCATCACTAAGATACTTAAGTTATGTATTATATGTTAGTCTATGAGTTGATGGTTTTGATGACAACAACCTTAGAATAAGATTATAAAATATAAATACTAACATTATAGTTTAGATATATATGTATATGCAGGATTTAACCATGCAGGTACCAAGAATGAAGACTGTACAGTATAGAGATTCAAGATATCAAGATTGAAGACTCATGAGTATCAAGATTATCAAGAGTTCAAGATTTCAAGATAAGTATTGAGTCTAGAATTATGTTAAAACTTCACAATAGCACTGAAATCTTCACTCCATTTTTCTTTTGGGATGGAACCCATTTCTACCTTTTTAGTGGTTTACAAACCCACGACAAATAGCTTACAAACCTACGACAAGTGGCTTACAAACCCACGAACATCCTAGTTTTGTACAAGTTCTCGAGTCCTGACATGATGAGATATTCTACAGGAAGAAGCTTGCAAAACTACTTCAGAATGATTTTCAAAACTACTTCAGAATGATTTCCGAAATTGCTTTTCAAAATGTTTTAGCCATAAAAATTATCTTTTCAAATGATTTTCAAAAAGTTGTTTTAGCCTTAAAATATTCTCTGTTTTTTGTTTTTAATAAACTCGTGTTTTTAAACTTCACTTGTTTTAAACTATCTTTATACTTATATTTAAATATAAAATTATAGTAAAATTTTATATATATATTATTCTCTATATTTATCTATGTATTTTATCTATAGTCAAGTATATTTATAAAGTTTAAAATAGTTTTAATATAAGATAAAGGTTATTTTCAAAGAAAAACAAAACATCAAAATTTCCTTTGGGATGTCGACATGCCCTAGTACCCCATGTCGACATAGTGTCAGTTAGGACCAAAAATTTGAATTTTAAAAGAAGTGTCTATTCGCCATAACCTTTCACGAATGGACATGACTGTTGTTCTTCTATAAATAGGGGTTAGTTTCAATGAATTTTATATCAGATTTTCTGGTTTTTCACTTCTCTTCTTCTTCCACATTGTCTTATTAAAAATCACTACAACAAAAAAGACTTTTCACAGCATTTGAAAAACGCTGTTAAAAGTTTTCACAGCGTTTTTAAAAACGCTGTATAATGACATGCGGTCGTTGACCCTAAAGTTTTAACTGCAAAATATAAACGCTGTCAAAAAACCACTTTCTACAGTGTTTTTTAAACGCTGTTAATAATTTTTCTACTGCAAGGTATAAACGCTGTTAATAGTTTTCTACTGCAAGGTATAAACGCTGTCGTAGGGATATGCATTTTTTTCCCAATGAATTGACAGCAATGTATAAACGCTGTCGTAGGGATATGCATTTTTTCCCAATGAATTGGCAGCAATGTATAAACGCTGTCGTAGGGATATGCATTTTTTTCCAATGAATTGACAGCAATGTATAAACGCTGTCGTAGGGATATGCATTTTTTTTCCAAAGAATTCATAAAATGCTCTATACTCAGTACATTACAATTACAATACTTCGTGCAATTCAGTTCAGATAGTACTCACTCCCCAGTTCAACAATAATACATATAGTACAATTCAATTCAGATAGTACTCACTTCCCAGTTCAACAATAATACATAATACCATATGCAATCCAATTCAGATAGTACTCACTCCCCAGTTCAACAATAATACATATAGTACAAAGTTCAACAAGGCAGGCAGCAACAATACAATATTGTACATAGTTCATAACCTAAAATATCGGCAAGAAAATGAAATATAATATGGTCATAGACCCTAAGTTGCATGAAAACTCTAAGTCAACTGTCATAGAATCACAGCGCGTCCGCAAGTTGCAGCAGTTATTCATGATCCAACCAAGCAATTTGCAGACTTGCAGTAGCTCTAAGACATAAGTAAGAAGGCAAGTTCTTAAACTGTGAGCATGAACTTTATATAATTCAAACTGCGAGCAATACAATTTAGCATGAACTACTATATGACTAACTTGCAACATGATTGAGGACCCTAGTTTCTTATATCCCCTTGGTCCCTAACGAGCCAATGAGCTGACAAGGTCAATCAGGTCCTCTCGGACCTTTGTGGAGAACAAAAAAAAAGTTTCATTCACTAGTGGACGCAGCTCCAAACAACTGCAGTAGAACAAAACCTAATTTTTGAATCACCTAACAGACTTGGAAACTACTTCAACTCGGGGGAAAGAACCTCCCCCAACTCAAACCCTTTGGCCCTAGCCTTAACATAAAGCGAGTCATGTGGCCCACGCCCGCTATCGATTCATTGCGTAACCCTAGTCAGCGGCCAAAGCTCTATATATATATATACTGAGTATAGAGCATTTTCTGAATTAGAAAAAGCTAATACCCTATATCCTATATATATATATCGTAAGTACTGTCTTGATAAATTATTTTATTCAGAAAAACATTAAATTAGATAAAATTTGATAAAAATTCTACTTCTCTTGATTACATTTATATATATTACCCACAGAGTTGTTTGTCACAAATCTTCTTAATTTTATAAAATTCCTCATCTGCATTTTAATATTCAGATCTCTTTGACGGGCTGTGATGCATATTTTTTATCTAATAAAAGTTTTTAAGACTTGATGTACCCTCCCGAGCATATTAAATAACTTGAAGTTCAAGGGTAGTTACCTGAAAACTGCCAAACTATACAAATATTTCAAACTGCTGAAGTTGAGTCCACACTAACATTCGCAGTAGGCCATGCTACCGTCGAACCAATAGCATCTGATAAGCATTCCATGAATGACGTAGGTCTCCATAAAGACGCATTCGGGTCTTTGACAATATCCACCCAAACTCTTATTGCATATGGTCCTAGTGGAATAGATTAACTCTTTTGGCAGCAAATATCATGCTTTGTTTGTGTTTCAAAACTGAATCTGGGCCTTTAGTTGGGAGAGTATTTCAATTTAAACATTGATGATTGTTGCTTGTTATTGCATCGGAACTAAAAGTGATACAGATGCTAAAGTTGTACAAATAGAAACTGAAAGAATTTTAAAAAATAAAAGAAAAAACAATCATATCTAATTAAACTACATCCCATATTTGGCAAACATGTTATTTAAACTGATGTTATTTAAACAGATGCTAAAGTTTCACTAAGATGCACATGATGCTAGCTATTCAATGATTGCAAAAAAAGAAACAAAAAGAAAAAAGAGGAAGGAAAAGGTACATGCCTTGTTTCTTCAGCTTTTGAATTCTAATTGAATGAAGCTCCTGCAGTTTCTCCGTAACCAACAAAAGTTCAAGCTGTGATTATAGTAGGAAGTAAATAAATATTAAGAGTTCTCAATTATTTAACGTAAGTGTTTATGTGTATATGCGAAGAACATATAGTCTGTTATATGTGCTATTTTAGCTACAAGAGGGCATGTGCGCACAAACCAAAAAGATATGAAAAACTAGGATATGCTTTTAAAATTGACAGGTTAGAGAATTAAAAATATGCTTTCCAAGTTTAAAGTAAAAGAAGAAAAACATATAATCATTTAGCATCTGTTTCATACCTTGTTGTTTAAGCACACTAGACTGAAAATGACAGAACTCTACAAATATCAACTGTTCAAAGCCTGCACGCATAAAATAAATTTGTTATTAGCTACTTCATGGCCACATTAGACTGAAAATGACAGAACTCTACAAATTAGTCATTTTGTTATTAGCACCAAACTGTTTTCAAAAAATTTGCCATTACAACGGCGCCATTTTGTAGCACCAGAGTAATGTCTATGCATTACCCCTCTCTTGATACTTGGCTTGCTCCATTAACAACAATTTTATCCACTTATACAACAATGTCAGAATCATATACAACATTAGCACCAAATAAGATAGAATAAAATAAAACGAAATAAAATAAAATAAATAAACGAAAAGTTTTTCTTTTCCTGCAAAGTTTTAACCATTATGACAACCATGTGTCTTTTAAACTGCTAATGCCCAATTAGAAATAATGAATGTAATTATCTTAATATTATGTAGACTTCAAATTCATAAAACCATAGCTTTTGCTAGAAAAAAGTAAATATTCAAAAGTCCCTATGATCCCTTTTAAAGTCTTAACTATGCCCAAATCCATGTGTTTCAAAACCAATTGCGAAATAAAGCCATGAATACCCAAAAAGTTTGAAACCATGCAACCATGTTAATATACAGTATGCCACTTTATTTAGGAAAAACAAACTTTATTTGAAACTCTTAAGGGCTAAAACAATCTGATCCCCTTTACCCAATGCACAATGCAAAGATCAAACTCAGGGCATCCATATGTTCATGATGCTTAGGATTTTTAATCCAGAATAAAGATAATTTAAAGGATTTCACTTCATAAAAAAATGTGTTTAATCACTCAGACTTAATAAACAAAATAAAGCAAACAGGCATAGCTTGGGAACGACTGGGCAAAATTGAAACCATTGCAGCATTGGGAATATTTTCATGATAAAGCAAATATTAACTGCTTGTAAAAAAACAAAATAAGGCAAACAGGCATAGCTTGGGAACTGACTAAATTACATGCATGTCAAATAATGATATATATCAACAATCCCTGTTGAGATGATGGTAATGAGCTATAGTAAACAAAATAAAGCAAATGCATGTTATAGTGCACAACAACAAAGATCAACAACCAGAAATTATTCAACCACTCACCATCCATTAAACAACAACATGCAAGAGAATCAAAACTAGAACCGCACGTGTTTACTCACCTATTTGCTTTAGATTTGGTTGTTTAAGCTTTAAAATACTATATATTTTTTCAGTAGTAGTTTTAGAGAATAATTCAAAATAACTCAAGGAACCCAAATTTTAACACTATGGTTAAACTGAAATTAAACACTATAAAATTTATCCTCTTAAACAATATTTATTTTCAAGGAAATACATAACTTTATATATCTCTATTCCTACACCACCCTAAACAATGGATGTGTTTGTGTTCAATTCCACCTTGAACTCTTTTTACAATGGCAAAACAACTTATTATTCAAATAGGTATGGTAAATCATTAAAATTAGAATACTGGTTTAATGTAACACAACCACTACTCAAATTTCATTCTTGACCGTTTAGCTTTGTTCATAACACATGTTTTTGTTGATTATAAAACCAACTTGATATCTAAACTAATCAAAAACTTCTTTTTGGAAAGACCATTAAAGACCAACTTTTTAAAACAAGATATGCAAGTCAATTCTCTCACAAACTAACTCAATCAAACGGATATTCGAACATACAAGATTTAATATCAAAATATATACCAAACTCATTGTAATGAAGTCTCTTATTGGCAAAAGAATAACACTGACTACAATTTTCAAATAATTCTAATTTTTCAAATAATTCTACTGATGAATCATTAGAAATAGGACATTTTTCTCAAGAGCTCACACTAAAACCGAGCTAAGTCAGCCAAAATCCAAAACATTGTAGTTTAACAAGCAAAAAACGTGTTAAAGGCTAATGCAAATAAAATTCAAGTTGCTATTACTAAACAAATAAAGACAATCAATCACCATAGACATTCTGGTTATTCAAAAAGCCAAAATAATCAACAAAAGTTTCCAATAAAAAGATTGCAGAATCATGAGAAAGCATACAAAACGAAACATAAAAATAAAAGGCAATGGGCAGGAAAGAAAAAGAAGCACCAAAAGGTTATGTGCCCATCATGGTAGGGAAAGGAAAAGAGTAGAGGAGAGTCTATTTGCACGCAAAACTCTTGCATCATACAAATATTTTGCTACTGCTAGATATGGCTGCTCAAGAATTTGGATACAAACAGCAAGGGACTTTTTGTAGCCATGTACAGGCATTGGTGTTAATGATTTAATTGCCATAAGAAATCCACAAGATTATATAAACAACTGACACAAAGTTAAACATAATTGTAAATGTAAATGTCCAGGAATAGGAACAAACATTATTTTTCTCTAACATAAAAATAACTATTTAAAAATTGAAGTTAACATATTCAATTACAGTTAGACAGTTTACACTTATACCAAAGATCTAAACAAAACACATAATTTAGCGGTCCGCTCTAAATAATCATGCTAGAATGTTTAAAATAATGCAATCTACATATAGACGGTCTGAACGATGTTGAAAATACTAATATTAGAAAATCGAAGAACTAAAATTGGACACAAAGAAAAGGAAATACGGAAATACTTCAATTCTAAATTGCGATTGATGAATGATGTTTGAACGTGTTGAAAATACGTTCAAAATTGAAAGAACCCATTTTAAACCTATATAGAATCAAACAACCCATTTAAACCTAAAAAATTGATGGCGTTGTACCTGTAGACAATATCTGAACGATGAACGAGATCTCTGAATGATGAATGGAGAAGTTTAATGAAGCGACGGTGATGTAGGCGAATTTTGATGATTGGAAGAGAGGTTTTCTTCTTTTTACGTGGTGAAAATGTTTCAAGGTAGGGAAGGATGAAAAGAGGAATTAGGGGAAGTGAAAAAAATGGCGCAAAAATTGTATAATTTAGCTTTTGTCAGCGTTCACATGGAAAATTTTCCCCCCAAAATTTTTAATGACCACACTTAAGTCACAAACGCTGACATTAGGTGCTGTTGATGGTATTTTTTCTTATAGTGAATTCTATAATTACTCTACCGAAATCAACATTGAATCTAACTAGATTATCTCTGGTTTGATTCTCTATCACTATCTCAACAAGATCCAAGTTCTATTCAGAGTTATAGGCTTCTTTGTAATCTATCTAGCGAGAAAAGGTGTGATTGTAGCCTTGGAAATCAATCAAGCAAGAAAAGGTGTGATTATAGCCTTGGAAATCAATTGGATGAACTTGTTGCCCCGGAAATCAAGTATCTCTACCCAGAGGATTGTGATTCTGGAGGGTGTACCTCATAGCCTTGAAACCGAGGGTTGTAATTGTTGAATTGCTTTTGAAAGAAAATCCGTACTTAGTTGTGCAGGACTAGATGTAGGGTAACCCCGAACCAGTATAAAATCCGGTGTGTTCTTTCCTTTACTGCATTTACTTTATTTCTGCATCTATGTTTGTTTCCGTGATTATATCTGTGTCTGAATATTACATGCATTTGTGTTCAAATTAACATAAACTCAAAAAGATTTAGTAATTTCTTATAAACACTATTCACCCCCCCCCTCCCTCTAGTGTTATTCCTAGCCTTAAAATCCGTAATCCGCATTCCTCACATTTGGTATCGGAGCAAGGTTTTCAAAAGTTTCATAATCTGAATTTTGAAAAGTTTTCAAAATGGATACCAACACTGGTACTGTTATTAACACTAGTATCCCTATCACTAGTTCATTTGTAGAAGGTCAGTCTACTGCCAGACCACCACTTTTTAATGGCAGTAACTATGCATATTGGGCATGTAGGATGAAAATATATTTACAATCTGTAGGATTAGATACTTGGAATATCACACAAACTGAATATTCTGAACCCACAACTAATTTTGCAGGGTGGACTACCGAGCAAAAGACTGTTGCACAAAATAATTCTAAAGCAATGAATATTCTATTTTGTTCACTTAAAAGAAATGAATTTAATAGAGTGCCAGCTTGTAAGTCTGCATATGAAATCTGGAAAACTTTGCAAGTGACTCACGAAGGAACAAGCAAAGTTAAACAGACCAAAATTTCCATGCTCACAAATCAGTTTCAGTTATTTCAAATGAATACTAATGAGTCAATTTCAGATATGTATAGTCGATTTCAAGATATTGTGCATTCTTTAATATCCTTGGGAAAGGAATTTTTGGAAGAAGATCAAGTCAGAAAAATTTTAAATTCTCTCACTCCAGAATGGGATCAAAAGACACTAGCAATTGAAGAGGAAAATGACATCAGTACCTTAAAGATAGAAGAATTGATTGGAAATTTAATGTCGTTTGAAGTCCAAATGATCAGGAGAAGAGAAAGCAAAGCATCTGAAAAGAAATCAATGGCATTCAATGCATTAACCGACGGATCAGACTCAAACAGTGATAATGATGAAGAGATAGCATTTATGACCATGAATTTTCGGAAATTCCTGAAATATAGAAAGATGAATAATCTCAAGAGAAACAACTATAAGAATTCTGGAAATCAGAATGCAGCGCCAAACAATGTCAAATGTTTCAACTGTGATGAACCAGGACATATCAAAAGAGATTGTCTGTATCTAGAAAGGCAGAATCCTCCTATAAACAATGATTCAGTAAAGAAACAGAAGCGTACATTTACTGCTACTCTAGATGACTCAGACTCGTCCTCAAGCGATGATGATCAGAAGACAGATAACTCAAATTTGTGTTTCACAGCAGTTCACGACTTCAACAAATTCAAGGAAACGGACTCAGAAAAAGGTACACATTTACAATACAATTGATTGAAATTGCATGCTTAGAATTAGATGATTGATTGCTTGATTGATTGATTTTGAATTGGTGTGTTGATTGATTTTTTCAATTTAATTTTTATTATAATTTTATTATTATTCTATTATTATTTTATTTTTATTATTTTTTAATAATATAATAATATTTTCTGGAATATGCTATAATTCTAATAATATTCCAGATATATATATATATAGACATTAAAATAATAAGTATATATATTAGAATACTTAGGAAAAATAAATCATAGAAATTCATAGGCACATGTCGACATGGTCCCTACCATGATGTCGACATGGGTACAAATTTTGAAATTCAAAATTTGAATTCAAATGCTTGAATCTCCCTCCACCTTTTCACTTCATTCAATACTCTGGAAAGGCTTCTTTTGACCAGAATACATGTCTTTCAAAAATCTATTTAGTCACTATCTTTTATCACAACTTTTCACTTTCATTTTCAAATTCAAACTCTCTCTTCAAAACTTCAAGCTCTCTACTCTCTACTTTAATGGCTTCTTCAAGCAACCCCTCCACCATGAACTTTCCAGAAACTTGAAAGAGGAACTCCTCAATAATCCGGAGGCGAGGAACTCCTCAATAATCCGGAGGCAATAAAAGCATACATCAATTATGCTTATTATGGAAAATTCCATCCCGGAAAGTTTGCTATTTTTCAAGATTTTGCTTCTTATGAAATTGATACTCTTTTTGCAAACAATCAAATTCTTAGTCTTGTTGATTCTTCTCAAAATGATTTTGTTTGTCACCCAAATCTTATTAAAATTTTCTATGCAAATCTCAATCGAGAATTTTATGAAGGAAATGATTATGAAATTTGGAGTGGTGTCAAAGGCACTAGAATTGTTTTAAATTGTGATCTTTTGGGTACCATTCTCAATTGTAAGAATATGGGAATGGATCTTTCTAGTTTTCAAAACGATGAACATGATCGGGAGACATTTCATCATATTTTTTAAGGAGATGAAAACTTTGAATTAAAAAACCGAAACTTTCGTCCTAAAGCAAGGATTGTCAATCTTCTTTTACAACATACTTTGACCCCCAGATCGGGAAATTTTAATAATCCTACTTCAAAAGTGTGCAAAGCACTCTTTGCTATTTCGGAAATTATGATATCAATTGGGCGCAAGTTATTTTGGATGAACTTCGTCCTAAAAATTTTGAAATGGGAGAGAACACTTTATATCATGGAATTTACCTTACTCGGATTTTCAACTATTTTGGAGTAAATTCCAAAGGAGAAGAATTTATTTCAAGAAAAGTTTGTAATATCTCAAACATTTCTCTCATGAAAATCTCATATGTTTTTCAACCTTATGAAACTCTTGCCAAAAAGGAAGAGCGCTTGGCTCATGAAGAAATGGAAGAGGAAGAAGAAGAAGAAGGGGATGAAATGGAAATAGAAGAAGAAGAAGAAGAAGGAGAAACATCCCTAGAAAGTATTGAATATCCCTCCAATCCTACCAACAAAACCCTTCTCAAAAACCAAAAGATTATTGTTGAGAATCAATGGGTTCTTAAAAGATCCGTTAGTAAGAAGTTGGACAAAATATCATCCAAGATGAACAATTTTTTCTCCAAAGTTAGCAAGAAACTTGGATTATCTTCATCATCCTCTAACTAGATCTATATTTTCATATCATGTCGAATTAGTTTAAGTTTGTTTTAATTTGAGTGTTTATGTAGTTCTTTATGATTAATCATCTTATCACTCTTCTATGCAATGAAATTGAATTTCCTTTCTGTTATCTATCTTATCTTATCTCTTGAATAAATGTTAGTATATCATATAAATATATATATACACACAATTATTCACAAAATCAAAATCACCATCAAATTTCACTACCTCATGTTGACATCCCCCCCTTGACCATGTCGACATGTACTGGTCAGAAATGACACTTCATTTTTGAATTTGAAATTTGAATAACTACCATATGTCTATTCATTTCAAACGAATTTTTACACCTATAAATACCCATTTCTTCCAGAATTCATTACTGAATATTATTTCTTATCTATTATATCTCTCATTCTTCTCACAATTTCAAAAATGGCTAATCCAATTCATAACTTATCCGAGAATCTTGAAGAAACTCTTAATTCATTCAAGAATATTCTTTCGTTCATTCTTCGTAACCAGCGACACTTAGAGTTGAGTCAAATGCAGATGATCAAGGAGCAAGAAAGGCATTTCGATGGATGATTTCTTCCCTGCACAAGGATGATAACGAAGCACATCCTCCTGTCTCTCTCACAAATGACAATGAAAATTGGGATTCCATCAAAACATACCCTATTTTCGGAGAAGAAGGATGGGTGGAAGTTCCCCGTAACGTTTAATTTGTTTGCTTTATTTAATTACTTTATTTGAATTGATTTGATTTATACTTGGTATGGTTTGATGATTGTATAAATATACATTAATATATTTATAATCGTTGATTGAATATCATTTCTATAAGTATAGTTATTTCTTAAATATACTCTATTATATAGTTTATTAATGCAGGTACTTGATTACAAGAATGAGGGGGAGTTGTATAGTTTAGAGTTTGTTTGTTTTTGTTGATGAAAAATGGGGAGAAATATAAAATAGGAGAGTTAGGCATAGATTAAGGAGGAGTTATTAGATTTAGGGGGAGTCAATAGGATAGTAATATTTTATAAACAAAGGTTGTCATCATCAAAAAGGGGGAGATTGTTAGTCCATGAATTGATGGTTTTGATGACAACAACCTTAGAAAAAGATTATAAAATATAAATACCAACATTATAGTTTAGATATATATGTATATGCAGGATTTAACCATGCAGGTGCCAAGATTATAAAAAGAAGTGTCTATTCGTCATAGCCTTTCACGAATGGACATGACTGTTGTTATTCTATAAATAGGGGTTAGTTTCAATGAATTTTATATCGGATTTTCTGGTTTTTCACTTCTCTTCTTCTTCCACATTTTCTTACTCAAAATTCTATCATTACTCTGCCGAAATCAACATTGAATCTAACTAGATTATCTCTGGTTTGATTCTCTATCACTATCTCAACAAGATCCAAGTGCTATTCAGAGTTATAGGCTTCTTTGTAATCTATCTAGCGAGAAAAGGTGTGATTGTAGCCTTGGAAATCAATCAAGTGAGAAAAGGTGTGATTGTAGCCTTGGAAATCAATTGGGTGAACTTGTTGCCCTGGAAATCAAGTATCTCTAACCAGAGGATTGTGATTCTGGAGGGTGTACCTCGTAGCCTTGAAACCGAGGGTTGTAATTGTTGAATTGTTTTTGAAAGGAAATCCGTACTTAGTTGTGCGGGACTGGATGTAGGGTAATCCCGAACCAGTATAAAATCCGGTGTGTTCTTTCCTTTACTGCATTTACTTTATTTCTGCATCTATGTTTGTTTCTGTGATTATATCTGTGTCTGAATATTACATACATTTGTGTTCAAATTAACATAAACTCAAAAAAATTAGTAATTTCTTATAAACACTATTCACCCCCCTCTAGTGTTATTCCTAGCCTTAAGATCCGTAATCCGCATTCCTCACATTATACATGCATTTTGTTAGTATTGTGCTTTACAGGTGCATAAAGTGGTACTACAGGCTGTATAGATTTATGGACGGTAGTATCCTCTGTTTATATTATCAAGGATAAATTTTGTATATAGGCCAAATTTGTATAAAAAATTACAAGAATAGGCCACATTACAAACTATTTACAAAACTAGACCAGTTTTTGCCTAGTTGGATGCCACGCGTACTGGCGGCATTTCAAATGCCGCCAGTACACAGATATTTTGTAAAAATACATAGGCGCCATGCGGCATCTCAAATGCCGCCAGCATGCGACATCTCAAATGTCGCTGTTTTCTTCTGCTTTATTAGGCAACCACCTTTTTCTGTTTGCCTTCTTCCAAAGTTTTCTTAGATCTACAAAAATCCTAAACTCCAAACTGCTAAAATATTTTCAAATTGCAGTTTAATCTTGATTAGATTTAGCTATAGACGAGGATCAACATCTAATTCTTCCTCTTGAACAAGGAAAAAGCTGCTATAGGTATGTATTTTTTGGAAACCCTGGTTCAATTAATTTTTTTCCCCATTTGTTGTTTGGTAACAAATGATAATTGGCAACGAGTTGACTACATAAATTGCAGAATGGCTCCCAAGTGTGTACCAACGATCTGTTATTTTGATGGTGAATTGGTTGTTGATGAATTTAATTGTGGAAAATATGTTGGTGGGTCGTGTAAACCAGCTAAAGTTTTGAAAGGTTGTAATTTGGTGCAAATAAAAGAATCGATTTATAAAGCGACCAAGATAAAATCTGAAGAATTTGACATAGAATTAGTGTCTAACTGGCTGACGGATTCAGGATCGAAAGCCATTAAAATAGTCGATGATGACGATGTGGAGCTAATGTTTTCAGCGACATTTAAATCAATTGAGCTGTTTGTTGGGAAAATAAGGCGGTTGCAAGTAGAAGAACCCATACGAGAACAAGAAGTTAACAGTGTAATTGAGGACCACCGAAGAACAGTTGAGGCGGTAAGTATCAATCGCGGAAATGCGTCTTCGAGTTTCATTAATCCGACTATGACAGCAATGTATGGTCAACAACAAGCCCTATGTAGATATCCTCCGTGTATGACTTATCCGCAGGGCGTTCGGTATATGTACCCCTATCCAAGTCAAGGTAGTTTTACGCATTTGCTCGGAAGGTGAAACATTTATTTATGAAATTTATGTCGTATAAGTTTGATAGTTGTGCGCTACATAATAGTTTTGTCGTTGTATATGCAGTTATCTTTCTTTTCGACCAACAACGCCTAGTCCTACCGGACCATCAAACTGCCATATGTCTCCATTTATGTATCCAACTCCGTTCGAGTTATATGATCTTAGTCAAAGGTATATATCATGAAGAATCAAAATTTGGTAGCTAGTAATTACGGTACCGGTTTTAAAGTAATACGTATGTTTAAATTGTAGATTTTCCACGCATGATATTGCTATGCAATCTAATGCTGATTTGGAGAATGTAAACGTAAACACAAATGACGAAGATATTGATATTGAGATGGACGGGGATGAAGGTAAAGATGTCAATGATGAACCCCCTGTAAATAGTATGGATTTAGTGAACATGGTGGAGAACGACATGTCGTGGATAGGTAGTATACAAGTGAACAATGATCCTTTGAACTATGATTTTCCGATTGAAGACAATATTTCCAAAGACAGAGATAAGGTGAAAATGGAAGTACCTTTGGATGATGATTTGTGCAATGCACAAATCAGGGCAAGGTCAATCGTTGCAAATCTTGAGTTCAAGAATGAGCTGTTTTCAATCGTAAGCGTTTAGAATGGATTCAAAGTTAGTATGATTTTCGAGACGAAAGCAAAGTTGTTACAACAGCTGAGCGAATGGTCGATTTTGCATGTCATTTCTTTTAAAGCAATAAAACCAAATACACCGCCGTTTGTAATATAGATGTAAACTGTCCATGGAGAATTCATGCTATTGTGTCAAAAAAATCGAAGCAGAACTGGTGGATTATAAGGAAATATCCTAGCAAACACAATTGTGTTAACCCGACGGCGGACTCCACTCACAAGTAGGCGACTTCCAATTTTGTAGTGACAAAGATCTTACCTTTTGTGAAAGCCGATCAAAACATTACAGTTGGGACGGTAAGTTTTGATGGAAGAACATTTGTTCGTGAAAATTAGTTATATGAAGGCTTAGAGAGCTTTGAGTAAGGCGGTGGAAAGAATTTATGGTGATTGGGTAGAGTCATATAGCAGTCTAAGACAATATTTTTCTGAAATAACTAGAATTAACCCGGGAAGTGTTGGACACGTTACGACTGATGATTATGGAGTCTTCGATCGAGCTTTTTGGGCCTTTGGACCTTGTATTGAAGGATTTGTTCATTGTCGTCCCTTGTTATGTATTGACGGGAAACATTTGTATGAGAAATACAAATGGACATTACTTGTGGCCACTGCTGTTGATGCGGATGATCACTTATACCCTTTAGCGTATGCAATTGTAGAGTCCGAATCCAACGATAGTTGGGGGTGGTTTTTGCCTGCATGCGGCGGTTCATTCACAGTGTTAACAATCGAAAAATTACCTTCATTTCAGATCGAATGAAAGGAATACCATTAGCCTTGGAATTGAAATGGTGTTTGCCACATAAACACAGATTCTGCGCTAGACATCTTAAAGCTAATTTTCAAACCGCAGGATTTAGAGAAAAATGATTAACCGGACTTTTTTATGCTGCATCTTGTGCTGCGGAAGAAGCTGGGTACAACAAAATATGCGAAGAAATCAAAACTATAAGCATCAAGGCTCACAATTGGATAGAAAGTAGTTTGGGAGTGAAAGAGGAGAATTGGGCATTGTGTAAAGATGATGGCGGTCGATTCCATGTCATGACCACTAACTGCGCAGAAAGTTTCAACGGTGTACTTAAAGGAGCTAGGTCTTTACCTATCAAAGCTTTAGTTGCACGCACCTTTTTTAGGTCAGTTGATTACTTTTGTCAACAAAGAGAAGCGGCATCAAAATTGACTTCTCGTCTTACTCCGAAGTGGGAAGCCAAGATTGTCGAAAGAGCTAATGAAGCAAGGCGTACAAGAATAATTCGATTTAGTCAATATGAGTGGCAAGTTGTGCACTATTTCATTGACGAGTCCAAAGTACTAATCACCGGTAACAGTTGCTCTTGTACGTGCAACATCCCTCTTTTAGAGCACCTACCGTGTACGCATGTTATGGCTGCTTGCTCATCGGTTTCCAATGGAGCAAATAGAGCCCATCATGACTTCGCTTCAACTTAGTATTCTACAGAGAAATACTTGGCCGCTTACACCCCCGAGTTTCAACCGGTCCGATATAAACGCTATTGAAGTTCAAGTGACAATCAGTTGGTCCTACCTCCGGTAGCTAAAAGACAACCAGGACTTCCACGTTCAACTAGAATTAAAGGTACAATGGACGAGATGCAGATCCCTAAAGGAAATAGGTGCAGCAAATGTGGTGTTCTTGATCATAAATAAAATCGTTGCAATACGGCAACTTAATGTTTTCATTTTATTTTGTTTGTAATTATAATTCGAATGCATTCTAGTTTGTCCGAGAACAATTGTTTGTGTAATCTAATTTTGTACGCAAAGTTTATACTACACTTATTTATTTCATCGAAAATATTCTATACTTTACTGTTACACAAGTGCATTCAAAGCTGCTAAAGAAGCCTTCTCCAACGGCATTTGAGATGCCGCAGTCGACTTATTGGCGAGCGACATTTGGGATGTCGCTATATGCGGCATTTGAGACGCCGCTACCATGCGGCCTTTGGGATGCAGCGCTCTATTTTTTGGTAGGGGACATTTGAGATGCCGCTTTGTTTTTTGTATATGTTGTCGACTTTGGCAAGCATGTAGAATGATTTTCATAACCACAATGTTCAACTAAGCATAACATACTTCGAACATATAAAAATTATTTTGAATAATGCTTCAATACTTTAGCACAATTGTTTCGGATAATGATTCATCATACAACAAGTTTCTAATATCATTATGTTACATTTCAATTTTCCTTCAACGATCTACGTGGCCACAACGCTGAATACTTGTACTAGTGAACCAACAATTCGTTTGCATATTCAAGGTTCAACTTTTCCAAACGACTAACCTCTGCTTGCATCTCTAAAGCGTATTCCACCCCTCTATGACACGGTTGTGGATCAAGCCACTTAAAAAAATGCAGCATTCAACTTGATGTGACCGAAACTTATGATCGTTGTATCCAGCGCAGCGGTAGAAACGACATCCAGCGTTCCTATCTTTTCTGCAAACAACTACTTCTCATTCCTCTCCACAGTCACAAACTGCACACGGAGCTTGGGCACTTGAGCTTGCATGATTTTGACAACCAAGGACGCCTAAAAGACGTGCATGGAGCGTTTATCGGATTGGTCTATCAGTCGTGGCTTCTCCACGTGATGTTCCACCATCCACAACCGGGGGTTCTTCTTAAAATTGTGTCTCCGGTACAAAATCAACTTCAAGGTCGGGGCCACTTGAAATCCTATTTTGTTCGAATTCATCGTACATCTTCATCATTGTTTCGTCATCAATTTCCCAATTGTCCATTATCCACCTATGAATACAAGCAAAAAATACATCAACAAAACAATTGTTGAAATTGAACGAGTCTAGTATAATACTTACCTTAGAGCCGCTTTGTTGAAATGAAATGCAATTTGTGGTAAATAGAAAATTAATAGCAATCAGAAACTTGGGGCTTTTGATGAAATAGATTTGGTAAAGTTAGGGTGTGGGTGGGGTAGTTGCAAAAACTCAACAAATATATACGCAACCGAGCGGCATTTCAAATGTTGCCAACGTGTGGCATTTCAAATGCTGCACCAGGCGACATTTCAAATGCCGCACGTAGGCGGCATTTGAAATGCCGCTCTGTTACTTACCCATCAAAACAGCAAATCCAGACATTACGGCGTCAATACTTTGACACCAATGTAAACAAATTTCTGAACATTGACTACTACACTGCCGAGATATGAAAATGAACTCATGACTACATTCACTATCAACAAATACAAGTCTACAATCAATAACATTCACAACGACATCGAAATACTAGAGTCACATCTTTAATCACATCGAAAAAAAATAGTCTACATTAGTTTTCAACCAAACATCCCAAACGAAAAATAGAAACCACGATCAACCAATACTACAGTCAACATCCCACACGAATGATCAATCAAAACCTAAGACGGTCCACTAGGATTAGTCTAAAATTTCATTTCAAATTTTTTAATTCCCAAGGAGTTTTCTTCTTTACTCTTCTCGGCTTGAGCATGAATTCCTCCTCTACCGGTGACAGCTCTTCACTGCCCTCCTCTTGCGTCCCTTCCATTGGGGGTTGCGATGGCCCGACAGGTTGTGTATACTGGGAAGATATTGCTCTGGAACTCTCGCCCCCACTTTTCTTCCTTCTTTGATACTTTCTCTTCGATTAGGGGGCTGGTGAGACTGAAGCAATGCCCTCAAATGATGCAGGGGGGGCAACATCCTCGATAAGTGGTGGCATGGCAGGAGCAGGAGGAGGCGGAGGTGGGATTGGCCTTGACATCCTGTTCTTCGACAAACAAGATAGTAGAATTTGTTTGATAGAGAAGCATTTCGTCTTGCTCTTTTCAGGAACCTCCTCCACAAGCTCGTCAACTATGTCCAACACATGATACATACTATCCGCGTGCATATAATATAAATCATTATGAGTTTCAGAAGTACTATACAAGTTGTCGATATTAATACGTACCATATTCTGTTCAAGCGGAGCTCGTGGAGTGTAAGTGTGACGCCCCACCTCTATACTCACGCTAGCCAAGAACACTACAGGGTAATGCTGTCGACTAGCACGAAGAATAAGGCTGTTGAGGAGCGACCATCTGTGTAATAGCTTTGGGCGAGTACCGATATGTCAGATAAAATAACTTACATTTCATCCCAAGCGGAAATCCAACATACCAAATACAAACTCGAAGCTACCACACAGTGGCTATGAGGCCTTCGGAAACAAATATAGAAATAAGCATAACATAAATCAGTCACAGAGGTTCATATCTCAAAGGCGGAAACAGATATGAATATAACACATAAAAGTGTTCAATAGAGTAGTGGTCAATCATGGTCCACAATATCACAAAAGAATAGATACAAGTGCTAGGCAAAAGAATAAGTATACATCATGGAGTCTATATCACAAATGTATAACAACAAAAACTACAAATATAATGTAGTTAGACAAAAGTCAGAAGATGATCTCGGATGAGGAGTTAAGCAGGAGCACCTGTAACATCTCGGTCTGGCCCGAGTATTATTTAATAAGAAAATAATAAACGGATCAGTCTAGCTATAATTATCATGCAAAATGAGATAGAGTAAGAGGTATGACAAAAACATGTGATAACATTAATGCCATACTGAGATAATATATATTTGAAAATTAACCATTAATCATTCAATATCATAAGAATCTTCTCAAAGATCAAAGAAAAATGAATATCATATTCTTTATTTTTATTCGCCAAGTCATAAATGTTGGAGAAACACAAATCCTAGAAATCATCAATAGAAATCCAAAAATCACAAAAAGGGGGGAAGGCCCATCACAAACGGGAGAATGAAAACTCACCAACACGTGTATCACAAATGGAACGCTATTCCATGGTCGCTAACCATAACTTCGGAACAACGACGTAGTACAATAACGGTACGTCCGATGAACCAAAAAGTCGGGACATCGATGTAGTACAATAATGGTACATTCGATGAACCGAACACCATAAAAGAACATGGGTCACTAGCCCATAAAAGAATGAGACGAAACTCAATAAAATGAGGTACAGTCCCCCACGTGGACAAAGAAACATCGCACATTGCTAGTCTAAACCATAAATTGATCATCATCGATCATCAAGAAGTGTCGATTACACTAAGCTAGTAAATATAAGAGTTTAGCTTCATGTCCCATAACCACTTGCTTAACTCAATTATTTACGAACAGATTGTAGATTTCCACTCGAAAGTTGTCACAAGAGTTCAATCGAACAAGTCCAAGAATTAACCGACGAAGTAAACGCAAGCGTTTCATACCACTTGTTTTACTAAGCCGTTTAATTAGATTTCTCATACGAGTGCGGTAAAGGTTTGTATATACTAATAGATTGGAAAACGGTTTTAAAACGAGTTTTGTATTTAAAAGTAGTGTTGAAATCGTTTTGATGAAAGAGTTTGAGTATTTACTACTAGTATAGAAACCTTTGCGTTTTAAAGTGACAAACCATAAAAATGATTGTAAAAACAATCAATCACCAAAATTTCACGTTCGAAGACGTGAATTAAATCCAAAGAAATCGATACCAAATCCATCAAAATGGATATTCCCAAAAAAAAGAAGTCATCAAAGACGATAATAGTGATAACAACTAATCGGATCAAAAAAAATCGATTAACATTGGAATTTTACTCAAAATTAGGCAAATAGGCAAAACTGGGAATTTCCAGACGTCTAAGGGGTTGTTCCAGATGTCTAGATTTGGTTTCTAGAAATATTCCAGAAAACCATCCAGACGTCTAAAGCCTAAAATCAAACGTCTGAAATCCTTTCAGACGTCTGGGGGTAGATCCAGACGTCTGGTTTTGGTTTCTGGAAATATTCCAGAAAACCAACCAGACGTCTGAAATCACTAATCAGACGTCTGACAACCTTTTAGACGTCTGGAATGATAATTCAGACGTTTGAAATTGGTCACTGCCCTTTTTATTTTTTTGCCGTGTATTATTTTTCTCCAGGAGGCAAAACCAGACGTCTGGCATTGGTATCCAGACCTCTGAACTCCTGGTAAAGGCAACAATTTGCCTAGGCCATAATGGCCAAATTGATTCGGGAGCGATCGAGCAAGCAACGACGACTAAGGATTTACGCCAAACGACAACCCGACCTTATAAGCTCTTCGATACACCCCAAACAACATGTCCAAATATCCATTGTAGGATTTTCACAAAAATTGGACATCGAATTCAAAAATTGGTAATCAACCATATCAATTCATATCGTAAGCAAATGATTATGAATAGATGTTAGGAATTCATACCTAACAACAAAGATAGATATAGACATAGATGTGAGATAAAAATCTCACCTTTTACACAAAAACAAGGAAGAAGAAGCTTGAAAACAAAGGGGGATCAACTACTCTTCAATCTCAACTCTAGAAGCTTGAATCTAAGCTCAAAAGAAGAACATTTCCTAAGTTAGGTTTAGGAAATAACTGAAATTAAAGAGAGAATGAGTTGGAGAAGAAGATGGAGATGCTTACCTTAGCTTTTTTTTGAATTTGGAGCAAGAATTTGTATTTGCTAAGGAAACTAGGGTTTTGGATTTCTAATTTCCCATTTCTCTCCCCATTTTCAGTTGCTTGAGTGTTAAAGAAAATAGAAATGAAGTGAAGAGGAGAGGAGAGGGGCTGAACTAGGTTATAGAGTGAGTTGGGGTGAAACCCAAACTCAAGAAGCCCAACAGAAAATAGCAAAAATCAACTTACTCCAAACATATCGATGCTTGTACTCAAAAAGGTCGCAAACGCCATTTTGGACTCAATGGAAGTGGTCTCGAGTCCTAATTCGACTGTTTGCAAAAAGTAGCTTTTCGGACTTTAATCCGACTAACGATGTTATATTTAAATAAAATATTTAAATATACAATCGTAAAAAATGCGGGTTGTTATAGACTCCCCTCCTTAAAGAAATTGCGTCCTCGCAATCTTTAAGAAATAAATAAGAAGTAACAACAATAAAGGCATATTAACACAAAAAAAGAAATTTGAAATAAAAAGTTCACCTTTAAAGAGCACGAGAGAGTAAGACCGGATGTGTTCGCTCGATGAATCCTCTAGATTCCCAAGAGCAATCCATAGGATTTGAAGACCATTGAACTTTCACAAGAGGAACATTTTTATTTCGAATGCGTTTAACCTCCGAAGCAATAATACGAATAGGATGTTGCTCATAGTTAAATTTGGCGAAACTTCGATTTCTTCAATAACACCGGGCTTGAGAACAGAATTGGAATATCGGAGGCATTTCCGAAGTTGAGAAACGTGAAACACGTCATGAATAGCAGAAAATTGAGCCGGTAATAAAAGGCAATAAGCCACGGAACCAATGCGTTCGGTGATGGGAAAGGGGCCAATATATCGAGATGCTAATTTTCCCGATCGACTGAAACGCACAACACCCTTCATAGGTGAAACACGAATAAACACAAAATCTCCCATGGAAAATTCTAATTTCCTTCTTCGGTTATCGGCATAGGATTTTTGTCTACTTTGAGCTTCTTTCATCCTATGATGAATAAGGTCGATCTTTTCTGTGGCATCACAAATAAAATCTAGACCTAAAATCAGCTTCTCACCGGCTTCAAGCCAACACGAAGGAGATCGGCATGGCCTTTCTTATAGTGCCTCGAAAGGAGCCATACCAATACTAGATTGGAAGCTATTGTTAGGAAATCAATTCTATGGTTTCGATGATAACAACTATACAATGGAAATCGAATATGCATATATATCTATATTTACAGATAATTGGTAAAGTAACATCACCAAAGAGACAAGAACAAAGACTCAAAAGAAGTATCAAGAGGCTACAAGTCGAGAGAATTGGAAAAGGAATGATACAGGCACAGGAAAAGCAACATGCACAAATCTAGACGTCTGAGTGCACTGACCAGACGTCTGACTGAATTCTCTGGTTCGCATATCAATCAAAACCAGACGTCTGGTACTTATACTCAGACATCTGACAAGCAACTATATACAAAAAATATATGAAGACCAGACATCTGAAATATTTTCCAGACGTCTGATTTTGAACTCGGCTGTGTATATTCAAAGTACAACTGTCACAATTGAAAAGACACGATCGCTCCTCTTCACTGCACCTCTTCATCACCATTGGAAGCGACCTTAGAGCACTTGCTAACAGATGTAACTACAAAAAGGATCTCTCTACCACTATAAATAACATCAGGAATTCAAGAGAAGACTTCACCTGATTAACTTGTGCTTTCTACTCTTATACTCTAATATATTCTTGATCTCTAGCAATATATACTTGTACTCTACACTTCCAAATATATAGTTCCTCATAGATAACAATCCCTAGATATATATATATTGGAAGCATTTGCACTATATAGTCAAATTCCGTGTAATAGAGAACACAGAGTTGACAAAGAAACTCTGCTACTGTAAACCTGTTCCTCCGGGTGAAGTGAGGGTTATTCGGTTAAAGGAAATTCTGAAGAGGAGCTCCGGGACTGGACGTAGGACGGGAGGTCTGAACCAGTATAAAATCCCTGGTGTGATTATTCTTATTTGCATATTTTAATATTAACACAATATAGTTTAAATTAGCCATATACTTATCATTTGTATAATTGATCCACCATACTATAGACTTTCATTTGGTATCAGAGCAAGGTTTGATCAAATTACAGTAACACATTTTTGAATCATTTTAATATGGCAAGTATTTTTCAAGAAGGACAATCCACAGCACGACCGCCACTTTTTAATGGCTCTAACTATGCATATTGGTCAACACGTATGAGAATTTTTATGGAAGCTAATGGTCTAGAAATTTGGTCAGCCACTCAAAATAAATATGAAGCACCTACTACTGCTATAAACACATGGACTAATGCACAAAAGACCTCAACATCAAACAATGCTAAAGCTATGAATTTTTTATTTTGCTCTCTAGATAAAAATGAATTTTCACGTGTCATGTTATGTACAACTGCATTTGACATTTGGCGTACTTTACAAATCACGCACGAAGGTACAACAAAGGTCAAACAAACTAAGATTTCAATTATGCAAAACCAATTTTCGTCATTTAAAATGAAGCAAAATGAAACTATTGTTGATATGTATTCTAGATTTCAAACTATCCAACATGATCTTATGGCATTAGGAGTTAAATTTACCGATTTTGATTTAGTTTCTCGAATACTCAACTCTTTGACACCAGATTGGGAAAGGAAAGTATTAGCTATTGAAGAAGCTAATGATCTCTCTACTCTCAAAATTTAAGAGTTGATAGGAAATTTAATGTCATATGAAGCTAATTTGCAGGCATGAAAAGAACTAAATTCGGAAAAGAAGAACATAGCATTTCCAGCAACAAAAAATGATGACTCTGATTTAGATGAAGAAGAGATAGTCTTCATTGCCAAGAATTATAATAGATTCAAGAAATTTAGAAAGATGACAAAATTTCAAAAAGAAGGAAAGTCCAACACGATAAACTTATCTCAAATTAAGTGCTATGAATGTGATCAATACGGACATATGAATAAGGATTGCCCTAAACTCAATAATGATAAAAAGAAGAACAAATTTGAAAAATTCAAGAAGAAGAAGGCTTTTAAAGTAACATGGGAAGACTCGGATTCTTCATCATCTGAAAGTGATAGTGATAGTGATGGAGAACAAGCCAATGTGTGTTTTATGGCACAAACTGATGAGATATGTCCAGAACTTAGCTATGACAAACTATTAGAACTTAGCATGGAATTAAATGAAAAATTTAGACAAATTAAAAAATTGAACAAAGAATATATAGCTAAAATAAATATATTAGAACTTGAAGTAGGAATGTTAAAAGATGAAAAAATTATCTTAGAAGAAGAACTAGAATTATCTCAAGAAAGAATTCAAAATAATTTGATAGAAAGTAAGGCTATTACTATTGATTTTGAAAATACTAAAATAGTAAAGGATGATTTACTAAAAGAAAAGGTCAATTTGAAAAGCAATATTGAAATATTGAAAATTGAAAATTTAGAATTAAAAGAAAAATTAGATAAAATCACGAATAATGTTTCAAAATTCAATAAAGGGAAACAAGATTTGGAAAATCTTATCAAAATTTCAAAACCATCAGGAAATAGAAATGGAATAGGATTTAAAAATATTTCTAAACAAAAAGGAAATGATGAAAAAAATATTTTGTATACAAAAACTAAAAGTTTATCTAAGTCTAATATGAATACCAAAACTATGAAGATTTGGATTCCTAAGACAAATAATAATTTAATTAAACAAAAACATATTGATAATTTCTTAGAGAATGTAGTTTATAATAAAAATTAAATTTACAAAGGTACCAAACCATCATGGGTATGGCTACCTTCTCCTAACAATTAGGACCCTAACAAAAATATATGGTTACCAATTAAAACATCTTTTATTTTGCAGGTACCCAAAATAAAACATAAGGAGAAATGGATACTAGATAGCGGATGCTCCAAGCATATGACTGGAAATTCAAAAATGTTATCAAATATAACATACATCGATGGTGGAACGGTAACCTTTGGAGATAATTCAAAAGGATATGTCGTTGGCACTGGAGAAGTCATTAATTATGGTATTTCTAACTCTCCTATTATTACAAATGTTTTATTAGTAGAAAATCTAAAACACAATCTACTAAGCATTAGTCAATTATGTGACAAAGGTTTTCAAATAAATTTCGAAAAAGATAGATGTAATATTTTAGATAATAACAAACAACTTATAATTGAAGGTTTTAGAAACAAAAATATTTATGTATTAAACATGAATATAAATAAAAATTCAAATTTATGTTTAACCACCAAACACAATGATCCATGGTTATGACATAAACGTTTTTGTCACGTCAATTTGAAAAGTATTAATAAATTGGCAAAATATGAGTTAGTTAGAGGTTTACCTAAAATAAATTACAAAGTAGAAAATTTATGTGACGATTGTCAAATTGGAAAGCTAAAGAAAACCTCTTTTAAATCTAAAAATAATATTTTACAAAACAACCATTAGAATTATTACATTTAGATTTATTTGGTCCAACACAAATACGATCTATAAATCACAACAAATATGTTTTCGTCATAGTTGATGATTTTTCAAGGTATACATGGACCTTGTTTTTAAAACATAAAAGCGATACTTTTGAAATGTTTAAAATATTTGCTAAAAGAATTAGAACACAAATGGACTTGAAAATTAAAAATATTCGAAGTGATCACGGAGGAGAATTCGAAAATGATCTTTTTACTAATTTTTGCAATAAGAAAGGAATAAGCCATAATTTTTCTTTTCCTCGAACACCTCAACAAAATGGTGTAGTAGAAAGAAAAAATCGTATGTTACAAGAATGTGCACGAACACTACTGAATAGTAGCGGTTTACCAAAACACTTTTGGGCAGAAGCTATTGCCACAGCTTGTTACGTATTAAATCGAGTAACCATACGTCCTATGACTAAACAAACTTGTTTTGAAATATTCTTTGGAAGAAAACCTAAAGTATCATACTTTAAAACTTTCGGTTCAAAATGCTTTATATTAAATACAAGATAACTTAGGAAAATTTGATCCGAAGGCCGATGAAGGTATCTTTGTTGGATATTCTGATCGTAGCAAAGCATATAGAATTTTCAATAAACGAAATAACACTATTGAAGAAAGTTTACATGTTTCATTCGACGAAAATTTGTTTAACAATCATACTAATGATGATGAAGAGACTATTCCAATAACAAATTCAATAAATTCTATTAATAATGAAACAAATGTGCAAAATAACACTTTAATATTATCTCCTAAGATTCTTAAGAATCATCCAAAAGATAATATCATTGGAGATCTCAATTCTAGAATAACTAGAAATCAACTTAACCAAATAAGCCATGTAGCATTTGTGTCAAATCTTGAACCAAAAAATTATAAAGAAGCTTCAAATGATAACTTTTGGATAATGGCTATGCAAGAAGGATTGAATCAATTTGAATGTAGTAATGTTTGGGAACTAGTTCCAAGACGTGAAGACTAATCGGTTATAGGAACAAAATGGGTATTTAAAAACAAAGCTGACGAGAGTGGAAATATTGTAAGAAATAAAGCACGTTTAGTTGCTCAAGGTTATAATCAAGAAGGCATCGACTACGATGAAACTTTTGCACCAGTAGCAAGACTCGAGACCATACGAACCTTACTCGCTTTTGCAAATCATCACAATTTTAAATTGTTTCAAATGGATGTCAAAAGTGCTTTCTTAAATGGTTTTATCAAAGAAAACGTATGTGTTGAACAACCCCCTTTATTTACTCATGAAAAATATCCCGATCATGTTTTTAAATTACAAAAAGCTTTATATGGTTTAAAACAAGCTCCTTGAGCTTGGTACGAACGGCTTAAAAATCACTTAATTTCATCAGGTTTTCAAATAGGTAAAATTGATACAACCTTATTTATTAAACGAGAAGATAACGATATTCTAGTTGTGCAAATTTACGTAGACGATATTATTTTTGGTTCAACTAATGAAAATCTATGTAGTCAATTCTCAAAAATTATGACAAATGAATTTGAAATGTCTCACATGGGAGAATTAAATTTCTTTTTAGGTTTACAAATAAAACAACTTGAAAATGGTATTTTTATTCACCAAGAAAAATATTGTAACGACTTATTACCACGCTTTAGAATGGATAAAATTTCAAGCAAACCAACACCAATGAGTACTACTGTTCATTTAGAAAAAGATGAAAATGGAAAAGACTTTGATGAAAAATTATATCGAAGCATGATTGGCTCTTTACTCTACTTAACAGCTAATCGACTCGATATTATGATGAGTGTATGTCTTTGTGCTCGATTTTAAGCAAAACCAAAAGAATCTCATCTAAGAGCTGTTAAGCGTATCTTACGTTATCTATCTAGTACTAGAGATTATGGTTTGTTTTACCCTAAAGGATCATCATTTGAGCTAGTCTCATATAGTGATGCAGATTTCGGAGGGTGTAGAATAGATCGTAAGAGTACTAGTGGAACATGTCACTTTATCGGACAATCATTAGTTTCATGGTTTAGCAAAAAGCAAAATTGTGTATCTTTATCTACTTGCGAAGCCGAATATATCTCAGCAGCTCTAGCTTGTGCACAAGTAATATACATGCAACAAACACTTATGGACTTCGGCAAAAGTGTCAATAAATCTCCAATATATTGTGATAACACTAGTGCAATAAATTTATCAAAAAACTCGGTCAATCACTTGCGGACTAAGCATATAGATATACGACATCGTTTTTTACGAGACAATGTTGAAAAAGGAAATATCTTATTATAATACATAAATACCGAAAATCAGATAGCCGACATCTTTACAAAACCATTAAGTGAACAAACTTTTATTAAACTCCGACGTGATTTAGGATTTGCTCCCTTCATGATCTTATTACTGAGTAATTCTTGCTTCATATGGTTTATATTTAGTCAAGTATTTTTCTATCCACAAATTATACTCAGTAATTCATACACACTTTGTTATTTAGATAGTTAGTTTCTATAAAAATAAATTTTTAACATATATAAAAAGCTATACTTCAAGAGAAAAATATATCAATACAATTCTTATTTTTTTCTCATCAAACAAAATATACCATGTCTTCTGATAACTCGTATATCTCCATCTCAATGCCTACGCCAGATAGCTCGGTTGATACACCCCAGCGACTTCCTACACCCACACCAATTCATGAACCAAAGCATAGGTGAACTTCATATCATACGGGATTTACTCCCGATAACAAGAAGACCTAAAGATCTTTGTTTGTATCTCCTAACACAAAAGAGAAAATTGATGAAATTCATCATTATCAGAAACAACAGATAGATCTTCAAAGAGAACTATATTTTGAGCAAAAAGTCATAGCACATCGCCTAAGCTTTTTGGAACAAGTAGCAATGAAGTTTTGTACGTCACGAAAGAAAGATGTCCATGATCCAGACCCAAAACCTTGTAGGGCTTTAGATCCCTCATCTTTATATCGTACTCCTTCAGATCCGTCACCAAGACGATTTTCTGGCTCTCCAAGAACCCACGAACGTGGTAATATATGGTCTCCTCTTAAACCATGGAGGGATGACAACTCAGGAGATCGCAAAACTCCATCGCCTTCTAAATAATTTATATTTGTATATATATATATATATGCGTATTTGTTATTTTATTTCATAACAGTAAAATTACTTGTTATAAGATTTCGAGAAATAAGCAAAACCATTAAATTTTAGGCTATTTTTAGCTACTCTGCTTATTTCATACGTCTGCCTATATCATTCAGACGTCTGATACAATGATATACGTCTAAAAAATAAGAACTGTGCATATGTCAGACGTCTGATACAACCCCCAGACGTCTGAAATTTAGCCCTGTCATCTACAAATAAAAATTAGATCAATTCAGACGTCTGAACTACGATCCAGACGTCTGCCATAGTTCACTTCTTCTACGATTTTTCAAATTTGATAAAATCAGACGTCTACATCAAATAGCCAGATGCCTAATTTTATCTGCTGCACTCAATATAGGGCAAACCAGACGTCTGATTTCCAATCTAGACGTCTGATTCCCAATCGACCGTTTATAAACGACCAGATATCATCATTTTTTCACTTTTATCTCAAAAATTATAATACCATACGATTTTCTCAGAAACGATTATCCTTCTAAAGAATCATTTTTAAGCAAAACTAATCAAAATGCCTCCTCGCATTAAGAATGCCAAGATGTTAAAGAGAAAACAAGGCCAACCGGCCTCATCTTCAAATCCTCAGGTATGCTCTGATGAACAGATCGAAAGGTGGATGAATAAAGCACCGCATTCCATCAAAAGGTACGAAGACATCCAAAAGAAAAAACTCCACATAGGTCCATTCTACAATCTTCTTAAATTCCCTATGTATGACCTCGATGAACTATGTGAAAATGCCGGGTTGGAAACCCTAATTTCTTTTACCCCAAATGATGTTCAAATAGATCAATTAGCCATATTTTTATTCTATGCGAATTCAGACAGTACTTCAGTGTGGAACACTGAAGATGAGGATAACTGGCTCTGGTCTAGCGTGTATGGGAACACGATTAGATTAACTCCAGGCATAATAGGTCGCACACTAGGATGCTCTGACACATGAGAAGATCTATACAATATTCCGGATATGCGTTTCAAGCCACGGAATAATATAACTCACCAAATTTGGGAGGACGAAATGCCAAATTTTGCCTCGAAATTCCTACATCCAAAAGCTCGACTTCTAACCCGAATGATAATTAACACAATTATTCCACGAATGGGTAGTCACGAGCAAATCACTGAATTAGAGCACAAAGCCCTATATGCTCTGTTTAGTGGAACAAGAGTAAATTGGGCCAAATTTATTTTCGACGAGCTAAAGCATTTTTGGACTCGATCAAGGCCGTCAATTATTTATCCAACTTATATTATGGGGCTTCTTCGTTCACATAATATTCCATCCTATCTATCTACATTCAAAGAAATCTCGCCTAAGTATGCTTTAACCAAGTTCTTCTCTCTGATGCATCTACCCGAAACCCCTCCAGAGTTCATGTCTTTCGAAGATTGAACGCAAAATCGTCAATCTAGAAGAGTTGAGCCTCCTCCTCAACCTCACATTGATCCATCCCAAGAGGAGGAACAACATCGAGAAGCAACTTCTCCTCCTCCCGCACCCTTTGATTATCCGGGACAAGAGGAAATAATGGAGACTCGAACGGATACAAATCCAAACAAAAGTATTTGAGATCTCACTCTACGAAACCAACAAATTTTATCACAAAATCAAAAGATTTTGGCTAAGCGAATTGACAACTTCGAAATGTCATTTGCTACACGCCTAGCCACTGTTGAAGATTCCATTTCCACTGTCTTGACGGTTCTTAAAGAAGTACTTCAACGGGTTCGCGGTCCAACACCACCTTCTGATGATTGACCAACCCCAGTATCTTCTCCTCCCGCAAAACATTCAAAACTCTCTGAGGATGAACCTCTCAAAGAAGCTTTGACATCTCCTTCAAAGGCTAGCACTTCTAAAAAAGAAGAACCAAAGGAAGATGATCAAAATAAAGCTTCTCCAAAGGAATCATAGATTTTGGGAATCATAGAACTAAGTTTTTGGAATATCAATTTTTTTACAAATCTATGCTTGTAATCATACTTCGAGTTTAATGAAACTTTATTTGTTTGTTTTGACGATTGGCTTCAATTTTATAATTCTTTTTGATAATGCCAAAGGGGGAGAAATATAAGTATAATCATAAAACAATCAAAATAAGCACATATTCAGGGGGAGATTTATAATCTATACATAAGTACATTAAATAGTTGTCATCATCAAAAAGGGGGAGATTGTTAGGAAATCAATTCTATGGTTTCGATGATAACAACTATACAATGGAAATCGAATATGCATATATATCTATATTTAGAGATAATTGGTAAAGTAACATCACCAAAGAGACAAGAACAAAGACTCAAAAGAAGTATCAAGAGGCTACAAGTTGAGAGAATTGGAAAAGGAATGATACAGGCACAGGAAAAGCAACATGCACAAATCCAAACATCTGAGTGCACTGACCAGACGTCTGACTAAATTCTCTGGTTCGCATATCAGTCAAAACCAGACGTCTGGTACTTATACTCAGACGTCTGACAATCAACTATATACAAAAAATATATGAAGACCAGACGTCTGAAATATTTTCCAGACATCTAATTTTGAAATCGCCTGTGTATATTCAAAGTACAACTGTCACAATTGAAAAGACACGATCGCTACTCTTCACTGCAACTCTTCATCACCATTGGAAGCGAACTTAGAACACTTGCTAATAGATGCAACTACACAAAGGATCTCTCTACCACTATAAATAACATCAAGAATTCAAGAGAAGACTTCACCTGATTAACTTGTGCTTTCTACTCTTATACTCTAATATATTCTTAATCTCTAGCAATATATACTTGTACTCTACACTTACAAATATATAGTTCCTCATAAATAACAATCCCTAGATATATATATATTGTAAGTATTTGCACTATATAGTCAAAATCCATGTAATAGAGAACACAGAGTTGACAAAGAAACTCTGCTACTGTAAACCTGTTCCTCCGGGTGAAGTGAGGGTTATTCGGTTAAAGGATATTCCGAAGAGGAGCTTCGGGACTGGACGTAGGACGGGAGGTCCGAACCAGTATAAAATCCCTGGTGTGATTATTCTTATTTGCATATTTTAATATTAATACAATATAGTTTAAATTAGCCATATACTTGTCATTTGTATAATCGATTCACCATACTATAGACTTTCAGCTATTATTATAGGAAATTCAACAAGAGAAATATGATCTTCCCAACTTCCACCAAAATCAAGAATACATGCACGAAGAAGGTCTTCAAGAGTTTGATTCACAGGCTCGGTTTTTCCATCGGATTGAGGATGATAAGCGGTGCTAAAATTAAGCTTTGTTCCCAAAGCTTTTTGAAGACCTTTCCAGAATCCACTAGTAAACAATGGATCGCGATCGCTAACAATAGAAGTTGGAACCCCATGCAATTTAACAATTTCCTTGACAAAGAGTTTAGCCAAAATAGGTATGGTCCGATTGGACCGAACGGGAAGAAAATGGGCGGATTTTGTAAGTCTATCTACTATCACCCATAGGCTATCATGGCCCGAACGAGAACGGGGAAGACCATCAATAAAGTCCATGGAAATTTGATCCCACTTCCATATTGGAATTTCCAAAGGTTGCAATAACCCACCGGGGCTTTGGTGTTCGGCCTTAACGAGTTGGCAAGTCATGCAACGCTTAACGAAGTTAGCAATATCAGATTTCATCCCATCTCAATAATAAAGTCGCTTCATATCCGCGTACATTTTACTACTACTGGGATGAATGGTAAATTTAGATCGATGAGAATCTTCTAAAATGTCTTTACGAAGATCAATAATATTTGGCACAATAAGTCTACCAAATTTTTGAATACCGCCACGAGTATCAATATCAAAGTCTTTCAAACCTTCAATATCAATTTTTTCCCTACAACGTTGGCTAAGAAGAACCAATTCGGGATCATGCTTTTGAGCTTCAAGAATGCGGTCTAAAAGAGAAGGATGAGCCTCAAGGCTACACAAAACAAGAGATGAACATAAATCGGATTCACGATCTTGAATCTCGCAAGTGGATAAAGTCGTGAGATCATTCTACTCGGATATCATCATAGAATCAACCGCTTGTTGCTTACGACTAAGGGCGTCGGCAACAAGATTTCCCTTTCCAGGAGTATAAAGAATATCAAGATCATAAGTTGCAAGGAACTCGAGCCAACGTTGTTGACGCAAATTAAGTTCCTTTTGAGAAAATAAATACTTCAAAGATTTATGATCGGTGTAGAGAACAAATTTCTCTCCCAAAAGATAATGACGCCAAATTCTAAGGGCGAAAACAATAGCCGCGAGTTCTAAATCATGAGTGGCATATCTAGTCTCGGCAGGATTTAATTGCCTAGAAGCATAAGCAATAACGCGTTCCCTTTGCATGAGAACGGCTCCCAAACCAACACGACTAGCATCGGTATAAACAATAAAGTCTTGATTCCCATCGGGAATCACAAGAATAGGAGCATCGGAAAGGAGTTCTTTTAGTTTCTGAAAAGCAGCTTCACATTTGTTGGACCAAATGTATTTAACTCCCTTCTTTGTCAAACTAGTAAAAGGTACGGAAATTTTAGAAAAGACTTTTATGAACCGACGGTAATAGCCCGCCAATCTGAGAAAGCTACGAATTTCCGTCACACTCTCCGGTCTCTTCCAATTTTGAATCGCTTCAATCTTTGAAGGATCCACGGATATTCCGGATTCAGAAATGATATGTCCGAAAAATTTCACACGAGATTGCCAAAAGTGGCATTTAGAAAATTTTGCTTTCAATTGGTTACTCCTAAGAGTTTCCAACACAATCTGAAGATGTTTTTCATGCTCCTCTTCGGTTTTAGAATAAACGAGAATATCATCAATAAAGATGAGAACAAATCGATCGAGGAAGTCTTTAAAAACTCGATTCATAAGGTCAATGAAATAAGCTGGAGCATTCGTCAAACCAAATGGCATAACAAGCCATTCATAAGATCCATAACGAGTACGGAAATATGTCGAAGGAATGCTATCCTCTGCAATACGGAGCTGACGAAAACCGGTTGCTAAGTCTAATTGTGAAAAGACTTTAGCACCACTAAGCTGATCGAATAAATCATCAATCTGAGGCAGGGGATATTTATTCTTGATGGTGAGATCGTTAAGCTTTCGGTAGTCAATGCAAAGCCTAAGGGTACCATCAGATTTCTTCACAAAAATAGCTAAAGCTCCCTATGGAGAGGAACTAGATTGAATAAATTGCTTCGCTTCCAATTCGGATAATTGTTTGCGCATCTCCTCATTTTCTTTATTGGACATACGATAAGGAGGACGAGTAATAGGTAGAGCTCCAGGGATTAGAATAATTCTGAACTCAATTGCTCGCTTAGGTGGTAATCCTAGAACGGGCTTAAATATGTCGGGAAATTCACGAACAATGTGAATGAGAGAAATGACATCTTCCTCATTATCATTATCGTCATCATGAGGATTTAGAGAATACAAGAATGCTTTCGAATTGGAATCTGAATCTTTCAGAACTAGAGAAATCTATTTAACAGACCGAGGATGTCGAAGATATATAGTCCGCTCAGGACACGGGATATAGGCTTCATAACGGTTAAGCCAATCCATTCCCAAAATCATTTCGAAACCTAGGTAACGCATGACATGCAAATCGGCATGGAAAGAGTAATCACATAAAATAATTTCGATATCTTTACAAAGTAAACTGAGTGTTGCGGATCTACCAACCGGATTCGCAATTCTCAAAGAAGTCATCAAGCCAATAACGTTCAAAGAAAAAGCGTCAACAAGTTCTTTTGATATAAAAGAATGTGATGCACCCGTATCAAAAAGAACTCGAATAGGTTGATCATGAAACATAATAATGCCATCAAGGATAGAATGAGAAATACCTTGACCACGAGAAGTGTTAACAGGGGCTTGAGCAACATTTAGCTTTCCCTCTCTCTTGCTTGGAAGTTTGGGACACGAAGATAAAAGATGACCCGAATTTTTGCAATAACGACAAAAGAGGGGTTTCGGGCATCTATTAGCATAATGGTCCTTAGAACCGTAGTTGTAGCATTGCCCTCCACTAAAGGTAGGAGTCTTTACTACCATTGTTGCTTGCTTCCCTTTCTTGTTGGGATAAGGACCCTTGAGCTTATTAGGCCTCTTCTTGATGTTGTGGAAGTTCGGTTTGGCACTCCCAACTTCAACATCACTCTCTCTATCTGCCTCTTCAAGTCGAAGAGCGATATCAATGAGCTGATCAAAAGAAACTTCCAGTTTCAGAAGTAATGACTTTTTGAGATTCTTATTCAAGCCATAGACAAACCTCTGGTTTTTCTTCAGTGGGGTATTAATATACTCGACCCCATATTTAGATAGAGATTCGAAAGATGCGACATAGTCTGTCACGGAAGATTCACCTTGAACAAGGTCTATGAAGCGTCGGGCTAAAGATACTTTTTCAGCTTCCGGCACGAATTTCAACTCGAACCTTTCCCGGAATTCAGAGATCAGAAGCTCGTACCAGTCTAATGCTCTTCCTTGGAGCATGCTAGAAGCCACTTGGACTCGATGAAGATCAATAAGATTCGTGAGAAAAGATGCGATCGCATGTTCTAAGCCAAGCTTGGACTTCTATAATGCTTTCGGAACCTTTGAATGGCTTTCCACCCAAATTGGTGCAATCACTGCACAAGCGTGCAAACCCAGATTTAGGATGTGTGGGCTCAGGAATAGGTCCGGAAGCTTGAGCATTTCTTACAAGATCAAGAAGCTACTGAGCAGACATAAATACGCCATCCTGGGGAGTAGCACTAGATTGACCGACGCTGGGACGACCAGGTCTAACCATTTCTTTTCTTTTAAGAAAGAAAGAAAAGAGAAAAAGGTTAATCTCAAAATGAATATCAAACAAACTTGATTGATAAAACAAGGCATCATAAAAAAATATAGGATAGAACGGTTCGAAGACTCGAATTAAATCCTATTGCATGATTCCTAAGAAAGACTTAGGACAATGATCCTTGCTAGATTATTCTATATTGTTCCGAAGTTTGGCTCTGATACCAAGCTGTGACGCCCCACCTCTATACTCACGCTAGCCAAGAACACTACAAGGTAATGCTATCGACTAGCACGAAGAATAAGGCAACTGAGGAGCGACCATCTGTGTAATAGCTTTGGGCGAGTACCGATATGTCAGATAAAATAACTTACATTTCATCTCAAGCAGAAATCCAACATATCAAATACAAACTCGAAGCTACCACACAGTGGCTATGAGGCATTCGAAAACAAATATAGAAATAAGCATAACATAAATAAATCACAGAGGTTCATATCTCAAAGGCGGAAACAGATATGAATATAACACATAAAAATGTTCAACAGAGTAGTGGTCAATCAAGGTCCACAATATCACAAAAGAATAGATACAAGTTCTAGGCAAAAGAATAAGTATACATCAGGGAGTCTATATCACAAATGTATAACAACAAAAACTAAAAATATAATGTAGTTAGAAAAAAGTCTGAAGATGATCCCGAATGAGGAGTTAAGCAGGAGCACCTGTAACATCTCGGTCTGACCCGAGTATTATTTAATAAGAAAATAATAAACGGATCAGTCTAGCTATAATTATCATGCAAAATGAGATAGAGTAAGAGGTATGACAAAAACGTGTGATAACACTAATGCCATACTGAGATAATATATATTTGAAAATTAACCATTAATCATTCAATTTCACAAGAATCTTCTCAAAGATCAAAGAAAAATGAATATCATATTCTTTATTTTTATTCGCCAAGTCATAAATGTTGGAGAAACACAAATCCTAGAAATCATCAATAGAAATCCAGAAATCACAAAAAGGGGGAGAAGGCCTATCACAAACGGGAGCATGAAAACTCACCAACACGTGTATCACAAATGGAACGCTATTCCATGGTCGCTAACCATAAATTCGGAATGATGACATAGTACAATAACGGTACGTCCGATGAACCAAAAAGTCAGGACATCGATGTAGTACAATAACGGTACATCCGATGAACCGAACACCATAAAAGAACATGGGTCGCTAGCCCATAAAAGAATGAGATGAAACTCAATAAAACGAGGTACAGTCCCCCACGTGGACAAAGAGACATCGCACATTGCTAGTCTAAACCATAAATTGATCATCATCGATCATCAAGAAGTGTCGATTACACTAAGCTAGTAAATATAAGAGTTTAGCTTCATGTCCCATAACCACTTGCTTAACTCAATTATTTACGAACAGATTGTAGATTTCCACTCGAAAGTTGTCACAAGAGTTCAATCGAACAAGTCCAAGAATTAACCGACGAAGTAAACGCAAGTGCTTCATACCACTTGTTTTACTAAGCCGTTTAATTAGATTTCTCATACGAGTGAGGTAAAGGTTTGTATATACTAATAGATTGGAAAACGGTTTTAAAACGAGTTTTGTATTTAAAAGTAGTGTTGAAATCGTTTTTATGAAAGAGTTTGAGTATTTACTACTAGTATAGAAACCTTTGCGTTTTAAAGTGACAAACCATAAAAATGATTGTAAAAACAATCAATCACCAAAATTTCACGTTCGAAGACGTGAATTAAATCCAAAGAAATCGATATCAAATCCATCAAAATGGATATTCCCAAAAATCCCAAAAAAAAAGAAGTCATCAAAGACGATAATAGTGCTAACAACTAATCGGATCAACAAAAATCGATTAACATTGGAATTTTACTCAAAATTAGGCAAATAGGCAAAACTGGGAATTTCCAGATGTCTGAGGGGTTGTTCCAGACATCTGGATTTGGTTTCTGGAAATATTCTAGAAAACCATCCAAACGTCTGAAGCCTAAAATCAGATGTCTGAAATCCTTTTAGACATGTGGGGGTAGATCCAGACGTCTGGTTTTGGTTTCTGGAAATATTCCAGAAAGCCAACCAGACGTCTGAAATCACTAATTAGACGTCTGACAACCTTTCAAACGTCTGGAATGATAATTCAGACGTCTGAAATTGGTCACTGCCCTTTTTATTTTTATGCCGTGTATTATTTTTCTCCAGGAGGCAAAACCAGACGTCTGGCATTGGTATCCAGACGTCTGAACTCCTGGTAAAGGCAACAATTTGCCTAGGCCATAATGGCCAAATCGATTCGGGAGCGATCGAGCAAGCAACGACTAAGGATTTACACCAAAGGACAACCCGGCCTTATAAGCTCTTCGATACACCCCAAACAACATATCCAAACATCCATTGTAGGATTTTCACAAAAATTGGACTTCAAATTCAAAAATTGGTAATCAACCATATCAATTCATATCGTAAGCAAATGATTATGAATAGATGTTAGGAATTCATACCTAACAACAAAGATAGATATAGACATAGATGTGAGATAAAAATCTCACCTTTTACACAAAAACAAGGAAGAAGAAGCTTGAAAACAAAGGGGGATCAACCACTCTTCAATCTCAACTCTAGAAGCTTGAATCTAAGCTCAAAAGAAGAACATTTCCTAAGTTAGGTTTAGGAAATAACTGAAATTAAAGAGAGAATGAGTTGGAGAAGAAGATGGAGATGCTTACCTTAGCTTCTTTTTGAATTTGGAGCAAGAATTAGTATTTGCTAAGGAAACTAGGATTTTGGATTTCTAATTTTCCATTCCTCTCCCCATTTTCAGTTGCTTGAGTGTTTAAGAAAATAGAAATGAAGTGAAGAGGAGAGGAGAGGGGCTGAACTAGGTTATAGAGTGAGTTGGGGTGAAACCCAAACCCAAAAAGCCCAACAGAAAATAGCAAAAATCAACTTACTCCAAACATATCGATGCTTATACTCAAAAAGGTCGCAAACACCATTTTGGACTCAATGGAAGTGGTCTCGAGTCCTAATTCGACTGTTTGCAAAATGTAGTTTTTTGGACTTTAATCCGACTAACGATGCTATATTTAAATAAAATATTTAAATATACAATCGTAAAAATATGCGGGTTGTTACAGTAAGGTGCCACCTCTTGCTCGGGTTCTTCCGCTCGTCTTCGTAGCACATAACGGCGAGTGATATTCCAATACCAGCTAAGATACTCCTCATCGGTCAACGTAACTTCGTGCTCGTCTTCTGTAGCTAGGAATCGGTTATTCCATAACTCAATCATCATTTCAAACTCATCTTCGCCGTATGGAAGAGTGTAATATGGAGTAGGATATGGTAAGTGCTGGCGATGACCAAACTGTCTCATGACTCTATCTGGCAGATGCTATGCTAAATCTCCAAAACAAAAAATCATAAGTCTTGCCCGCCAAAACGGCCTATCCACTGTGCAAATAGCCTGAAGAGCCTGAAGGTCTGTCTAGGTATAAGGATTCCACATGACTGCATTGTAGTCTAAGACATCAAATTCGTTTCGGTAGAAGGCTAGATTTCGTCTAGGGGTCATTTTGGTATTCTTCGGGTCAATCCACCTGTAATAACAACAAGTTATAGTAAGTATTCAAATTTACTGTGTCTATACAACCACATGAACAACACTGTTTTACCTTGCTCCATATTGCTTTGAGTTGTCAATTATTTGCATCTTCATAGATATACGACCAACCGGAAGGTAAGTCCACGACCATAGCTGCAAGTGTGTAACTTATATTTAGTTACGATTTTACGAAAAACTCAAATATGCAACAACGAATAACTATGTCTGTACTTGAAGTAGAGTCATACAGCCTCCGGCGGACCGTTGTTGGACCAACGCAACTCTCGTAAGCTCCGTATAGGTGAAAGCTAGCACCGCACTACCCCATGAATATTGCCGACATGAATCGAAGTCTTCTAACAATGGAAGCCATTGAATAGCCACTCTTGTCTTCGATCGATCGCAGAATAGACGTTGTGTGATGATGTGCAACATAATAGTGTGCGCGCGCTGGGCTATCTCCAATGGAGAGGCATGATAGGGAATATCACCGGCCAACTACTCCCTAAACCATGTGGCCACTATCGACTCATTTTCCCACCTCACGTCTTCTGGAGGAGACAAGCTGAGCAAAGGCTCACACAATTCCATATGATTTATTGGGAAATCCGGTTTTAGGATGGGATCCCTGTTAATCGACAATCCGAGCAACACAGCTACGTCTTCCAAAGTGATGGTCATTTCACCTACTCTAAGATGAAATGTAGACGTCTCCGGTCGCCATCTATCAATCAACGCCGTCAAAAGATTCTGGTCGAGCTGTGTATATCCCAACTTATTGACAACACCGAATCCAGCTTTGTCTAACAGTTCCAACACGCCTGGATGCGCTGAGGTGACGAGCTTTAAAGTAGAAGAATGGTCAATGAAGCCATCTAGCTCAACCGCCTATAGATAAATAATAACAAATGAAAGCCATTATGGTATTTACCAACACTTTGCAAAAGTAATGACAAATTATATGAACTTGTACCTCTATCATATCGATGTTGTTTGTGTGGTGTTGAGGTTGGAGGTAAAGCACGCTAGAATCGATCGGCCCGGGCGCTATTTCGTCGTATTCTACCACAATAACATAATATAATCATAGTCATACCATAATACATCCTTATATCAAATCAACAAACGATTAAACATGTGCTCTAAGTGACTACTCTACTCGTTGTAGTATATAGCCATAGATTTGCAACTATAAAACAAGTTTAGCCCTAAACCCTTAACTCAAAAAATCAAAATTAGAAACAAAATCGATAGATTTCAAACCTATAGGAGGTGCTTGAGACGATGAGGAAGCCATACTTCAAATTCTAGCTAGATTTAAGTAGTTTTCTATATAAAATTTTGATTTTTGCTGAAATGGAGGGGGGTGGGTTCGGTTTTCTTTTTGAGAGAGTTTGAGAGAAGGGGAGAGTGGTAATAAAGTGATGAAGGGGCTGCAAATTTACAAAGAGCAAAAATTTGGCGTCATTTGGGATGCCGCTAATTGGCGGCATCTCAAATGCCGCCAGTGTTGTTTTGCAAATTACACGTGTACTGGCGGCATTTGAGATGTCGCCAGTACACGTGGTGCCAACATGGTCAAAACTGGCCTATTTCTGTAAATAGTTTGGAATGTGGCCTAAAATTGTAATTTGTTTTGCAATTTGGCCCAAATTAAAAAATAATCCTATTATCAATCATGGCCTACATTAGTCTTGTTTTATAGGATGCCATTATAAATCCTCTATTTATAGAGGAAAATGAAGTCCATCATATGCTACATCCTGATATAGATCAAGATGAGCATGAAATTGATGAGGAGTTTGCTGAAGATATATTAGAGGAAGACAAAGATGAGGACGACGACGAGTTTGATGAAGATATATCAAAGGTATCAAGAATGTTTGGGTGAAGTGTTAACGGGGGCCTATTGTCCACAACTCAGGTACGTTGTCTAGTATAGGAATAAAATTTCAGGAAAGTGTGTTTTTCTGGCCAAGTTTAGGGAAGAAAAAATGAACATGCTTTTGGTTTACATTACTAAATACTAATGCTGGCCAATCTAGAATTTGTAACATTTGAAAACATTCAGATAATAGTATATGGAAAACTAATCCAATTTTATCGCTAATGGAATAATAATAAAAAATGCCAAATTATGTAACAATCGTACCTTGAAACTTCTCTTCAAGTGATGAATGTCACCACTTTCCTTGACAGTAATGCTTGTGCTAAGTGAATGCATTTTACGATATTCTCCCACAACACTAACAATAACTTCAATCCAATCATTGTCTCCTTTCCACACGACATGTAAGTATCAACTTGTTTTGATGAAAAAGTTATTTCATTAGTCTCGATAAATGGTTTGAATATTAATGATTTTGGAGGAGAAACAGGCAATTCAATCACCCCACATGTGGCTGAAAAGAAAAAACACAATTTACTACATGAAAAAAAAATTATAGGCCAACTTAAAAAAAGTAATGATAATTTCCAAGAAATTCCAGCAGTCAATTGAAGTATTGCCAACAATAACATATTATAATGATTGTTCGCAACATAGTTACATATCAAGATGAGACATCCACTGTTTAGCATCTATACTCTTCAAATGTCAACTAACATTGCTAAAGATGAAATCCTATTTAGTAAGAAAGAAGACCCAGTAGTCATATTTTAAGAATGAAGATCATAAATGCAAAAAATAATTAATCGAGCATTTCCATCAAGTCATGACCATCAAATGATAGCTAGTTTGTTCATTACATATTAAGATGACCAAAAAAATAAAATTCTTCTGGCTGTAGTCAATACTGACTATTCAGCAATCTATCAGTTCAAATTATGAACTAATAATAGTCACCACCAAATATAACGATCCTCAAATTTTTTAATGCTTTATCATAAACAAAATGGCAGGAAACATATTGTCTCTAGGCCTTTCTAATGCTGTCATAAACAAGATGGCAAGAAATAATATTGTCCCTAGGCATATCATGGTTCTCGTCTAGTTGAGATACGATTTGGAAGGTAAACTGAGATAGGTTTAGATCGAACATGGATGGTAACAGTATTAAATTTGGTTTAAATAGGGGCTTGATGGTAAAAGTATGAAAGACAAGAACCGGATCCGACCAGAGTTAAACCAGGGCAAGTTAAGGCTCTACTTGGGTAAGTTTTGGTGATCAACATCGCTAGGAAAGGAAGCCCAGCCCACAATGAAAGGAAGGCTACCTCACTCCAACTATTCAAAAAACTAGGTTACAGGGCCCCAAAAATAAAGATCAGGGAAGTGCGGGTGTCCGCAGAATTTACGTGGAAGTATTGATTTTGAAAGTTTGATTAAAGGTATCGCGAAATTTGTTTTGCCCAAACTTTCATACTAGAGTTTCGAGCCTTATAGCTTTGTTATTATTTTTAATTAAATATCTTTATAAAAATTAACAAGTTTATAATAATAATAATAATAAACAAGTTTGGTAAAAAATTAACTAACTTTATAATAATAATAACAACAACAGTGACAACAATAACAATAACAATAATAAACAAAGTTTGCTAAAAAATTAACTAAGTTTATAATATAACAACAACAACAATAATAACAACAACAATAATAAACAAAGTTTGCTAAAAAATTAACTAAGTTTATAATATAACAACAACAACAATAATAACAATAATAGTCTATAGTTTGATAAAAGTCAACTAAGTTTATAACAACAACAACAATAATAGTCTATAGTTTGATAAAAGTCAACTAAGTTTATAACAACAACAACAACAACAATAATAGTCTATAGTTTGATAAAAGTCAACTAAGTTTATAACAACAACAACAATAATATAACAAAAACAAAATTTATAAAATTAACTAACTTAACTAAGTTTTATGAAAATTAAATAAGTTTAAAAAAATTAACTAAGTAACTTTATAATAAAAATAATAAATTAACTGAGTTTATAATAATAATTATAACTTAACTAATGTTTATGAAAAATTTATAAGTTTGAGATAATTTATAAAAATTAACTAAGTTAATAAAGTTTAGGTTTGAGATAATTTATAATTTTAAGTTGATTAAAATATAAGTTATGACACTTTAAGTTTTAGCAATTGAGATCATTTATAAGTTTAACAACAACAACAATAAAATAATAATAATAAACAATGGTTTGAATAGATTAACTAAGTTTTATAAAAATTAAATATGTTTATAAAAATAAACTAAGTATTATAAAAATTAACAAGTTTATAATAATAATAATAATAGCAACAACAATAATAATAAACTAAGTGCGATAAAAATTAACTAAATTTATAACAACAACAACAATAAACTATAATTTGATAAAAATTAAGTAAGTTTATAATAATAATAAATAAATTAAGTCAACTAAGTTTTATAATTAATAATAATAACAAGAATAATAACAAAAACTAAGTTTATAAAAATTAATTAAGTTTTATAAAAGTTAAATAAGTTTCTAAAAATTGACTACGTTTATAATAATAATAAATTAACTAAGTTTACAATAATAATAATAATAAATTAACTAAGTTTATGGAAAATTTGTAAGTTTGAGATAACTTATAAAATTAATTAAGTTGATAAAGTTTTATTCTGAGATAATTTATAAGTTTAAGTTAATTAAAATATAAGTTATGATATTTTAAGTTTTAGCAATTGAGATAATTTATAAGTTTGAGTTAATATGTCATGTTTGATTAGTGCCAAATAAATATGTTAATGGTCACTCAAGTCAATATGACATCATTAATTTGAGGTATGGCTCTATCATATTTTAATCCGGCATGATTTCATTATTCAAATCATAAATCCATCAGCATCATTTTACTAGATAGGGTTATCATGTACTGTACACCAGTTACATGTATAATTTATATTATTATTCTTCTTTATTTTGCCTATATCATTCTACTACCATTAGCAGCCTTTGTGCCCTCCTTAAGTTACGTATGTTTGTAGTTTGGAATGGCTTCGAACACGCATCAAGGTGGAATTCAGCAATTGCTGGCTGTAGAGCAGGAAGCTCGGCATATTGTGAATAATGCTAGAAATGGTAATTCCTATCCTTGAACACATCTTATCTCTGATTTGTCATGCTTGTTAGAAAGAAAATATACTGCTATTCGACCTATTTTCATTACTTATAGTTAATAGTCCCCTACCTGAAGATCATCTTTCCTAAAGAAAATAAGTAACATATAGCATTATGTGCATTTTGGTACAGTGAATATATGTGTGCTTGTCACTTGCTAGTGGTGTAATCTAACAATTTAGAAAAGAAACTAAAGTGCATTGTGAAATGTAAACAAACATCCTGCAAGTTATTATCACATGCGAAAAAAACATGCACCAACTTTATGTGTATACAGCAAAGATGGCAACGCTGAAGCAGTCAAAAGAAGAGGCTGAGAAAGAAGTTGCACAATTTCGTGCACATATGGAAGCTGAATACTAGAAGAAAGTAGTTGCAGTAAGTATTATTCTTCATTTTGCTTCATATACATATTTTACATTAAATGTGTACTAAACTACAATTATACATGTATTGATTGATGATAACAGAGCAGTGGTAGCTCTGGTGCAAATGTGAAGCACTTAGAGGAAGAAAAGATAGCAAAAATCAAGCAATTAGAGGAACAGACAGCAAACATTTCAGATGATGTCCGCCAAAGGCTTCTGAGATACGTGACAACCGTGAAGGATTTGATTAATTGAGTTATTATCTCAAGTAATTAACTGCTGTGTTTTTTATGGTTGCAGCTACAGGGAAATACAGACTTTGTTGAAGAGAGAAGCGCCACTTCAGGAACTGTCATCCTTGCTGCAGTTTCTCTTAAAAGGTACTTGCTACTTATGTGTTGATGCTATCAAATTCTGTTCTGAACTGTAAAAGCTATTAAATGGTTATGAATGATTTGCAGGTAGTTTGAAGATGGGAGGTTGCAAAAGAGAAGAGAATAGAGGCTATATGTGTGAATCCAACTGCAGCTGTGATCCATGCACTTGCTAATGGGTGCCCTAGTCTTTGCTTGTGTGGTAGTACTGGTTAATGTAAGGACCTGTAATTAAGCTACTTCGAAAATGAGAGATTTTGTTTGTTTTAAATTTAAAAGAATTTAAAACTTAAATAAATATGTTATATATAATAAATAAAAATAGAGAAATTATTTATTCTTATAGTTAATAATTAAAAAGTATAAATTTGGATTTTAGAACAAATCAACAAAAGTTAAGTTTTGTTAAAAATAAATAAATGCTTTAATAAATAGGTTTAAATATTTATTTGAAAAGTTAAATCTTATTAAAAACATCTAATAAAGATAATAAAAGTATGTTAAAAGATTTAAAAGTACATTAATAATCGTTTTACAAAAATAACCAAAATTTGTCGCATTTTGTCAGTTTTACATACACTGTAAAATTAGAGATTTTGATATTATTTAAATATGATTTTAAAATATGAATAGATATGTTTTAATTTATTTAAAAGAAGTAAAAAGTTTATTTTTAAGTTTGGTTTACTTTAATAGTTAGTTAAACAAAAACGTCAAATTTTGATTGTAAAATTTGTCAACAAAAACACCATTTTCAATCGTAACAAGTTCTCGCAACGTTGAATAAACATATTCACTTTATAACCTATATAATACAACTTACAAACTTTAAACTCTTATACATTTAGCATATAAGACAAAATATTTATATTAGGAAAGTTTATAAATAAATGTATAAATATAAAAAGGTATGATTTGACTAATTTCATTTTATTTTAAATCTTTTTAAACAACATCATTACTTATATTTCATGTCTCGTTAATGGGATGTTATGCATATGCATAGAAAAGGAGCAAACTTATGCATTTAAATATTTACAAACCATAAGAAGATGACACCTCCTTATCTCTTAACACACTCTTCCTAAACCATCATTTCACACATTTAATGCAACTCAAATCAAGGCTAATCAAAGTCCAAAAGTAAATAAGAGTATTAATGTCATTTGCCACTCAAATCTCCACTTATAAATACAAGTCTAAACCTCTCCATTTTTCACTACATTTCATTCTACAAAATTCCTAAACTCTACTCTCTTCCTCCATTTTCCTTCTACCTCCAAGCCATTCACCTCCTACCACCTTAAACTCCTCCAACCCACGCCTTAACCACCCATACACACCTACCCGCCTCTACCCCCCTCCTATAACACACGCACCCCTCCAACAACACACAGCCACCCACAGAACCACCTACCCGAGCATCTACACCACCACACACGCACCCAAGGCCCCACACCCGAGCGCAATACCCATTCACTTTCCCATACCCACCACCAAAACCACCTACCCACCTCAAAACACACGCACACCCCACCTACCCGCCTACCCAAAGCCACACACACCCCATAGCCTAGGCCATACACTCCAAACCCCCTCTTAAGCCCACGACCACATTATAAAAAATAAAATAAAAGAAAAGGAGAAAGAAAGGAAAATAAATTAAGGGGAGAAATTCGAGACGATCGAGAAGGAGCACGTTAGTTCAGATAAAAGATTGACGAAGTGGATATGAAGGTGAGAAAATTCTCACCGCTATATAATTTATATTGATTATAAAGTTGATTTGCTATGATAGATAATCACCATTTTACGATATGGATGTTTGAATAATTGTTTGAATGCTGGATAATCCTTAGTAATGTTATGACATTTATCATACAACACACGTATTGAATATGTTAATGTCATATGATTGGTTGTATGGTTGTGATAATAATATGGACATCAAATTTTTTATCATTATTGATTAAGTGATCTCTTTGTTAAATAAGACCAAATTTTAGTGATATGATATACTTTGAAAAAGTAAGTCTCTTTTTAAGTGGAATTGAAATTAAAGTGGAAATAAAAGAGAATTTGAAATTTGAAGTGAAATTGGATTTGAAAAGGATAGTTAAATTGAAATTGAGATGAATAATGAAATTGTAATTGAAATCGATTTTGGAAATTGAATTTGAAATTAAGGTTGAAATTTAAATTTAAATTGAAATTAGATTTGAAATCTAAGTTTTAATTGAGTTTAATTTGAAGTTAGAATTGAAATTGAATTGAAATTGGAATTTAATATTAAAATAATATGAATACAATAATATTATAATATGGAAATAGTGAAAATACATTTTAAATACTTTAGAAGGTGGAAATATTAGTTTAAAATGATTTGTAATGATTTTATAAGTAATAAAATTTAATTTGAATAGATTATTTCAAAGGTTGAAAAATGAGTTAAAAATAGGTGCGTCGCGCAACGGTAGTCCGCGATTTCGCGCCGAAAAGGTCAAATGAATGTATAAAGTGGAATATAGCTCGGAATTCTTCGAGATAAGAAAATTCCGGACTATTATATCCATATCTTCTAAACGAAGAAAGAAAATCAAAGTTTCGTTGAGTACATTTTGAAATATACCCAAATCAATTTTCTAGAAAAATCGCGCTAGTGCAATTAAGTGACCATAACGGGAAATTTGTTTAAATAGACGTTTTTAATTATGGAAAAATATGGAATAAATTCGATAAATCCGTTTAAATAATTTAGAAGATATTTGAAGTGGAAAATATGAATTTTTAAATTTTAAAAAGTTGTTTAAATCAAATAAGCTTATATAGCACTTTCCATAGCAATTTTATGCTGCGAATTCTATAACTTTTTGAATATGAGTTTAAACGTAACGATTTTTCCTAGAATCCATTATGAATGCTTTTAAAAGGAAAATTAAATGTTTAAAAGAGAATTTGGAATCTTTATTATCAATTCGAAAATAAAGTTGATAACTGAGTATGCGGAAACGACTAGTACATTTGTCCCGCCTGTGAGATCTGGGAAGATAAAATAAGGTGTTCAACTAAGGTTAGGGATGGAGTAACCAGTGCCCTGAACTTACCTAGCCTATGTTTTCTTTTCTTAGGCGAGGGGTGGAACAGATCGAAAGGAAAGCACGGATGCTCTTTAAAAGATAGTATTAAGTTTCCAAAATAAAAGAAGATTGGTATTATCCAAAATTCAAGCAAACTCCAAAATGAATAAACTACAACTTAGATTGCATAGAGATAATCTTCTCATACTTGGTATTAAAATCCAAAGAGGGAACTCGTCCTATTCGTGGAATTTAAAAGGTGATTTCACCGTTATTCCGCCCATAGCACTTGTTGAATACAGAAATTGAAGTTGAGTAAAATTAGAATGATTTCTATGATCCTATTCACTCAAGAATGTTTGCTAAGATTATTTTAGGGTTTATCATAAACGATGTCTTAAATAACATTGTTTTTGACCCGCCTAAAAGTTAAGGAATTTGGATTGAGAGTTAAGTGAGGAAAATTGAGATATTATCCAAAGTTAAAGAATGAATTACTTAGAATTACTCTAAGACAAAAGAAAGAGATTTTGTGGTCATCCGAAAAGAATTTAAAGTGAAAAGAGACTTAATAATTCATGTATACTCATATTCACTTTTTATCGATAATTGGATTCGAAGGAACAGGGGTCGGATTTGGGTGATTCCTATCCAAAAACCACTTCAAACCAGTTTACATGTTCGAAGAATGAAGATATTTGAAGACGGAGATATTGAGACGAATAATAACGAGGGACTACTTGTTGATTAATTGGGGATAAACTCCTGATTCACTATATTATAGCATTGGTCTCTTTGTTATGAAAAATCCCAAAATCACAAGGACTTCTCATCTAGTAATGGCCATGGAAAGTACCTTCGGTTTCGTTCGGTCCCAGAACAAACTTGTATGGATGAGTATTTGGCGTTGCATTCTAAATCACAATGAGTGATCTCTATAAATGTATATCTGTTTGGTGGCGGAGAAGACACGTTCTCTTAGCTTAACACCTATTCCTGAGACGTATGAGATCAGGAATTATATGTTTGTAGAAATCAGTCATGTGAATGTGGAATGGCAACGTGGCATTCAAAGTGAAAGAATATGTGCTATGTGAAAAGGTAATCGTAGCCTCGAGCCTCATCAACCGAAAATGACCGAAACAGGGTTAGATGTAGCAAGGCTAAGTGGGTCATTCCCAATTAGGGTATGATCATCCCCTTCTAGATATATTTCTTTCTGCTATGACGTTCGGGATGTAAATTAATGTGGTTTGTATGCTAGAGCGCGCTCGGTTAAAGGTCGGTAACAACCGGAGGATGATATATTCGGTACTATCTACTTACAGAGATAGGCCGGTCTTGTTTTGGTAGAGGATCCTTTGAGATGGTCCTTGGCACATTCCTCTAGAGATGTACTGCCGGAAGGTAGTCCCTTCACCTGGTCATTTGTATGGAAATCCATTCTCCAATAAGAACCTGTGGTTTTGTTTGTATTGGCGTAATGAATAGCCCTGAAATGCTATATAGGTAACCATTTCAGCTAAGATTAATAAGTTTATTTGCAAATGTTTTCAAAGAGATGTCATTAGAAATAATATCAAATTTATTGATATAAAATTGTTTTGGTTATCACAAGGTAAAAACCCGTCTGTGTTTATGTATGGGCATGGTCTTATGAGATACTCTTTATTTTCAAAGGATTTTATTTAAAGGCTGATATATGACACTGTCATTTATTATTGAGTTTTTCTCACGCTGGTTTATCAAGCCTGATCCGGGTATTTTCAATACTCGAGCCAGATCTGAGTAGTTTCAGGTTTAGTCGAAGACGGTTAAAGTTTCCAGAGGAGAGCTGGAGATATTCATCTACATATGGATATATTCTATTATCCGCTGCTGTCTGTTTGTTTTTGTTTGATGGTTGTCAGCAATTGTAAGGATAGATGTTTATAACTGTCCAAGCTGAATTTAGGTAAGACTCTGATATATGTATTTAAATGTTTTTTGCTGTAAAGATATTGTTCAATATATATATTATCCATTCGTGTGATATTCTGTTCTGCGTATTTTTCTTTATTACCCTTCATGTTCCGTCCTTTCGTTCAATTTGAGTTAGATATTGTGGTTTATTGTCGATTCAATGGGTACGGAAAAATGGGCCGTGACATTTGGTATTAGAGCTGAAGGTTAAGCGAAAACCTTGGCTTTGGTTGGGTAAAGTCTCATCAGAGATAGGATTAGTAATATCCTATAGGATGAGTAACTCATTAGAGATGAGGTTAGTAACACCCTAGAATGAGTTATGAGAGTATTATATATATGAGCGCGTATTTGTTAATTTATAAAAATGGTTTTGTTTTAAAAGATGGTAAATGAAATAATTTTATCTTGGGTTTATATTTTAAATATAAAAAGGGGATATTATTATTTTTGGGTTAGAAATTAAGGATTGTTTGTAATTTAGCTTAGTAAAACAAAAATATGAATATATTGTGATTAGAATTACACGATTTGACTATGAGATATTCCATATAGAATCAATTAGTTGAAAGCTAGAATTTAGAACTTTAATCATATACCCCTAGATATTTGGTTATTAAGAAATAATGATTTAATGATCATCAAAATTGATGGATTTAAAAGCTAAGTACAAATATCTTATGAAGTAAAATTCACGATTTGATTATAAGATATTTGACAATAATATTTAAGCTAGAAGTTGTAATTAGGGAAAGTAAAAAGAAAATGCACACTTAGAAAAATTCTTATCAATAAGATAGAAAAAGATAAGCCGGAATTGAGACTTTGGGTAAATATAATATGAAAGGGTAAGTACTATAACTTATAAAGAAGATAAGATAATTTGAAATTTAGACACTTTGATTAGGTTAAAATCAAAGTGAAATTTAGGAATAAGAGTTATACGAAATATCATCCTAATATAAAACTTTGAATTAGTGATGCATTTAGGGTAACATTTGTAATTCAAAATGAAGTAAGATTAGAAGTGGATAGTTTTGAATAATATGGTTAATAGGGTAATTGTTGGATGAAAAAGGGTAAATAAACAAATACCATGTGAATTAAGTTTCACAATTTGACTATAACGTATTTGATGGATTTAAGGTTAAGAAATTTGATTTAGAAAATGGTTAAGATAAATAATATTAGCTAAATTAAGACCACAGATAAATAAAACTAAGGATTAAGTTTTATAACTTATTAATTTGAGATAATAGTAGAATTCCACATTTGTTAAACACCCTAATTGAAGTAATAACGGTTTGAAGTTTGGGGATATGTATATATACTCTTAGGAAGTAAAGGTATATTATACAAGTTTAAGTCATATTTGTATGCTTAAGTAATAATGGATTTAGTAGAAAGTAAATGGTTGTGAAATAAACTTGGATTAATTGAAAATTTGAAGAAATACATTAGGTAAAAATGAATGTGAATAAATACATAAGTTATACGTAGATCATTTCGGCACATAAATTTTGATCTAAGATACGAGTACATAACTTTGAGGTGTTTACACCAATCCGAGAAAGGATTTATCACTCGATTCTTGATGGAAAACATTAATGAGGGTTTGTGATTACGTACTCAAGTTTTCTATCATAGTTGAGAGATATGCAAGGAAAGCAAGGGTTTGTGATCAGGAAGTCTAATCAAAGTCCGCACTAAAAAATCAGGGGATCGATACTAGTTCAAAAGCAATGTTGTGGATTCAAATAATAAATCAAATCAAATATCACATATAGTATAATGTTTTGAGTCTGTCTATAGAGTAATTGGATGTATTCATTTATGTTGATATAGTATCAGTGTGGTTGTTTTTATAATCTTGTTTGGTTGTTTTATATATTATCTTAAGTGTGCGGTACGCACCAGGATGGATAGGATAGAAGTCTGACTTGATGTATGTATATATAACCGTAAGTACATGATAAATACTCAGGTTAGTGTGGGGAATCTCTATATGTATGATTGGTATCATGTGTTTCAGTATTGTTATGGTATTGACCTTCTTTTTATATATGCATTTTTCTATCATCGGTATAAATAAGTCAAAATGTTTGAGGATACATAGATTCCTTTATCTAACTTTCATTTTGAGAATGAAATGCTTTTAAGTAGGAGAGAATGTAACGACCCGTAATTTCGCTACATCGAAAATGAGAGATTTCGTTTTTTTTTTGAGATCATGGGGAACCTTAAGATCATGGTATTCATTGATACTCACTTAAGTAAACCCCACGCCGTGTGTCTACCCCGCTTTTATTTAGTCGTCGCACACGGATGCGTAACGTTGAAACTCCCACTGATGGTTTGGCGCTGGGATTCGAACCTGCCCGGACGCAGTCCTTTGGTTCCCATCTCCCAGCTCCCAAACTAACCGAGCTACGAACGGCGGGTGAGATTTCGTTTGTTTTAAATTTAAAAGAATTTAAAACTTAAATAAATATGTTATATATAATAAATAAAAATAGAGAAATTATTTATTCTTATAGTTAATAATTAAAAAGTATAAATTTGGATTTTAGAACAAATCAACATAAGTTAAGTTTTGTTAAAAATAAATCAATGTTTAAATAAATAGGTTTAAATATTTATTTGAAAAGTTAAATCTTATTAAAAACATCTAATAAAGATAATAAAAGTATGTTAAAAGATTTAAAAGTATATTGATAATCGTTTTACAAAAATAACCAAAATTTATCGCATTTTGTCAGTTTTAAATACACTGTAAAATTAGAGATTTTGATATTATTTAAATATGATTTTAAAATATTAGACATGTTTTAATTTATTTAAAAGAAGTATAAAGTTCATTTTTAAGTTTGGTTTACTTTAATAGTTAGTTTTACAAAAACGTCAAATTTTGACTGTAAAATTTGTCAACAAAAACACCGTTTTCAATCGTAACAAGTTGTCGCAACGTTGAATAAACATATTCACTTTATAACCTATATAATACAACTTTACAAACTTTAAACACTTATACATTTAGCATATAAGACAAAATATTTATATTAGGAAAGTTTAAAAATAAATATATAAATATAAAAAGGTATGATTTGACTAATTTCATTTTATTTTAAATCTTTTTAAACAACATCATTACTTATATTTCATGTCTCGTTAATGGTATGTTATGCATATGCATAGAAAAGGAGCAAACTTATGCATTTAAATATTTACAAACCATAAGAAGATGACACCTCCTTATCTCTTAACACACTCTTCCTAAACCATCATTCCACACATTTAATGCAATTCAAATCAAAGTCCAAAAGTAAACAAGGGTATTAATGTCATTTGCCACTCAAATCTCCACTTATAAATACAAGCCTAAACCTCTCCATTTTTCACTACATTTCATTCTACAAAATTCCTAAACTCTACTATCTTCCTCCATTTTCCTTCTACCTCCAAGCCATTCACCTTCTACCACCTTAAACTCCTCCTACCCACGCCTTAACCACCCACACACACACCTACCCACCTCTACCCCCTCTTATAACACATGCACCCCTCCAACAACACACAGCCACCCATACAACCACCTACCCGAGCATCTACACCACCACACACCCACCCAAGGCCCCATACCCGAGCCCAATACCCACACACTCTCCCATACCCACCACCAAAACCACCTACCCACCTCAAAACACACGCACACCCCACCTACCCGCCTACCCAAAGCCACAAACACCCCATAGCCTAGGTCGTACACTTCAAACCCCCTCTTAAGCCCACGGCCACATTAAAAAAACAAAAGAAAAGAAAAAGAGAAAGAAAGGAAAATAAATTAAGGCGAGAAATTCGAGACGATCGAGAAGGAGCACGCTAGTTCAGATAAAAGATTGACGGAGTGGATATGAAGGTGAGAAAATTTTCACCGCTATATAATTTATATTGATTATTAAGTTGATTTGCCATGATATATAATCACCATTTTATGATATGGATGTTTGAATAATTGTTTGAATGTTGGATAATTCTTAGTAATGTTATGACATTTATTGTACTACACCCGTATTGAATATGTTAATGTCATATGATTGGTTGTATGGTTGTGATGTTAATATGGACATCAAAATTTCTATCATTATTGATTAAGTGATCATCTCTTTGTTAAATAAGACCAAATTTTAGTGATATGATATACTTTGGAAAAATAAGTTCTTTTCAAGTGGAATTGAAATTAAAGTGGAAATAAAAGATAATTTGAAATTTGAAGTGAAATTGGATTTGAAAAGGATAGTTAAGTTGAAATTGAAATTGAAATTGAGATGAATAGTGAAATTGAAATCGATTTTGGAAATTGAATTTGAAATTAAGGTTGAAATTTAAATTTAAATTTAAATCAGATTTGAAATCTAAGTTTTAATTGAGTTTAATTTGAAGTTAGAATTGAAATTGAAATTTAAAATTTAATATTAAAATAATAGGAATACAATAATATTATAATATGGAAATAGTGAAATACATTTTAAATACTTTAAAGGTGGACATATTAATTTAAAATGATTTATAATGATTTTATAAGTAATAAAATTCAATTTGAATAGATTATTTCAAAGGTTGAAAAATGAGTTAAAAATAGGTGCGTCGTGCAAAGGTAGTTCGCGATTTCGCACCGAAAAGTTCAAATGAATGTACAAAGTAATATAGCTTGGAATTCTTTGAGATAAGAAATTTCCGGACTATTATACCCATATATTCTAAATAAAGAAAGAAAATCAAAGTTTCGTTGAGTCGATTTTGAAATATATCCAAATCAATTTTCTAGAAAAATCGCGCTAGTGCAATTAAGTGACCATAATGGGAAATCTATTTAAATTGACGTTTTTAATTATGGAAAAATATGGAATAAATTCGATAAATCCATTTAAATAATTTAAAAGAGATTTGAAGTGGAAAATATGAATTTTCAAATATTAAAAAGTTTTTTAAATCAAATAAGCTTATATAGCACTTTCCGTAGCACTTTTATGCTGCGAATTCTATAACTTTTTGAATATGAGTTTAAACGTAATGATTTTTCCTAGAATCTATTATGAATGCTTTTAAAAGGAAAATTAAATGTTTAAAATATAATTTGGAATCTTTATTATCAATTCCAAAATAAAGTTGATAACTAAGTATGCGGAAATGACAGTACATTTGTCCCGCCTGTGAGATCTGGAAAGATAAAACAAGGTTTTTAACTAAGGTTAGGGATGGAGCAACCAGTTCCCTGAACTTACCTGGCCTATGTTTACTTTTCTTAGGCGATGGGTGGAACAGATCGAAAGGAAAGCCCGGATGCTCTTTAAAAGATAGTATTAAGTTTCCAAAATAAAAGAAGATTGGTATTATCCAAAATTCATACAAACTCCAAAATGAATAAACTACAACTTGGATTGCATAGAGATAATCTTCTCATACTTGGTATTAAAATCCAAAGAGGAAACTCGTCCTATTCATGGAATTTAAAAGGTGATTTCACCGTTATTCCTCCTATAGCATTTGTTGAATACGGAAATTGATGTTGAGTAAAACTAGAATGATTTATATGATCCTATTTAATCAATAATGTTTGCTAAGATTGTTTTAGGGTTTATCATAAACGATGTCTTAAATAACATTGTTTTTGATCCACCTAAAAGTTAAGGAATTTGGATTGAGAGTTAAGTGAGGAAAATTGAGATATTATCCAAAGATAAAGAATGAATTACTTAGAATTACTCTAAGACAAAAGAAAAAGATTTTGTGGTCATCCGAAAAGAATTTAAAGTGAAAAGAGACTTAATAATTCATGTATACTCATATTCACTTTTTATCGATAATTGGATTTTGAAGGAACCGGGGTCGGATTTGGGTGATTCCTATCCGAAATCCACTTCGAACCAGTTTACGTGTTCGAAGAATGAAGATATTTGAAGACAAATATATTGAGACGAATAATAACGAGGAACTACTTGTTGATTAATTGGGGATAAACTCTCGATTCACTATATTATAGCAGTGGTCTCTTTGTTATGAAAAACCTCAAAACTACAAGGACTTCTCGCCTAGTAATGGCCGAGGAAAGTACCTTCGGTTTCGTTCGATCCCAGAACGAACTTGTATGGATGAGTGTCTGACCTTGCATTCTAAATCACAATGAGTGATCTCTATAAATGTATATCTGTTTGGTGGCAGAGAAGACACCTTCTCTTAGCTTAACACTCTTTCCTGAGACATATGAGCTCAGGAGTTATATGTTTGTTGAAATCAGTCATGTGAATGTGGAATGGCAACGTGGCATTCAAAGTGAAAGAAGATGTGCTATGTGAAAAGGTAATCATAGCCTCGAGCCTCATCAACCAGAAATGACCGAAACAGGGTTAGATGCAGCAAGGCTAAGTGGGTCATTCCCAATTCGGGTATGATCATCCTCTTCTAGATATACTTATTTCCTCTATGACGTTCGAGATGTAAATTAATGTGGTTTGTACGCTAGAGCGCGCTCGGTTAAAGGTCGGTAACGACCGGGGGATGATATATTCGGTACTATCTACTTACAGAGATAGGCCGGTCTTGTGTTGGTAGAGGATCCTTTGTGATGGTCATCGGTACATTCCTCTAGAGATGTACTGCCGAAAGGTAGTCCCTTCACCTGGTCATTTGTATGGAAATCCATTCTCCAATAAGAACCTGCGGTTTTATTTGTATTGGCATAATGAATAGCCCCAAAATGCTATATGGGTAACCATTTCGGCTAAGATTAATAAGTTTATTTGCAAATGTTTTCAAAGAGATGTCATTAGAAATAATATCAAATGTTTGATATAAAAGTTTTTTGGTTATCATAAGGTAAAAACCCGTCCGTGTTTATGTGTAGGCGTGGTCTTATGAGATACTCTTTATTTTCAAAGGATTTTATTTAAAGGCTGATATATGACACTGTCATTTATTATTGAGTTTTTCTCATGCTGGTTTATCAAGCCTGATCCGGGTATTTTCAATACGCGGGTCAGATCCGAGTAGTTTCAGGCAAGGTTTCAAATCTCGGATTTTGGCCAATATCTCGGGCAAATATCTCGGCTGTCTCGGGCGATATTTAAAAGACTTATAACTAACCAAGCTGCCAAATCTCGGATTTTGGCTAATATCTCGGATTTTCATCTCGGCTGATCTCGGGGAGATTTAAAACCTTTCAGGTTTAGTCGAAGACGGTTGAAGTTTCCAGAGGAGAGCTGGAGATATTCATCTACGTATGGACATATTATATTAACCGCTACTGTCTGTTTGTTTTTGTTTGATGGTTGTCAGCAATTGTAAGGACAGATGTTTATAACTGTCCAAGCTAAATTTAGGTTAGACTTTGATATATGTATTTAAATGTTTTCCGCTGTAAAGATATTGTTCAATATATATTATTCCATTCGTGTGATATTCTGTTCTGCATATTTTTCTTTATTACCCTTCATGTTCCATCCTTTCATTCAATTTGAGTTAGACATGTGTGGTTTATTGTCGATTCAAAGGGTACGGAAAAACGGGACGTGACAAGTTAGTTTGCTACATTATATATACAAGGTATTGTGTGCTTAGACCTTCTTGTGATAATTGTGTACTTGTGTTTCTATTTCCTTAATGTACCTGAGAATGTGTCTCCTCGCTGCCCTCTAAAACGGTATTAACAAACGCATAATCTCTTTTCATGGCAACATAACAAGTTTGTCAAACCTAAAGTCAAATAAAAATATATTTCAAGCTACATCTAATTAGTATTGGCAGTAGACTGCACCCCTTTAATACTGGCAGTAGGTTGCACCTCATTAGTCACTGCTTGCTTAGTTTGTGCAGCAACAGTCGCTACAGTAAGATGAGGCAACAATGGCACTTCTTCTAGTATAATGTTATTGTTTTTTGGATTTGGAACTAGTGGTGTTTCTGGTAGAATACTATTTATACTATTACTGTCTAGTATAATATTATTGAGATAATTTATAAGTTTAAGTTAATTAAAATATAAGTTATGACATTTTAAGTTTTAGAAATTGAGATAATTTATAAGTTTGAGTTAATATAAAAAAAGTTATAAATAAGTTAACCAGGCTTTATAAAAAGTTAACTATTTTTTATAAAAATTAACCAAAATTTTAAATATTAACTACGTCTTATATAATTTAACTACGTTTTATAAAAATTAAATAAATTTAGACAATTTAATTAAGTTTTATTACAATTTAACTAAGTAAATAAGTTTTTAATAATTAAATAAGTTTATTATATAATTTAACCAAGTTTTATAAAAATTTAACTAAGTTAACTAAGTTTTATTAAAATTATTTAAATTTAATAAATCTTTAACCAAGGATGTTCAATATACTTTAAATATGCAAAACAGTTTCATAACCATCTGTTGATTGTTAAACTTGTCTACAGGTAATTAGCTTTTTAGGAGTAAAGATCAGCTGTAGTAAAGAATTGTGGGTAATCAAGTAATGAACATGGCTTTAACTGTTATAAATACTATAACATTTTTTTAATACTTGTTGTGTAAACATGTTTATGAATGGTTATGGATTTTATGTGAATTTGCTCATTTTGTCGAAAAACTTTTATCGAAATGGTTGTGGATATTATATTTGATTATGTGATTAATGTGTTTTTTCAGCTGTTTGAATATGATGATTATATGATTGATTGATTGTTGGTTTGAATACGATGATTATGTGATTGATTATTGGTCTTAATAAAACTATTATGTGAGCGATGGTTGGAAATGATACGAGCCATTAACAAGAAATGGTAACGGGTACAGTACGGTCTAAACAGTTAATAATGTAGCATTTAGAAAACTCTACAGAAATAAATACAAAATACAGCAATACGACTTTCGTAGCGTTGATAAAACACTACCAAAACTTTTAATTGCGTTTTGGTAAACATTACGATACGACATGCTACTAAAAGTATGAAACATTTTGTAGCGTTTCTAAAACCCTACAATAGGTCAAGTTTTCGTAGCGTTTTCTACAACGCAACAAAAAGTTTCAGACTTTTAGTTGCATGTCATATCGCAGCGTTTACCCAAATGCTCTTAAAAGTTCTGCTAGCATTTTTTCAATGCTACGGAATGTCTTTTCTGGTAGTGTGCATTCGAATCTTCGTAAGATACAGAAGAATAGCCAAATGGAGATGGTAGAATAGAGATAAAGCGTATGCTTATATTAGCAAATACAAGTACGTTACTATAGCGTTATCCCATACCCCATTTTTTTCTCTAATTCCTTAGGATTATGTTTTCAAAATCATTTTAAGTTTAAAGTTTTTTCATAAACCTATGCTCTGATACCAAGTTGTAACATCTCCTATCTTGAGGCCCGAAGCTAAATGCTACAGGTGCTGCAGTTATCCATAGTTTTTACTTTCGATGACAAAATACGGTAATGTTAATAGTATCCATAATATTAGAAGCACGTGAATATGAAATAAAATCATCACCAATTAAAACAACTTTTCTGATTACATTTCAAAGCAATATTTCATATTCAATTTACATAATCCCATAATCGATACCCAGGTTTTGATCAAATATAATTATTATAAAATACGCCAAGAGCGACATATGAAGATGCCCCCTTGGATGATCAGAGTACTAAATAGACACATAAGTATTAATACATCACATCGGAAATAGAACTAAATAGCAACTCCTAAATAGCTAACTTTCCCTCCTGTGCGTCTTCGAAAGCTTTATTCGTCCACCTACTAAATCTATAAAACCTTAACTCTCAATCTACTCAAATTAATTTTGAGCACCCGAGAGTTTAAGGGGAAAAACATAAACTTTGAGTCAGACATAAAGCCTGGCGTGAATAATACTTTTACATCTCGGTTTACTGATATTAAGTGAAACCACGCCACTTAGTGGAACGGGTTTCCCCTCAATGATATCCCTTTAAAACATACTTTTCATAATTCAGAATCCTGCAATCAAACTGATTATAACAATAATAGCAATATCATATATGCTTATAAACAGATAACATATGGACCATCTGTCCGAAAAATAAAGTTTTGTTTGGCTAACTACTAACAGTTGGCTGACTCGGGCCTACCAGACAAAATAAACAAATAATCTAACAATTGTTAGACAAACTTTTGGACGGTCTATCCTTAACTTACTTCTCCAAGGGTCACCCGATCCTAATGGTTTTTCAAGCTCACCAATAACCTATCCTTCTCCTTGGTATATATTCCTTTCTGTGTGTAACCATCGTTAAAGTCCTACCTGTGACTAAGCCCTACATACTAGAATTTTGGACTAAATTAGCTAGGGACTAAAGCTAATATATAGGGCGCGACCCCATACCAGTCCTACCTGGTATTCTAATATCTGAATCATCTTACATAGGGTCATCTACTCTTAAAATTTTCCTTGAAAACCTTTTCAAATTGATTTAACTCTTTAAATCGTCTTAAACAAGGAAAACATACTATTTGCTTTACTTAAATCACTTTACCATGTTATATATACTTTACATAAAACATTGTTGATGAATACATTCAAAACCCTTGTTTAAAAGATTTAAACAACCCCTTTCGAAACCATTGAAAGTACCTCTTTCGATATAAGTAAACTTCTTTACTTTATAACCTTAGGTCAAAGGGCTAAAATATACCTTTTGAAACCATTGACAATAGACCTTTTGAAAACATTAAAAACATCCTTTCGAAAGCATTATAAAACCATAGACATCCTCCTTTCAGAACACTTTAAACATGCCTTTTGAAACCATGGGAAAACTTCCATTTAAAACCCTTCGAAAACATTAGGGAACCACCCCTTCAAAACCTTTATATTAAACCTTTCGAAAGCATAAACCAAACCTTTCGAAAGAATTTGGGTTCAAGTAAAACATGTGGAACAACATTTCGAAACCATTTAAAACCATTCGTTTCTAAATCTTTGGGTTTAACTTTCAATAGAACAAAAGGGTCTCAAAACAACTAATCGAAAACACTCTTTCGAAAGCAATTTCCTAAGTAAAAGAAGTGGATGGTGTGGAAACCAACCCTTTCGAAAGCATTGAAGAAGCGGCTCTAAGTTTAAAACAAAGGAACCCTTTCGAAGGCATTGCTTCGAAAGGTAAAAGGCAGCAGGTTGAGGTTTCGAACCCCTTCGAAAGCAAATTCTTAAGATAAAGGTGCAACCTCTTTCGAAACCATTCCTTAAAACCATTTGACCAAGTCAAAAGCTATCTTAGTCGAAAGCAGTCTTTTCGAAAGCAAAGCAAATGCGTTTCCTTTTAAAAGCAAATCAAGACTTCGACCCCTTCGGAACCCCTATTTCGACTCTATACCTTTCGCCTATGTCCAATCCACTATGTACAAGGCTTTTGATACCATGTTTATTGGTTTCGATGGAGATGGGGGCGGAAGTACCTAGTCGAAAGGTAGGTGCCGAAAGTGGCAAAACAGCAAAAGTATGATAGAGCCGAATTTTAACTTTAAAAAGTAATTATTTTCGACTAATCTACTTTGTTTGTTAACATATGATTGGTTGCTAATTTCTTTTCCAAATTCTTTTCTAAAAATGCTGCCGAATTTTCAGAAATAACAATTAAAACATTTGCAAATTGCCCCTTCTTTTTTTATATACATATAAAACATTTAAGTTCCATACCTTAAATAATTTTATATACTTATTAAAATACTTAGGAAAATTCTCCAAAAATTCCAATAAATCACTTTTAATATGTTTTCCAACATATATAAATTTCTGACCCAAAGCTAATATAAAATAGTCGAAATTAATTTTAAATCCAATTAACCATTTTCTTCACTAGAAAATTAATAATAAATCCACATTAATTTAGAAAATTATGAAACTTGAACCCGTCTCTAAAATATCATTTCTGACCATATACTAAAATTGCAAGGCATTTGTATGTCATTTGGTAGGTTTTTCAAATCAAAACTTATCACAAAAATCAATATGAATAAGCATAATTCATCGACAAGCATATATATCTATATAATATTCAAAACATGGCAATATACTTGCAAAAACATTCGGATCTGATTCTAGAAATCGAAAACATCAAAATATGAGATGTAAACTATTATTGACCTTAGCTTTGTTGTTAGGGAGTTGAGATTTGATCTTGTATTAAGTTGATTAAGCTTCTTCCTTAGATTCTTACTTATCTTCTTCTTATTTTCCCTTGATGGTGGCCGGCCTCACTATGTTTTGTTTTTTATTGTGAATGTGTAAAAGGAAGTGGTGTGAGGGTTTAGGATATAAGGATAAGAGTTATTCCTATTTTTCCCTTATCTAATTCCCTGACCTATTCCATTTTAAATTCCATATAGTTTATTAATTCAACTAGGCACGGCTCCCCTTTATTATACAAATCTCAATCCCTTAATCAATTACATTATTTCATTTAATTTAACTAATTAAATATCCTAAATAATGTTAATCAAAATTAGAGTCGTTACATGATGTGCACGTAAAAGTGCATATTTTAACCACCATATTCAATCTATTTAAATTAAATAAATGATCATATTGGGTGTTTTAACATGTTTAAACCAAAATTCAAATTATTTTGAAATCGTCACATATTCATCTTCATCCAAGGGCAAAATGGTTATTTTTGTGCATATATTAATTTGAGAAAATTTAATTAGAAATTTCTATATTATTTTGTAGGAATTTGGCTTCATATACAAGAGGTTTCATGAAGATATATGCATGCACAAGAGTGAATACAAAGGAATGGAGATGGAAATAATTCATTTCATGGATCATGTAGGATGCCACCTACCCACCTATTTTAATGTACAAATTAGAGGCTAATGCACATGCTAATAAAATTTAAAACTTCATACACACTTAAATGATGATTATTTGATGCTAATGATTACTTGGCCTCCACACTTCCTAAGAGGGTATTTTGGGCATTTTCAAAAAAAGTGGATTAGGGTTTCATACATGTATAAATACCCCTTATGCTTCATATAACCTCTCTACCTCTTAGTTAGTTTTTAGCTTAGATTAAAAATAAAAGAAAGCTCTCTTTCTCTTTTCATGGCTACTTAGCCATTTTTATCTTATGTAATTTTCTTTCTTTATGCAATGTTAATTATTGTTTCCTTTCTTTTACATGCTTTTTCCTTTCATGTTAGTAGTATAGATTTATCTTTCATGCAAGTATATTAGTGTTTATTTCTTGTTAATTAGTTCTCTTTTTCATTAGCTTTCTTTTTCCTCTTTTTTTGTTTCAGGTTGCAAGCTACATTTGTTGATTTGATAACAAATATGAGAGGCTAAACCCCTTCAATTTAGGGGTAATGAAGCTCTCTAATCATGTAGCTTCAACATAATTTGATAATAAATTCTCTCTTTTTGTGCTTCATGAAAGTTGATGTTTATGTAATTTTGTGTTTAGTATTGAGTTTGATAGTTTATGTTGTTCAAAACAAATAGGCTATGCTTAGTCATATGAATCACAAATTGCCTCTTCATCTAAATATGATTATGGCAATGAAGTGAAATTAAATCAAAATTTGATGGTCTATATTTCTAATCAATAGTTAATAGGCCATGATTAAAATAGATTTCATTTTCAACTTGTTGTCATTTTACATGAGAATTAGTAAGTGGTTTAAGTGGTGTGTTATAGTTTGATGGCTTATGTTGAGCTAAGTAATAGCACAAATAGGTCATACTTATGATAAACACATCAATTAAACTCACTAATGATAAAAAAGAGATCATAATTTCATATTTTGTTGAACTATGCGATCTAGAGAGTGGAATTACCTCTAAATTGTCATTTTATTCTCATAGTTTTCATTCACTTTTGTAGTGTTAGTTTTTGCAATTTTTAGTAGTTAACAATATTTTCTCGACTTTGCTTAATTTGATTGAATAGAAATTTAAAATCTAACAATTCCCTGCGGATTGACCCGTACTCACCACATACTATCCACGTACTAACATTTGTATGCCATGCGCTTGCGGTTATTTTTATTATGAATTCGCTCGACGGATTTCAAAACCGATAGAATTCCCGTCGACGAACAAGTTTTTGGCATCATTGTTGGGGAATTGCTTTGATTTTGATTTTCTATTCTTCGGATTATTTTTGTTTGATTTTATCGTGTGTTTGTTTTGTGTGTTTTTATTTATAAAAAAATTGTTATGTGTATGTTTGTTGTGTGAATTTATTTGTGTGCTTCTTTCTTGTTTTTTATTTGCATTGCATTTGCATATTTTCTTATTTTTTTAAAAAAACAACACAATTTCTAAAAAAATATTTTATTCATTCACATTTGCATTTTCATTTTTGCATTTACATCTTTAATTTTCTTTTCTTTTTTTTACACACTTACAAAGAAAAAAACAAACAAACTGTGCATATTTCTTGTGCACTGTGCACATTGCTCTGTTCAACATCCAACTTGCTATGTTCAATCCTGACTGCTCCACCACCAAACTCCTACATAAACTTGCTTTCACCGTTCTTCCTGCCTGTACAAACACAACAAACAATCACTTAATCCCCTCAATCCTACCTGCATAGCCTAATACCAAAACAACACAAAATTGTTGCTCCTACAAACATCTCCTGACCACCAGCTTTTCAACTCGATCCCTACACTACAGCAAGCACCACTGTTCTGATTGAACAACCACCATACCATCCACACTTCTCTGCTGCCATTCACCACTCATTTAACAATCTACCACAACCTCATCAGATCGCTGACATTCCCTCATCACAGTCTACAGCATCCACCACTTCTCCTATATACTTCTACAATTTATCCACATATATCTTCATCCAACCTCACATACCCTACAACCAAAAAATCACTGCCATTACTCACAAACCCAGACAATCACTCACTATCTCGAGTTAGAAAATCCTTCAGACAAATTTCTTCAACAAATCCAAACCATCAAACTCCTCACAACAAACTATCAGTCACTCACCATTGCCTACTCCCCTATCCCTCACTCCAGTTCAAGAGCATATCACCTACAACTTCCTTCTCTGAACATTAACCAAGCGACATCGCAATCCCAATCACCCACAAACCTGCAACACCCCTCAACAGACTCCAAAAACAATAAACCACAGAGCAACCTCTTCACCACAGTCTACATCACCAAACCACTCAAACCCACTACCAAATACTCACCAGAGAACTACCGAACCTCAAGTCCATCACGGCATCACCTCGCTGCTTCTTCTGCAACCATCGCAACTTCAAAACAGTTCACCAGAAATCAATATTGAACCACCCAATCACTTCGAATCAGCAATCGCCAACATCTTCCTACCTTCGCCTCTCCACGAAATCAACAGTCGCGAACCACGTCCAAGTCGCAGCCGTAACCACTCGTGAAAATCCCCTATCGAACTCCGCCTTCATCCCAAACCCACCTCGGCAAATACTTCACTGCCTCGATCTGACAAACATCAACCAAAGCCGCAACTTGCTTTCGATTTGATTTCAATTTTTTTTTATTTTGATTTAGTACGCCGATTTGATAAGCAATGACATAAATCGAGAATTTGATTGCGTGAGTGCGTTAATTGTTTTGTTTCCCTATTTTGATCGAGAAAGAGGATATTCGTTTATTTTATTTTTTGGGCCGTGGGTTATATTGATATAAAAAAAGAGATGAAAAAGGTTGGGCCGGGCTAGTTTTAAAAATTTGTATTTCCTTTTTTATTTTTCATTTCTTCTTACTTTTTTTACTTAATTTGTTTAAGCAATTAGTTTTTTTTCCTTCTCTCAAAAAAAACATTTTTTCTTTTGTTACTTTGTTTTGATTAATCTGTTTAGTTTAGTTTTGTTTAATCTGTTTAGTTTTGTTTAATCTGTTTTATCCTTTAAAAAAAATATTTGTTTGTCTTAATTGGCTTAAATTTCCATCATTAAAAATTAAAAAAAAACAAAATATATGTATATATCTTTGTTTTAAGAAGGAGAAGGATTGCGCTGCTTAGCTTGCCAAAAATAATAATAACTGCTTGCTTACTTATAAATAAGTTTTGCTGCTTTTAACCCCTATCTATTGTTTTTATTTGTCTTGCATTGTTGTTTGCTTGCATTTAAAAAAAATCGTAGTTGCATTGTTAATACACGTTTAATTTCTGCTTTGTATTTCATCCTAGAATTTTGTTAATAATAACGGTTAGAAATAAATAACGCTTAATTGTATATTGACAAGTTGTCTTCTTTGAACAATTTAATTTCTCGGTGTTTAGGCTACGGCAGAGCAATGATCAGTTATAAATATTACGGTGATTCGTAAATATTATACTGAATTATTTCTTTGAAAGTACTTAAACTTTCGGCTGCATTGCTACGGTGATTCGTGGTGCACCGATAACTCCTGCCCGTTACTTGGCCGAGAACTATCTTGTTGATTCAGGACAAAATGTGATTATACAATTTTGGATTAGGAGCCACTTAGGATAGATAATTTGTAATTAACCTTGCATTCATTTAGTTGCATTAGTTCATGCCTATTTAAAAGAAAAACAAAAAAAATTTCAAAATCCAAAACTAAAAAAAAATTAAATATTTCTTAACTTAGTTTTTTTTTAAACTCCTTCGAAATTTTTCAAAAAAAAATATTAAGTTAGTTTTTTTTTTCAGAAAACAAAAAAATCCAAAACAAGTTATAAAACCATTTCAAAAAAAAATTGAAAAACCAAAATAAAAATAAATGTTCCCTTTTGAAAAATAGCTTCTTTTTGTAAATATTTTTCCTTTAAGAAAAAAACGTTCTTGATAATGTCTCACTTTCCCTATTCATATGAATTTTACGATAGTTGTGAAAATCAATATAATCATATAATTTCACACCAAATTCTTATGGATATTTTAACAACAACTATTGTGTAAACAATTCGAATTTTGAACAACAAAATTTTCAAAATAATGGTCTACCCTCAACTCTTGAAAGGTGTATTGAAAAAGTTGAATCTTTACTTGAACAACAAATTCAATTTAATGATTTGTGTAAATCATATATGTGCAACAATTCAAGTCAAAGTTTTCAAAATAATCAAAATTTGAATTCACTTCCAAATTCAAATGATTTTGATTATAACCCATGCCAATTTACCTTCAAACTCCAAAATGAATTTCAAAATCACAATGGAAATGTGAATCACTTTTCAAATGATTTTGGCAATGGGAATAATTTCAATTTTGGTGCAATTGACAATTTTTGCTCTCAACAAATTCAAATTGAAAATTCTCAAATTAATAATAAGGAATTTGAATTTGTTGAGCAAATGGAAAAAGATCACACGGATTTGTTGTTTAAAACATTGGAAAAAATTCGTGAGCAACAAAAGCAAATTGCAACTTTTGAAGAGTCAAATGATAATCCATCTTCTACCGAAATTGACAATTTTCAAATAAAAACTTTTGAAATTATAAATGATAATCTTAATAACGTTGTTGAAAGTACGGTAATTGATTTGGATTTCAATTCTCTTGAGGGTGAGAAACTCGATTTAAATTTCAATCTTCCTTTTTCCGATTTTGAAAATTTGAATACAACAACGTTGGATTTTGAAAATGATATACACAATGAAGTTGTTGATAATCCAATAAAGGAAGACGAATTTAAGAAACACAATTTCTTTGGACATTTCAAAGACGAGTTGTTGAAATCCAAAGGGGAAGATTTAAATCACTATTTTGATTTTGAAATTGATAATTCTGAAGAAGTTTCAATGATAAGCTTGAATTTCAATTTGGTGAAAATAAATTTAAATTTCAAACAATCGTTTTATCTACCCCTAAAATTATCGAAAACAAAACAACTCGTACGATTTTTAATAAAACGACATTCATTTTTCCAAATCAACATTCAACTTTGAAATCTTTTATGGTTTGGTTTTTCGAGCTTAAGCTGTGTCTTGCATACTTGGCGAGACAAATGAATTGGTCTTTGGAATACCGTTTCATTTACTTTTTGACTATATACATTCTGAACTCTTGTAAATAATAATCTTTTCGTTTTCATGTAAATATAGGTCATATTTTTATTTTATTTTTATTTTTCTCCTTTCACTTGGGTTGACAGTGGGGACATAGTCAAAATCAAGTGTGGGAGGAGTCTCATCATTTTCATCTTCAATTTTTTGTGGTTTATTTTTGAAAGTGTACGTGCAGTACTAAGGATCGTGTAATATGGTATATAAATGCGGAAACTAATAATAGCAGTAAAATAAAAATTAAAGTAAGCACACCGGTAATTTTTATACTGGTTCGAACTTCCCGTTCTACGTCCAGTCCCAGAATACCCTCTGGATTTAAACTAAACCCCTCACTTAACCCGGAGGAATAGGTATACGACACCTGAGCAGCCGAATAGGAATTTTTCCGCCTCAACAGCCGAAGAGGACTTCAACTTAATACAAATAACTTGTTGACGAATGTGTTCTGAATAACACTGATTGTCTTTTGATAGTACAGCTTTCCTATAATCAAATCCTCAAGAGTATATATGTGTGTGAAGATTTAGAAGGAAGATAATCACGTAGAATCGAAGTATATGAATTAATTCAAGGATTCTAGTGATATTGAATGAGAATGAATGCTTTTTATTTGTAGAGAATAATAGAGAATATATTTGAGAATTATAAACAAGAATTAGTTGTTGTAGAAGTGAATTGAACATGTTTATATAGTTGTAGAATAGTTACAATCTTTCATGAAGAGTTTCAATCAAAAGTTGTGTCTGTATCTCTTAGATTGAAGAAGATTCCTCTTCACGAACGATCGCAACTTTCAGAAAACTAGCCGTTATTCTCAGGTCGGTTGACCGAGAAAACTGGTCGGTCAGCTGAGTTTCAAAAACGTATACAGAATAGTGCATATATGTGCACTGACATAGAGTCGGTCGACCGAAGTTCCTAGTCAGTCGGCCGACATGCTATCAATTGCACAGTGCACACTTTTTCATGTATAAATTAATGTATAATAATTTGTGTGTGTGTGACTACTTGATGAATGATTTTAACAATATTCTAAGACTCAATACAATAAAATTTTCATACTAATCTCTGGATTGTATTCTTGTCTCCTTTGTAGTGCACAATATACGCTTATTCTCTTTTTGACGCTTTCGTATAGTATTCTCGTCGTATGATATCTGAAGCTTGTGTCATGAATCAAAAATCATGAATCAACATTCTCCCCCTTTTTGATTGATGACAATACTTATGTGACGAAGTAGTATATACATATATACTATAACTCTCCCCCTGAATATATGGCAATTTTTCTGCAAAAATTTGTTAGCTTTCATATATTTCTCCCCCTTTGTCATCGACAAAAAGGAATACTTATTAGATGTAATATGAAAAAAAATATGGAACATGTAACACAAGTAAGAAAACATCGAGTTTAAATATTACATACTCAAACCAAATAGGAATATTAATGATGTTTACTTACTACACAACATCTATAAAAAAAGGACATATTATTCATAAAAAAACAGAATACTTGAAATTATGAAATAGCAAGTTGTAAAACAATATGATCACTCCTCACCATCATCGGAATCCCAAAATTCTGGATGAATATTTTCTTCCGGAGGAGCATGTTCCTTACCACGTCTTTGAGCGTTAGAAGTGTGAGTTCCTGATGTACCGGAACTTGTATTCTCCGAAGTGGACCAAAATAAATTTGGCGCCAGCCTTTTTCCGGGAGCAAGGTGAGAGGCACCGGCTTCGGAAGTGCTTGATAAGGCATCCCATAGATTGACGAAGAATCCCTTAATTTTCTTGAACCGATCGTTAATTTTTCGTAACCGTGCATCTAAGGCAAGTTGATTTTGAGCCAAAATATCAATGGCTGCTTCCGTACTAATTCCGGGAGTTGGTCTTTGAATTGAGGATTTGCGAGTTAGACGTTCCGTAGCATGAGTAGATGGTTGAGGTGTCGAATAGCTACGGCGTAGTTGTTCTCTCAGAGTAGCACGCCATTGGTCAAATCTTATAAATCTAGGTGGAGCATCGGGCAATTTCATTAGTTTTATGGTCCTTGAATCAAAAGAACGGACTTTGGAGGTTTCGGATTCCGGAGCATGTGTGACGAAGCTATTGATTAATCTCATTATGATTCTCCATAATAAATATGAAGCATCCTTCCTTGATTAAATGAGAGAAATTCGTCCATAAGAAGTTGTGCCCAATTAACTCGTACATTCCCACATATAGCGTACAATGCCTTAAAATTTTTGGGATATACTAGATGATATGAACCGCCTCTAGGAACAATAGATTTCATCATGAAACGATGAAAAAGTCGAGCTTTAGGTCGAAGTGATGATGTTTGTCTAAAATCTGTAGCATCATCTTCGAAAATAAATGGCTTATCCGGTCACGACTTGATATATTACAATCTACATCGTGTAATGAAATTCCACCCGGTCGAGCATTCAAAATGTGGTTAATTCGATCAATGGAAAGGAAAATTGAAGTGCCACAAACCGATGTCCAAACACAATTGTCAGTGTTTCTCGGCGGATTGACAAGGTTAAGGGTTGCTAGAAATAACTTGACCATAATATGAATGATTTTCAAATTATTTTTCCTATGGTCAAGGAATGTATCAAGTCCACTCTCAATAGCGGCATTTTCAATACCGTAGGGAGCGAAATCAGGGTAACTTACAAATGATTCTTCAAAGATCTTGGCATCTTGAAGTTGTATCCATCTTTGAAGTGCTACATCATTGACAAGCCATGAGGCGATTTGAGTATCTACTGGAGTTGATGAAGATGAACCACCGGTAGTCTTTGTTCTCTTCTTAGGAGCCATTGTTTTTGAGGAAAGGATAAAAATTTGAGAAAATTTTAATGGGGGCTAGGGTAAAAACCGAATTTGGGAAAGTAAAAGTGAAGAGGTAGGTGAAAAAGTTGAAGAGATGGGTTATAATATGAAGTGAAAAGCAGTAGGAAATCTCGTTCGGTCGACCGAATATACTGGGTCGGATGACCGACTGGGTTTCCTAAGTAATATTAAACTTTCGGGATGGGTTTCGGCTGACCGACTCAGGGCTTCGGTCGACCGATACTGTCAAAAATGCACAGTTTTGCTGTTTTTCTTAAAAAAATTATATAAATATAAATTTTATTATTGTTGCACTATATTAACAACTTATTGAAAACAAGCAACATACAAATATATATATATATAAAGTGTTTAGCCACCGTTCTTTAAAATCGACGTTCCCAAGAGTTTGGAGACGGAACATCTTCTATAGGTGACCATTTTGGAGCTATTGGAGATTGAGCCGGATTTGAAGAGGATGAAGGTCTATAAGAGGGTTCAGTAATGTCATCCTTCTTTGATGAACAAACTTTCATAGCCATTCGTTCTAGAAAGCTCAAATGTCGTGACGTAATCTTCTGCTCATAGTATAACTCCTTTTGTAGATCTAATTGTTGCTGTTGATAGTGGTGTATCTCATATATTTTCTGTTTAGTTGATGGAGATATGACCATAGCCTTCTTGCCTTTCTTCTTTTCCGATGGATAACCGGTATGAGTGTTCTTCCATGGTTTCCAACCATGTCGGGGGTCTTTATCCGGGGAAGGAGAGAATTTAAGAACACGATTAGGTAAGGGAAAAATAGGATAGGGTCCGTTTTCAGGAATATAATCGAAATCATCGTCCGGAGATGTATACGATAGACGAGAGTTTTCAGAATTATAGAAATCATTGTTTGAAGACATTTTCAAGTTTTGATTTTAAACTTTTCTTAGAATATGTTTTAAAAAAACATAGAATATATAAGAATTTGATTGCTAAAAGATGAGTGGGTAGGAGCTAGTTTTAATTATAATCACAGGTAATAAAGCCGTTTGTAAATGGGTGATTATAAATATAGAACTAAAAATAGCTTTCTGAAAATAAAACAAACTCGAAAGTAGACCGAAACAAGAAACACCCATAGCTCAAGTGGCTATAACACAACATTTAGCAAGCAAGTCAGAGGTCATGAGTTTGAGTCACACCTTGGTCAGAAATAAAACAATTTTTCTTTTTCAATATTTTGCATATTTTTATTTATAAATCTTTTATAGACATTATTCCTAAGTCTCGTCTAAGTTTTATAAAAATATTTTCATTTAATGGTTTAGTAAAAATGTCAGCAATTTGATTTTCAGTATTAATAAATTCTAAATTTACCAATCCTTTTTCCAAACAATCACGAAGAAAGTGATGACGAATATCGATGTGTTTTGTTCGTGAGTGGTTGACCGGATTTTTAGAAAGATTTATTGCACTAGTATTGTCACAATAAATTATAGATTTTTCAAGGTGACAATTAAAATCCTGAAGTGTTTGTTGGATGTAAATGACTTGTGCACATGCCAAAGCAGCAGATATATATTCTGCTTCACATGTCGATAAAGAAACGCAGTTTTGTTTCTTACTGAACCAAGAGGCTAAGGAACGTCCAATGAAATGACACGTTCCGCTCGTACTTTTTCGATCCGTCCGACTTCCTCCAAAATCAGCGTCGCTATAGGAGACTAATTCGAAAGGACATTCTTTTGGATAAAATAATCTAAAATCTTTGGTTTTAGTTAGATAACGAATAATGTGTTTAACTGCTCGCATATGTGACTCTTTGGGATTTGCTTGAAATCGAGCACATAAACAGACACTCATCATTATAACGGGTCAACTTGCTGTTAAATATAACAAAGATCCAATCATACTACGATACAGTTTCTGATCAACACTTTTGCCCTCCTCGTCTCTATCGAGATGAATAGTTGTGCTCATTGGAGTTGGTTTGGCAGAAGTGTTTTCCAGACCAAATCGTTTAATTAAATTATAAAAATATTTTTCTTGATTAATAAAAATTCCATTTTCAACTTGTTTAATTTGTAATCTAAGAAAATATGACAATTCTCCCATAAGAGACATTTCAAATTCATTTGTCATTATAGTCGAAAATTCCTGACATAACTTTTCATTTGTCGAGCCAAAAATAATATCATCAACATATATTTGAATTATTAAAATACCTTTCTTAGTTTTCTTAATAAAAAGTGTTTGATCGACTTTACCTATTTCAAAACCAGATTCTAATAAATAGCTTTAAAGACGATCATACCAAGCATGTGGTGCTTGTTTTAAACCGTATAGGGCCTTTTTGAGTTTATAAACAAGATCTGGATATTTTTCATGATTGAAAAGTGGTGGTTGTTCAACAAAAACATTTTCTTTTATATACCCATTTAAAAAAGCACTTTCAACATCCATTTGATAAAGTTTAAAATTATGAAAACATGCGAAAGCCAATAAGATTCGTATTGCTTCAAGTCGGGCGACTGGAGCAAACGTTTCTTCGTAATCAATTCCCTCTTCCTGATTATATCCTTGTGCAACTAATCTAGCTTTATTCCTAGTTCATCTGCTTTATTTTTGAAAACCCATTTAGTACCAATGACTGATTGATCACTAGGTCTAGGAACGAGTTCCCAAACTTCGTTTCGTTCGAATTGATTTAGTTCTTCTTGCATGGCAAGAATCCAGTAGTCATCAGTTGATGCTTCTTTTATATTCTTAGGTTCTATTTTAGAGGGAAAAGCTACATGTCCAACTTGATTTAATTGATGTCTGGTTTTAACATTCGTATTTACTTCTCCGATTATATTTTGCACAGGATGATCTCGTAAAATTCTAGGTGGAGATTTTATTATATTAGGAGTAATATTCTTATTTTCAGTAATATCATGATCATTATCGAAATTTTCATTAGTATTACTATTTTCATTCTGAGTAGTTTCATCATCAGAATCAATAGTAATATTTGGATTTATATTATTAAAATTTTCGTCAAATGAAACATGTAAATTTTCTTCAATAATTTGAGTTCTTTTATTAAAAATTCGATAAGCCTTGCTTCGTTCTGAATATCCAACGAATATTCCTTCATCGGATTTTGGATCGAATTTGCCTAGCTGATCTTTAGTATTCAAAATAAAACATTTAGAACCAAAAACTTTAAGATATGAATATTTGGTTTTCTTCCATTTAGAAGTTCATATGGAGTATTCTTAGTTAACGGTCAAATAGAAACACGATTCAACACATAACAAGCAGTAGCTACAGGTTCTACCCAAAAGTGTTTCGATAAAGTGGTTCCATTTAATAAAGTTCTCGCACATTCTTGTAACGTTCTATTTTTCCTTTCTACAACTCCATTTTATTGTGGTGTTCTAGGAAACGAAAAATTATGATTAATACCTTTCTTGTTACAAAATTGTTCGAAAGCTTCATTTTCAAATTCTCCTCCATGATCACTTCTGATATTTTTAATTTTCAAATTTTTATATTTTGAATTCTTTTAACAAAAACTTTAAAATTATCGAAAGTATCACTTTTATTTTTCAAAAAGAAAATCCAAGTGTATCTAGAAAAATCATTTACGATAACAAACACATATCTATTATGATTAATAGACTGAACTTGAGTTGGACCAAAAAGATCCATGTGTAAAAGTTCAAGTGGTTGTTCTGTAGATATTAACTTTTTAGATTTAAAAGAAGATTTTGTTAATTTTCCTAATTTACATGCATCACAAAATATGTTAGTTTTGAATTTTATATTGGTTAATCCTTTAACTAATTTGTTTTTAGCTAATTTGTTGATGGTATTAAAATTAACATGACAAAATCTTTTGTGCCAAAGACAGGAATCATTTTCCTTAGCTACTAAACACAAATTTGAATCATTATTAACATTCATATTTAAGATATAAATGTTTTTATCTCTTATTCCTTCGAAAATAGTGTTATGATTTTTATCGAAAATATTACATTTATTTTTTGAAAAAGTTATATTAAAACCTTTACCGCATAGCCGACTAATATTAATAAATTGTGTTTTAAATTTTTAACCAATAAAACATCAGTAATGAGAGGTAAATTAGAGGTACCGTTGCTACTGACATCGCCTTTGCCGATGATATATCCTTTTGAGTTATCTCCAAAGGTGACTGCTCCTCCATTTGAGTATATAATGTTTGACAACATTTCTTTGTTTCCAGTCATGTGTTTTGAGCAACCGCTATCTAAAATCTATTTTCCTCTCTTCTTATGAGGTACCTGCAAAAAGTTTATAAAAAGTTGGTACCCATTCTTTTTAGGGTCCTAAGAGTTAAATCTTAGGAAGCCAAATCCATACGGGTTCAGAATTCCCTTTATAAATATAATTTTTGTTATTATGAACAGTTTCCATAAACATTTTGATATGTTTATTCCTTATCAGAATATTATTTGATTTTGGAATCCATATCTTGATGGTATTAGTGTTTGGATAAACTGTTTTCTTAATATCCTTTTTAATATTATTATTGATCCTACTTTTAACAAAATTATTTTGTTTCTTAAATCCTAGTCCAGATTTATTGTTAGTGGATTGAGAATTTTCAAGTATTCTAGAAAGATTCTCTCTTCCTTTATTGAAATTAGATATATTTTTAGAGATATCATCAAATTTTACTTTAAGACTAGAATTTTCTAATTCTAAATCCTTAATTTTAGAGTTTAAACTATTATTTTCAAAGAATAAAACATCATTTTTATTTTTTTGAATTTCTAGTTCTTCAGATATTGAAGAAATTTGAGAAGATAAGTTAGAATTCAATTGTTGAGAAATTTCAAGTTCTTCTTCTAATATTTTCTTCTCATCTTTCAGCATATCTACTTCTAAGATAGTCCTATCTAACTTTCTTTGCAACTCCTTATTTTTCTTTTTAAGTTGCTTTGCTAAGTCTACTAATTCAGAATTAATTTCAATTAAATCTTCAAAAGTAAGATCACTTACATCGTCTGACGAAGCCATGAAGCATACATTTGCTTGTTCATTTTCATTATCACTTTCGCTCTCTGATGAGGATGATGAGTCAGTGTCGTCCCAAGTGACTGAAAAAGCTCTTCGTTTGGTTCTGTCCTTCTTAAAGTTGCTCTTTTTACATTCTGGACAATCCTTCTTCATGTGACCTTTCTTGTGACATTCATAACATTCCATTGCTGAAGATGATGGTTTGCTATTGTTGTTGGAATTATTTTTGTTTCCCCTGAATTTATTTCTTTTGAATTTCAGAAACTTCTTGAAATTTTTAGCAATCATTGCCATATCTTCATTCTCTGAGTCGGAGTCATCTTTTTCTGCTTGAAATGCCACATTCTTCTTTTCTTGTGCTCCATTTCTCTTTGCCTGCAAATTTACTTCGTAGGACATTAAATTACCTATCAATTCTTCTGGTTTTAATGTTGACAAATCACTTGCTTCTTCAATGGCTAGGACTTTTCTTTCCCATTCGTCCGTTAAAGAATTTGAAATTTTTGTGACAATATCAAAATTAGTAAATTTTTGTTCTAATGATAGTAGAGCATGATAAATATCCTAGAATCTAGAGTACATATCATTTATAGATTCATTTGGCCTCATTTTGAAATTTTCAAATTGATTTTTCAACATAGAGATTTTGCTTAATTTAACTTTGTTCGTTCCTTCATGTGTTATCTTAAGTGTTCTCCAAATTTCATAACCAGAAGTGCACAGGCTAACTCTGTTGAATTCATTTCTATCTAATGCACAAAATAAAATATTCATAGCCTTTGCATTTGATGTAGCATCTAGTTTTTGTGTGTTACTCCAAGTTGAATATTAATAGCAGTAAAATAAAAATTAAAGTAAGCACACCAGTAATTTTTATACTGGTTCAAACTTCCCGTTCTACGTCCAGTCCCAGAATACCATCTGGATTTAAACTAAACCCCTCACTTAACCCGGAGGAATAGGTATACGACACCTGAGCAGCCGAACAGGAATTTTTCTGCCTCAACAGTCGAAGAGGACTTCAACTTAATACAAATAACTTGTTGGCGAATGTGTTCTGAATAACACTGATTGTCTTTTGATAGTACAGCTTTCCTATAATCAAATCCTCAAGAGTATATATGTGTGTGAAGATTTAGAAGGAAGATAATCACGTAGAATCGAAGTATATGAATTAATTCAAGGATTCTAGTGATATTGAATGAGAATGAATGCTTTTTATTTGTAGAGAATAATAGAGAATAGATTTCAAAATTATAAACAAGAATTAGTTGTTGTAGAAGTGAATTGAACATGTTTATATAGTTGTAGATTAGTTACAATCTTTCATAAAGAGTTTCAATCAAAAGTTGTGTCCATATCTCTTGGATTGAAGGAGATTCCTCTTCACGAACGATCGCAACTTTTCAGAAAACTAGCCGTTATTCTCGGTCGGCTGACCGAGAAAACTGGCCGGTCAGCTGAGTTTCAAAAACGTATACAAAACAGTGCATATCTGTGCACTGACACAGAGTCGGTCGACCGAAGTTCCTGGTCAGTCGGCCGACATGCTGTCAATTGCACAGTGCACACTTTTTCATGTATAAATTAATGTATAATAATTTGTGTGTGTGTGACTACTTGAGAAATGATTTTAACAATATTCTAAGACTCAATACAATAAAATATTCATACTAATCTCTGGATTGTAGTCTTGTCTCCTTTGTAGTGCACAATATACGCTTATTCTCTTTTTGTCGCTTTCGTATAGTATTCTCGTCGTATGATCTCTGAAGCTTGTGTCATGAATCAACAATTTTTGCATTCTCTTTCCAAAAATAAAGAAAAAACTCAAAAAATTAAGAAAAAAAAACAAAAAAAATCTCAAAAACAAAAATTTAAGGATTCTGATTTATTTTTAAAAACACGCTATAGGATAAGTATAAGATTTTGGTTATTAAATTGAAATTTTTGAAAATTTATTTGTCTCAACAATAATAAAAATAAAGTTTGATTACAAATAATGATGATTTAACTAGTATATAGGTAGGTTCATGGTGATAATTATGAAGTATATCCTAATTGAAAATCTTTGTTTAAAAAAGTGGTGAATTTAAAGTAAAGGATATAACATTTTTTTGTCTTCTAAGTTAAATGTTGCTAAGATGATTTTGCAAAACTCTCTTTTAAAAAAACAAAAAAACAAAAAAAATATATTTGTATATATGTATATAATTTTTATTAACACCTAGAGTCATGTGTTCACACTTGTGTGTTCACTCGTCATGCTTTGTACCCTTCTCACGTAAGCCCGAAAGGCGGTGTACGATCAGTATATCTGGCCTCGGTTTATCTGAGTTAGATGTGTGTATATTAAAAAATTCTTTTATTAATAACACCTACAGTCCACAAGTGTTCACACATGTTTGTTCACTCGCCATGCTCTATATTCCCCTCACATAAGTCCGCAAGGCAGTGCACGGGTAATATATCTGGCCTCAGTTTATCTAAGTTAGACATATGTAAATATTTTAAATATCAATAAAATTTTCAAAAAAATAGAGAGATTAAGCAAATGAAATCCAATCACTATTTTAAATTGTTTGATTTGACTTGTTATTGAAAAGAAATGAAAATATCACTTTGATAATCAACTAAGGATCCATTTCATAGTTACACTGTGTTATCAACCGAAACAACAAGTTAAACTACAGTCTATTTGTTATGATAACTTGATTTTTGTTAGATGTTTTGACAAGTAAATGACTTAAATTTTCATGACAATGACCAAAACCTATATTTAACTTATTTGTGTTGATTTAAAAGTAACCCTTCATTTGTAAACATTTTCAAAAACTTACATTCATCTCTTTGTAAATAAATCTTGCATTTTGTAAATATTTTCATATCGCATTTAGATTTTGTGGGTAGTATCCGCTGAAAAGCCTCACGAGACAACACTCGTCATACTGGGGACACCAAGAGGTTTAACGGCTTGTTGCATACGCTCAATGCAATCGTGCTCCTATGAAAACGTATTTATCTTAGTTTTTCTTTATTCGAGGACGAATAAAAAGATAAGTGTGGGAGTATTTGATGTGCACGTAAATGTGCATATTTTTACCATCATATTTAATCTATTAAAATTAAATAAATGATCATATTGGGTGTTTTAACATGTTTAAACCAAAATTCAAATTATTTTGAAATAGTCACATATTCATCTTCATCCAAGGGCAAAATGGTTATTTTTGTGCATATACTAATTTGAGAAAATTTAATTGGAAATTTCTATATTATTTTGTAGGAATTTGGCTTCATATACAAGTGGTTTCATGAAGATATATGCATGCATAAGAGTGAATACAAAGGAATGGAGATGGAAATAATTCATTTCATAGATCATGGAGGACCCCACCTATCCACCTATCTTAATGTACAAATTAGAGGCTAATGCACATGCTAATAGAGTTTAAAGCTTCATGCACACTTAAATGATGATTATTTGATGCTAATGATTACCTGGCCTCCACACTTCCTAAGAAGGTATTTTGGGCATTTCAGAAAAAAGTGGATTAGGGTTTCATACATGTATAAATACTCATTATGCTTCATGTAACCTCTCTTCTTCTTAGTTAGTTTTTAGCTTAGATTAAAAGTAAAAGAAAGCTCTCTTTCTTTTTTCATGGCTACTTAGCCATTTTTATCTTATGTAATTTTCCTTTTTTTATGCAATGTTAATTATTATTTCCTTTCTTTTACATGCTTTTTCCTTTCATGTTAGTAGTATAGATTTATCTTTCATGCAAGTAGATTAGTGTTTATTTCTTATTAATTAGTTCTCTTTTCATTAGCTCTCTTTTTTCTCTTTTTTTGTTTCATGCTGCAAGCTACATTTGTTGATTTGATAACAAATATGAGAGGCTAAACCCATTCAATTTAGGGGTAATGAAGCTCTCTAATCATGTAGCTTCAACATAATTTGATAATTAATGCTCTCTTTTTGTGGTTCATAAAAGTTGATGTTTATGTAATTTTGTGTTTGGTATTGAGTTTGATAGCTTATGTTGTTCAAAACAAATAGGCCATGCTTAGTCATATGAATCACAAATTGCCTCTTCATCTAAATATGATTATGGCAATGAAGTGAAATTAAATCAAAATTTGATGGTCTATATTTCTAATCAATAGTTAATAGGCAATGCATAAAATAGATTTCATTTTCAACTTGTTATCAATTTTCATGAGAATTAGTAAGTGGTTCAAGTGGTGTGTTATAGTTTGATGGCTTATGTTGAGCTAAGTAATAGCACAAATAGGCCATACTTATGATAAACACATCAATTAAACTCACTAATGACAAGAAAATCATAATTTCATATTTTGTTGAACTATGTGATCTAGAGAGTGGAATTATCTCTAAATTGTCATTTTATTCTCATAATTTTCATTCACTTTTGTCGCGTTAGTTTTTGCAATTTTTAGTAGTTAACAACATTTTCTCGACTTTGGTTAATTTGATTGAATAGAAATTTAAAATCTAACAATTCCCTTTGGATCAACCCGCACTCGCCACGTACTAACATTTGTACCCCGTGCGCTTACGGTTATTTTTATTATTAATTCGCTCGACGGATTTCTAAACCGATAGAATTCCCATTGACGAACATTACATGACGTGTGAACGTTAATATTCGAATATTTCATTATTAATCGCTGAACAAATTTACACTAAACGAGTCATACAACCGAAAGATGAATACTCCTTCGACCAAACGATCTAATTAATTTATGATTGTTATAAATTAATTAAATTAATTAATATTTTTGAAATATTAATTACAAATTTTGATTTGATGAACAAATATCACTAAATATGTTTATAATAGTTTTAAAATGATTAATCGATACACGATATCGATAAGCATTAAATTAGATTTAATTGCAAAATTATTTGTTCGGGAATTAAATGAGTTTAAAGCCAACGAAAGGGGCTGGTTGATTCGGCTGCAACATAGGGTATAGGCGGCCTAATGATCAAGCTAGAGAGCTTTGAAATAGATGGCTAAGATGGAAAGAGAATGAGTAAAAGATTAGATCCAAACTTCTCTCCTTATCTTTCTTTATATAAAGATCTCTACCTTCATCTTTTGGAGAACTTTTGAAGCCTCCATATCTGCTCTATTTCTAGCCGACCTATCTTTTCCATCCCTCTTTCATATCAAGTTCAAATTAAAAAGGATTCAATGATAATTAATAGACGGTGGTCAATGGTTTAAAGATTAGTGGTCTACTAGATTGGAATTAGTTCAAAGATCAGGTTTCATCATTTCAAAGGTTAGGTTTCATCGTTTCAAGGTATTCTTAACATGTTTAAAATTTTTAACTTACATTTATAATGTTTATTTCATATATTATATTGTTAGTTAGGTGATGATTCCAACATGTAAATATATTGTCATAATTTTGATTGGTTGTATGTATATAAATATGTTTAAAAAAATCTTTTTTATGTTAAAAAATTTGCAACAAGTTCAACATTTAAAAACATCTGTTATTAAATAATTTAATATATAATATATGTATATACATATAGTTTATAATTCAAATACTAATATATAATTATGTAAAATATGAAAATATAATTTTATACATAACGCTTAATAATCATAATATTTTAAGCAGGAAGAAAATAATTTTATAATTTTATATATTATTTTAAATAATATTTAAATTAATTAATCATATAAATAACTATATAAATTCATATATGTATTACAAAATATTTTATATTTTATAAAATTAGATTAATACATATTATACTCTTAACTGAAAATAAAAACTAAACATTTTTTATATTTTCAAATATTTAAATATAAGCCAAAAATTAGAAAATAGATTTTAAAATTGTTTTAAATTATATGATAAATTTTCAAATTATAAAATTTCATCTAAAATTTTATTGGAAATTTAAAATACAAATTTAATTTTGCAAAAATATTTTATTATTTTAAATAAATAAATAAATAAATATATATATATATTAAATTTTAAAATTAAAAAAAATATCTTGAACCATGCATAAAACCAGGTGGTTTTATATTTAAATATAAATTATTTTTATGATTTTTATTCGTAATAATATATATTTATTATTATATGTATATATAAATGTATATGTGTATATATATAATTATATTCATACATGTACCGTTTTCGGCATTACAAAAATAATTTATTTTATGTATTTTATAAATGATTTAAACATATTTATGTAATTATAAATATGTACATATTGTTAGTATTTTATATTTATGTTTATATATACATGTACAAAATTATATATGAATAAAATTTTAGTTATGCATATATATATATATATATATATATGTATGTATGTATGTATATTGTAATATTCTATTTATAAAAGCAAAAGTATATGTATAAATATGCATTTGGACAATATATTTACATATTAGATGAACTAACATGTTTATTGCAATATAAATCCCAACATATATACATGGTCATGTTATACCTTGCATGGATTGATATGTTACACATGCATACGCTAATATATGTGTATATGATACACACATATGTTTGATATAATATAAATTAAATAATACAATATCATTTTATAAATAAAAGACTGTACTTAAATAAAATTTAGAAATGTTCTAAATAAATTAGACTCTATAGGCCCAATAAAGATCCCGTATGGTAAAAAATTGAAATTCACCCATAATTTCCGCTACGGGCTGGCCAAGTTTTTACATGCATATCCCCAAAATGAAAGAGGTAACTCATCATCGATTGAACCATATCCAACAAAGTTTGATTTCTCCTCTCCCGAACCCTATTGTGTTGTGAAGTATATAAAGGAGTAAGTTGAAAGGGAATCATATTCTGTTTTAGGAACTATTGAAGTTTAAATCCAATGCTTTCGCCTTGTCGATTTGATTAAAGAATTTTTATTTTCTTATTATTTTGGTTTTCAACTTTGTATTTGTATTTAATAAATTTCTCATAGACCTCTTATTTGTGTTTCATAGGATATACATATCCATATCCACAAGAAAATCATTGGTGAATGTAACAAAGTATGAGGTATCACCTTTTGTCACTGTTAACATTGGACCACAAACATCAGCATGTACGAGTCTTGAGAGTTCGTTAACTCTTTCAATGCCCCTAATGAATGAGTGTTTTTTCATTTTACATTCCCAAGTATAGAATGATTCATAATCAGGCGATGGTAGAAACCCTTGGTTTCTTAGTTCTTGAAGTCGTTTCTTACTAATATGGCATAGTCTATAATGCCAAAGAAAACTATCATTAACTTTAGATATAGACCTATTTCAATAGCAACAAGATTTAAATTAAGAATATAACTATCATAATTTAATTCACCAAATCCAACTATTTTATTTCCAATACAGATATTAATAGTATTGTCTTTACAAATAAAACTATATCAGGCATCTGTCAAAAGAGAGATAGTATTATTCCTAAACAAATTTAGATACGTAATAACAATTATTGAAAATTAAATCATATCCACTCACTAATTTCAAATGATATTCTCCCATTGTGACTACCACTACACTAGCTCCATCTAAAATTTAGAATTTCGTGCTTCCTTTAGCGATAGGCCTCTTGCTTCTAAGTCCCTATAAAGAATTACACCTTAAGTTCAAGATCTAGTATATAAAACTAAACTAGAAGCATATATCGATAAACAATTTTCTAGATGGAAAAATATCTTTAAGAGCGGAATTAGATTCTTTCCCATTCAATGTCTTCAAATACTCTGAACGGTTCCTCTTTTAGTGTCTTTTATCCAAGAAGAAACGAAAATCGCTTTCTTTTGAACTTTCAACTTACCCTTTCCATTCTTTGACTTACGGTTACTCTTATTCGAACCTTTCGACGAAGAACTACTCTTGACAATGAGCATCACACTTAGGTTCTTTCATGAATGTACTTTCGACGGTCCTTAACATATTAAGGAGCTCAATGACAGTACACTTCGTCGAGTTAATATTGAAATTTAATATGAATGGGTCAAAACTATAGAGTTAATGACCCAAGAATTAAGTCGGTCTGTTGCTCGGTATCTAGAGTAGTACCTAACTCAGCCATCCTCTCGATGTACCCAATCATATTAAGTACATGGTCTTGGACTAAGAAACCTTTGCTCATCTTCATGTGAATAAATTTCAACGAAACTTCGTACCTCGCGGTATGAGACAGTTCATCGTATAACTTTTGTAGACGACAATATTTCATGAATATTAGTTTTTTCATGTTGTCGTGGAGCTTGATGCGCATAATGGACACACATAATAGTGAGCTAGTTTGTAATTCATTTCTCATGCCTTGCAAGCCTAAATTTATTCAATCGTGGCATTCTTGTTGGGTTTAATTAAACTTTCATCAATAATTGCGTAACAAATCTTTTTGTATGTGAACGCAATTTTAACATTACTAAGCCAGTCTTTGTAGTTTCTTCTATTAATGTGTTCTTTCCAAATTCGAGAAAATGGATGTTGTAGCATGTTCATTCCCAATAGCAATATAGGACGATTCTTCACAAACACGTAGGCCGCGATTTAATTGTTCAAATGTAGTGCGATTTTAGTTTCTGTATATTTTTGTAAGTACGTAGAATTATATTATTAGTAATGGAAAGTTTGAGCCGTTTTAAAAAAACTGCATTAAATTTACCATTTATCTATGCAAATTCCCTAGAGTAAACTATATATCATTGCAAATGTTATTATCCTTATTAGAATGGCTTATTATATTTATCAAATGAGTCTCCCACTAAATTTTGCATCTTTCAAAAACCCAAAAGAGATTTAGGATTTTCACAATTCAATGGATGTTAAGATCTGTTTATCATGTAACTACTATTGGTTCGATCCAAACTCATTTATAGCGACCTAACTAGGTATCTCATGAGCGAGTTTTACATGCAGCCATTTGACTAAGACAACCATCACAGGACATGTAGGAGTAAGAGAAAATGCTTCGTCGTAGATCATAATGTCACTACAAAAAAAACCACATTTAGTTGCATTTATTGGCAGTGTTTGTAGTGTGAATGCACCAAATACTATTTTTACTATTTCTTTTTATTTTTTATTTTTAATTCAACGCTGCCAAAATTTTGCCGCATTCCCGCCCAATTGAAAAACTTTATCACGTATTTCCCATCTCCTTCCCTCTCCATTGTTATGTTTCTACTCTCGTTCAACAAAATTCTCTCGCTTCTCCATTACCCTGCTTATCTCCATCGCGCTAATTATCTTTGTCAATCTACTCCGCTCCACTTCACTGATCCACTTTTCCTTTAATCTACTCGCGTTTGCTTCTTCGAGATCTGTTTACAAGCCCTGAATCGACGAATTGAGGTAATCGCAAAACCTTAATTTTACCGAGGTATTTTAATTTCTATACTTTGTTTGTTGTTACTACAAAACCCTAATCACTATATTTTGTTGTTATCATTGGGGTTGATGATAGATTGAGGAAGCGTCTTTTGAAATCATTCACGAATTTTGCAAGTATCTACCGTGGCTATTGAAAGCTGTAGATAGAACTGTTGTATAATTATAACATCCTTATAATAAAATTACCTCTTATGAATTCAGTTACACATAACCTGCTTTAATTATCATTCAATTTTTTAGAATATGAACTCTAAAGTTTTAGGTGTGCATGAACGTACATTTGAATCATCTTCTCACCTCCTTGATTTCCTTATTCAATTAGTCTCTTGATGATTCTTGCTTATATTGGGATAAATTGTCCCAGGGAAGCTCGGTTTTCCTGAAAATAATATAAAGTGCCTAAAATTTTGTATGGTGCATACGTATTAGTATGCACATATTCAGATATGACATAATGCATACTTCCAAAAATATTTCACAAACAAACTTACAATCAGCCTACTGTACCAGTATGCTTGCTACGGGTACTAACAGCCTTGCAAAGCAAGGCAATTTTCCAATTGAACCTTGACCGAATTTTATTTAACAAGGTAGGAAAAAATTATGATGAACCTAAGGGAAAAATAAATTTATCGGCCATGAGCATAAGTTATTTTAACTTCTAGGTATAAAACTCAAAAGCACAAAATAAACCAACTCAACTATATTATTAATATTCTAAATGAAGTATATTTATAAGCCGAGTCGCACTCAACACTATACTTAAAGTCTCCATTGCCCTCTGCATGTACATTCCCATATTAGTTAGTACATCAAAAGATATCTATTGAATATTTGAATATATATTTTGTTTTTTTGCTTACCAGTCCTGGAGTTCTGGGACTTAAGCTTATTTCTTTCTATGCCAACCTGTACATTTATTATACATATCATATAATCATTAGTTGCAATATATAGACAGAATAGCTAATTATGGTACAGTTAAACAATTACATTACATACCCCCATAGCTAAAAGAGTGAGGCCCCAAGCAATAATAGAATATGTAGAAGCTGATAACAGAGCAGAAGCTCTCCATTGCAAGACATTATATAATCCATCAAGCGATACAACGATTCCAACTAGGCCAGCAATTAGAGTAAATATTACGAAAACCCAGTTGCCATATTTCCTATCGGGTAGTATATTGGAAACAACCTTGATGGGTATGTCATGCCTTGGATTGAAACGTAAATGTGCATTTTATTAGTTTAAATGTGTTTTAAAGGCAAGTAAAACGGCAAGAATTATGCATGTACCTTCGGTGGGGGTTTCATTAATGCCATAATTAAGAGCCCAGACAACGATTATGATCATGATTATGTACATTATGAGGATGAGTAAGAGTAACGAGGATGCTGCAGATTTTGGTCCTTGTGGTGCCATTTGAAGAGAAGATTAGTCTATTATAAAAAATAAACTAGTTTTGTTGTATTTAATATAAAACTTGATCGGGTCATATAAAGATCTATGTATAATTATTTCTTGCTTCTTTGTGAGGTTATTGCTTTTATCAAATGAGAAATGAAGAATAATTTCATATTCTTTGGTTTAGGATTAATCCTTACTTCCTAAGTTGCAAAGCAAAGCACAATTCTAAATAAATTGTTTCTTTTTTCTTTTGCTATTTTTTGAGCATAAAAATATCCTGACTAAAATCACATAAGGATGCTTAGTCTAATCAATCCAGGAAATGTATTCATCCTGCTTCATCTTTCTTAACTTTCCAAACTTAAGTAATAGAGATATTAGAATGTGGAACACACACATATGCAAAACAAACAGCATTAAAAAGAGCGGGCCGGTCTTGTTAATATTAAAATATTCGTTGATACGTAAGTCCTAAAATCAAACTTCTTGGAAACAAAACAACAAAGCTGGTTCTGGAAAGAGAAGATAAAAAAGCATAAGGGACAGGACTATGGAAATTATAAAGTAAAATCAATAAGTTCAAAATATTATGTATATGCTAAAATTCGATGCATAATCTTACCGCAATGGGAACTGGTTTGGTCCCAAGAAAGTATATTGTTTATTCTTGACAATGCAATTCATAGTCTAATAATTATCGGGTTCAATAAAACTATCCTTTAACTTCATAATATAAAAGTATAAAATTTATCAGTTATGAGAACCATTGTTTTGAGTTGGAGAGAAACATAAATAAATAAATTGGTTGCATATTATCAAATGCTACTGAACTAACCGGAAGCATAACAGATGGAAAGACAAGTTGATTTGCAAAACATCGGTGGCGGTTTCATGAATAACACCTTCTTCCACGATTTGTAATGAATATGATATTGCAACTGTAAAAGAGAAGAATACACATTCAAAAAAAGAAATGATGAAAAAGTTAGAGCATTAAAGTAACTAGGTTGATCAAGTCGAGGATTCAGGAAAGAGTAGATTTCTTATTCCAACCGAGCATCAGAAAACCACTTATGTTCCTTTACGAGCTCGTTTATATACATTATCAACTCCTTTTTAAAACTACGGCTAGAGATATATATACAGTTATGGTAAATCCTTTTGCATAGATTCTTGATGATAGAATTTATGAGTTGGCTGTGCTTTAAAATTTATATGCATTTTTTGTACTGAAATACAATTTAGCATATATTTTTTATTACAAGTTCGAGGGTTAGAGTGATAAATCCTAAAGTAAGGCCACACACATTAAAAGCAAAAATTGAGTATTATTGCTTGTGTTAATATGTCGACATCTTTCATGTTGTATGTCACCCAGGTTGATGCTTATAATAACAGTCTCTGCTGCTGCTTTTTTCTGCTATTTTATCTAAGTTAATCTTACTTTTTCCATATATACATGTATAAATTATTCATATTTTTATCACTTACCTTTGGTATCTATTTATCAAATTATAGGTTAAGTAGATGCAAGTTGCTCTTCTATCTGAATCGAAAATGAGACCATCTGATGAAATATTTGAGACAATCTTACATGAGGCAGTGGTAACTCAGTTGAGTATATTTATTTTTTGGGTTTTGATATCATTCTTTGATTACAATGTTGCTATGAACAGACATTTGAAGAAGCTGACGTAAATGAGGATGGCAAGATGGATAAATCGGAGTGGTAAGATTCTGTGTCTCAGAATCTATCATTAATGAAGATAATGACTCTTCCATATCTCAGGTAACTCATGCTTTTTTTTATTTCCTAAAGATTTAGGGCTTCCTTGCATTGGTTATAAATACAACAAATCATCCTATTTAATTATTGACATGATACAACTTGGTTGATATGTCAAATAAAGAGGGGAAAATTATAATCATAATAAATAAAATCAAGTTAGAGATAATGGGATGATTCATATGCGATCGAACCTTTTCCTCCTATTATCTTTGTTTACATAAAATACACTTCGTAGAGTAGAAAAGATATATATGTATAATCATCATGTCTTGTAATGGCGATATTGGAGAATTCATGGCTATGATACAAAATGCAATCTGATTTTAATTATTTTTGTCTTCTCTTTAACATTACCACTTTGCTTATTATCTATTTAAAAGACAGATTAGTCATGTTGTATCTTATCAAAAGCTACAGGGACATAACCACTAAGTTTCCAAGTTTTTTATAAACTCAGAAGTGGATGACAGTGCCACATATCAACTAAAAAGGTTTTGGAATTGTCTTGTGGTACATGTGAATTTATTGTGGTACATAAACACTACAATTCCAAGTTTTTAGTGTATGACATTGAAAGGAGTTGAAAATGGAGCTATGTTCCTTTTGCTAGATTCTTGATGATAGAATTAGGCAGAAATTTTGGTGGTGTTTTTTTTGTTTATGCACCACATATGACATGTTTTTTATTCGTTAATTTCCTTTGCATATCTAGTTACATAGTTTTCTTTGCAGGTTAAATCATTCAATATTGTTGCATTCACTTATTATTGAATATAATCACATTTACTTACACAAATAAGAACCATGTTTCTGGGACTGTTTTTGTCATTTACTAAGCTAAAGTTTACTGCTTATTTGTAAGCTGACAAGGATCAATAATTAGCTGTTTCTATCCTCCCTTAGCATCTCTATAAAATATAGAAAATAAAAAATCATTTATTTATTATTTATTTATTTCATTATTTTTCTAATTACCAACCATGTCGAAGTTGATGTGATGTTGTGATTTGTTGTACAGATCTTTTGCTACTGTTAGTAGGAGATTTGGAGTAAAAATGCTGGAAGGTTTGATGAAAGAATTTGAAGACGAAAATGAAGATGAAGTGGACGGATTTGAAGTGAAAATCGTAAAACAATTCTAGCAATTCATAATGCGCAAAGAGCAATCGAGTATGTGAAAGCTTTGGTTCAAGTTTTGCTAGGTAAGCTTCCTATAGATTTCCTTTCGATGCGCTTATCTGAAGGTAGGATTGGGTTTGCTCAATTGATTTACCTACGAAAACGTGATATCTGCACTGTTTTTACACCTTCAAACACATCTCCTGATCTTGTAATTGCTCACAAGTTCGAAATCCTGATTTGCATATCGATGCCTCTATCCTCTATCTGATCCTTGTTGAAATCTTACTACCTAAGCCTTTTGTTAGACATTGAGCCATACATGGTTATATTTTGTGTATGTTTAGTTCTAAATATGATGCATACATACCTAAAATAAAACCGATAATTTTTGTAGATCTTCTGTATGATTACCTTATCGACATATTCATATTATGTCACTGTATATTACACACACATAAGTATTAAAACAATAAATCTACCATCATAGCCTAATATATGTATATTCATAGCTTATTAATTAACTTTTCCTTATTGACATATTTAGACGATGTCACTGTATATTACATAGGAAAGTCATAAAGATGTGATAGCAGGCTACAAGTCAGAAAGCAGATCAACTAGTTTATCAGTGGAGTGGTTTGGACAAGAGTGCTGGTGGAACTCCCGTGAAGTCTCTTTGCTTTTAACCCTATTGCTTGTTCTTTTTTCACTTGTGCTTTTAAAGAAAATCGGTAATTAATTAAGTCAACTGTAGCCATTAATTGTCTTCATTTTACTTCCTATATTTTAGCACAATCATGTATATGAATGTTTTTCCTTAAATGCATGCAGATTCATTAAAGTACACATCAGCCATATCCATTCTCCCGATGAGCATATCGGGAAATGTTCTCAAAAGAGAAGGCCATTGATAAAAATTTAGCATATTACTTTTTTCTTGTGCATCATAATGTTAATGTGTATACTATACACAAATGATTTTTCGTTTTGAGATTTGCCACTATATCATAGGCTCAGTTTATATTTTTTACCAGTAGGTTCAAGTAATGAATTCATCAATATATAAAGTTGAAAGAAAGCTTGTAAAGGGAGGCTTTGGACAAGTGTATGTTGACCGTCGTATAACATTTGTCAATTCAAGTTCTAGGGTGACCGCTGCCAGTACATTAGAGGTTTGTCAGCTGAGCTAATACACTTTCAAAGCATATTCAATGGGTTAGCCCAAAGCTGAAACTTGACAGGGTTTTCAAGTATAATAAGCAGGCTGGTTGTCCACGCAAATATTATGTTACTTTCACGGCTACAGACATTAACACAGGTGGCACTCATGCATACCAAGCTAAGGCAACAGGGGTGTTTTGTGATGAAGAAAGATCGGTCAACATATTTAGAAGGAAATATCATCAACAATTTGGCAAAGGTATTTGAATCATGTTTGAGGTGAGTTTTTTAGCTATTTTAGTTGCAAATTTCTTTTCTTCTTTAAATGCGGCCTATGTATTTCCTAAGTTCAACTATAGATACAAAAACATGTTTCTTTTTTATGAGGATTATGTTTTCAATGAGTGGTAGTAAAACAATTTTCATTTTAATTTACATATACTTTAATCATTTTTTGACATTTCTCTTATTATTTTAAAAGCCATATGTGGATGTCATATGTTAAATAAATGAATTTGAGTTATGCTAATGAACTTAGTTGTGGATATTTTTAATATGTTATTATATGGATTTTAAGTGAAACAAGTATTTGAAGGGGTCCAATTCATAGCTACATACAATATTTTTTGACATTATACAGAACTTAAGATGAACAGTATGTTGATCTCGAAGTTATCATTACATTACGAATTTTTTTACACTTGCTCCTTTTATTTTTATTCTCGTAGAAGAAGAAATTCGCTTTCTTACCATTTTTGCAATTAACTACCATCATAGGACTACGGTACACCTATGAAATTTACTGCATCCCTCTTCCTTTATGACAGATTGTGTTAAGATATTATTTCTTCTATTTGATTTACTCTTTTTTTCTTTTTTTCTTTTCTTTTTGTGCATTTTCAATGAACATTTGACGAAAAGCAGGGTCAAGATCTCGAGCTAGTAAAAGGAATAGTTTATGGTCAACCTTATTATTTGTTTGCAGAAACTATATGAAAGTTTTCAGGAGAATTTGTACCCTAGCAAGGAGAAAAAAGAGAGTTTGGCTCAAGAACTTGGGATTGATTATGTCCAGGTGTGATATTGCATCTTTCTCAATGTACACCTTGCATGTTATTAGGAGAATATAAGATTATTTATGCCAGATATTATGTAGTAGAAGCATAAATCGCTGATAATTATGGAGGTTAAGGTCTCAAAATATATGAAACATAAATCTTATAGCTGGTTAAAAACACAACCGAGGCACCCTTGAAAACATCCTACTGGATATTGTATAAACTGCTCTATATGGTCCAATATGCCTTATAACAGTATATTGTATAAACTGCTCTATAATGTTTCCAGGTTTTCAGTTCCTTCTGGATATGTGCTATGGGTAATGAGAGAAATACCTGTTAATATACATAATCTACGATGGAGAAATACAGGTTCTTCCTCACAAAATACAGTATATAACTAAGGCCTTTTTATAATGCAACAACTTGCAGTTTTAGCTGCTTTAAGCAACTCATTTTTTTATGACAGTTTGCCAGTTGCAAAATTAATTTTACAAGATAAACAATAAATATGTGTTTTGTCTGCAGAAATCTTAAATACTTCAATTTAGGCACTGATATATTTTTCTGTATGTGTACACACACACAACACACACATATACTACCATCATATATGCTGCTTAAATGTTTAGGTGTCATTTTTTATGTCACTAACATATAGAAATACCTCATTAGGAATTTGATAGCCATTTTTGCTGGATAACTAAGACGTTCTCTGTATTTATACTCACAGATATTGAGTTTAATATAAAGTAGTCACTTGTCAATGATACATTTTAAAATGAAGGCAAAGTATGAATGGCATAAAAAACGCATTTTTGGCAAAGTATAAGGAACTAAAAACACTTCTCAGCCATAAGCAAATGTTTAAATTGCAGCAAAGCCTTGGCGTCTTGCATAGTTAGTATTATATGCAGTTATAAGCAAATGTTTAAATTGTAGCAAAGTCTGGGCGTCTTACATAGACTATAATTCTATGGTTTGAGTTCGAAAAAGATAGGCTAAGCTCTTAAGTACTGTATTATAAATAATTTATGTTTTTATTTGGCCTGAAACTAATTTACGAACTTGGAAAAAATTTCACTCATTACTGATTATACCTTCTGGTAAACCTGCAACTGTTTCAGGTTTTGGTTATATTATGTTTGAATAATAATCAATTAATATTGTTTGAATGTTACTTGATAATTCATGGCAAATTCTTATTGTTGATTATCAACTTTGTTTATTGGTAATTAGCTTTTCCGGAGTGAAGACCATCAGCAACAATGGATATAACTTCAATTGTTATATGTATTATGATATTTGTTAGTACTAGTTGTGTAAACTTGTTTTTGAATGCTTGTGGTATGTAAATTTGCTCATTTTGTCAAATAACTATTATCTAAATGGTTATGGATATTATACTTATGTGATTAACGTGTTCTCAATTATTTGAATATGATGATTATATGATTGATTGATTGTTGGTTTGAATATGGTAATTATATGATTGTTGCTGATTTTAATATGACTAATATATAACTGGTTGATGGAAATAATATAAGCCATTAACAGTAAATAGTAGCATTTAAAATATGCTACAAAACAATTAATAACTTTTTAGTAGCGTTTTAAAAATGCTACAGAAACAAATGTAAAATACCCCCTGAATTTATAATTGCATAAAATAAATGCAACGAAAAGTTTTTAGTTGCACAAAAATGCTACAGAAAATCAAAGAATGATCCAAGTACAAACACAACTAAAAATGTTAGTTTTGGTAGGGTTTTGTAAACGCTGCAGAAAAACCTTTAGCAGTGTTTAAAAAACGCAGTTATAGGGAAATATTTTGTAGCGTTTATTAAAACGCCCAAAAAAATCATACTTTTAGTTGCGCGACCTGTACTAGTGTTCTTTAAAACGCTACTAAAAGTTTTGGTAGAGTTTTTTCAATGCTACTAAAGGTCTTTTCTGGTGTAGTGTGTGAGAACCCCCTATCATGCTAGTTGTAGGGATCAAACCTTGGAACATCCAATGTACTGGGTGAATATCTCAACCAATCTCGCTTTAATTTTATCGTTAGAACTGGGCCAATCGAAAGCATGTGAAATTGATATATTCTAAATAAATTCATATTTGAATCTACTAGGCCTATGAAGTCTAATTGATTTTAGATCCAACATAAAACAGTTTTAATAAAAATATATTTATTTAATTTTTTTAAAGAAGTTTTAAATATTTATATTTTAATCAATATGAGATGTATATAAAATTATATCAAATATACTCTTGTATGAATGTGTGTAGTAGTTACTTAATTAATATAATTTAGAGAGGAAATCTTTTGATTTTCTCTCTTACACTTAATTAATCGAGAGAAGATTTGTTATATTTAGAAACAGAAACCTTTCATTTTTCTCTTTAAAAAGATGATTCGTAAAAAAATTAAATAACATTAATTTAGTAGGAAATTTAATAATGAAATAATATTTTAGATATAATGATATATATGTAGACATTTTATAACAAATAATATTTGGATGATAACATCTAATTAAATAATTTTAACCTAAAAGCAAATATCAATTCAAAATTAATTGTTTATTAAATTGATGCTATAAATTTAAATAATTATAATCTGTCTTAACTCAAATATCAAATACTTGAATCAAATAAATAATGTTCTAATGTTATCCATATAATTTCAGTATAAAAAAGTAACACTATAAGTGATAACATCACAAAGGAATTGGTGCCACTAGGTCCTATGTCAAAGATCAATAGTGCCACACTTTATCACTTCGAGGTCATATCCCTCGGTAACATATCTCTTTGGTGATGTATCTCACCTCACTTCATATAAATTTGGTGACATATCTCTTCGATGTCGACCCTCAACCACTACGCACTTCACAAGCACTTCGAGAGTATCACTCTACGATAATGTCAAAGGAATACACCGCTCTTCATTAATGATCACATCGCACGTCATCTTTGTACAGCTGTAACGACCCGTATTTTTACGAATCGAAACATCGTAAAACTATTATCATTAGGTCGTAATGTTGTTAAGTCGTCTAGGGTTTAAGTCGTTCGAAGCTTAAGTCGAGTAGAAATTAGATCGTGAGCGACTTAGGGAATTTGACCGACTTAAGAAGGATAGGCGACCTAAGGAAGTTGAAGTTGGCGACCTAAGGATTCTGGGGTTAGGTCGTATGATAGCTTAGGTCGTGGGATAGGTTAGGTTGGGTGAGCGACCTAGGAGATTGGAGCGATTTAAGGACAGGCAGTGACCTATAGAAGTGAGCGACCTATAGGAAGTGAGCGACCTATAGGAAATAAGCGACCTATAGGAGTTAGCGACCTAAGGGTTAGTAACCTTCAGTATTTAGCGACCTAGTGCATAGTTAGGTCGGTAGACGACCTAAGGAATTAGGTCGTATCCTGGCTAAGAGTTAGGTCACGTGTGTGTATTAAGTAGTTAGGTCGCGCATTGTTTTAAGTCGTTGGATCTGTTAGGTCGTAGGTCGCGGATGCGCGTAGGTCGTTGGATTGTTAGGTCGCATGGAAGCGCATCTGTTAGGTCGCAGGTGTGTTAGGTCGTAGATCGCGTGGAAGCGCATGTGTTAAGTCGCGAGCGACCTAGGAATTAAGTTGCTAAGTCGTATCTCGTTGAGTCCTGGTTCGCGCACGCATGTGCTATGGCTTAAGTCGTAGGTTGGTATTGTTAGGTCATAAGTCGTAGAGGCTTGGGGTTGTTGAGTCGGAGGTTGTTAGGTCGAAGATTTTAGGTCGGTGGGGTTTTAGGTCGTAAGTCGTGGACGACCTAACTCCGAGGGGACGACTTAAGGAGGATTTCAGCCTATAAATAGGAGGGTTTTTCTCACTTTTTGGGATCCGGATTTTGAAGCGACGAAGTGCTGCCATTTTGAGAGCTCGACTTCTACACTTCTTCACTTCTTTTCTCCACTTTAATCTTGTGCTTCCATCCATCCAAATCGAAGATCAAATTGAAGATTTAAGAGCTTAGATTGAAGATCTTCATCCATCGAAGAGAGATTTCATCGTTTGAAGCGGATTGGTGATAGATCAAGCTAGATCCTTCGCTGTCCAGATCTGAAGCGTGTTGATTTGGGGTTGTTTAGGTGATTTGGTGAGTGGTGATTATCTCTCACACGGATCCAAAGGAGTATATCGGATCGTTGGCTTGATTTGGTGTTAAAGTAGAGATTTCCATGCATTTTCCTAATCATATGTGTAGATCCATATAGATCCATTGTCCATGATGATTTGATCTCCATTTTACTACATGTTAACTTATGCAAGTTCATTCATCAAGATTATAGAGACATTGCTCATGATTTCATGCTTGTTAGACTTTTGACTCTTTAATTACGAAATTGCCATTATTGTTATAATTGTCTATTTAGATCATATTTGAATGCTTGTTTACTTGGATTAATGTTTGATTTGATTGATTGCTATGAATTAGATGATTGATGATTTGATTTAGACCGAAGATGATTCAAAAGCTAAGAGAAAGGCTCTTGAATCGAGAAAGCTGCTTGTGGCATATGTAGCAGATGATGAAGCTCTTATGCATAGATTTGATGATGATGTTGAGATGAGGCTTTGCGAGGATGTGATGAAGCGAAGCATGATATGAGATAGCCTTGGTCTAATCCAGATGGGATCATTCCAAGCATGTTGATAACTCGGTGAAATGGTTCGAGTTGAGGATAATGGTTTGCTCGAGAGGCGCTTGAGCTAGTATGGAAATAGTCGTCGAGGAGGATGACTAGGAGGCTGAGATCTCATCGTTGTTGAAGGTTCTAGCATGCTCAAAGCAAGAGTACGTTGGGCAGATTCGATAGTCCCTGAAGGCTGCTGATTGGTAGTCAAGTACTCTGGGCAGATTCGATAGTCCTAGGCACGGGTCACGATGACGTGCGGGAGTTATGTCTAGAACCGGGGTTTCCATTAGCCCTTGATGGACGGATGAAAGAATGAGCCGGTCATTCAATTAACGATGATATCGAAGCAATGATAACAGTGATATCCAGAGTCATGGATGTTTGGTTGTATCGTCATTCGGTCTCAAGAGCAGTGTTTTCTGGGTGCTTATCTGATCTTGGTTTAGGCCTTGGGGGTTTGTGCTTGGAAAACATCGCCCTTGACTCGAGTGATAATTGCTTTACTTTACATTGGATGCTCTGCTATGTTTGCTTCTACTTAGTGTGTGTCTGGGGGCTATCACTGTAGAAAGAGGGGGAGTGGGAGGGTTGTATTCCTATTCCTTTTCCTTTATGCTCTTTTGGTATGTTGTTAGTTAATTTACCGCTCACTAAGACTGTTGTCTGACTCAAGGATTTATGTTTTAACTCTTATTGCCTTGGGCTGTTCGTCCATTTTGGGACGGGCAGACTAGGTAGCAGGTGCTGTTCTTGCTTCCCACGATGCTGATGTCGAAGACGAGCTGGAGGCTTGCATATTATCTTCTTACTATATGTACTGGTTGTTCCGCTGTTTTGTATATTCTCTGAGTGATATGTAGTGAGGCTTGTTGTATTGACTATTCAGATGTTGTATTCAACTATTATGAAGTTTTATGTGATGACATTCTATTCTGTAAAGCTTCACTATATATGTTCTATTGTATTTTGTCCATGCGCTGTGAGTAATACGATAGATTTTGCTGTTTAAATTTACCCTGACAATCGTCCATGGTCGCCTGGCACACTTTACAGCGCACTTTCTCTAGGTTCAGTGCAGGGGTCATGGGCGGTCGTCACATTTGGTATCAGAGCCTTGGTTAATCGATTTTACCCAACGCTCGCTGACGTAACTACGTATGAGAGACGTAATTGTATTTTGATGGATGATTACTATATATAATATAGTAGCTTAGAAGAGTTTGAGTCCTTTATGCAGTTGTTTCTCAAGGTGTGCTAATCATTCCTTTTTATAGATATTAAGGATGAGTCGAAGAGGGAGACCAGCTGCTAGGGAAGGCCGTGCTACTAAAGGGGCTGCTGATTATGCTGCTATGTTCGAAGCTATGATGACTTCGATCATGAGAAGGATGCCAGCTCCGGGGCCATCGGTAGATGTTGATTGTTGGAGTTCAAGTTCAAACTCCAAAACCGGTGGATTTTGCTAAGTTGTGTAAGGACTATACTGCTCTTGGAGGAAAGGTTTTCTTGGGGACTGAGTCAACCATTGAAGTTCAGAGGTGGATAGATGCTTGTAGAAGGATCTTTGGTGATTTGGGAATCGAGGATGCAACTAAGAGGAAGCTTGCATCAAGACAGCTTCAAGGAAGAGCTTCTGATTGGTGGAACTCTATCACCATTAACACTCCGGAGGAAGAGATTACTTGGGAGCAATTCCAAGTCAGATTTGAAGCTAAGTTTATTTCTACAGCTCAGAAGTCTGTTCTGTTCAAGAAGTTTGTGGAGCTCAAGCAAGGTGAAAGACCAGTTCTTGAGTATGTTTTTGAGTTTGAAGCTTTGTCCAAGTATGCCCGATCGTATATTGAATCTGCATATCAGAAGAATGAGAAGTTTGTGACAGACTTGGACAGTTATCTTGGGAGGCAGTTGGTGGATCATCTGGATGATTCATTTGAGAAGCTTGTGGAGAAAGCTCTCAGGCATGAGAGTCTGTTTCCTAAGGAAGGATCTGTTGTTGCTGTTACCAAGGAGGAGTCTAAACCACAGCAGGGTGGAAATAAGAAGAGGAAGCAGCAGCAGCAAAAGGGTAAGGATGGCCAGAAGAAGCCGAAGGGCGAAGTGACCTGCTTCAACTGTCAACAGAAGGGCCATTTCTCTAGAGATTGCAAGAATCCGAAGGCGCCGATGAAGTGTCACAACTGTGACAAGCCGGGGCATATCAGGAAGAATTGTCCAGAACCGCAAAAGGACAAGCAGATTGTGCAAGCTTATGCTTTGGGAGCTGTTCCATCATCTTCGAAAGCTCCTACCGCTGAAGAGAAGGGAAAGAGTGTGGTGGTTCAGGGTACTCTCTTCATTTGTGGTGTTCCAGTTAGAGTGTTATTTGATACTGGGGCGTCGCATTCGTTTGTTTGTAATGAACTTGTAGGCCGGTTGGGTTTAGAACTGGATATTGTTGATAGGCCATTGGTTGTGACTAATCTAGTTGGGGGTTCGTCTTGTTTGTGTATGTTATGCCGTGGTCTGATTGTGTCGAGTCATGGTTGCTCTTTTGTTTGTGATTGTTTTGTTCTGAACTTTGTGGGGTTCGGAATTATTTTGGGTATGGACTGGCTTAGGAAGTATGCGGCAAAGGTTGATTGTGAAAGGTTGGAGGTGACAGTCGAGAATGTGGAGGGGCGAAAGATTGTGATACGATGTAAGCACGAAGAAGGTGTCTTCATGAGCTTCATGTATTCGCTGGTTGTTCCACGGGATGGACTTTCATCTGTGCCAATCGCTAATGGATTTGAGGATGTCTTTGACGAGGTCAAAGGCTTACCGCCGCATAGAGAGATTGAGTTTCGTATAGATCTAGTTGAAGGAGCCAGACCTGTTGTGATGCCTCTTAGGCGGATGGCGCCTAGGGAACAGCAGGAGTTGAGGGTGCAGGTTGATGATCTTTTGCAGAAAGGATTCATTCGGCGTAGTGTGTCCGAATGGGGTGCACCAGTTGTGTTCGCAACCAAAGCGGATGGATCGCTGAGGTTATGTGTGGATTATTGTGAGCTGAATAAAGTGACTAAGAAGAACAAGTATCCATTATCGAGAATAGATGACTTGTTTGATCAGCTTCACGAAGCTAGGGTGTTTTCTCAGATGGATTTGGCAACGGGATTTCACCAGTTGAGAGTGGCTAAGGATAGTGTGCCGAAGACTGCTTTTCGAACACCATCCGGTTTCTTTGAGTGGCTGGTAATGCCGTTTGGATTGACTAATGCGCCAGCATATTTTGTGGATCTTATGAATAGAGTGTTCAGAGATCAGTTGGACAAGTTCGTACTTGTGTTCGTGGATGATATTCTGATTTATTCCAGAACTGAAGAAGAGCACAAGACACACTTGCGTATTGTTTTGGAAATCTTGCGGAAACATCAGCTGAAGGCTAAGTTTTCGAAGTGTCACTTCTGGAAGAGTGAAGTGAGGTTCTTAGGCCATGTTATCTCTGGAAATGGAATAGCGGTTGATCCCGCTAAGGTGGCAGCAATCCAGGATTGGGTTAGACCTAAGAATGCATCTGATGTGAGAAGTTTTCTTGGATTAGCAGGATATTATCGACGGTTTATCAAAGACTTCTCCAAGATAGCTGCACCGTTAACAGGATTGACGAAGAAGAACCAAGTGTTCAGATGGGATGATAAGTGTGAGCAAGCTTTCAGAATCCTGAAAGAGAGATTGACAAGTGCTCCTGTTCTGACTATTCCAAGTGGGAATGATGAGATGGTGGTTTACACCGACGCATGTGGTACTGGACTTGGAGCAGTGCTGATGCAGAGGGATAAAGTTGTTGCGTATGTAAGTCGACAACTGAAGCCGCATGAAAGGAATTATCCGACTCATGATTTGGAGTTAGCGGCGATTGTTTTTGCTCTGAAGATGTGGAGACATCATCTATTGGGAGTTCGATTCGAGTTGTTTACAGATCATAAGTCGTTGAAGTATCTTTTCTCCCAAAAGGATTTTAATCTTCGGCAGCAACGTTGGCTAGAGTTTTTAGCATCTTATGATTTTGGTATAGCTTATACTCCGGGAAAAGGTAACGCAGTGGCAGATGCGTTAAGTCGAAGACATGCAGGATTGGGAGCCATGTTTTCAAAATGGAAGAATCTCGAGTATTTAGCTGGATTTGACTTCAGGCCTAGATGTGGATTGGAACCTGAGATGTTGGCAAACTTATCGATAAGACCCACTCTTGTGGAAAGGATTGGCGAGAGCCAAAAGCGAGACGATAAGCTTGTCAAGATTATCCGAGATTTGGAATCTGGATTGGACCCAGAAAAGGATAAAGGATTCGACGTCGATCGAGAGGGTTGGCTTCGGAAACAAGGACGACTAGTTGTTCTCGATATAGATGGATTGAGAGATGAAGTTCTGAAGGAAAGTCATCACTCGAAGTTGACAATTCATCCAGGTGGAAATAAGATGTATCGGGATATGAAGAGAACCTATTACTGGGAAGGTATGAAGAAGGATGTTGGAAATTTTATTTCCAAGTGCATGAACTGCCAGTTGGTAAAAGCCAAACAGAAGAAGCCAAGTGGATTGCTTCAGCCATTAGAAGTTCCTACATGGAAGTGGGAGCAAGTATCGATGGATTTTATTGATGGGCTACCTAGAACAAGAACGGGAAATGAAGGGATTTGGGTCATCGTAGATCGTCTGACTAAGAGTGCAAGATTCATTCCTGTTCGATCGACTAGGACTGCATCAAAGTTGGTTGAGCTATATATTAAGTGGATAGTTCGATTCCATGGTATTCCGAAGAGTATAGTGAGCGATCGAGATCCATTGTTCACTAGTGGATTTTGGAAGAGCTTTCAGGAAGTTTTGGGAACCGAGTTGTGTTTGAGTACAACTTATCACCCTCAAACAGATGGTCAGACCGAGAGAGTCAACCGAGTTTTGGAAGATCTCCTCAGAGCTTGTGTTTTGGATTTCGGAGGATCATGGGAAGATCATCTTCATCTGGTGGAATTTTCATATAACAACAGTTACCAGTCAAGCATTGGTATGGCACCGTATGAAGCATTGTATGGAAGACCGTGTAACTCTCCGACGTGTTGGTTAGAAACTGGAGAAAAGCTGATACTTGGGCCAGAGATGATTCGACAGACTTTAGATTGTATAGAGATCATTCAGCGACGAATGAAGGCAACCCAAGACCGTCAGAAAAGTTATGCCGATAAGCGTCGTAAGGATTTGGAATTCGACGTTGGTGATATGGTTTTTGTGAAGATTTCTCCACTGAAGAATGTTATTCGATTCGAGAAGAAAGGGAAACTGACTCCGGATTTGTTGGACCATTCCCGATCATCGAGCGAATTGGAAAGCTCGCCTATAGATTGGAGTTACCAGAGAAGATGTCGGGTGTGCACAATGTTTTTCACATATCGTATCTACGAAAGTATGTGCACGATTCGAATACAGTGGTTTCTGCTGATAGCTGTGATGATTTTGAAGTTGATCCAGTCGATAAGAGACCTCATAAGCCGCTTCGTGTTGTTGAAACCGACACGAAACAGCTTAGGAGGAAGGTAGTTAAGTTGCTCAAGATATAATGGAGTGACGATGATAACGACTGTACATGGGAGGTGGAAGAGAGGATGAAAGCAGCTCATCCTGAACTCTTCAAGGTATGGCCCTAAGGTGTCGTATCATCTAATGACATTGTAACTTGTTCTAAGCTTTAGAGTTCTGCATGCTAAGCTAGAATTGGATGCATGGTTTGTTGATTGCTATGGATGGTAGGCGTGCAGAATAGTCTTTGATTGCTCTTGTTTGTTTGGAATTTCGGGGACAAAATTCCTAAGGGGGAGAGAATGTAACGATCTGTATTTTTACGGATCGAAACATCGTAAAACTATTATCATTAGGTCGTAATGTTGTTAAGTCGTCTAGGGTTTAAGTCGTTCGAAGCTTAAGTCGAGTAGAAATTAGATCGTGAGCGACTTAGGGAATTTGACCGACTTAAGAAGGATAGGCGACCTAAGGAAGTTGAAGTTGGCGACCTAAGGATTCTGGGGTTAGGTCGTATGATAGCTTAGGTCGTGGGATAGGTTAGGTTGGGTGAGCGACCTAGGAGATTGGAGCGATTTAAGGACAGGCAGCGACCTATAGAAGTGAGCGACCTATAGGAAGTGAGCGACCTATAGGAAATAAGCGACCTATAGGAGTTAGCGACCTAAGGGTTAGTAACCTTCAGTATCTAGCGACCTAGTGCATAGTTAGGTCGGTAGACGACCTAAGGAATTAGGTCGTATCCTGGCTAAGAGTTAGGTCGCGTGTGTGTATTAAGTAGTTAGGTCGCGCATTGTTTTAAGTCGTTGGATCTGTTAGGTCGTAGGTCGCGGATGCGCGTAGGTCGTTGGATTGTTAGGTCGCATGGAAGCGCATCTGTTAGGTCGCAGGTGTGTTAGGTCGTAGATCGCGTGGAAGCGCATGTGTTAAGTCGCGAGCGACCTAGGAGTTAAGTTGCTAAGTCGTATCTCGTTGAGTCCTGGTTCGCGCGCGCATGTGCTATGGCTTAAGTCGTAGGTTGGTATTGTTAGGTCATAAGTCGTAGAGGCTTGGGGTTGTTGAGTCGGAGGTTGTTAGGTCGAAGATTTTAGGTCGGTGGGGTTTTAGGTCGTAAGTCGTGGACGACCTAACTCCGAGGGGACGACTTAAGGAGGATTTCAGCCTATAAATAGGAGGGTTTTTCTCACTTTTTGGGATCCGGATTTTGAAGCGACAAAGTGCTGCCATTTTGAGAGCTCGACTTCTACACTTCTTCACTTCTTTTCTCCACTTTAATCTTGTGCTTCCATCCATCCAAATCGAAGATCAAATTGAAGATTTAAGAGCTTAGATTGAAGATCTTCATCCATCGAAGAGAGTTTTCATCGTTTGAAGCGGATTGGTGATAGATCAAGCTAGATCCTTCGCTGTCCAGATCTGAAGCGTGTTGATTTGGGGTTGTTTAGGTGATTTGGTGAGTGGTGATTATCTCTCACACGGATCCAAAGGAGTATATCGGATTGTTGGCTTGATTTGGTGTTAAAGTAGAGATTTCCATGCATTTTCCTAATCATATGTGTAGATCCATATAGATCCATTGTCCATGATGATTTGATCTCCATTTTACTACATGTTAACTTATGCAAGTTCATTCATCAAGATTATAGAGACATTGCTCATGATTTCATGCTTGTTAGACTTTTGACTCTTTAATTACGAAATTGCCATTATTGTTTAATTGTCTATTTAGATCATATTTGAATGCTTGTTTACTTGGATTAATGTTTGATTTGATTGATTGCTATGAATTAGATGATTGATGATTTGATTTGGACCGAAGATGATTCAAAAGCTAAGAGAAGGGCTCTTGAATCGAGAAAGCTGCTTGTGGCATATGTAGCAGATGATGAAGCTCTTATGCATAGATTTGATGATGATGTTGAGATGAGGCTTTGCGAGGATGTGATGAAGCGAAGCATGATATGAGATAGCCTTGGTCTAATCCAGACGGGATCATTCCAAGCATGTTGATAACTCGGTGAAATGGTTCGAGTTGAGGATAATGGTTTGCTCGAGAGGCGCTTGAGCTAGTATGGAAATAGTCGTCGAGGAGGATGACTAGGAGGCTGAGATCTCATCGTTGTTGAAGGTTCTAGCATGCTCAAAGCAAGAGTACGTTGGGCAGATTCGATAGTCCCTGAAGGCTACTGATTGGTAGTCAAGTACTCTGGGCAGATTCGATAGTCCTAGGCACGGGTCACGATGACGTGTGGGAGTTATGTCTAGAACCGGGGTTTCCATTAGCCCTTGACGGACGGATGAAAGAATGAGCCGGTCATTCAATTAACGATGATATCGAAGCAATGATAACAGTGATAGCCAGAGTCATGGATGTTTGGTTGTATCGTCATTCGGTCTTAAGAGCAGTGTTTTCTGGGTGCTTATCTGATCTTGCTTTAGGCCTTGGGGGTTTGTGCTTGGAAAACATCGCCCTTGACTCGAGTGATAATTGATTTACTTTACATTGGATGCTCTGCTATGTTTGCTTTTACTTAGTGTGTGTTTGGGGGCTATCACTGTAGAAAGAGGGGGAGTGAGAGGGTTGTATTCCTATTCCTTTTCCTTTATGCTCTTTTGGTATGTTGTTAGTTAATTTACCGCTCATTAAGACTGTTGTCTGACTCAAGGCTTTATGTTTTAACTCTTATTGCCTTGGGCTGTTCATCCATTTTGGGACGGGCAGACTAGGTAGCAGGTGGCAGGTGCTGTTCTTGCTTCCCACGATGCTGATGTCGAAGACGAGCTGGAGGCTTGCATATTATCTTCTTACTATATGTACTGGTTGTTCCACTGTTTTGTATATTCTTTGAGTGATATGTAGTGAGGCTTGTTGTATTGACTATTCAGATGTTGTATTCAACTATTATGAAGTTTTATGTGATGACATTCTATTATGTAAAGCTTCACTATATATGTTCTATTGTATTTTGTCCATGCGCTGCGAGTAATACGATAGATTTTGCTGTTTAAATTTACCCTGACAATCGTCCATGGTCGCCTGACACACTTTACAGCGCGCTTTCTCTAGGTTCAGTGCAGGGGTCATGGGCGGTCGTCACAACAGCACAACGAAGACGTTGCACATCCATACAAGCAGTGTTGCTCGTGAACACTGTCAATGTCCATGAAGCTGCTTTTATGTTTCATACATGTATTAATAGCTGGTATCGACATCCACTCATGGTTGACTTCGACCATCATGGAAAAAGCCGATTGATACCGTAGTGCCTTATTGACGAATGACTCCATTAAATAAATGAAGACGGAGCCTATTGCTAATCAACATCAAAGTCATCAAAGTCGTGGCCAACATTATCGTCGAAGCTATCATCGATGAAATCGACAAAGCTGATAATGATGTGCGTTGAAGACGCTAAAAGTAAGACAATCTCAGCTTCTATCTGTGTTGTTCAACCACTAAGATAATACGAGGATGATGTTGTCGAAGTCGAGTCTACCGAAGACATATGAGGCTGAGTGAAGCGCTTTATGCCAACACAGTAGTATATCGATGCCACTCATCATCCATGTTCAACATTGCTTCCAACTGATGCCGCCGATAAATAATCAAGAGGAATTCAATACATAGGAATGCCACGTGCCACAATCTATTGATCGATGTTGTATTTCATGATTGTCGTTGTCACACAACATCCATGCTATAGGATGCCGAAGGTCATACAAAGGGGGGAAGAAAAAGATCATTTACAAGAGCAAATTCAAGAGGATTTAGTGCATTTTCCTCCATAAAGCTTCAAAAGCCTTCACATTACACCACATGCTCCATGGCACCAAAAAATCCCACATCGCCAATTTGAGCAAGTCTACCACCTTCCAACCACTGTAAATAAAGATGCACTCCCTCATGGGAAGGGGCTCTTAACTTCTTTCTCTCTTAGCACCGTTTCACGGAAAAGGCTAATGAAGAAAAAAGAGACATATTTGTCAATTACGACTATAATAATTAAGAAATTGCTTGTTTGCACATCTTCTAATATATTCATGATTTGAATAAAGGATATGACTTGAGTCTATTTGCATATTCGACTTATGGACTTGCATATATGACTTATGGACTTGCATATTTGACTTATGAACTTGCCTATTAACTATTGCACTTTCCTATTCTACTTTTGAACTTATAGACAACAATCTAAATGAACTTGTGAATTATCACAAAACCAATGGGTATATTTGGAATTTTTTTAAATATGCCACTTTGTACAACCTTTTGGATCTTGAAGAATTTATTCATTAACATTTTCACGCTAGAAGGAGGGTTTGAACTTCCGAATTGTTCGAAAATAACCAAAATACCCTAGAGAGATTTGAATTTCATATTTTGATTTTTTTGAATTCATTTTGGAAACTAACCGACGCCAATGTTTGAACATATGCAGGAATAAACAGCAATAATGTAAATCACTTCAAAACCACTTTGACTCTCATCTTGTGGTTCATGACAATCATCACATGACTCTGCACATCATATCGTGATTCATAAACATTATGCCTTTACGTGATTTATTAGTTATGCTGCTACATCCTTGTGTCTTCAATAGGTATCCACTTCAAATCCTCCAAGCTAAGAAATCCTTTACCATTAAACCAAGTTTCAAATCCAACCAGAAGTTCAAAACTAGTCTAAATCTCAAATTCAACTTAATTTTCAAATCCTATTTAAATCTCAGACCCGTTCTTAGATCCGATTTGAATTTTGAGGCTACTATTGGATAAGCATGGAGTCGATTTAGTGCCGCAATTGATGATTCTCGAAGTAGTTTAGTAAATCTCGAAGTAATTGATGATTCTCGAAGTAGTTTAGTTAATCTCGGAGTAATTGATCACTCTTGAAGTGGTTCGGTGAATTTCGAAGCAATTAATGGTTCTTGAAGTGGTCGATGATTTTTGAAGTTGTAACACCCATATTTTTGAAAACATTATTTAGAATATTCAATTAGCTAAATAAAATAAAATAATGTGTTGATTAGGGGATTGAGATTTGATTTTAATTAAGGGGTAGCCATGCCATTTAAACAACGAATTAAAATAAGAGTTAAATTGAAATAGAGGAGGGGAAAAATAGGAAAGAGGCCATTCCTATATCCTAAAACCCTTGGCCATATATCTCCATACATGTTCATTTCATTTTATTAAAATTTTCAAACATAAGGCCAGCCACCATTAACAAGTGAAAAGGGAAGAAGATTAAGAAAAGCTAAGGAAGAAGCTAATTCAAATCAAATCTATTCACATCTCAATCTCTTTAATCTCTAAAGCTAAGGTGAATAATGTTTACATCTCATATTTCTTTTATTTTCGGTTTTATGATGAAATCTGAACCTATTTGCAATGATTTGCCATGCTTTTGAATGATAGAATGATTATATATACTTGATGCTTATTCATATTGATTTTATGATATGTTTTAAGATGAAAATCCTATTAAATGACATCCAAATGCCTTACGAATTTTTATACAAACTAGAAATAATATTTTATAGATGGGTTTCAATTTTTAGAATTTTTTGAATTTTGGTGGATTTTATATAAATTTTCTAATGAAGAAAATGTATAATTTGGGTTATAAATTATTTATGGTTAAATAATAAATTCTTTGGGTCTGAAATTTATATATGTTAGAAAACATATAAAAAGTGATTTTTTTGGAATTTTTGTAGAATTTTCCTAAGTGTTTTAATGGATAAATAATATTATTTAAGGTATGAGACTTAAATGTTTTATATATTTACAAAAGGAGAAGGGGATTTTCGTAAAAAATATTCAAATTATTATTTTTGGAAAGTTGGTAGTATTTTTGGAAATGAGAAACTAGCAACCAATCACAATTTGACAAATAAGGCAGGTTAGGTACAAAAGAAATAGTTTAAAAGGACAAATAAACACGTTTTTCACTATTTCGATGCTTTTGACACCAGGTTCCACTTCCATACCTTCGCCTCCAACTCCATCGAAACCAATGCACATGGTATCAGAGAACTGGTACGTAGTAAATTGGATGTAGGCGGAAGCTATAGGGTCGAAACCAGGGGTTCCGAAGGGGTTGAAACACTACTTTGCTTTTAAATGAAAATGCATCTGCTTGCTTTCAACTAAGTAGCTCTCGACTTGGTTAGTTTTCGACTAGGTCAAATGGTTTCGATTGAGTTGCGCTTTTGTTTTAAATGACTGCTTTCAACTAAGTCGAAACCTTTAGCTGCCGCTTTCTACCTTTCGACCCAGAAGGTTTCGAAAAGGTTACTTTGCTTTCTAAAATTTGGCTGCTTCTCCAATACTTTCATAGGGATGGTTTCGATACCATCACTTCTTTACATAGGAATGATTTCAAAAGGAGTGCTTTCGAATTTAATGGGTTTCCGATCCTTTTGCTCTACTTGAAGGCATAATCAAAATGGTTTCGACCGAAATGGTTTTCAAAGGTTTCGAAGGGGTAAATTTTTGAATGGTTTCGAAAGGTTTCCATATGTTTTAAATTGAACCCAAAGACTTTCGAAAGCTTTAGTATTTCAATGCTTTCGAAAGGGTTTTAATGTATGGTTTCAAAGGGTAGTTCCCCAAGGTTACGAAAGGGTTGAAAGAAAAGGTTTTTCCTATGTTTTCAAAAGGCAATATTTAAAGGTTTTAAAGAAGGACGTCTAATGTTTTGAAGCTTTCAAAGGAAAGACTTTTAATGGTTTAAAAAGCGATACCTTTAATGATTTGAAAAGGGGTACTTTCAACGATTTCGAAGGGGTTACTTTCAAGGGTTTCGAAAGGGTTGTTTAAAGGTTTTAAACAAAGATTTCGAATATATTAACTAGGAAGTATAGCCTAAGTGTTTTCAGCTTAAAAAGGGTTTTAACTTATTTTGGGGAATAAGTAATCCTTATTAAATTTCATCAACATTATTTTGAGTAAAGAATATATAACATGGAAAAATAGCTTAGAGTAAAGCTAAGAATATATTTTCCTTGTATAAGTATGATTTAAAAGGTTAAATCATTTTGAAAAGGTTTTCAAGGAAAAAGATGAAGGGTGGTTAGCCCTAAGAAAATGATTCGGATAGATAGTCCATTTTGATTCGGACAGTTAATCCAGTTGGAGGACAGTTAGTCCAGTTAGCGGATAGTTAGTCAAGTTTGCGGGCAGTCTACCCAGTATCCGGACAAATAGTCCATTTATTACTCATGGACAGATAGTCCATTAGTTATTTGTTTATAGCATAATGGATATTGCTATTATTATTATAATCAGTTTGACTAACCAGTTTGGTTGCGGGAAAGGATCGTAAAATATATGTTTTAAAAAGGATATTAGTGAGGGGAAAGCCATACCGCTAAGCAGCGTGGTCTCACTTAACATCAGTAAACTGAGATGTAACGGTATTATTCACACCAAGCTTAATGTCTGACTCGAAGTTCTTGTTTCCTCTTAAACTCTCGGGTGCTCAAAATTGATTTGAGTAGGCCGAGGGTTAGGTTTTTAGGTTTTAGTAGTTTTGGCAAATAAAGCTTCCGGAGATGAGCAGGTGGCTGACGGATAGCTATTTAGGAGTTGTAGTTTATTCTATTTATTTTTGCTATGTGTATTAAGTCAGATATGACTATATTGCTTTGATCAACTAAGGGAGCATCATCATATGTCGCTCTTGGCGTATTATTGTAAATTATAATTGTTCCAAAACCTGGGAAGCATTATGGGATTATGTAACTTGAATATGAATTTGTTTTGTAATGTAATCAATAAAATATTGTTCAATTCTTCATCTCTATCAGACCGCTACCTGCTTTTTGTTTATGCAATGATCACTTAAAGAATTAAATCCATTTCTATCACATTTACCATTTTACTCGTTTTAAGTGTGATTTCTTCATTTTAATTTGACTTAAGTATCGTTTACGTGTTTTATTCGACTTCAGTAAAACATTAGCTTTTGATTCGAAATACAAAAGCACGACAGGTTTGATTTACGAGGAGAGTGAAAAGAAAATGGTGGTGGAAATATCTCGTAATTTTAGAGATTGCCTTTTAATTTGGGAAATATAAAAGCGCCAGTAATGATTCGTCCAGACATTTTTACCCTTTTACATGTCTTTTTCGAAAATGGATGTGTAATTTACAATATTATAATGGAAGAGATCTGTTCTCATATTGTTTCTTGAAAGAGCGGTATTACATGCACTTCACTTATTCTTTTTTTTTTCCACACTGTCTTCATTTTATCCACATTAATGCTTTTACTAAGTTTAATTTTATCCAATACAATGAAATAACGATATCCACATCGATCCGTGAAATTTTACTATTGCAGCTTAGAGCATCTTATAATGACTTTCAGAAAACCGTTTATAACATGATATGGTTTTTGAAAATCGTTTAAGGTATAAATGGTACCATAAACGATTTTTTTATCAGTGTTTATGGATCGCCGTTTAACAAAGAGTATGGAAAATCCTCACTTTTTTTTACTTTCATGCTCAAATCGACACTGCTGTATTGTGGAAGAATGAAAAATAAACATGGAATTATTTTTGTTTTGTTTTTTTTTTCAATCCTGTTGAAGATGTCCCTGCAATTAGGGCTGCGCAAAGTTTGGGTTGGGTCGGGTCAGACCAAATATTTCATCCGACCCGCATAGGTATGGGTTTAAGGTAGCTCAACCCGTATCCGACCCTATATGAGGTTGGATATGGGTTGGGTCGAAGTATGGGTTGGGTCGGGTTTAGTAAGGTTGGGTTGGGTTGCATGAACCTAATAAAAAATGAGAATATAAGGGAATATTTTCAAAAAATAACATTAAAATGTTCAACATAATATATTAGATTTTAACTAGCATAACGCACTTAAACTAACTAATTCATTATAACATATATTTTATTAAAATTTCATTGTAAAACACATCATATGAAATTAGTTCACTACATAGTAGAACAAGTGTTTCATTTTAAAATACATTAAAATGCCCTTTGGAATATCTTTGCCAAATTCTATCTTGTTTGGGTTGACATAAAATATGATTTTTCGTATATTTACTATAGAATACATAAACATTATTCTAGGATTAGACTATTCTAATTTTAAGTGTATTGATAATAAATTAGGTTTTTAATATAGGGTTGGGTTGGGTTAAAGTAGGGTTGGGTTGAACAAAATAACACATCCGACCCATATATAGTATGGGTTACAAATTGTAACCCATATCCGACCCGAACTAGGATGGGTTGGATTGGGTTTATGTGGGTTGGGTTGGTGGGTTGGGTCGGGTTGGATATGGGTTGTGTGCAGCCCTACCTGCAATCAAATATGTAGTATCAGTTATAAGTCGATATGTATCATCGTTCAATCTGGATAATACAAAGTGTGCACCACTTTTTTTGAAAAAAAAGAAGGGTGTGTCTGGCCATGGGCTCATAGTCATTCAACTTACATCAATTCAATTAGGCCTGACCAGTTGTTGCACATACGTAAGGAGGTGAAATTCCTCATTTCACATGACCGTACTGAAAACTGAAGCCACTGCCATGGCGGCTTCCTCTACTTCATCCTCCCCCTCACCTCCTCAAATTCCCATGAAATTATTCTATGAAAATAGACAGAAACTGGTGAATTGTATTAAGGATCATCTCTCTTCTATTCAAAAACCAATCCAAGGATTCATTCTCCTACAGGTAATCCAATCTCCTCGCATTTTACGTATAGTCATCGAGTTTATTGTCCATTTGGAATTTATTTGTTTTTTTATATAGGGAGGTGAAGAGAAGACGAGATACTGCACTGATCATTCTGAGCTATTTAGGTTCTTGAGTTTGATCATTTGTTGTTGACAATTGAGCTTTGGTTCGGTTTGCTATGTGATTCTTATTTTTTTATTCCAAAATTTTATAGGCAGGAGAGTTATTTTGCATACTTATTTGGAGTAAAAGAGCCTGGATTTTATGGTGCAATTGTAAGTGCTTCATTGGCTTACATTTTGTATTTGTTTGCTAATTTTATAAATTTTATACAATGTATTGAAAATTGGGGGCAGACAATGGAACTTACACTATTATTCAGAGGATCCTATTCAATATGGTTTGATGATGTTTAACCATCATGGAAAGAGCTGTATCATCCTTTAAAGGGAAACACACGATTAAATGAATTATGGTCATGAGAAGAAAATGGAATAGAAGTGATAGAACAGTGAGAGAAACAAAGAAAAAGAGAGAGAGATAGAAAGTTGTTAGTTAGCACAGAGGAATAAAGGAAAAAGTGTAAGAGAAATTTGTTAAAGTTAAGCTGCAGTGATGAAGAGAGTGATGTATGCACGTCGTGCATGTTAGTTATACTAGTATAACACAACCATTTAAGATGTAAAGATGTTGAAGTGCCGAAAGACCAAATTTTAAGTTTGCACATAAAACGGGCTTTTAGTTCAGATGTGCAGTTATACTTGATTTTAAGCAAAAGTTGTGCCCAGAATGCAAAGTAGCCTTTTCTTTGAGGCTTAGGTCAGATAGCTTTTTGTTACTTACGAGCTTTATGTTAAAAGTAAAAACTACTCTAAATTTGGCAACATAGTTATTTTTGCATAGACTAACTCAACCTATTTCATGATCTGAGTTGGCTATGACTTGGTTAAAAATGCACAAATTTGGAGAAAATTGTAAGCAAGTTTCTAGTACTTCTTACTTTTGAAAAGAAAAGAGAAAAAAGTCTTACTATTTAGAACTTATTGTCAGCTAAATAATTATCATTCATGCGAGAAATAAGCTACATAAATATCAAATTACAATAATACAAGTCATGTTTTTTTTTATAAAGATCAAAATCCGAATACAATTTATGGTCTCCAACTCTTAATTTTTGTGTGTTGCCGTATATATACCATTAATGCACATAAGTGGGATAAATGTTTTGAAAGTATTGATGAGGTATTTTGTCCTTTTATTTTTTAACACATTTAATTACAATATAATTCAATATAGTTGCATCTTAAATCCTGTATTTTTTAAATATACCCTTTGAAATTGACTTGTGAAACCATTCTAACAACATAGGGAATGAATAGTCATGTGAAATCATTCTAACCGTTATATAAATTTATAAAACGAGTGGTTATTGTGAAAGGGCTGCAAAAATGCTATATTTACAGGGGCTATGGATCCCTCATATATAAGGAGGAACCCGTAGCCTTTATAAACTTATCCCCTTTGTACCCCTTCTAGATGACTATTGGATTAATTAAGATTTTATAATGACGTAAAAGAGAGAAAAATGAACAATTATGAGAGAGAGAGAGCGCATTACTTTATTACACTAAATCCAACCATTAATTTATATAAGATAATTGTCAATGTGAAAGAGTTACAAAGGGGTAAAATAAAGATCCATTTTCATTATTTTATCGAACTCATAAAGATTCTCGTTACGGTATATAAATACCGCATATTAAAAAACTATTAAAGATTATGTATAATGTGCAATGGATGAGAAAGAATGAGTATTCGTAACATTGGCATATATACCTAAGGGAAAATCTATTGGGACACAAATTGACGACACGATGAATCTCAAATATTGAACCGCCCCTGATTTCAGCTCCATGTGTGAACATAATGAGAATCAACGGTCTAGATCTATTGTGTCACCAATTGCGTTTTATTTTGTTTCTAAATAGCCTGCCTCTATACCTAATCACATATAAGTGTTAAGTTTTGGAAATACAAACATTAATAGATATTATATATTTTTTCGTTTTTCTAACCTTCACGTAGACCTCTGTAACTATGAGTTACTACGTTGTCTTAGTTTCAAATAATGTAACAATTTGCAATGATTTAAATGAGACATGTGCGAGTTGGATCGGCAATTATAACCGAGACCTGTAAAAGCAAACCTATTTTGAAAATTAGAACTTGTTCTGTACTGCAAACGGATAAGTCTTGAACTCAAATTGATCCCGATGAGGCAGATCAAGTACGAATGACAAGGTATATCGTAATGAACCAACTTGAAATTAAGGACTCAACATAAGTAAAATATTAGCTTTAACTTTTGTTGTTACCCAATCTAAACCGAATCCCAGTTTGGGTTGGGTATTATAAGCTAAAGAACCAATGAAACTTGCCCCAAAGAACCAGAGAGCCAACTGAACCTAAGATCCAATCGGTCAAGCCTTGGTTGATTCTAATTGCCACCTCTATGTGTAACACTCATTCATTTTCTTAGTATTTCTTAGAGTGAAACTATAAGCTAGTTTTGACCAAAAATAATCTTAGACCAACAATAATCTTAGACCAAGTTCAAATAGTCTGACCATAAATTTAATGGTTTCTGGAACCTATATCTTATAGTTTTGGGCCTCCGTAGGTTTATATTTATCGTAATTCAAACTAAAACAAAAATTCTATTACTGTATCTGGGTATAGGATTTTCTCTTTTCTTTTAACTTGTTATGTTAGGTAAGATGCACCACTATTAATGCGTTTCTGATTTGTGATCTTTACAATTTTTCTCATTTAGAACGTCAGCACTGGAAAGTCATATCTGTTTGCTCCAAGGTTACCAGATGAATATGCTGTTTGGTTGGGAAAGATCAAGCCATTAGATTACTTTAAGGTAATTATTTTGTTTCCTAGTGCAAAATCCTTATAAACTAACAATTTGAAGTTTCAGTAACACTATGTGTTCATTTATATGGCAAAACCATTTCAGATTAAAGAGCAATTTAATATCTCCGCGACTATGTTTTCCTCAGCAACCTTTTCGACCTATGTGTTTAGGTCCCTCAAATTTTTTTGCTTTTGCCCTAAGAAATGTTTTCTCAAATAACTTCATTGACTATAGGGCCATTTTTGGAACCTGAACTAAGAAATTTCTTTATCCAATATATATAACAAAGCTTTACAAAAGGAATGCTTGAAGCACATATGAAGTGCTTCCTCTTTTTTTTGCAAAGCTTAATTAATTTATGACAAATCTTGCTTGAGAAAGCTTAATTTATGACAAATTTACATCACTTGCAGGAATTGTACATGGTTGACATGGCTTTCTATGTTGATGAAATTACACAAGTCTTGCATGATCACTTTGGTGGACCTGGAAAACCTTTGTTATTCTTGTTGCATGGACTAAATACTGATAGTGGTAACTTTTCCAAACCCGCAGAACTTCAGGTGCTTATTTGTTTTATTATTGTACTGCATAAAGTTTGAACTTATTTATGTCCAATACTTAGTGATTGTAGAATATATGAATAATAGTCCTTATTGTACATGTACTTAGTGTTGTGTGTTTGTTTAAAATAAAGCAAGTGTCAGAATTTAAAAAGCAGAAAGTACCATAAAATTAACATGGTAAAAAAGGAAACAGCCATATGAAGGAAAACCTAGAAAGCTCTTTATATTCACAAGTTTCTAGTGACAGTCAAATAAAACAATGTTGTTCCCTACTGGTTTTAACCAAATTTGAAATTTTTATGGTACGTTTGAAAGTATAGAAATAACCATTTTTAAATTCTTATAGTTATGTTAATTAGCACTACTATCTTCTAACAATCTACCTCCATAGGAAATAGTTGAAATTTGATTTCATTAGATGCTGCTATATTTTATCAATGTATCACAGGACTTATTTTAAGTAGATTATACCAACTGAATAACATCATATAATAACTGACGTATACCTGAATTCGTGCATGCTGGTATGCTAGTAGAAACAATCATCTTTTCATCTGAAGTTCTTGAGCAACCTTTCTTCTCATGGACAAACTTTTTGTTGTTGTTGTTGTTGATTAAATTATAAAAGAAAAAGGTTTTGCACTGCATTTATTTTCTGTTCCCATACATGGTTATCACATTCTTGCATTTGCTTGTTCTCAATTTGATTTACTGATTGGGGTCTATTCATTAGTAGGATGATGATGTCCACTACTGCTCATCACTCTATAATTCTTAATTGCGTGTTAAGGAATTGACTTTCACATTTCATTTTCACTATCCAAGTTTTTGCATAATCTGATTCCATATTATGTCACAGGGAATAGAGAAATTTGAGACTGATCTAAGCACTTTGCATCCCTTAGTAACAGATTGCCGTGTCATCAAGTCTGAATTGGAACTTAGCCTGATCCAGTTCGCTAATGACATAAGTTCAGAAGCTCATGTAGAGGTAACTTTGTTGTTCTACTTTATGTCGCTTTCTTACAATCCAGTTATGTATTTGTATTCAATATTTTGGCTATCTTAAGCTACCTTGCCATTAGCAGTCCATAAAGTTTGTAAATGCTTGTTACTATATTATTCACTAGAAATTTGCAAAGAATATGCGTGCGTGCGTGCACGCGCGCGCTGTGTGGGTGGGGCTCGCTCTATACCAGAAAGACATAACAATTAGTACAAAACAAAACGGTAAACACTTTGCATGTGAATGATAAAAACCAACAATTTAAAATTTAATAACATGAATGACTATTGCTGACATGATAAAATCAGTTCAACATATGTGAACCCGCAGAGAAGTTAATTTAAGCATGGTATGACGGTTTAAAACATACTAGATATTGTTATAGCAATTATTTTTTCTTCTTGTTTTTTTCCAAACTTGACACGAACACCAATAGAGAAAAAAGTATATATGGTGGAACAGAAAATGTTTTAAAATAATATTTTGACGTGACCCTTAATGTTTATCTAGCTATTAAACTTAACAATTATTGTTCTTTTTATTTAGCTGTAAAGTTTGTCATTTTTTATTAAAGTAAAAACTATTTTAATTGAAAATTGTTGAATTAAGTTGAAAGTCATTTCAAGATTTTTTATTAGGTTGTGAGTACATTTTTTTCTCAACTTAATATTTGTGTACACTGGTTGTGTTAAAAAGGTATTTTGAATGAAATACATTTGTTCGAAATAATCAAACTTTACATCATGTAAAGATTATTTTCATTTCAATAAAATTTCTAATAAAAATTATGTAAGCAGTAATGATTACTAAATATTGTATTCTAAATTGAAAGAAAAATGTAAAACGACAAATACAAATACATACATAATCTTGATTTTTGACTGTAATATTTTTTCAAATAGCTTTCAAGCATAATAAATTTTTTGATTACCATACAAAATGATTTTTTTCCTTCAAATTGGATACTTTGGTTGAAGTGCATAGTTGTACCACAAGTTTTAGGCAGCATATAATATACTACAAGTCAACGTATGGTCAGTGGTTCGAATCATGCTATGCAAAATTCAAACATGTGATCTCACGGACCAAAGCTGAAGCATCTAACCACTGGGACAGTGGTGCCAGACAATGATTTTATTTTTATTCAGATGAAGTTACCTTTAATTTTCACATATTTTGATAGTTTTTCCACAAAGTAAGCTAAAACTACGAAAAAAGTGAAAATAAAATGCTACTTCTACTTAAACCTAAAATAAACAAAGAACTTATAATGGTTCATTGTTACTGAGAATGAAAAATAGAAAAGAAGAAAATTTGTGAAATATTTCATCATCGTGATTAATTTTTCCATAAAACTTTAATAATATTGTAATTTTTCCATAAAAAAATAGAGATTGATTTTTGTCGTCATCGGAATTTGAAGCCGTGACCTTATCTATATATTGTAAGAGTATTTTGGGGAGTTCACGATCAGACCAAAAAAATGTGTTTGTATTCCAACTATATATATGAGCGTTACGGTATGCGCTTCGCGCATGATTATGGCATGCACTTCGCGCGAGAATTGTTTTTTTACAAATTGTGTATTTTTAACTCGTTCAAAAAAAAAATGATTTGCACAAATATTTAGTCATATTTTTGTATTGAAATGATACGCAGTTAGTTTTAATTTCTCTTTCTAAATTGCAACATCTGATTTTTTATTAGTTTGAATTTTTATTTCTATTATCAATTAATAAAGAATGAATTTAATTTTTTATTGATTATGAATTTTTATTTCTGCTATTAAATATAATAAAGAATGACTTTACGAAGAAAGTTTATTTGTTAGATCCTACTTTTAATTTATAGTAAGATTTCGATAATATTTGTAGAGGAGCGTTTTGAATTGGTAAATAAAACGTAGTTCACGGTGATACCAAAAAAGCATGACATCAAACATATTACAACTATTATTAAAGAAGAACTATATTTAAGGGCAATTTTGAAACTTCACGATCGGACCAAAAGATTGCTCTTCCAAGCCAACTATTAATAAAGATGTATGTATGTATGTTTGTATGTATGTATAGACACACACATATATATGTATGTGTGTGTCTATACATACATACATAGACACACATACATATATGTGTGTGTGTCTACACACATATTGAAGATTGATAAATAGTTTTTATTGCCTTTTCAAAATGTAGCAACAAACATAATTACAAGTCAGACCCAGGTACGAAAGCCCAGCCTTTTCTTATAGTCCCATATTACGTAAGCCCACCACAGTTCACTGAAGCAGAACACAGATTTCAAATTTTGTAACCTGTTTAATAACCACATGACACTTTTATCCTTCAATCTGAGATAATTAAAAGGCCGAGCCTGTAACCCTGTGGTTGCCTGATGTAAATTGCAAAATTTGGTTGTATGAATACACAAGAACAGCACAGCCACAAATATTTGCTCATCTTAGAATATGCAAGTATGACATTTGTATGTATGTATGTTTGTATGATCTACATTTAACAGGCACCCCTCTCCCCCCACTAACTTCTTAATACAATCTGTTAAATTTATGCAACAAATAAATATACTGATGATTACGTGACAATAATAATTAATGATCACTTAAAGTCAATAATTGATATGTCACCATTGTCAATAGCCATGGATTACATATTCCAACGATGTACATCAAGGTGTTAATAGAATTTTGTTCACACCTTTGTTTATGGTGTGTTAACTCCATGCCATGATTGGTGGAAATCTAAAGATTAGAGGGTTCAATAATGTTGTACATTATTACCCTTTCACTTGTTAAAACAAAAAATAATAATTTAAACACCTTAAGTAAGGAAGGGTGTGAACAAAGCCTTATTCTCTTTTAATTAATGGGGTTGAACATAGCATAAATATAAAATATTTTAGTCGGAAATAATGTTGAGAAACATCAAATGGTTTGGATAAATGAAAGAACTTCAAAGCCTGCCAAGATCTTACCTTTTTTACACGGTCTAGGCTTCTTTTAACTTTATCATTGTGCATTCGCTTCTTAATGATTTTTGGGTATAAAGAATATATTTCAGGTTTCAATGTCGATTTCTTTGCAAAGAAAATAAAATACTATGTTCTTTTATGAACCGTGGTAACATTATCTGCACAATTAATAACTATTTGAATTGTGCAGAAATAAATCCACGTTTTTATGATATTTAATATGCTGGGACACTACGTATGTTCAGTAAACCTCAATTATAGAAACGGAAACTAATTAAGTTGGGCATAATTGTTATGCATGCCTAACAATACCTCATTAACTTCAGTTTACCTGTATAACATGAGGAATAAAGAGTGCCTGGTCTGCGATCAATCAGTGAAGTTACAGTACGGTGTGTACCTTCTTTGTTAACTATTTTCCCAATAAACAGGCATCAGTATAATTTTGAAGCTAAACGATGTTTGAGGAAACAGTAGGCGATTTTTCATAACTTCATGTTAGTCCTCGAATATATTGTGTGTTACTTAATAGCATGATCAATAGCAAAATTCAGGTTAACTGAGTATTTGAATATTAGACAACTTCTTTTGAAGTTACGTAACCATTTAGTGTTAGTTTTTAATCTTGTCATGTATTGACCGCTTTATGTTTCTTCCATTTAGATTAATCTGGGTTTCTATCAATATACCTTTGATAGTTTAATTCTTCTTTTACCTATAAAAGCATGTTAAACATTGTATCACATCATCAACATAATTTATTCAGTAGAAGCTAAGTACACAGATATTTAATGGAATATCAAGAGCGAGCGTAATTGTTAGTGGTAATGATGTATTATTCTGTGATAACATGTGACGATCTCATTCACCTAAGTCTAGTTAATCAAACTTCTTTTTGGAATATTAAGAGTGAACCTAATTGTTAGTGGTAATGATGTATTATTCTGCAATAACATGTGACGATCTCATTAACCTAAGTCTAGTTAATCAAACTTCTCATCATACCGATGATAGCGGTAAAATTATGGATTTACCTTCTTTTGGTGTTGTGCTAAACTACAGTCTGTGATGTTGATGTGCTAACTTGTTTCATATTTTTAAACAAGGTCATGAGAAAAATAAAACCAGGAATGAAAGAATATCAACTGGAAAGCATCTTCCTTCATCACACTTATATGTATGGTGGTTGCAGACATTGTTCATACACATGCATATGTGCTACTGGAGAAAATAGGTATTACATGTCAAACATTAATGACAGATAAGTTTCATAAAGGGAAGTTTAGTCAAACATCCTTCTAAAAGTTTCAAAATACACTTCCGCCCTATCTTAAAAACATGTTTCATGGAAAATCTTTGGAATTATTTTTAGGAAAATTTTCAGTTTTAATGCAATAAACTGCAAATATTTACATCAGAAACTGCAAATATTTGCGTTTTTTGGTGTAAATATTTGTGTTTCGCCTCAAGGGGTCTGAAGTTCGGGTTCAACCGATCTATCCAATGTGACTTGCCCAAACCTGGGAATCTTGGTCCTGAGGTCATTTTTCAGTTTCATGGAGCAAATATTTTTCAGTTTTTACAAATATTTGCACCAAGAACTGCAAATATTTGCACTATAAGCTGCAAATATTTGCGCTGAAAACTGCAATTTTCTCTGAAAATAATTATAGGGGTGTTCCGTGAATTTTTTTGGGAAGGGGTGGAAGTGGAGTAAGTTTGAAAGTAAGTGTGCCCCTAGTTTCCACTTTCATAAATATGTTTATAGTTTTCTTTGTCAAACATTTGATGCCATGTTCTTAGTATGTGTAACTGGTTAGTTGATAATACCCAAGGTTCAAAATCTCGATTTCGGTTTTGATTTTAATCTTTTGTAATTTTAGGAATTCCGATCTAATTCGTAAATTTCGGAAATTCGGTTCAAGCTTCGGTTTCGGATTTTATTGTTTATTTTTATATAATTATACATATATTTGTTTAATTAATTGGAACAAGATATGTAATTTGTCTTTAACTGAAAAATAAGATATAAATAAACAATATTTATTAACTATAAATATTTGCAACATTAACAAATATTTATTTATTATTTTGTATTTAACCTTTTAGTTATATTATTCATATATTTTGTGATTTTGCATGTTTTCAAAGTTAATTTTGAATATTTATATATTGAAACTCAAATTATTTCTTTTTCTGATTTTTTTTCTATAAACTTTGAATTTCAACCACGGTTTGAGGTATCGGATGATACCCCGAAATTTCGGAGGTACCGTACCAGTATAGACTATAACCGAACCATAACTGAGCATAAAATTTGGTTCTGGCTAGGGTTAAGAAAAAAATCGAAATCAAATGCACAAAGCCAAATCAGAGGAAATCAAACTAAAATCAAAGCCAAATCAAAGAAAATAGAAATCGATTTAAAAAATTACATGCAAAATCGAACTTCAACATCATCTTGAACTCAAATTTGAACGAAATCGATGATTTTTTTGTTTTTTAGCTTTCAACGTCTGCTTTGTCTTTTTTTCCTCATGCCCTAGAAGTCGAGTATTTTTATATAAAGCTTTCGCATCCGTTTTGTCTTTTTTTTCCTCATGCTCTAGAAGTTGACGTCGAAGTTGAGAGGATTAGGAGACAACGTTTATATTGGGTTGCAGCTGGAAGTGTTTATTTTGATATATTTTGGGCTTGGGCTGACTTGGGCTGCCAATTAATTTTCTATTTTAATTGAGTAATGGTTATTTAGAACAATAAAATAATTAAGGTTTGGCTTAACTTATTAGTAAGTTTAGTTTGATTAGGGTTTAGTATAATTTAATTTACAAAAGATCATTATTACATTTTTATTATCCATTGAAAATCGGAATTAGGACCGAAACCGAAACTAAAACCGAAAATTTTCAAATTTCCGAAATCATCCGAAATCAAGAAAAATTCAAATGACCAAAACCGAGTTCTCGAACCTTGATTTCAACCGCTTTTATATTGGATTGGAAATTTGATTTGATTTTGTTTCGGTCTCTACCAAAATTGGAACGGAACGACTGGAATCTCAGCGTTCCGGTCGAACCCTCAAACCTTGGATATACCACTTAAACTGAATGAGCTTAAACCAAAATCTTATACATGTAAGAAATTAATCAGTCAGAAACATACTTAAAGGCCCATATGTTTGTCAGATTCTCATATTTCCTGTAGTAAATAATCGATTTTGAATTTTATTTTCTGTAAATTTGATTTTCTTACAGAAGATGGTATTTGTAATTGACAATTAACTTAACCACCCAAGTAAACTGTGCTAAATCCACCCAAATAATGGTACAACTAAATCTGAAAACAAGAACTCAACCGTATGATTAAATCGACACATATACATGTATATAAATATATTTTATGTACATATATATTGTCATTATAAAATAAGATAAACTTACTAAGTAAGAACTAAGTAACAAATATTATAAACTAAGTAGTACAAAAAATAACAACAACAAAGCCATTATTCCCAAACAAGTTGGGGTCGGTTAGAGATGGAACCCAAAACTAAATGACAAAGCTAATTTAAAGGTTATAACAATAACAACAACAATAATAAAATAAAGTCAAATAAGTAAATTAATAATAATAGTAATTAAGTAAAGTAAAAATAAAGATAAAAATACATATATATGTAAAAAAAACCAAATGATGATAATAGTATAAATAGTAATGATGGTGCTCGTACGTGAATCGCTAACTTCCACGCGCTATGTCTTAGGCTCCTTTTCCTTAGTCCTATAATCTAAAACTTATAAAGCTCATGGTTCTGGTACGTGGATCGCTAACTTCCACGCGCTCCTATCTGTTACCAGCTCTTCGGATATATTTCAATCCTTCAAGTCCCTTTTTACTACTTCCTTCCATGTCAACCTTGATCGACCTCTACCTCTATTTGTGCATACGACGCGACCTACCATTCCAGCGCGCACAGGTGTCTCGAGCGGCCTTCGTTGGAGATGTCCAAACCATCTTAAGCGATGTTGAATTAGCTTCTCCTCAATTGGTGCTACTCTAAGTTTTTCACGTATATCATCATTTCTAATTCGGTCTTTTCTTGTATGACCGCAACTTCATCGCAGCATACACATCTCTGCTACGCTTATCTTCTGGACGTGTTGGCTTTTAGTAGGCCAACATTCTGCACCATACAACATCACAGGCCTGATTGCCGTTCTGTAGAACTTTCCTTTAAGCTTCTGTGAGACTTTCCTGTCACAGAGAATGCCAGACGCTTGTCGCCATTTCACCCATCCCGCTCGAATTCTAAACTAACATTTTCATCAATCTCACCATTAGACTGCAACATTGATCCTAAGTATCGAAAGGATTCCTTCTTGGGAACTATTTGTCCAGCTAGAGTGACATCTCCATCCTTTGGTCTGACACCGCTAAACCCGCACTTCAGATACTCTGTTTTAGTTCTGCTAAGCCTAAATCCCTTTGATTCTAAAGTCTGTCTCCACAGCTCAAGTTGTTTATTAACCTCAATCCTACTTTCATCAATTAGCACAACATCATCAGCAAATAACATGCACCAAGGAATTTCCTCTTGTATACCCTTCGTAACCTCATCCATCACTAGGGCAAAAATGTAGAGGCTCAAAGCTGATTCTTGATGTAATCCTATGTTAATGGGAAAGTCACTGGTTACACCATTGCATGCTCTGACACTAGTCACAACATCATCTTACATATCTTTGATAAGGGTAATGTACTTTGTTGGGACTCTCTTCTTTTGCAGAGCCCACCACATCACCTTTCGCGGTACTTTATCATAAGCTTTCTCCAAATCGATAAATACCATGTGAAAATCCTTCTTTTGCTCCTTAAACCTCTCCACAAGTTGTCTTATCAAGAAAATCGCCTCTATGGTCGACCTCCCAGGCATGAAGCCAAATTGGTTTTTTGAAACGCTTGTCATTCTTCTTAATCGATGTTCAATGACTCTCCGCCAAAGCTTCATCGTATGACTCATAAGATTAATTCCTATGTAGTTTGTGCAACTTTGGATATCTCCTTTATTCTTAAAAATTGGAACTAATATGCTTCTCCTCCACTCATCTGACATCTTGTTTGATTTGAAAATATTATTGAACAACTTAGTTAGTCAGGCTATCCCTGCATCTCCAAGGCATCTCCACACCTCAATGGGGATGCCATCAGGTCCCAATGCCTTGCCTGCTTTCATCCGTTTTAGCGCATCCTTTACCTCAGATTCTTGAATTCTCCGAACAAAATGCCTACTGGTGTCATCAAAAGAGTCGTCTATCTCGATCATAGTGCTATCACCCAAGGTTATCAAAATGGAATTCAAATCGTAAATAGTAAAGTTTAAATTTTAAATCGAAACGGGATTTAAATCGTAAATAGTAGATTTAAAAGATCCATATTTTAAGGTTCATTTACACTTTAAAACTGATTTTGATGTTTGAACTTCTACATCTAAACCTAAATTCTTTTGTCCCATTTTTATTTCGTTTAAAAAACTTAGGATTGAAATTGTAGACCAAAATAAGTATATTGAATCCATCAATATGTATTAATGAATTTTCTCTACTGCAGTTTTAACTGAGTTTGAAGCGGAATGTAAATCGAATCGTAAAGGGAAAGATTTGATCTGAAACGGAATTTAAATCGTAGGATTTTAAGCTTGTCGAAGTAATCTCTCCATCTATTTTTTATCTCATCGTCCTTCACCAAAAGTCTATTATTGTCATCTTTGATGCATTTAACTTGGTTGAAGTCTCTTGTCTTCCTCTCACGGAGCTTAGCTATCCTATAGACGTCTTTTTCGCCCTCCTTCGTACCTAGCTTATGATACAGGTCTTCATACGTCCGACCCCTCGCTTCACTCACCGCTCTCTTTGCGTTCTTTACCACTTTGTACTTTTGCATGTTGTCCTCGCTCCTGTGATGATGCAAGCACTTATATAATTCCTTCTTCTCTTTGATAGCTTTTTGCACATCACTGTTCCACCACCACGAATCTTTAGGTTCGCGATTATTTCCTTTCGTTACCCCAAACACCTCAGTAGCCACTTTTCGAATGTGCGTTGCCATCTCATCCCACATGTGATTTGCTCCTCCTTCCAAATTCCATGCCCCTTTTCTCATCACCTTATTCTTAAACACCCGTGAAGCGTCTTCTTTGAGTTTCCACCATTTCGTCCGACTAATCTTGGCTCCTTTATCCCGTCGAGCACGTATTCGAAGACGAAACTTGGATATCAGAAGCTGATGTTGTGAGATGACGCATTCTCCAAGTATGACTTTGGAATCTACACAAGCTCGTTTACAAAAAAAAACCTCTTACTAGTAAGGTGCGACTAATAGGAGCATCAGTATGTTAATTGGTGCATGGTGAGCTTTTAAGCTACTCAAGCTGGAGGTGCGTAGCGCTAGGTCAGCTATGAAATGAATCTGATATTCCCAATGAATATACTGGGAATGAATATCCTGACACATGGGGAATTGGCAAATTGAGTCTGAATTAAAATAAACAACATAACTTAACCACCTAAACTGAATAAATTTAAATAATAATCAAATAAAAAGAGTGAATAAAAACATTATATTGTAGTATAGAGCAAACTTGTATAGGCTAACTAGTTTTTTATTAAAAATATTGCATCGGAAGATTCATTGGCACACATATCTATTGAAAAGGTATTTAGAGCGTTATCATTTTTATTTTTGAAGATGATTTTTTCCTTAATCAGTATGGGATTTTACCCTTTTAAGATATTCTTTGAATAATATTGTTAACTAATTTATAACCAACATTTGAAATCCAATTAAAACAAAACCAGGCAATTGTATATTTTAAATTTTTCATAGGAGCATTTTTATTATTAAAAACTCTTTGATTTCTTTCGAACCAAATATACCAACAATATTATAGTGAAAATAGTATCTGAGCTAATCTATGAAGTTCGGTATAATAAAATCTAAGGCTATGCCAATACAATTCGCAATTAATATATGTCTTTGTTATATTAAAATAAAAAATACTAAGACTATTTAAGAGAATAAAACTAGTGATATGCCACTCAAAATATAAATGCAAAATATATTCCATTTCCATATTGCAGAAAAAAAAACATTTTTTTTATCGATAAATATAATTTTCTTTTAAAAAAGTTCTATAATATTTAACTTCTATGTAAAATTAACCAAATATGTACTTTCATATGATTTACGATTTAAATCCCGTTTCGATTTGAAGTCCGTTTAGAAAACCTTGCTTCCCAAAACCAAGAAACCCAACCTAGAAACACCAACTAACTGGAAAGTAGTTTGTGGCACTTTGGAGTATATTTTGCATTTGTAGGTGAAAAGCATATTCTGAAATGCTAATATATCTGATTTATGTTACTTCTGGGTTTTCTTTGCAGTGCTGTTCTTCACTATGGGCATGCTGCTGCTCCAAATGATAGGGTATATTTTTCTAGCTTCTTGAACAATGAGTTTGGTTGTGTTTTTATACCTTTATGGTTAATATGATATATATATGCTTGTAGACTTTGGACGATGGAGACATGGCTTTGTTTGACATGGGAGCTGAATATTATTTTTATGGTTCAGACATAACTTGTTCGTTTCCTGTGAGTCAAAAAATTTTAATTATACATTTTCTTGGGTGCATACGTTGTACATGATTGTTTCCATTCCATATGTGATATTTGGCTTATGTTCTAAATGTCCTTGTTGAAGATCATACCTGTGACGATCCACTTTCTCGATCCTCGGAAATTGACATACATCCTTGGTATTTACGTGCCGCAAATCCAAATGCCGGAGAGGTGGATTATCGTGGGTAAGAAAGAAAATAAAGACAGAACAAAATCTCACACGAATGGAATAACATATATTATTTCAACATATAACAAATTTTAAATACATTTATCAGAATTAAACATGGACAGTTATAAATATCCATCCTTACAAATGCGAAATATAATGATACACAAGTGTGGTGGAAATAGATAACAATCTTCAGAAGAACCTTCTAACTCCATGCTTCGAGCTCCATCCAGATTTCTTCGAACTAAACCTGACTACTAGACTGCTTGGGAAAATTAGGGGATCCGGAGGGAAAAAGAAAATAAACTCCGGATCAGTCATGAGACTAGTGTGAGAAACTTAAAATACGCGGTTTGAAAAGAAAAAGGTATCTCATAAGACCATGCCGCACATAAACATGAAACGAGTTTTTACCTTATGATAACCAAAATATTTGCTACAGAAAAAATCATTTGATATTATTTTTAATGACATTCCTTTGGAAACACTTTCAAGTAAATATATTCAAATAGCCGAAATTGTTACATTGGTTAAATTTGACGGCATAATAGGTTTACAATCAAGTCCGAAGGTACCAAAATGGATTTTCATACAATGGCAGGTAAGGGACTACCTTCGGTACAGTACATCTCTAGAGGAATGTACCGAGGATACACAAACAATCCTCCGCATTTGGCAAGACCGTCCTATCCCTATTTGGCACTCATACATGGCCTGGATAGAACCGAATATGACATCGCCTCGGTCGTAACCGACCTATCCGGGGCCCCATAGCATACACCACATACTCGACATATAGAGAGTAATCTAGAAAGGTGATGACCATACCCTAATGGTTGCGAACCACATAGCCTTGCGGCGTACCCTGTTTAAGCCATTACCGGGTGATGAGGCCCGAGGTAGCTTTCACATAACACATTCCACTTTGAATTCCACATTGCCATCCCATAGTCATACAACTGATTTCTACAAACGTATAACTCCTGAGCTCGTACGTCTCAAGAAAGGGTCTTAAGTTAAGAGAAGTTGCCTTCTCCGCTGCCAAACAGATGATATGTTCATAAAGATCAATTAATGTAACTAAAAATGCAACGTCAGACATTCGTTCATACAAGTTGCCCAGGAACATGACAAACCGAAGGCACTCTCCTACCATATCATGTCGGGAGTTGCCCCTAGGATCAGTAGCGAGAAGTCCTTGCATTGAAGATCTTAAATGAAGAACTACTGCCACATAATATGATATGGGAAGTTTCCCCCGAGGGTCAGTGACAAGCAGTCCTACATTCCATCTTCCAAATCATTTTCATGTCTTCACTTCGAATACATAAATTGGTTCGAAGTGGTCTTCAGATAGGAATCACCCAAATCCGACCCTGGTTCCTTCGAACCAATCATCGATAAAAGGATGTTAAGTAAATAGGGAATTATTCTTTTAATTTATTACTTCATTTTTATCAAAAATATCTTCAAGAGATATATCTTTAAAAACGGTATACACGAAATCATTAAACCCCTCTTATCAAATCCTTTGATTACTTTAAACCTTTTTAAACTAGGAATAATTCGAAAATCATTTTATTTTTCACTTAGGAAAATATTTCCAAATCATTTCTTTTAAATCTTAATATAACTTTCTTATTCAAAACTCAAAATTTTGATCAAGTTAAAAACCACGTTATTTAGGATGTTAATCCAAAACCAGTAAATATTAAATGAGCAGAATCTATAGAAATCATCCAACTTTACTCAATATCAATCCCCGTATTCAACAAGTACTATGGACGGAATAACGACGAAATCATCTTTTAAATTCCACGAATAGTAAGAGTTCCCACTTCGGGCTTTAACACCGAGTACTAAAAGATTATCTCCATAACATCCAATTTGTTTATATTCGAAAAATCATGTCATTTATACTTTGGAAAATTTTGATCCGAGTAAATCAAATTACTCCCATCAGTCGGGCCAGTTCGAATAGCTAGGGAGAGCAGAAAACTGGTTAATCCTAGACACTATCTCTCTGACACCCATAAGGCGGTCAAGTTATTTGATCGACTCTAAATCATTTAATATTTAACTATTCTATAAATTCTTCAAATTACCTTTAAAATACTTTATTAATCATTTGAAAACATTTACAAAAGATTTGAAAAAGAACAGTTGCGTTTAAAATTATATTTCAAAAGTTATAGAAAAAAGCGGTGGAAAAATGCTGTGGAAAATGTTTTTTAAGTTATGTTGATCAAAATGATTTTTTATCGTTTGGAAATTCATTTTTAGAACTCAAATCACTTTTAAAACATTTTAAAAATATTTTAGAATTTATTTCATATTTTTAAACAATTTTAAAACATCATTTTCAAAGAAATCCTTTTATGAATTTCGAACTGCAAAACCGCGATTTTTTTAAAAACTTGTTTTACTCGTATTTCAAAATCTACTTATCGAAATCTCAATTTTCTTTCTTTGTTTGAAAACTATGGATATAATAGTTCGGAAAATTCCTATCTCGAAGAATTCCGAGCTATATTCCATTCTATACACTTGTATGACTTTTGTGATGTGAAATCGCGAACTGCCGTTACGCGACGCGTCTAATTTTGAATAAATTTTCAATTACCTTTCAAACTTCACCAAAAGACTTTCAAATGTCTATAAAACATTTCAAACTCATTTTAAAACCTTTTTAAAAGAGGTTTAACATCCCATATACATCAATTCATTAAATAAAGGAAAGTGATTTCCTTTGTGCTTATCGATGTGTATTTCCGTGACTTGCGTATATATTCAACATTCATATTAAACAACCAAACTTGATGATCAAAGCATATTAAACATCCATTGCAAACATCATATCACCATCCAAAAATATAATATAAGTAAGAGTTTCTCACTTTGATTTTCTATCGGAAAAGGCTATAACTTCACTAACTCACGATCCGAGCTCACGAACCCCAACAACTTGCCTCCTAGTATGCTCGACCATTCCATGTCAAAAGTGATGCTCGACCAAGCATGAGGAATGTGGTGTAGGACTTCAGATTATTATTGAATTTGCCAAAACTAGACCTAAAAATAGGTCATATTCTCTTGGATTTTTGGACATTCTAATCTCTGAATTTGAAAAAATTGTCAACATGAAAGTTGTAGTAAATTCTTTTCTCTATGGTTTCAAAAAAAGAATCGTTCGATTTGGCTTAGTTATGAGGAAGTTATGGCCAAGAGAAGAAGAGATATTTTTGGAATCACGAAAATCAAACCCGAGAATGGATCAACTTCTAGCTAATTTTTGGACATGTTGCTCTAGGAATTTTGAAAAGTGATCAAAAGGAAAGTTCTTGCAAATTCTTTTCTGTACAATTTGAAAAAAAAAACTTGATTTTGATTTATTATGAGAAAAATATGATCAAAAGAACAGTAGGTATTCTCGGATTCATAAAAATGAAGCTCGAAAATACGCCGTAAAGAAGTGGAATTTTGACATGGCTAAGCTCAAAAATAAAAGAAGTGCTCAACATAAAAGTTGTAGCCACTGGAATTTCACATGGTTTTAAAAAAAGAATTACTATATTTCAATCAGATTTGGAGGAGTTATGCTCGAATGAAAAAGAGGTATTTTCGGCCTTTAAAACTGGGCTCGAAATGCTCCGGAAAAAATGGAGTTTTTGGTATAGCTAAGCTTAGAATGGAGAAAAGTTGTCAACTACAAAGTTGTAGCCACTGAAATTTTGAATGGTTTTAGAAAAAAAGAATTTCACCATTTCGTTCAGAAATGAGGAAGTTATGAAGAAGAGACAAATGGATGTGTATTTATAGGCAAGTAGAGAGGTAGAAAATATATCTACCTTACATCATCCACCATCACCAACCATCATTACTACCACTCCCTCCCTACATCACCCTAAGATGGCCAGAAATGATGTTCACATGGGTGCATCCATGTGCTTATCCATGTGGGTGTGTACATGTTGACTTTGGGCTTGCTTAAGGTTTAAGTAATTTAGAAATATCTTATATATTTCTTTTATATATGTATATGTATGTCTGTATATTTGTATGCATGTTTATGTATAAGTTAAAGTGTATGTTAGGGTATGTATGTGTATGTGTACAAGTCATATAAATAACGTTACACAACTTATATACATCAAACCGTTGAAAATCGAAAAATATATTATCAGTCACATTTTTACTTATATTTTAATTTACATATAAATGTAAATAAATTTTGCAAACTAATTTCTTATCATTTTTAATCAATTAAAATGATCACATTTTATTAATAAAACCATATAAATTAATATTAACAAATATTTACAAAAATTGTTATTATACCGATAAAGCGATATCAATTTTCTTATATTTTCAAATCAAATATATATCTTCATAAAAGTATTACGAATGATTTATTATCACTTTATAACTTTTTTTTAAAATGAATTATAACCTTTTTAAAAACATTATTTGAATAATTATAATAATTATTAAATCATTAAATCTTAATTTAATTTCATAAATCAATTATTGTATTTAAGGGCATTACTAACAATGTCATAAATACATTTAATTTTCAAAAATACAATAATTTTTTTGATTTCATATTGTTTAGTTATAAAAATAAGTGTTTTTATCTAGCTCCGTGCGTGACGCGGCGTTAGACAATTATAGAGATGTTTATCGATACAACGGTTTTCAACCATTTTATCGATATAAATTTCAAGGAAAATAGTTTTGTAAATATTTATTCAAAATAGGATTATTGTTATTCATTGCCACTCAAAACAATATTTTTTTTTGTATTATCAACATTTTATTTGAATAAATTTAAAATAAATATAATTTATCAAAGTGATAAATTTGCGGGTCGTTACAATACTTTTCATAATAATGTAAAAACTACAACACTTTTAAAGTTTGTATGCAAGGGGTACAATATGTTCATGAATAATCATTTACTATTTATCTTTTGGGTGCTCTTATAAACATGAGCGGACATAGATCCAAATTTTGCCTGGCAAGCATCTAGAAATACAAGTTTTGCCCGTTAAGTATCTTGAAATCCAAGTTTTGCCCGCTAGGCATTTCGATATCCAAGGGGTTTGAATCAAAAACCTTTAGAATCACCTTTAGGACCACAGTATGTAAACCTTACCACTTGGGCAAGTGATCCTTAGCGATAATCACTTAGTCTGATTATACCATCAGTCACTTGGTTCATATAATCATTTCCACTTAAACAAATGATAACTACCTTATAGTTATGCAAATAAAGAAGTAATGATGCTAGAAGTGATTTAAGGAAGTTAAGTTGTTTGGTGGTGGTGTTGCACTAAAGACACACTAACCATTTATGTAGGTGTAGGCTCCAAAGCAAATATTGGAATTTTTGGACATGATCCTTCATGCTAGTTTGGTGATAAAATGCTTATGGTACTTGACAATAGAATTAGGAGCCCTTTTAGCCATTTTTTGTCTTCTTTTTTCTCACTTTTCTTTATTAGCACTAGCACATGATAAAACAATACCTTGGATTTCTATCGGTTTGCATACCAGGAAAGAAATATCTGATGTACTGCAACCAGATGATGTATATTCCAAGTGAATTCTGACCCATTTTAGTTAATAAACATAATAATATATTGAATGCAGTTATAGATAATACTTGTAATTGGAATAATATAAAAAGCATTTTAATATGGAGAATTTATGTTGAGATTATTCCTGTTATCATTTATCGGGAAAATTTATCAGACAACTAAAAATTATTGGTTTTCAGTATAAATTTGCAAGAGATTTACTTTGTCCTTCAATTACAAGCCAATTTCGTTTAGAGATATTTTGTGAACACAAGTAATTAACATTAGATAATATCGCCGATATATCACATATTGCTAATCGAAATTTTCTTTAAAATATCGCTTAAAATACGATATGTGATACGTCTGTGTAAAATTTTCCTTAAAATATAGCTTAAAACACGATATGTGATACGTCTGTGTATATTTGCCAATATCACTCTGATGTTTAATCTAGATATCTGATATTTTTAATGAACATCGACAGTTTTTTAAAATGATGAGAATAAAAGAAATGACAAATAAATCTTTTCACATTCTTAACGTTTGTTTTCATAATGTAGCACATGATAATATATGGATCACGCCAGCTGTTGTGATATTATTTTCCCATCTTTATTAAGTCTTTTAATAAAGAAAACTCTACTTTTTTTTTCATTATTTCATATATGTTTTATTTTATGTAAATTCTTTATCGTTAGGAGTAACATCACGCAAGAGATATTTCTCATTTTAATCGTTTTTGTTAGTTTATTATTTCTAATATGTAAGTAAAGTAGTTAATCTATGTTCATATTAATATCATGCACTAGGAACTAGAAGTACTCGGTAAAGTTTTATATATATAACCTATCAAGTTTTATATATATAACCTATCGATAATGAACCAACAAGAGTTAGAAGTAGAAATCAAATATCAAGTCAATATTATTTATTCGATTATTTGAGTTGAAATGTAAACAAAGAAACTATGAGTGTGAACAATTCAATTTTTATATAGATGATTTGGATTATTGAATAAATGAAGAAGATCATACAAAGCAGAAGCAAATAATAAAGACATTCTATATGATTTTCAGTTTTTCCTGAGCTTATTTTGTAATTTGTAGTTTAGTAGGATATCTCACTAAACGGATTGTAATTTATAAACTATTTGATATTATGTAATCAATTTTTAGTACTACTTTGGAATATATATCAAAATATATGAAAAACTAGTATATTTATTTATAACACAGTACAATATCATTTAGCATTTATAACTTGCTAGTTGTGATGGGCATGTTCGATATTATTGTTATCTCGATACTTTTAAATATTGATACTTTCAAATATTGCATATCCGCACTTGATTAGTACGTAGGCAATACCGATATTAATTGCTTAGTTGTAAACCATGACACTGAAATTGACCTAAGTTGGATATAACATCATATTGGAAACTCATGTCCTTAGATACTCTTTTGTACATGATCGTTTCGTTTATTTTTTGTACACCTAATTGCAATATATCTTGGTGTCGCTCAATTTTCTTGCAAGTAATTAACAAATCGATTAAGGCGTGGCCAGATCCAATCAAAACCGATCCAACTATTCTACGACCACCCCACACATGCCGGCCCAAACTTAAGTTGATCTCAAACCAGCCCATCTACTCAAGTAGCACATCAAGCCGGTAAAACTCATCAGATGAGGACAAAACTAAGTATAGCCTAGCGCAGTCCACACTGGCCCGGCTCAATTATGATCGACTCTCTCCTTCTAGCCCATCTCTAGTTTGACTATGGGTCAGCCCGTCCTCTCAGTATCACGTCAGTTGCCGACCGACAGCTTCGGACAACCTAAAATATTTGATAGGACTAGCTCAAGCGTGATCCTTCTTCGGTCCAACTTCATTGCAGTTGCCTTCGACCGGTCCTAAGCATCTCGTCTCGTCTCATAACCGGCCTGACATCCCTCTTGTAATATGGTTCTTAGTACCAGTCAACTCTCAGCAAATTTAGGCATTGAGCAACCGACCCGCTTATGGCTATCCGCATCATTATTTTAAAAGATGAAAGCATACATGATGCATTTTCAGGTTCATGAGGCGAGACGTAAGTCTTGAAACGTTGAGGCGCAAGTTTTTCAGGCAAAAATAAATGCAAAACATATAATGAAATTTGACTTAAGCACTTCCATACAATATCTTCCTTACTCATTTCAGTTTAAACTTTAAACTATGCACAAGAAAAAAACAAATCATTCAGGCTTTCTACTAGGATGCAGTTTTTTATATATTCCTGTTACTGGAATCGAGCTACTTACTAGGGTAATCGCATGATTAAAAAAAATGTTTTAGCTCTCTATTGACTGGAAAATAAAATGAGGAACAAGACAGAGAACTAGAGTTTTTAAAATAAACAGCTCAGCAGTTAAAAAATAAACTAAAAGGTTTAAGCTTCACTAAATTTAGGCTCCGAGGTGTGTTTTTTTTTGTATTTTTCGTGCCTCAAGCGTTTGAGGCTTAAGCCTCTGGAGGTAAAGCGCCTTAGAATTGCGCTTCGATGCGTTTTCGCTTGCGCCTCGCGTGCGTTTTTTAATACACTGATTTACATCCAACTTAACTTTATGTCAGCCCATCAAGATCGGCTCCATAGTCGATTGACACTCTCAAGACGACTTCAAACAATACCCATCTACCAAGGCCGATCCAAGCATATCAAACAATACTCATAGTTGGCCCGGCTCGTTCTTTGCACTTTGATCCTTAGCAATATTCAACTTTCATTATCATTGAAGCTCGGTCAGTCACTCATCTGTCTTCCCACATAGGCATGCAAAAGTAAACGACAAGCCATCAGCCAACTGCACAAGGTACTATAATGAAGTGGCTAGAAGTACATCTACTCCAGGCGCACACATTGCATTTAATGTGCATTAAATGCAATGTGTGCACCTGGTACAGAGGGACAATTGTCATGCTTCTCATCCACTCTTTCCTTTATGCCTTTACCGTTGTCTTCCATCAGCCCATACGACCATATCAACGATATGCACATTTCTCGTCCGTTTCACTGTGCATTCTCAGTCATTCATCATCCATTTCAACTATTATAAATACCTCATGCATTGACACTTCAAAGGGGTTGGACATTATTGAAATTCTGGATATTATCTACTATCCAAAGCTCTTCACACAGCAAATACAAGTCCTAAGCTCTTAAGATTAGCTACTTTTTAATCTTAAGCAATTTAATTTTATTATTCTCTTGTAATTTCTTGTAATTGTAAAAGAGAAACATTGTAAGAGATCTTTACAGCGAACATAGGCTAGCTTGGCTGAACCATTCTACTTCTTTGTGTCATTTTACATTTTTAAGTCCAGTGATTAGCAACCTTTGCTTTCGCAGTGCATGAGACTAATTTCGAGGTTGGTTAGATCTTTAGTTAACACTTGGATTGTAAATTTGTAATCAAGTTACATACAAGCATGGAGTGATAGAAATAGGGGTTATATAATTCAAGTGGAAGTATGAATCTAATGTTAGGATTTAATTACGTCAAAAATAACAATTAAAAAAAGAGTTGTGGAAGCTTTTCACAACATCGTAAATCATCAACATCAGCGTTGTTAGCGAGCTGTAAGTGTTTACGAATCCAATATTTGTTGTGCAACAGAACTAAGTAACTGCAACAGACAAATTTATTTAAACTTGTTTCTCTATTAAAATTCTAAATATTTGCAAGTATTCAAATTTACATTTCCACAGAGAATACCAATAGGACTTCCATTCAAACTTAACATTGTGCTTCTGAAATCTTGAATTCACAATTTTACTGCTGAGTGGATTCAAACTGCAAGAACTTTCATTTGATTTGGATATCCTTTTATTTCTATGATAATATTACTTATGATTTATCCATGTAATGTTCATCTACATGGTGATTTAACTCTTAAAATTATGTTTATTCTCAAGATTTTCAAAAAAAAAAGTGCAAATATATGTAGTAAAAGGCATAACCTAAAAATAAAAAAGAAAATGGGAAGGATTTGAATTATTATTATATTTAAATAATCAAGCTAATCTCTTCGCCTTTCAAGTAAAATGCATCAACCAACAATATTAGTACCTGCTCTACAATCTCAGTGGTCAATGATGCATGTAAGTATGATGTTATTGAGCTATGCTACTCTTTTACACGGTTCATTATTATCAATCACTTTTTTAGTCGATACATTTTGGAAAAACATTGACATTTTTTTAAGAAGTAAAATTTTATCACTATTAGTTAAGTCATTTTTCTTTCGGAAGATCGAATGCTTGAACGAAAGAAGTGTTGTACGCTCCATGTTGTTGCTGCATAATTCAAGGCACTTACGTTAACACACGATGTTTAAAAAGAAATCAGTTGTTCCTAGACAAGCACCATTGTCCCAGTGGTTAAGTGATTCGACTTTGGTGCGAGAGGTCACAAGTTTGAAATTTGTGTTGCGTGATTCGAACATATATTGACATGTGATTTGTGCAGGGCCGGCCCCAACTCATGGGTTGCTCGAGACGAATACAACATTTGTTGCCTTTTATACAAAATAAATTAAATAAGACTAATATTATAATATATATATATATATATATATATATATTTAGTTCACATAAAAACACAAAATATTTCTTAAGTACATTGATACATTATACAAAAGTTTTAACATGCTATGATAATAAACCATCATCTACATCAAGCATTCTAGTATGACACATCAAACTATTTCAACGAAAACAACTTCTTCTTGCATTTCTTGAAGCGAACTCTTCAATTATATCGTCATATTTTAGCATATTCAAATATTCATTTTCAATCGAGATCATTGCTAACCCACTTAATCTTTCTTGTAACATAGTGCTCCGAAGATAAGTTTTAATTAACTTCAATTTAGAAAAGCTTCTTTCCGCCGAAGCAACCGTGATGGGAATAGTCAATAAAATCCGATATGCAACCCACACGTTTAGAAATCCACTCACATCACGATAAGATCTTAAAAAATCAAGAATACTAACTGATTTTGTTACTTCCAATGGTAATATCCTTTTCAATTGTTTAAGCTCAAGAAATAATACTTTTCCGCAAATGTCACTCTCTTGGTTGTGTTCCAAAAAAATTTCAAGTTTCAAGCATTGCTCTTTCAACTGTTTATCATCAAAAATCTTAAATTTTGCATTTAATAAAAATCCAAAAATCTCTTCGTAAAGCTTAAATTGTTCAAATCGATCATTAAGTGAGGTTAGAGCTTGATCTATTATGTGGAGAAAGTAAGTGACTCTAAATTTATCTTCCAAAGATTGACTTTCATTAACATCGACTTCTTTTTCCTCGTCAAATTGCTTCTTTCTACGAACAACTCTTTTTTTCGGAAATTTTGGTTCAATGCCAACTTCTTCCGCAAGTTCTTTAGCTTCATTCATCATTTCATCATATCCAACTTCTCTAAAATTCTTAAAAAATGCAATAAGTCCACTTACTTTATTAATTGCATCCTCGATATCCATTTCCTCCGCTTGAAGTATTTTGCTAACCCGATTAGTATTGTCCAATATAGTATACCAAATACATAAACTAATCAAGAATTCAAAATCCTCTAAAGCATTTTGACATAAAGCTTTAGCTTCCACCCTTGCAATATCATCATTGGAATTATTAGCAATATCTATCAAAGCATCTCTTAACTCCGATGGTTGAGTTCTTATTGCCTTAACACTTTCAATATGACTTTCCCAACGAGTTGCGGACAATGCCTTAGGAGTCAATCCCTTTACATATTTTCTAAGTATTTCCCATCGATGTGTTGATCCGGAAAATAAAGTATAAATTTTTTGCACATAAGCAAAAAAGTTTTTAGCTTTAATACATGATTTGACCATGTCACATAAAGCAAGATTCAAGCTATGGCATCCACATGAGATATAAAATGCTCTAGGATTTATGTCAAGAAGCCTCTTTTGTACACCTTGATGTTTACCTATATAAATATTAAGTTACCATTCATAAATATATTGAAATAACAAATGATCATATATAGTTAATTATCTATTTTGAAAAAAAACATACCTTTCATATTTGATCCATTATCGTAACTTTGTCCTCTTACATCATCAATATTTAGTTTAAGATCAACTAAAATATCTTCAAGCTTTTTGAAGAGGCCAAGTCCCGTTGTGTCATCAACCTCAATGAATCCAAGAAAGAACTCCTCCACCTTAATGTTACTTGCATGTTCAACATCTACACATCTTATAACAATTGACATTTGTTCTTTGTGGCTTAAACTCCGGCGTACAATCAAGAATGACCGAAAAGAATTTTGCTTTTGATATTTTCATAAGCAATATTTCTTTAATCTTTTTGGCCAATAGAAGTATTAGTTCATTTTGTATTTTATGGCTAAGATAATGATTGTTTATTTCATTATTTACCACATGTCTAAGGTGATCCTCCATAATTGGATCAAATTCGGCAACAAATTGTATGAGTTGACAAAAAAGCCCATTGTTCTTCTCATAGATTTTTTCATTAGATCCGCGAAATGGTAAATTATTTCGAGAGAGAGTTTTCACAACGCCAATAATGCAAACTAATACTTTTTTCCATCGTTCTCTCTCTTGGTCGATTAGAGACTCCATTTTTTTGTCAATTGTTTCTTTTAGTTGAAGGCCTCTATACAAATCTACCCATTTGATAAGACTTGCGGTATGTTCCGAATTACATTCATGCTCTCGAAGTTTTGTTGTAATATTATGCCAATCATTAAATCCTTCTTCTCCTAATTTGAATGACTTTTGTGGATTTTTGAATAACTTGCAACAAAAACAAAAAACTCTGTTCACCTCATTTGAGTAGACAAGCCACTTCCGTTCATGTTCCTCTCCACGTGGATAATAACCAATATAATGTTTAGAAGAAAAATGTCTTCCGTCACTTTCATGTTTAGGAAACTTATCATTCTCTTTTAAAATTTTAATAGGCCCTTTTTGAACTAACATCACTCTTTTACTATCCGTAATTTTTCCCCATAATCCCGGATCATAGTTGACATCAATATCTTTCTCAAGGTCAAGCTCAATAGTAGCATGAACAATAACTCCTTCAATATTATTAACTCCTTCATTGTCGTTACTTTCTTCACTACTATTTTCATTAATAACATCTTCGTTTTTTTCACTTATCAATGCTTCATAAGTCTCCACCTTCTCATTAATGACATGATCTTCATCACCAATTTGTACCACCATACATGAAGTTGAAGGTTGCGATTTTTGAATTTTTGCTTTATATAAGTTGGAAATTGAGCCAACAAGTGATTTTGTGAGTTCATCTCTTTTTTGCTTAACTTTCCTATTGTAAGCTCCGGAATTTTGTTTTCGAAACCGAATCCGATTTTTATCGTCTTCATTTTTCGTCATATTTCCTACACTTTAAAAATTGATATACATAATACATTGACTTTTGAAGTGAAACAAAAAAATCAATTCACATAAGTTTACTTTCATTGATCAATGCATTGTCAGACTGTGTCTAAGTGTCTTACAGCAAATAAGAATAAGATGATCTTTATTTGAATAAATATCAAAAAAGGATTTCAGTAGAGTCACCTGATACTCTTCAATAAGTTTAAGTTTCATTGTCACTTATATAAATCTATTGGAGTGAGCAAAGTCACCTGATACTCTTCAAAAAGGCTGTCGCCATATTGATTTTATTCACCAAAGTAGTTTGTAATACTGAAAACCTCTATGCAAAGTAGCCTAAAATATTGGGAAAATGGAACTTGTCGGACCAAAGGCCCAATTCGAAGGCATAGATGATAGATGTAATTTTAATACGAATGAAATTGCAATACTATCTAATCAGCAAATTGGGGATTTTGAATTAGCAGCTGAAATTATATAAAGCTAAAGGAAAAGCTTGGAAATTATATACATATATTACCTGAGAATGAGAGAATTTTGTAGCTTTAGAGCGGAAGACGACTGACAAGAGTCACGAGACGCAGATGGATGATGAAGCAAGTCTAGAGTTTCAGGCTTCTTTCCAAATCGCGCGCAGGAGCAGGAGAAAAAGAAAAAAACGCGTTTTTTTTTCTTCTGTCAGGTGAGATAGAAATTGAAATTTTGTTGCCCCTTGTTGGGGGGTTGCCCAATTCCTTTGGCTGATGGGCCTTGACTAATGGCCGGGCTTGGATTTGTGTTATGTTGTCCCAGTGACATGTTGTATCTAAGTACCATTTCAAATTCAAAAAAGAAAAGAAAAAAAAGAAATCAGTTGTTCCCATATATGGCACCAAAGTTTTATATTCATTAATTGTTTCTTGTTCGCAGGAAAATAAATTGTGCACCTAATATTCCGATTCAAATTGATATAGAATGTTTCCAAGATCTTTCATTCATTGAATTACAAAACTAAAATTCAATGTTACTGAACGAGATGTATCTGATCTTACTGAAATTATTTCACTTATTCTTGGTGCTGAAATTCAAATCCATCCAAGAGTTTACTATTGCTATTTCTCTGTAGTTTAGTGCTTTTGCTATATCTATGATGTTATCTTTCGCTCGGTCCTTAAGATATTTTTTTTTGACTTGTGGTAACCAAATTGGTATGTTCTTAGGATTTTTTGCATATTTATAAAAACATTCTATACCCTTTTTAAACAAGATGTATCTGATCTAACTTGCGATCTCCCTTCTCCTTGCTGCTGAAATCAATTCTGTTGTCATTTCTCTGTACTGTAATGCTTATGTTCGTTTGTGACTATGATGATATTTTGCAGGTAAGTGGAAAATTCACAAAGGAACAAAGTATCATATATAACGTAAGCTTTCCGTTTTCATAGTTTTACTTCAAATATACCTTTTTCTGTTCAGCTGCTGCTTATCTATTTCTTGGTTCAAATTTTGCCAATAATAACTTAAGTATATGGGCGCTGCAAATGTTTTTTCATGTTGCATAAGGAGGATCTTTTCTTTTACAGGCTGTTCTTAAAGCTCATGATGCTGTTATATCTTCTATGCATCCTGGAGTTAGTTGGATAGACATGCACAAGTAAGTTTATTTGTAATACATGGTTAAAGGCTATACTGGATCCATATGTAATGCACCTTCAAATTTATTTACTTGTTACTTTAGGCTAGTGCACAAGTTTTTAGGTTGCACACATATTTATGTAGAATTTGATGTATCAGCATGTACCATTTCCCTTGGCAATATCCATGTATCAGCATGTACCTTTCCCCTTGGCAATATCCACGTATCAGCATGTACCATTCCACCCTGGCTACACACACACTCTATACACACACACACGCACACACTCTTTATACATACATATACATATATATGTCCACATATATACATACATACGTACATACATATATGTGAGCGCGCGCATACACAAAGTAGTCAATTTTAAAAAGCGCAAGGCGCAAGACTTCAAATCTTTTTGTAGTCCAAAACTGCAAGTGTTATTTTACTATGTCTACTTGTTAATTTTATTATAGTCAGTTTAAGTTAATATTTTCCTTCCGATTTTCTGTAATTATTTTTCCATACAGTTCAAGACTTCAAAACTAAAATTGTAAATTGTTTAATAATAAATTAATAACATTCTAGATCGGTAACTAATAACATGTTGAATCGGTATTGTCTAACATTCTTTTGTAATTGATTAAAAATGGAAAATTAGAGTAGCAAAAAATATAGAAAAAAATAAACTAGAAATAAAACAAAACAAATTATTTCTTCAATCAATTTTAGATTCAGTTTTAAGCCTTGAACGAAATCTGTATAGGTCTATGACAAAAATTAGTGAATTTACCATAATCATAATATTCATGGATAACAACAAAGGGATTCTAGAAGAAAACGACGAAAAACAAACGGGAATGGAAAGAATATTAGAAAACTAAAGAAAGAAAAATGTTAATGCGATCATGTTATTATTAAGGTGCAAAAAGTGCACCTGGAAGCTTTCTAACTTTTGCAAAAGGCGCACTTTCGTTCACCTTTATTGACATGTGAGCCTTAGAAGGTAAAAAAGTGCAGAGGTTGCGTCTTGAGGTTTTTTTAGCCTAACTGTGCGTCTTGGCAACTATGATTGTATATAAAGGGAAGGAGGTTGAATATCATATTGCACCAAAAGCGGAAGATCATAGACTCTTCATACTATTGGGAATTTATGATTTGATATTTAGATAAATTATGGATGTAGCACATTCAAGGTAACCATTTGTAATATGTTATATGATTCGACTAATTGCTGGACGTATATAGACATGCAGTGTATATTGTGTACTACTTAAGACTTGTAATACTGCTATGTATTATCACATAAGTATCCAATTTAAAAAAAAATTGATAAAGCCAAAATAATATATATGAGAAACAATATTTGCTTCATTACATCAAAATAATATATAAGTTGAGATTTTGGTATGTAAACATTATTAAGGATTTTAAACTTAGTAGAACTATGTAACGACCCGGGATTTTCGACCCCGAAAATCCCAGATAGTTAGGAAAAAGAAGAAAAAGATAGAAGAAGAAACAGAAACAAAACACAGAATCTCACATTCGCAGCGGATCAAAATATAATATCAAATAATAACAGTTATACAAAGGAAATCTGTACTTGTCAAATTACACTTTAATACATCAGAGTTACAACATATACACAAACACTGGACAGATACAATCAACATGTTCCAGACAAATTACAATATATCACAGCGGAATACACTCCATACGTTCCTGCCATCCAACTCGTCTTCTGAGCTCCAGAAAGTCCTTACCTGAAAATCTGTAATACTCGGTCTGACCCGAGCATTACAATAAAGTAACACCCGGGTCAGGCTGGAAACCAGCGTGAGTAAACCTATCTAACATGGAATACAACAGCATAAAACTACATAAAACCCGGGGTAACTCATATCAATTTACAAATTCACAATTTGTTATAGACATCACTTATTTCACATATCAATTTCTAAGTACCCAAAACTTAGATTAAATGGTCTAATTCACTTAAATCATTCCATACCAGCCTATTGATTTCACATATCAATCTATACAGAATCGAAGTGGTTTCGGGTATTTACTGATACCCGACCCCGGTCTCTTCGAATCCAAAGTTATTCATTAAACAAGTTGTGCAAGTTAAATTTATATTCAGGATTTCGTATTCACTAAATAATTTGTCTCAGATAGATAAACCATAATATCACTGTTCAACCAAAATATCTCATATCTCAAAGTATCACACATCAGAGATATCTACCAATTCAATTCATCCAATAACATTCAATCCATCCATAAGCAAGATTATAGGATATAATTCTTAATTTATTTAATTAATCTCCAATTAAATTAACCACCAACTTACTCACTTGAATTACCTAAATCCTGCTTACATAACATTAATTAATTTCAACTCAATTAATTATTGTTTCTTAAAATCATTCATCTCAATTAATCCTCCTTAATTAACCCTCCTTGATTAATTATTCTTTAATTACATTAAGTAATTAACCTTTAATCATTAATTTATTAAATAAATTATTAAATTAATCTTAAACATTAAAACTTAATTAACTTTAAGATAAACATTATCTTCTATTAATGATAATTATCTTCTATTAATGATTTAATTATCATTATCTAAAACATTTATCTTTAATTAACTTACTTTAATTAAATCATTAAATTTAAAATTTAAAATAAAATAAAACTTTAACTTAACAAATTAAAGTTAACAAATTATATAACTCTTAGATAAATGTTAAGAAAACATTTATAGAAGAAATTTATATAAGAAAGTTTTAAACTAAATTCTTTAAATTTCCAAAACTTTGCTTTAAAAACTTTTAAACTGTTTAAACATGCTTCGGGTTCAACCCGACTTCCACCCGAGTCCTGCTCCGAGTAACATCCACATTCTCTCTGTTTGTTTGTTTTTGTTTTTTTTTTTAAACTCAGATTTTAGTTTAAGTTAAAACTGGAACATGATAAACTCTCACAATTCCCACTCGAGCCCATACTCGAGACATCATGCCACTGCTCCGAGTCCTTACCCTCATCTCCACGCGCACGTCCCTGAGTCTCTCGCGAGAAACACTGTCTTCCCCAAATCATCCAACAATATCAGATAATAGCGATACATGGTGTACGTGTACACGCGATCGGAGCAACTCCGATCATCGACGCTCCTTCCAGCAAGTCATCAACGACATCTACATTTGATTCGACCACCCAGACTAAGATTCAGGCTTGAAATCGAAATCGAGCATATCTCACCCATCCTGGAACGAACTAGGTTGCCAAAAAAAAATGCCTCGACTCGCCTATTCCGACCACCGGAGTTCTCACCACCACGTCCACATCCTCGCCGATGAGCCATGCTTCCATTCCCCCTACTCCAGTCCTGTCCGATGCCTCCTCGATTACGCACGAACTGGTAAAACATTTTCGATAAAAATGGCTATCTAAACCCTAAATCGACGAACCCACGTCGCCCCGATCTTCTGAAAAATCCCTAACTATTTTTCCATCGATCTACGACTTCCCATCCACCTTCGACATAAGACATGACCCACGGAACTTTGCCCTCGATCGGATATTGACGAAAAGGTGTTTACAGTTCAACTTGAAAATTCTCCATGAATACATGCTTAAAAATCATGATTCCGCCGTTAGAATTCATCATTTTCGAAATCTCTTTAGGTGATATAATTGGAACAAGAAAACATGATATATGCATTTCTACATAGTTTAGAATTTCACTATATTTTCCATGTTTTCCAGATAACTATTTGTTACTAACACACAAAAATATTTTTAAAAATAGTCTTTAGTTATTTTAAACATTTTTCCTTCTAAGATCATATCTTGAAAATGAGTTTGCAAAGAGAATTTGATTTTCATTTGACTTAGCTTGCAAATTGTTGTATAACAGAGCCATATATGTATGTATAATAAACAGATCTGTACATGTCTTTCCACTTATTATTCACCAGCATATGAATTTATCCATGAAACTTTAATTCACACATTACTGCATCAGATCTAACATTTAAGGATGTAATTACTCACTTGTAATTTGATGAACATGAGACAGAGAAAAGATTTTAAACTTCTTTGATCATATTTTGGTCTGTTGTGATAAACAGAGATATACATATGTACACTCAGGCATGCAAATCAAAAATTCCATGTATATAACATTAACTCATCATGTTTAAGTTATTGTTATCATCAATTGAGGCATACATCAACTATACAGATGATTTAACGAAAAAGGATTAAAGTTTACTCACCTGAAAAGTAATTGAACAGAGAGTAGCTTCTGGATTGAACAAGAACACAGTCCTGTTTGTTTCCAGATCCTTGATCTTTGATCTTCTTACTTGTTTGATTTTAACTGTTGTTGATCTAGTTTCAGGTTTGCTATATATATATATATATATATATATATATATATATATATATATTTAATACTCAGTTTTGATGGCTCGAAATGAATTAGGGGATGATATATATAAAAGATAGTGTGTACAAATTTGTATTGTAGGTACAGGAAGTGCATCGTACTGGGTAGATTTTTTTGTATATTGACCAGAGATTTTTTTTCTTTCCTCTTCAGTTTGGAGGCTGAAATGATGTATGTTGTGCTGGCATTAATTAAACTTGTCTTCATTTTGTTCAAGTCTACATACATATATTTTTGTTTATTCATATTTGAATACATATCATTGTCTTCTTATGCAAGCCAACATAGATATTTGTATTTCCTTTTGTTTAGTCTAATGTGTTTTACTTTATATTTTACACGACCATATAATTTGTCTTATATATTCCTATTTTTAACTTATTTTGCTTATACATAATAACCACTACACTTTTATTTCAATTCTTTAACACATGTATTTTAAATTTAAGTTATCAATGCTTAATCTATATTTTTGTATATGTATATATATTTATGTTTACTTTGTATACTTTAATCATAATTTTTAATTGAGATATTTATTACTAATATAAATACTTATTTTATATCCTATTATTTATTTATTTATTTATTATACTTATGTAATTTCATAGTTTCTAGTGTTGATATATTTATATATATATTTTTATAACTATATATTTGTTCTATACTTCAGTTTTAAATTGATAAGATGTATTTGTCTTCCTTTAAAACATTATTGCCAAAAAGTACATCAAATAGATATATAGATCCAAAAATTAAATAGTAGAGCTTTATTTAAATTTTAAGGTGAATAGGCTAGCTTTTATTTACTTATAAATAACTTATGTTTTGATCCAATTAAGTGTGTCATCACTCTATATTCAAAATTCTCAAACCAAATTCATCTTATGTTAAAATTTTAAATGAAAGGATATTTTAAACAAATGAACTTTTTAATTTAAAACTTATTTAAAACTCAGTTTATAATAGGTATGTTTATAAAGAGATCATCACATTTAAACAATAAATTAATGTTTTTAATAGATTCAATCCTGTTAATTTCCAATTAACAGATATCTGAAAATCCAGGTTATCACAATCCTCCCCCCTTTGAAACTTTTCGTCCCCGAAAAGGAACGAAACCAGAATTATCAAAATGCTTAATATCAGATAAATTTTCTTTGATCATTTTTAAAATACTTTAAAAATCTATATAACATTACTAAAATAGTTTTTATAAAAATACTTTTATAACTCGATGTTTCGACAAGTCCATCCCTGTTCTCACAGAAATTCGGTCATACGTTGATCAGGCGTAGGACTGAAAACCTATAAGTACTTATTATTATTATTATTAGTATTATTATTATTATCATGATTTTTTTTTGATTTTTTTATCTATTTTTATTTTATTTTTATTGTATTTATTATTATTATTAGTATTATTTGTTTAATTATTTTACTTTATTTTATTTTTGTCTTCATTTCTATATTCACCTTTTATATTTATTTATTTATTTAATACTATTACTTTTCAATTGACTTATGTCATTTAGATTTGGTTCCATCTCTGGTCAATCCTAACTTGTTTGAGAATAATGACTTAGTTGTTGTTGTGGAGATGTTTTGATCGAGTAAATATAGAAATTTGTAAAATTGTAATCTGGCATTATATTCCAAAATGGTGTATAGAGCAAGATGAGCATTAAGTTGGCCTTCAGTTCTAGGCCAAATCATCAATGATCAAAGAACTACTAAATGTTTATATTATCTGGCATTTTAACCCGGCTATATCTGAGCTGACTGGACAAGTTAGACTCGACTGCCATCAAGGCCAGTAGCCCAGAGCGATGATTGTGGGGTCCAAAAATCAAGCATAGATGATAATATGAAGCAGAAGCATAAAAGCTCACTACTCTCCGAAGATGGATCAGGTACGATCCATATTCAACAGTATGGATCATACCGTATCGATTCCACAACTCAATTTTGCAGCGATGATCGGTCAGTAACTTAAAATCTACACATGCTATCAACATGAAACTTGGAGTACAAGCTTGCTACAACATGTGGAACAACCCCTACGGATCTCATTTCAATTGGAGAAAGTTGAAGGGATCGACATAACTCTCTTTAGAGGGATCGGCAGAAACTAGAATTCAAGCAACACTACTTCACGGAAAATACGATATCTCATAAACCGTACGTCGAAATTGCACGAAATTTGGGGAGGAAGTAGCTAACATCATGGGGCATCCCTCATAGATATCGCAATCCATTTGGATGCATTAATAAAGATCGGTACCGATCCCTATTGTGGGCCCCGATGAGCCTGCAAATTTTTGGGTAGCTTCGTCTTGGTCTTTCGAACCTTCTGCCAAAATTTCAGTTCGATCCGTGCACGTCTTCCCCTATAAATACAGCAGACACGACGTCAGAAAAAGGATCTCGCTTTCTCTGCCGAGGCTCTGCCATTTTTATTCTTCACTTTTGTACTAATGGATCCCAACCGATCCAAACATTCTTATAATCATAATCGAGTGGAAGATCAATAAAAATATGAAGTGGACGTAGGCCAAGATTGCCGAATCACTATAAAAACCCGTGTGTTCGTTTATGATTTTTGCTTTGTTTTAATTTCATTCTTCATTTAATCTCTACTAGATTCTATTGGATGTTGATGTCCATTTTTGACGTCAACAAATTACTTGCAAGATTTTCAAAATGAGATTTAAATTGTAAATCATAAAGTTCAAACCTTAAATCGAAATGGGATCCAAGTCGTAAATCGTAGATTCGAACGATCCATATTTCGAGGATTTTACACAATTTGAAATTGATTTTGATGTTTTAACTTATACAACTAAACTTAAAACTTAATTTTCTCTCTTATTCCATTTTTATTCTATTTTGAGAACATTATAATTGGAATTGTGGATCTAAATAAATATGTTAAATATGTTATTGGGCGTTGAATGTTTTGTTTAATTGTGATTTTAACTAAGTTTGAATCGAAATATAAATCGAACTGTAAAGGAAGAAATCCGATCTGAATCGGGATATAAATCGTAAGATTTTTGACAACAATGCTTGCTTAGACTTTCGAAAGCTAGCCTTCTATTTTCTGAAAAACCAGTTTTGAGTCATCAATATTCTAAGCGTCAAAGTCCGCTTTTGGGACTGTTTCTTACCTTTCTGAACCTTCATTGCAGTGAAGAAGCTTTAGAACCATTTCCCTTCTAATTAAGGTTAAAAACTAATGGAAAGAAGCTGGGTTCACTTAAACCAGCCTGATTGAAGGTGGAATGGACAATGTTCAAACAACCAACAATCGACCGAGTCTTCTTAGTTGTCCAGTGTCAAGTCTCTAGCACCATAATAATTTAAATGAGTCTAATCTTGATCGATGTTTTAAAATATGAAGGTGTTGCACGAGATGCTTTTAGGGTCACAAGGCGAGATGCAAGCCTCAATATGGTGATGTGTATGCTTTTTGCATAAACATTAAATATATAACATATTCTGTTTCGGCACTGGTTTTGGTTTTTCGATTTTTTTTTATGTTTTGGACAATTTCGCTAATTTCGGTATAAGTTTCGATTTCGCATTTTAATAATTAATTTTAATAAAAATACATAATTAATATGAAATATTTTTGTCATTTAATATATACTAGCTATAGTATAATTGTTTTGGTAATATTATGTTTCACATTCTTTAATTTCAACATAATTAGAGATTATATTTTCAAATATGGTTATATCTAACATAAAACAAATTTTATCGTATAACTTTCTGACAAAAGATAATTGTCTAATAAAACATATTCTTACTTATCATAATTGTAATTGAATTCAATGCATGGATCATTATTTTAATTGGAGGCATTTGTACAACTTGCATCATGCTCCTAGATTAGAAGTATAGGATGTGTATGCATTGAGAATAAAGTCAACAGTAAGTACATCGGTGATGCATTAACAATCTATATTATTTTCAGATATTAAAAAACATGCTTTTCAAACGGTAATAAACATTGCAATGTTCATATTGTCACAAAACGACAATGGTGAAATATTCACGTCACACATTGGTTAATAAGGCAGCCGTAACACTTTAATTATTCTCTCTCCTCAGTTCATTTCCTCTTTTGCTTTTCCCCTTAAGACCAACATTTTAATTGCAGTTTCTAAGTTTAGAGATAATTTCTTTTGTTCTTTCCTCTATTAAACTGTAAATTTCTGCTCTCAATAATTCTTTTGTTTATCAAAAATTACATTTAAAATGTTACTCCCAAAATGACAAAATCATGGTATTTCGGATTGGTCCTTACTCGAACCTATCCAAGATGGCAGGAATGATCGGAATCTCGTTATTCGGTCAAAACCTCATATCTTAGTTCAAAGCATTTTAAGCAAAATACAATTATTCATAAGCATCAAACCTTCACTTAAGTCAACTCATAAATATCGAAAGACATTATTCTCCTCATCCATAAGCATACCACCATCCGAACTTTCATCAATAGCATGAAAGAGATTTCAATTGCACTGCTCAGGAAAAAGGATTATAATCATCAATATCGTCATCATTTTTTATTTTCGGGTTTTTCCTTTAGCATGATAGTACGAAGTTATAAACATAAAGATTTAAATTGAATTCTTAATGTATTTTTAATACTTCAAATTAACAATTTATCTTTATTTCAGTATTTTTTCATTCATTTTGTAATAAAGAAGAAAATGTATTCAAGTTGGAAATGAGAGATATTTTGTTAGACCATCGAGAATTTATGTGATATGTACCGTGATATCTTCATTAACATCTATAATACATAATGAGAGGATGAAGAGAAGAATTATGCCCTTTAGAAAGAGTAGATTCTGTAAGAGAAGTATGAACTCTTGCAATATGCTTGTAGTTTTGAACTTACAATACGTTGAACTTCTTCATACGTTGAAATGATCACATTCCTCGTCGTCTTCAAGCCAACATGGACGGGAGGATAACTCACTCATCATCGGGGTTCATTTCTTCCATTGTTGTGGGATCAATCTACCTTGCATTATTTCTTTTTATTTTAAAGCGGTGACATATTTAACAATTAACATACATCAATGAGCGTATTCTCCTATCAAGCCTATTCCTTTTCTTAAAATACCTAAAGTAAACAATTGAATTAAACGTTTGTGCCAAAATCCACATTACCAATTGTTTATTCGTATATAAGAACTTAAAATCAAATTTTTGTTGTTGAAAAAAGCGCTCCAAATTCCTTACATCCGAATGTGCCACAAGTTATGTCAAACATCCAAATGCCAAATGGATTTTTTGATCTTGACACTAATGGTGCAGGAAAAATAAGTTTATCATAAAAGAATATACTACAGAATAAATTATTAAGCTAGACTTCTCATGCACTCCTAATTGTCATGGAGCTTCCAACTACTAATTCCACAATCATAATTCATGCAATCTGCTTTAACATGCTTGTTTCCATCACCAAACATTCTATCCATATGTACTCAAACTACTCCTTGCATCATTTGTGTTTGGCAAATTTTTTTTACAAAAAAGGGATTCAATATAACATTCTTTTGTGATTGATTTTAATAATAATCCACTCTATGTAATGATTGATATAATCGTGATTTCCATCGGACATTTATTTGTTTCCATTAAACTTTATACTTTCTCAGTATTTACCAAAATTTTAATCCTATTTTTCTTTGTGGCATTTGTCAACTTTTATATTCCATGACAAATCTAATTTCTTTATCAACCTTTTTCAACATGCAGGCAAGATGAAGAACATATTTGACACAATAAACAATATGTTGGCAGAAGTATCTGTCAAATAATACAATCTTTTAGCTTGAACAAAATTAGTTTTGTTTTGTGGATGGATCTTCATTATCTGGAAGAAAACAAAGCAAAAACACCTTTTTTGCACGTACACCTGTACAAGTGGCAAATCTTATGACGATGACATGAATAAGCTCTTTATTATTCATTAAGGCAAGAATCCATAAATGGAAAAACACAGACCATTAAGGCAAGAATCCATAAATGGAAAAACACAGACCATTTGTTAATATCTTCAAGTATCAGGTCAATACGATGAGTCTCACATGGAGTCCGCCATATTTTCTTCGTTTGTTTCATTAGAAGGTTACCGACTATTTTATAGTTACCAGCATCGTTGTTGGCAACTTAGATCACATTCTCCTCTCTGGTTTCATCTCTAACAATATTAAAATGTTGGACAAACCAGTGTTGTCAAGGCGCCCACCTAGGCATCAAAAAGCCCTAAACACCAGCTTGGAGCTTTTTTGCTTGCTGAGGTGCTGCTTAGAGGCAGCATTAAGATGAGGAAAGCATTAAAGTGCTGAAAAAAACATGTTTTTTTTTCTTCGATTGAGGGATACAAAATTGAGCCCAAATTGAGCCCATTTAACCCAAACCTGACGTGGACTTCTATCTCATACTCGCTCAACTCTATGAAATTCAATTTTATTAGCAATTTTGAAGTGTAGTTTTTATGTGCTGAAAACAAAAAAGCCATGCTCAAGGCATCCAAAAATGTGCTAGGCGCTGGCTTTGCGTTTTTTGGGGCTCTTTTATCTTGACAACTTTGGGACAAACAAATCTTCATTATTTAATTGTATCCAAGGCATAAATGAAGTTTTGAAATAATTTTTCTTTCATGCTATTAATTAAAAAGTTATGATTAACCACACTTACTGTCCGTCCAACCATTAAACATAATAGAATGTTCCTATTTTTTTAATGTTTGCATAGTAATTTGAGCATTGTAGCACTTTCCTTAAACTTCAAGATCTCAACTCATGATTAGAAAGTGGCTATAGCCTAGGATCAAACTTAGCAATATTTCCCATGGTCGCTTGATAGTATAAAGTGTTTGCTGCATTAAAAGAAATCGCACGAGTATAAATTCACAGTCCAATCTTTTTACAATTTAATTATTTTCTTTGTATATGCATCCAAAGTGTTTTCAAGTTCTCAACTCATGATTAAAAAGCAATGTAAACGTATGACCAAGCATAACATGACCGTCTAATAATATATATTTTTTCCACATTAAAGAAGATGCATAACAATATTCACTGTTCTTTTTTTTTTTTTTACAATATTGCTCTGTTCATTGTATAACGACAGTTTATAGTTTTTGTCTGTGAATTGAAAGATTTATTAATTGATCGTCTAGGCGTAAGTGCATCAACACAAGAAACAGCAACTCATGGCTAAAATGAGGTTACACGTGGAACCAAACTTAACAATATGTTCATGGGCTTTATAATGCGAAGTGTTTGCCACATAAAAAAAAATTGCACCAGTATAACTTCAAAAACCAATCTTTTTACATTCTTTTTTTTGAGACAATTATTTAGAGTGTTTTGTCTTGCCTATGAATTGACAAACTTATTGATTGCTCGTCTAAGCCTAAGTGCATCAACATGTAGTACGCCATCTTTGGGAGTCGAAACACTTCTTCTGTTCTCATCATTATTTATCAGCATATATATACTTTACCTTGTAAGTTAATTCTTTTTCGACATGACAATGCATTTGTCCATCACATTTAGTGAAATCTTCAGGTAAGGCTAATCCCCATGATGAATACACCTCAAGTGCTCTATTTTTCGTCAACTTAGCAATATCTCCGGTGCATCTTTGATCATAAATCCACAAATGAAACATTTTGAGTCAAGTATTTTTTTATTATCCATTTCCAATCAATATCCCTTTTAACATGTATTATAACCATCTAAGTTCAATTATAACAGTAAAATTAATCCAAAAAAACTGTACTAATAAATTTACTGTTTAATTGCACAATCAATATTTTACTATTTATGTTACAACAATTCATACTTTGATTGTTGTATTTCATATTTTGCTTTACTAAACGCAACACACTACACATTTCCAAATGTTGTGTGAACACGATTTTGTATGTTGATTATAACTTTCTGAAATGTTGAATCCGATGCTTTGAAAAGCTTAATCTGCCATTCTAAAATGTTCGTTTTGATGATTTAAGTGTATTATATTGATATGCATTAAGAAATAATGATAACGTAAGGAAAAACATAAATGAATAATGGAAAAAATTTCAAGTTGGCCTTGGGAAAACTTCTAAGTCTTCTCTACTACTTGATTTTACTTTATGTTCGTCTATTTGTTGCGGTTAGAGACATTATGCATAATCCTATGTAAATGGAGTGTTCTTTGGAAATGTTCCACATTCCGGTTAACCTTGTTCTGTTTCAGTTAAGCGTTGCAGTTAAGTCTACCCTTAACTTACTACATTCTGCAGTATGTAACGTTTTCCGTTTCTGTTATCGTTCCACTTACGGCATCAATCTGCGTATCAGGTAACATGACAAAAGGTATAAATCGTTAACCTCTTGATTCTTAAATCATTGTACATTGTTAAAATGATATCAGTTCCAAAAAGGAAAACAATTTATTGATTTAAAACGATTTCTTCATTAAAATCAATTCTGTACCAACATTGATTTCCATAGTGAACATCGGTTCAAAGAAAATTGATTTATGGAAGCAGTTTGGGGTGTAGGGCTCATGCCTGAAGTCAGTGTTGGTGACACGATGATGAATCAATTGATTGCAAGCTGAATTAATTTGAAATAGGCTGGGTTTTTATAGGTTATTGGGAAGAGTACGCCATGCGACCCCGAGAGCGAAAATATTCTAGGGACACTTCACAGATTTCAGACTCTACCTTGCCTCGAGGCATTTTTTTTAACATAGAAGTGAAAGAGAAATAAAACAGTATCCTTTGGGATTTTGAGTGATGGGTATGTCAAACAATTGGTAACTTGTTATTTACCGCGTAGGCGCTTCCTTAACCTGCAAATTAAGTGTGTCATTTTGGGGTTTTTCTTGGTTTGCTCTGGTCTTGGCTTCTGATGTTCATTTAGGCTTAAGGTTAAGGCTTGGTTGATTTCAAATGGTCTATAGACTTATATTATATTTATTTTGTTGCAGGCCTGTACTTTTTTGTTGTTTTTTTCTTCTGATTAAATGTTATAACTTATATTGTTAAAAAAGTAGGGTCAAGTAGGGTATCTTGTAAACAAGATATATATCATTATGGTGAAAATTTAGTTCTTCCTGCAAAACAAATTGAGAATTAACAAAGAAAATTATTCATAATGTGCCACAAACATGAACTTTAGGGAGAAATACCGAGTAAGTTCACTTATATGACTAGCTTATGTTTGCTGTCCAATATGCTTCATGTTATTCAAATAATATTGAGTAAGTTCACTCCATCAAGTGTTTTACATGGAATGTCGATTTTGATTATTATTTTTCTGACATTTCCCCCTTACCGTTTGTTGATACATATCTGGTTGCCGCATTTTTTCTGTCAAATTTTCAGAATAAAATTTTGGTTTCCATATAAAATTGCAGGCTAGCAGAGATGAAAATACTTGAGTCATTAATTGCAGAAGAAATCTTGCTTGGGTATGTGATTTTATATCTGTCCTTTTGAAACTGTTTTTGTCACTAATGTTCAATTTATTTATTTTTACAAGAAATGCCAATGACATGATGGCTGCAAGATTGGGGGCTATTTTTATGCCACATGGTCTTGGGCATTTTCTTGGGCTTGACACGCATGATCCAGGTGGCTATGCAAAGGTATTTTTCTTCTTTTTTCTTTAATTTTGTTGGTAGATTGTATACATAAACTTCTGTATATGTTACTGTTATTTTTCCCCTTTCTGTTGGCTAAATATAGATCGATTATTTTATAGGGAATGGAGAGGTCAAAAGAACCAGGACTCAAGGCTTTACGGACAGTTCGAGAACTGAAGGAAGGCATGGTCAGTAATTAAACGTCATTTAGTCATGATTTTTTTTTAAAAAAATTAAATTTTGTTCATATTGGTCGTTATAATTTTCAGTAGTAACATCTTAAATCCTTGAAGCTTATAAAATATGTTATCTGCAGCCTGAAAGTTAATCTGTGCAAATATACAAATTGTGTGTGCATTAAATGAGCAGTTAGCAAGTGCGAGCATTTTATAGGAAAAGCTTGTATGTCTTGAAAATCCATGATTACTTGTATCTAACATATCTCAGTCATTTGTTATATCTTGAACTTCAGCTCCCATTTATCTCAATATTGCATAATGGATCAACTTAAACATTAGCCAGGGAGTATATATTAGTCTCCATCTCCATAAAACCAAATATCCATATTTTTTTTGTACTATGAGCAATTCTTTTCTCACTACTCCTTCCGTTTTTTATTTTGTTCTAACACATTGTTAGGCAGTGGATATAAATGCGACCAAAAAAAAAACATCTTTCATCAACTTCCAGAATAATTTGCCTTGGAAGTCATGTAACTTAAAGAAATAGGGATAAATTTGGTATTGTTTAAATATTTATTGACTAATGAGGGGAGTTACATCACGTCATGCTAAAAGTCCATATCATCTTACCATAGTGTCCTACCATAAACCTTTATGTTATTACTTCAGGTGATTACCGTGGAACCGGGCTGCTATTTCATTGATGCTTTATTGTCTCCTGCTTTGGAAAATCCAACGACATTGAAGTTTTTCAACCAGAAAAAGCTTGACAGATACCGAAACTTTGGTGGGGTTAGAATTGAGAGCGATCTGGTAAGCAGGATCATAAGTTCATAACTCTGTTTTTATCATTCAAAAATAAAAAATAAAAAATAAAAAATAAAACGTAAAAAAACCATTATGTTTTTTTCCTTTTTGTTTCATGGAATAAGGAATGTGTATTATTAGAATATTGTAGCAGTATATAAATGACAGGAGGTTAAGTATTATGCAGTGCAGATTACTCTTAGTTCATACAATGAAATAAACATAAATGATATTTTGAGAAATTCATTTAGTTAAATCAATCATGGCTTATTTGGGCTTGTTCAAGCAGAGTGGCTGGGAATTGGGATTTGAGAGTATGATAGGGACTTGATGTTCGTTCACCTTAAGAGCTCGTTTGGTTCTACTTAAATAGGTTTTGGCTTTCGAAAAGTAAAAAAAAAAAGCTTATTCTAGTCCATCTAAAATCAATGTTTCAAATCTTGGATTGGCATCCCGATCCAAATTTCGGGTTGATATCCCAATATCTTGTGTGAGACATTCGTCAAACAAGATAAAAATTACATTAAAATTTCATCTTGTCGAAGTGTGAAAAGGTCTTGGACGAGATGAAGGAGATTTAAAACTCCACCTTAAATTAGCAATACTACCAAATATAGTCTTCGTGTAGATTTTTATTTCTTAAAAAAGAGATCTTCACATTAAAATCTGTGAAAGTAATGTCATTCAAGATCTTGAGTTCATGAGTCATAAGTTGAGCAGGTTTACATGTTCAGTTACTCATAGCATATCTGGAAATTGCTTGAATAATGTTGCTTCTAAAGCTTGATAATGCTTGTTAACATGGAACATAGTTAAGTATGAATCTTATGATTCATAAAAACTGAATATGTTCTTTTTATAGATGGTTTGAGGAGCAGGTGCAATGTCATTTTATAAGTGGAACTGTTGCCGCAGCACGGTTCGAAAGCAATCTGGCTGAGTCGCAGAGCAGGTCGCTCTCTTTAAGACGTTTCGTTGCTCTGCCCGACTAGTGCGCAAGGCAGTCTAACAGCCACGTCGTCGCTAGGATAAAACAGCTCTTCAAAGAAACAATACGGTTTTCGTCTACACCGAAGAAAATTGTCTCTGCACCATTAACAAATTTGTATTGTTCAAGAATTGTTATGGAAGGCAAGAAGATGAAGAAAATTTGTATGAAAATGCCATGTCATCTTTTCCTGTCCGCTTATCGATTAAATAGACATAAAATAACACCGTTTGTCGAGTGTGGATATATCGGTTCAACTCAGTAAAAAAAGGAACGTGCAGGTAAAACTCAGATCTCTTTTTTCTATAACTGAAAACATGTAAAACCTTTAGGTAGTGTTTGGTTTAAAAACGAATTTTGTGTTTTCGGTTTTCAATATGTATGTCAAATATGAGAAGAGTGAAGGACGACGGAGGGGATGAAAGAAAGACGGATGGGAGGATGAAGGGGATAGAGTCATAGAGGTACGATGAAAGAATGAATTGTTTCACGTGCTTGTGTTATTTTCCAAAACAAGGAAAATTAAAAAGTTGTTTTCTATTTTGTATGTTAATTTCGTTTTCTAAATTGGTCGTTTTCGCCAATATACATGCATCATGTGCATTTTTGTATGGACGAAAACCCAAAACTAAAAACAATAAACCAAACACTACCTTACCATTTTAAAAACAAGTCGTTTTCTTTCAAAATAAAAAACTTTAAAATTTCGAACCAAATATAACATGCTACATCACACAAGGCCAACTCGGCCCGGGTCGAGTCAGTCGGATCGGACGGATGGACGGTGTTGCGTGTGTGGTAGTCATGCATAATTCCTCTCTTCAACCTAATGAAAACAATGGACGTCAAAAGACCCAACTAAGAGGTTAAGAAATTTATGTATATTGATTTCTTTTCAAATATCTCATGGTGTGGGACTCTAGAGCTTCAATGCACATTTCAATAATTTTTTTCAAAATTCACATTTTCATTTAAAAAAATTCCAACAATCCCCCATTGAATTTAGAATTTTTTTTTCAAGCAATTTCAAAATCTATAATATTTTGCATAAACAAAGATATCTTCCGACTTGAAACTTTGCATAGTGAGTAAGATATATTTTATACTAGAGCGACAAATCGTCTTGAACTATATCCGTGACATCAAATCACACACAACCTTTCTAGGGTGCAGTGCGTTAAAAGTCGGACACGTATATTCTAGTTTAGTGAATGCTCTAGAAATTTTGTTTATAATTCCATGGGCCACATTTCTACATTTACATAAGTGAATCTATCAAGAGTACTCATGTAATTAGGTACTCCCCTCCACATAGAATATAGATTTCATTAAAAGTTGTTATCAACTCATCTTTTTATCGCTTCGGGAATACATGCATACTTCTATAATATGAAAATAGCATGTTCAACACGTATCGCTGTATAACTTGTTATTATTCATTGAACTTAGTTCTTGAGATCTTCGGTCATTAGGTTAGATTACCATTATGAGCGACTCCTTATTCTAAGGGCAACAGTCTCATTCTTTTAGATGTTGTAAGGGCTTTCTCTTTGGCCAATCCTTTCGACAAACGATCCGTCAAATTCTCATTAGTGTGTATATGTCCACTCCAACTCCAAATTCTCTTACGATGCTGTGCTCACGATAAATTTGTCGTCTCTTACCGTTATAATAATAGTTCTCAACTTTTACTGTAACGACCCACCATTTAAACAAGCACATTTGCTTAAATGATAGATAGTTAATTAGGGTAAAATAGAATCAATCACATAACACAGACACAGAAATAAATACAACTCAGAATCTCGCAGCGGAAAATAAATAAGTACATAAATAAGCCTTGAAACCTCCAAATAAGTTTACATTATTCTCACACTAAATAACTGGAAAAAAATAACTGGAAATGAAATGAGTCTAACTGAACTAACGAAGTAAACTGATGAAATAACTAAAATAGAACAGAATCTCCAGCAATGCCTTCGTCTCCACAACAAGCTCTCCAAACTGGAAATACTCAGGCTGATCCGAGCATAATGGAAAATCACAATACTCGTGTCAGAACTAATATCCTCATGTAAGTCAATAAATAATGCAAAGTAACTTAAGAGATGTTATGGGTTTTTCCATCTCCTAAGGATCCGTCAAACTATCTACATATAATAGTGTATGCTACAATAGATAATGTCGATCAGTAAAATAAATATCAGAATAGCGTTAAGGCTTTACATTGATTCATCTTAACACATTTATACAGTTTAAACCAAAATCGTAATGGGCTCGTATAGGGATAAATATGACAAGACACGTGAGGCAATCACCAAGGTAGGATTCTACCAGTTTACCCTTTCTGGCTGGTCATAACCCAGCCGTGGCCGACCGCGACTATCAATCCAAACGGAAAGGGTGCACCCATCGAGTTCAAATCACGACAGTAAAATACGAGAGATCAACGTCGCTAGAGGTAGCTAACCTCATTGGTCAGACATAGGCTCATATTTTAGTCATTTTAATTATGACACGAATGTCATGGCTATCCATCATCGTTCTCTTACTTCATTCCAGTAAACGTCACCAACTCAACCACTACATTCTGGATATCATCCACCACGTACACGGTTATCAAAGTGGTTCCGAGATTGGCAGAGAGTATGTCAATATCCGGCCCCGATCTCTTTGGCATCCCAACGTATGTTTTACACACCATTTGGTCAATAATGGTTTAAAAACGATTCATATTAATGACGAACGGGATTTTATTTTTATTTTTCAAATTTCTCAAATTCAATTTCCCGTTTCCAAATTCCATTATAAAACATTCCGATTTCAAAACTCAATTTCCTTTGAAACTTTAAATTTTAAAGTCCATTTAAACCCATAAATTAGATCACTTAAATCAAAACTTATTTAAGTTGAATCTTAAATTCCATTACAATTTAACCAACCAGTTTTCCAATAAATCCCAAAAATTTGCTAAACAATTTAAATCTCCATTATAATTTTATCAAACAATTTTCTAATAAATTCCCAAATTTATTAAACAATTTAAATCTCCATTATAATTTTATCAAACAATTTTCTAATAAATTCCCAAATTTATTAAACAGTTTAAATTCCCTTTTTGGTTAATATATATTTTTAACTCCAAATAGATTTAATTTACACAAATTTCAATATAAGAAAACAAATTACTGATTTAAGTTTAAATCTAACTCAAAATTCAACTTAAATTTTTAACTTTAATACCCTCAAATTTCAAAATTATGCAACTTTAATTTAAATCAAATTTTTATGGAATTAAATCCAAAAAATCAAATTTCTTTAAATAAAACATTTCAAACATTTATCTCTAAATTACCACCTACTAATAAAATTACTTATTTCACCTTAAATTTATTTAAAAAATAATTTCAAATTTCAAATCATTTATATATATATATATAAATTTCCAAACGATCTCCGTTATTAAAATATTTTATTCGACCAAACAGTGTTTTAAATTTAATTTTCTACCTAGGTCAAGTGGACTAATTAAATTTTAAAATATGTGTGTATCATTTCAACCCTTTCCAATACCATAATTTCAACCCTTTCCAATACCATAATTTCAACATACAGTCATATCCAAATATCGACGGGGAAATCTCAACAAATCATAACATAGTGAATATCAATAAGTGGGTGAAATGTGACATGTCCAAATTAAATTTTCTACACTTGTGTACATACATATGACGTGTATATCGTGTCAACATGTGCACATATCATTCAATAATTCATCCAACAACTATATATCAATCCAATTCAACCACAAACATATAATAGTGATAATTTCAGATTTTATTAACTTGCATCATGATATTAGTTAAGTGTGAATGTATAAACACTCACCTCAAATGACAATAACCCGATACGATCACGAACGGTCTACGACACACGACACGATCTGACTCAACTACGGATCTTCAACTCGAATACGTCCTATTTCCAATCCGGACAGCAGCTCCTACTCTTTTTTTTAATTTATAACACTATTTTTCTCTTTATATATATATATATATATAGTCACGACCAAGCACAGGAGAGAAGGGGGAAGAAGCAAGCTGGTCGGCCGAGGAGTGCCAAGCAACTGCGATGACGTCAGGGAGGGTGCAGGCGGCGGGTCGGCAGCAACAGGTTGCTCTTCTCCTCTCTCTCTCTCTATATATATATATATATATTTAAAAGATGGTGGCGGCTGTTAGTGGGGTGGAGAGGAGAGGGCACGGCGGCGACGGCTGTTGGAGGAGACGCGGCGACTACTGGGTGAGGCAGGCGGTGGTAGGGAGAGGAGGTGGTGCAGCGTCTCGGGTGTGCAAACTTTCGATCTTTTTTTTATATCATGCGACACGGCTGTAAAGAGGGTGAGGTGGCTGGAGGCTAGGCGTGTCAGGGATGGCGCGACAACTGCTGGAGGTGAGGGGAGAGAGAGCTTGGTGAAGAAATAGGTGGAGAATGGTGGGCTTCGGCCGTGAATGGAAAAATGAATAGTTCATGTTATATGTTTCATATATAAAGAAGAGCAGAGTAGGAGGAGAGGCCACGTGGCCACGTGCGTGCGTAGAGGAGATATGGACCGAATCTCAAGCACCATTTATACGTGACTTATTCCTATTAAATTTTTCGTATAACATTTCAACAATTTTTTTCGTGCGCTTCTTTAAACTTCCAAACATGTCTTATATAACTATATGTAACGCCTAGTTTATATTTTTCTAAACGGTTGTTCCTTTTTATATTAAATTTCCAGCGACATAATCCATCAATAAACACCGTTTACACGGGCTAAAAACACTGTACCGAACAAATCGAAGGTCCAAACACGCGAAACGGAACACTGTTGTGCTCAACGCGTCAACACAGATACGTTAGCACACAGAAAACTGGTCATTTAATTCTCGGGTGAAATTTCGTTATTTACTCCATATCGGTTGTCGTTACCGTAAATCGATTTAAACGAAGCTAGCGAAATCGAAATTCGACAAAACGAATGTTAGCGTTTTTATTAAAAAAATTCCTACAATATTTTCATGTAAAATATTTAAATTTCTGAAACCATAAATTTCACTATTTTATTAACGATTGATTTCTACGTTAAATTTCGAATTGTTTAAAATTTCCATTATAAAATTTAATTCACATTTTATTCATTTTAGCTTACCGTACGCAAGTTAAATTTAATTTCAAATTTTAAATTTTCAAATCAAATTCAAAATAAATCGAATACTTTTCAACGGAACGGTAAATTTTGAAATCGTTACATTCGCCCCCACTCAAAGCTTTTCGTCCTCGAAAAGGCAAATTGCAAAGGTATAACAAGAATCAAGAGATAGATTAAAAGTAGAAGGCATACCCGAATCAAAATAATTTAGGATTGGAAGCACGAATACTCTCCTCAGTTTCCCAAGTGCAATCTCGATCATCATCGCTCCACTGAACTTTGACGAGGTCGACCGATTTACTCCTCAACTAACTCGTACTCCTATCCAAAATATGAATGGGCCTCCTCTCAATGGTAAGATCAGGTTGAATCTCCAATTCCTCAAACTGCGTGGATTGAACTATTGCTGACGGGTCATGGATATACTTACGAAGGTTGGAGACGTGGAAAATATCATGAACACCAGATAGTTTTTCAGGCAACTCAACTCTATAAGCTAGAGTACCAATCCTTTCGGATATACGGAAATGGCCAATAAACCTTGGGGCTAACTTTTCCTTCTTCCCAAACCGAATTATATTTCTTAATGGCGAAATCTTGAGATACACAAGATCTCCAGCTGCGAATTCCAACTCCTTACGTCTTCTATCAGCATATTTCTTCTGCCTATCCTGCGCAGTTTTCATCTTTCGCTTAATCCATTCAACCTTCTAAGAAGTCTCCAAAATAATCTCAGGCCCAAGAACAAGTCTGTCTCCAGTTTCAATCCAACAAGACGGAGATTTACATGGACGTCCGTAAAGAGCTTCGAACGGTGCCATGTCAATACTAGCCTGAATAAAGATTCGAATTATGGAAAGGTTTATTTACATATATATATATAATTCAAATTTATTTAACGAAGTTATACCTGATAGCTATTGTTATAGGTGAATTTGACAAGATGAAGATGGTCTTTCCAAGAACCACCGAAATCCAGAATACAAGCATGAAGAAGGTCTTCCAAAATTTGATTGATCCGTTCGGTTTGACCATCCGTCTATGGGTGATAGGCCGTACTCAGATTCAACTGTGTACCCAACGAATTCTAAAGCGCTCTTCAAAAGTTACTTGTGAAAATAGGGCCACGATCACAAACGATACTAGAAGGAATTCTGCGGAGTCGGACAATCTCCTTCAAATAGATCTCAGCTAAACTCGAGGCAGTTCGAATTGACTTCATAGGAATAAAATGAGCTGTTTTCGTCAAACGGTCAACAATCACCCAAATGCTCTCGCTACCCTTCTCGTCCTCGGCAAACCGTCCACAAAATCCATAGAAATCTGATCCCACTTCCATTTCGGAATCTCAAGCGGCTGTAACAAACCTGCCAATTTCTGATAATCGGCCTTAATTTGCTAACAAGTACTACATCTACTCACATACATCGAAATGTCCCTCTTCATTCCTTCCCACCAATAGTCTCTTCATATTCTGAAACATTTTTGTCACTTCGGGATGAATAGAAAATTTGGATTTGTGATTTTCTCTAAGCACTTCCTCCCTTAATCCATCTACATTTGGAACACAAACCCTACCATTTATTCTCAGAATACCATCCTCATCAACCACTGCATCACACCATCTCCTCGAGTCTTCCTCTCTCTTCAAAACTTCCTCTTGAATGGCTCTTAAACTTGAGTCTTCACTTTGCTTAGCAACTATACGATCCATAAGAGAATGAAACAACAAGCTGACAAAGCATAGCCTTTTTCCTACTCAAGGCATCGGCCACCACATTCACTTTTCTCGAGGTATAGTTGATGTCAAGGTCATACGCAGCCAAGAACTCAAGGCATCGGCCACCACATTCACTTTTCTCGAGGTATAGTTGTTGTCAAGGTCATACGCAGCCAAGAACTCAAGCCATCTCGCTTGCCTTAGATTCAAATCCTTCTGAGAGAAAATATATTTCAGGGATTTGTGATCAATATAAAGCTCAAATTTGGTACCCAAGAGATGATGCCGCCACAACTTCAAAGCAAAAACCACAGCCGACAACTCCAAATCATGTGTCGCGTATTTAACCTCATGAGGTCGCTCGCAACTGTCTACTAGCATATGCAATAACTTTGCTATGCTGCATTAAACCAACACCAAGCTCGCTTCTACAATCATCAGTATACACTGTAAGGCCTTCATTACCATTCGGAACAGTGAGAACATGAGCGGAAGTTAACTTCTGTTTTAGTTCATCAAATGTTTCCTGGCACTTTTCATCCCAATTGAACTTTGACGTTCTTTCGAGTCAAAGCTGTGAGAGGAGAAGCAATGCGAGAGAAATGCTCAATGAACCTCCTATAGTAGCCAGCAAGACCTAAGAAACTCCTAACATCTATGGGTGTCTTAGGAATTTCCCAATCTTGAATTTAAATATAAGGTGCGAGTCAAATCGAGAATTTCGGAAATCAAATTGAAGAGAAGAAAAGATAGGAACTTACATTTATTATGGCGATCTTAGCGGGATCCACCGAAACCACATGACTGAGAAATCGAACTTCCTTCTGCCATAAATGGCATTTGGAAAATTTTGCCTTCAACTGATGGCTCCTCAAAGTTTCAAGCACGAACCTCAAATGTTGCTCATGCTCTTCTTCGGTTTTAGAGAAAACCAAAATATCATCGATAAAGACAAGCACAAATTTGTTAAAAACATCCCTGAATGCTATGTTCATGAGATCCACAAAGTAAGCCGAGACATTCGTTAACCCAAAAGGCATAACAAGCCATTCATAGAAACCATCTTCGGTACAGAAAGTAGTCTTATGGATACTATCTTCAGAAATCCTCAACTGATGGAAACCCGAAGCGAGGTCAAGCCGAGAAAACACCTGTGCTCCATAAAGATGATCGAACATATCATTAATACGCGGCATAGGATATTGGTTATTGTGTGTGAGCTTATTCAACTCTCTGTAGTCCACACACATTCTCAAGGACCCGTCCGACTTAGTGACAAAAACTACGGCTGCACCCCATTCAGAAAAACTCCTAATCAAGCCTCTAGTCAATAAATCATCAACTTGAGTTTTCAACTCCACTCTCTCCTTAGGCGACATCCTTCGAAGGGGAAGTACGACAGGTTTGGCTCCAAGAATAAGATCAATTCGAAATTCAATTTCTCGATGAGGTAGTAAACAAGTAACCTCACCAAAGACATCAGGAAAAAGCTGAACAACGGGAATAGTGTCGAGGTTACTAGAATGCGAATCAAGGGAGAAAATAAAACTCTTAACAAGATCACAAGGCATCTTGCATTTAATATCAAGCTGAGAACCTTTATCGTCAACTAAGGAAATTGTTCGATCACTACTAGAAATAACAGCATCGAACTTGGATAGCCAATCCTGCCTAACAATAAACCGAATCCACTAAAGCCCAAAACAAAAAAGTCTTCGGTGAAACGGTGTTCGTCTTTAAAAAGACAAACGCCCTTACAAATCATTTCTAAGTTTGCGGGGCCACTAATGGGATTAGAGACACACAAAGATTTATAAGCAGGTTCGGGTTTTAAATCGTGATCAAATTTCCCACATAAATCAACAGATATAAAACTATGAGATGCTCCAGTATCGAATAGAACACGTACATGTATATTATGAAAGGAAAGCGTATCTTGAACTACGGGATCGGTCTCCTCAACCGGAGGGGTGGAAGCAGTGACTGCAAAGATGCCAAATGGTTTGTCTTTCTTCTGAGTAGGGCAATCCTTCTTGAAATGGCCCGGCTGTAAGCAAATATGGTATAGGTCACGCCTCGTCATCTGAACTGGAGGGACGACTGCTAAGGAAGCTGATGGACAATCTCTGGCATAATGTCTCTTTTTATCGCATTGGAAGCAAGTGATATGCGACAAGTCCTTAGGCTTCCTCTGAAAAAGTCCAACTCCTTGCCAGCTTTGCCACTTCTTTTTCTGGTTACTAAATTGACTTCCTCTTGCCAAGGCTACTAGAGCTAGACTGAGCTGGGGTATTCGAAACCTATGAAATCCTATTCAGCTTCAAATTCTCAAAAAACGGATCGCCAAATCAATGATATCAGAAAATGACCTATGGATATGACCAGTCAGCTGCTCTCTATACTCCCTATGCATGCCAGCAATGAATTTCACATTCTTCTTAAGGGGAATCTTAATCAGATGGGGGCCAAACTTCGATAGTTCATTGAATTTCCTTTCATACTCTACGACCATCATCTCGCCTTGCTTAAGCTTCATAAACTGATTATACAAATCCGTCCTCCCAGCTTCTGGCATCCACTGGGTAATAAAAGCTTCCTTGTAAATTTGGAGAATACAAGGCTAAGCTAAACTTCCACGAGATAATCATAAGAATAGCAAAACTAAATGACAAAGCTAATTTAAAGGTTATAACAACAACAATAGCAATAATAAAATAAAGTCAAATAAGTAAATTAATAATTAGAGTAACCAAGTAAAGTAAAAATAAAGATAAAAATACATATAAATGTAGTAAAATAAATAAATAAATAAACAAATAAATGATGATAATAGTATAAATAGTAATGATAGTGCTTGTACGTGAATCGCTAACTTCCACGCGCTATTGGCTTAGGCTGTTTTTCCCTAGTCCTATAATCTAAAACTTATAAAACTCATAGCTCATGGTTCAGGTACGAGAATCGCTAACTTCCACGCACTTCTATCCGTTACCAGCTCTTCGGATATATTCCAATCCTTCAAGTCTTTTTTTACTACTTCCTTCCATGTCAATCTTGGTCGACCTCTATCTCTCTTTGTGCATACGACGCGGTTTATAATTCCAACGCGCACAGGTGCCTTGGGCAGTCTTCGTTGGAGATGTCCAAACCATCTTAAGCGATGTTGAATTAGTTTCTCTTCTAATGGTGCTACTCCAAGTTTTTCACGTATATCATCATTTCTAATTTAGCCTCTTCTTGTATGACCGCAACTCCATCGTAGCATACGCATCTCTGCTATGCTCATCTTCTGGATGTGTTGGATTTTAGTAGGCCAACATTCTGCACCATACAACATCGCAGGCCTGATTGCCATTCTGTAGAACTTTCCTTTAAGCTTGTGGGATTTTTCTGTCATAGAGAATGCCAGATGCTTGTCGCCATTTCACCCATCCCGCTCGAATTCTAAAACTAACATCTTCATCAATCTCACCATTACATTGCAACATTGATCCTAAATATCGAAAGGATTCTTTCTTAGGAACTATTTGTCCGACCAGAGTGACATCTCCATCCTCTGACCTGACACCGCTGAACTCGCACTTCATAAACTCTGTTTTAGTTCTGCTAAGCCTAAATCCCTTTGATTCTAAAGTCCGTCTCCACCGCTCAAGTTGTCTATCAACCCCAATCCTACTTTCATCAATTAGCACAACACCATCAGCAAATAGCATGCACCAAGGAATTTCCTCTTGTATACCCTTCGTAAGCTCATCCATCACTGGGGCAAAAATATTGGGGCTCAAAGCTAACCATTGATGTAATCCTATGTTAATGGGAAAGTCGTTGGAAATTCCCAAATTTATTAAACAATTTAAATTCCCTTTTTGGTTAATATATATTTTTAACTCCAAATAGATTTAATTTACACAAATTTCAATATAAGAAAACAAGTTACTGATTTAAGTTTAAATCTAACTCAAAATTCAACTTAAATTCTTAACTTTAATACCCTCAAACTTCAAAATTATGCAATTTTAATTTAAATCAATTTTTTATGGAATTAAATCCAAAAAATCAAATTTCTTTAAATAAAACATTTCAAACATGTATCTCTAAATTACCACTTACTAATAAAATTACTTATTTCACCTTAAATTTATTTAAATAATAAATAACAATTTAAAACATAATTTAAAATTTCAAATCATTTATATATACATAAATTTCCAAACGATCTCCGTTATAAAAATATTTTATTCGACCAAACGGTGTTTTAAATTTAATTTTCTACCTAGGCCAAGTGGAATAATTAAATTTTAAAATATGAGTATATATCATTTCAACCCTTTCCAATATCATAATTTCAACATACAGTCATATCGAAATATCGACGGGAAAGTCTCAACAAATCATAACATAGTGAATATCAATAACAGGATGAAATGTGACATGTCTAAATTAATTTTTCTACACTTGTGTACATACATATGACGTGTATATCGTGTCAACATGTGCACATATCATTCAATAATTCATACAACAACTATATATCAATCCAATTCAACCACAAACATATAATAGTGATAATTTCAGATTTTATTAACTTGCATCATGATATTAGTTATGTGTGAATGTATAAACACTCACCTCAAATGACAATAATCCGATACGATCGCGAACGGCCTACGACACACGAACGATCTGACTCAACTACGGATCTTCAACTCGAACACGTCCTATTTTCAATCCGGACAGCAGCTCCTACTCTTTTTTTTTTATTTTTATAAAACACTTTCTTTTTATATATATATATCAAACTATATATATATATAACTATATATATATAGTTACGACCAAGCACAGGAGAGAAGGGGGAAGAAGCAAGCTGGTCAGTCGGGGAGTGCCAAGCAGCTGCGATGACGTCGGGGAGGGTGCAAGCGGGCAGGCGGCGGGTCGGCAGCAGCAGGTTGCTCTTCTCCTCTATTTTTTTTAAGAGATGGTGGCTGTTGTCAGTGGGGTGGAGAGGAGAGATGGTGCGGCGGCGACGGCTGTTGGAGGAGGCGCGGCGGCTACTGGGGTGAGGCAGGCGGTGGTTGGGAGAGGAGGTGATGCAACGTCTCGGCTGTGCAAACTTTCGATCTTTTTTTTAATATCATGCAACACGGCTGTGAAGAGGGTGAGGTGGTCGGAGGCTAGGCGTGTCAGGGGTGGCGCGGCAACTGCTGGAGGTGAGGGGACGTTCGACGCGGTGGTTGGATGTGGAGGGGAGAGAGAAAGCTTGGTGAAGAAATAGGTGGAGGATGGTGAGCTGCGGCCGTGAATGGAAAAATGAGCAGTTCATGTTATATGTTTCATATATAAAGAAGAGCAGAGTAGGAGGAGAGGAGGCAACGTGGCCACGTGCGTGCGTATAGGAGATATGGACCGAATCTCAAGCACCATTTATACGTGACTTATTCCTATTAAATTTTTCGTATACCATTTCAACAATTTTTTTCGTGCGCTTCTTTAAACTTCCAAACGTGTCTTATATAACTATATGTAACGCCTAGTTTATATTTTTCTAAACGGCTGTTCCTTTTTATATTAAATTTCCAGCGACATAATTTATCAATAAACACCGTTTACACGGGCTAAAAACACTGCACCGAACAAACCGAAAGTTCAAACACGCGAAACGGAACACCGTTGTGCTCAGTGCGTCAACACGGATACGTTAGCACATAGAAAACTGATCATTTAATTCTCGGGTTAAATTTCGTTATTTACTCCATATCGGTTGTCGTTACCGTAAATCGATCGTATAAATCAATTTAAACGAAGCTAGCGAAATCGAAATTCGACGAAACGAACGTCAGCGTTTTTATTAAAAATTTCCTACAATATTTTCATATAAAATATTTAAATTTCCGAAACAAAAAATTTCACTATTTTATTAACGACTGATTTCTACGTTAAATTTCAAATTGTTTAAAATTTCCGTTATAAAATTTAATTCACATTTTATTCATTTTAGCTAACCGTACGCAACTTAAATTTAATTTCAAATTTCAAATTTTCAAATCAAATTCAAATTAAATCGAATACCTTTCAACAGAACGGTAAATTTCGAAATCGTTACATTTACAATAAACGCGGTACTATCGCAATGGATCAACATTGTTGATATCGGTGTTTCTCATAAATGGATCTCAACTAATAGATTTATCAAGTAATCTGCTTCTTCATTAGCTGTAGCTAGTGCCATCATCTCAGACCTATGATGGATTAAGCCAAAATAGCATGCTTCTTATATTTTCAAGAAATAGCTCCACTTGCTATACTAAAAATATAGCCATTTGTTGTTTGAGTCATCAGATAGTGTTCCAGTCTGCATCACTATATCCTTCAAGGACAGTTGTAAATTTTGATAATTAATCCATGGTTTATGGCAAGGTTCGAAAAGTCGGTTTCGGTTTCGACCATTAAATTTTTTATTAGTTTCGGTCAATTTCGGAAGTTTCGCGAATTTTTTGGTTTTTGTTTCGATTTCTGTCCTGATATCCGATTTTTGCAAATTTACTGAAAAAGTAATAATATAAGTCCACCTTTTGAGCATATTTGTTGTATAAAATGAAAAAAACATATTAAATGCATAAACTAAAATCTCATTGCTTAATATAAAACATATTTAAAGCCTAAACTAAAATCCCTTAATATAAATTACGCAGCCCATCATCATTGCCATATTCATTTAAACATATAAATTAAAGCAATCCCAGCCCATTATCTTTTTAGCGCATCCTAACCATAACCTAGATATTACGTCGACTATCATCTCAACCCTAAAAAACGAAAGGAAGAAAACTGCTCGATTTTTTGAAAATCTAAGATGATCGACAAAGAAGAGATGAAATTAGTTAATCGATAATCCTAGCTCCATTCAGGTAATGAAATCGACAAGTCGAGTATTAGATTAGGGTTTTCGGCGTTTTGTAGTTTTTGTTCATACTAATTTCGATTTAATAATTGTTTTGCATTTTTTTACGTTTCTTCTTTCTCTAGTCTAATTTGTTTGATTTTTCATTATAAAAAAATCAATTTTTACGTTGTAAATCCAATATCTTGACGGAAACGGTTTCAGCCTAGGGTTTCATCCCGGCGACGGCTGAAACCAAACCGGAGTGGCCGGAATTTTGTGATTTCGGCTGAAATCTCAAACCTGGGTTTATGGTTCTTTTATGGTATCTCATAACCATTTGAATTGCATGGCAGTGCTCAATATTAAGTCTACTACTAGTAAACCTGCACAATAATCCCCGATATAGGCTATGTCGAGTCTAGTACAATTGGTGGCGTATCGAAAGCTGCCACTGATGCTCACATGCTTACATCTCAAACCCGATATACGGTGTACTAGTATGTTTACAGTCAAAGTAATTGAATTTCTTTAGCATCTTCTTAGTATAGTGAGATTGATCCAAAGGAATTCTCCTTTTGGACTTGGTAATCTTAATATCAATGATTGCACTTGCTTCTCGAATATCTTTCGTATCAAAGTGAGCATATAATATGGATTTAACATAGTTCACAGCATGAATATTTGATCCAAGTATAAGTAAATCATCCACCTATAAACATATAATAGTGCGAATGTTATTTTCATATTTATAATAAATGCATTTGTCACTTTCATTTACTTTAAAACCATGTGATATGACTAAATAATCAAAATTTTCATGTCATTGTTTAGGTAGCTGTTAAGACCATATAAGGATATATCCAAGTGGAAATTAAGGATACATTCATCTTTTCTAAACGTATTTGTTTTACATCTTTTTCTTTTGGAAACTATTTTCTACTTCATCTTTTTTGTGGATTTCTTTTTTACTCTCGTTTCCAAATTTAAAGACAGCCGTTTCGACGTGTGTTACGGCGGTTATGAGTTATGGACGTATACCCTAAAAGCGCATGTTAAGATTAGTAAAATTACCCAAATACTCCCGTGAATTTCACATTTTTTAAAAATAGGAATGTAATTTATAAAAGAAAATTTGAAGAGACTTAAAGCTAATTTTTATAATTATAAGAATGTAATGATGTACGTCAAAATTTTCCCATATCCAATTTGCACAATTTATGTTCCCGACAACGGATAACAAAACCTTTAGGTTAGTCCATGTAAATTTCTTCTTATATCTCACCATTCAAAAAGACAGTTTTAACATCCATTTGGTGAATTAATAGATCAAAAATTGAAGCAAAAAATAACACTCAAATAAATGTTATTCTAGTAACAGATGAAAAACTACAAAAATAAAATCAACATTTTCTCTTTACCTAAATCCCTTGGCTGCAAGACGAGCCTTATATTTATCAATGTTGTCATTAGGTTTTAACTTCTTAAGTACTCGCTTACGTCCTATAGTTTTACAACCTGGAGGTAAATCAACAAATTGCCATATTTTATCAGACTCAAGGGATTTGATTTCATCGCTAATAATTTCTTGTTAAATGTCTGAATCTAAAGAAGACAAAGCTTCTTTAAGATTATGATCCTTTTCTATTGTATAAGCATAAAATTCTAGACCATAATCTTTAATTATTCTAGCTCTTTTACCTCTAGTATCAGTTTCGATTTCCTCGGTACGTTTATTATGCCTATTACTAGAATACTAGTAGTAGATGTGACCACACTATTTCTCAATTTAAATGAAATTTATGTTCAACGAAATCAGCATCATTTGATTTGATTATAACACAAGCATTTAAATCATAAAATATATGTTTTGCTATTAATTGCATATTAAATAAAAACACATTCATATGTTCGACTTGCTAATTTAATTCTTTGAGAACCAGGAATACAAATATATGCTAAACAAAGTCTCACCATATTGATGTGATTTTTAAAATAAGTTAATTCACATTTTTCAAATTCACTTAATTACTTTGGGGATCAATCCTAGTTACTCATGTTATGAATAATTCACTTATTAACACGACAAAGTCTAGCATGTCAAATATTAAAATCACACAACATATAAGCAGAATTATCAATTTTATTACAATTAACATTCAACTTAAACATCCCATCAACAATATAGCCTTTACCAACAAAAACATCATTCTTTAGTGATGGCGTACAAATCAGATGCTATAGTTTGAATAAAGCTAACTTTATTTAACAAAAAAACAGATACCAAATTTTTTCTCATCTCTAGAGTATGCATTACATCTTTCAGCAATAAGGTCATTCCATATGTAATCTTCAACTTCGCATTCCCAATTCCAACAACAATAGTGGTGTGAGAGCCAACAACACTTTCATTTCATCAACAACACTATATGTTTTGAACATATCACGATCATAACCGACATGGTGTGAAACACCGGTGTCTACCCACCACCATTTTGATCCACCGACTAGGTTGATCTTAGAAATCATAATCACTAGGACCTCTTCAGTCAGGTTAGCCTGCGGTGTAGGATTTGGTCTATTCTGACATTTGTGTTCCATATCATTTGGTTTACCACGGTTGTAACATAAGAACAGTTTTCCAGAGTCATTATGTAGGGAGGTTGTTTGCTATTTTTTTAGATTGATTGTTGCAATTCTGATTCTTTTTTGGGTTCTGTTTTTGAATTTTTTCGCATTAGTTTTCAGAATTGCATTTGTGGATTTATTAATATTGCTGTTAGAAACAATTACCTCTGGTCCTATTTTCGGGCTCTCCTCAATACAAAGGCGAGTGCTTCTAAGGAAAACTCTTTAGTTTATACTTGAGAATGATTTTAAAGTCTATCTAACTATGGAGTAATTTATCAATTAATACTACAACTTAAAACCGTTCATCTAAAACTACACATTCGGAGATGATCTCGTGCGCAATTTTCTGAAGCTCGTGTAATGCACCTCCGTTAATTTATCGTCTGTCATCTGGTATTTGAGGCAGCGGCTGATTGCATACTTCTTTGCTCCAGCTTGTTCTAGATCTCCTTAGCTGATTCCGAGTTGTATCATTAAGAATGCAGTTTTTGCACAGATAGTCATTGTCAGTCCAGGTTTGCAACTGTTTCTTTTGGTCATTGGTTGATTCCTCGATCAGAACAGGCTTGTCCGTAGTCAGTACATAAACGACCTTCTTCAATGTTAGAAATAACTGCATCGTCTGCCTCAAACGTTTGAAATGACGTCCTTTAAAGCGGAACGGCTTGTTTGTGCCTAAGGTGGTAGCACCATATAACTCATCGATTGAAGACATGCTGATCGTCTTAAATTTTTTATTGCAACACGATCGGAATGCAATCCGGCTGAGCTGCGGACTAGGTCGATCTCTTTAAAACGTTGCACGGCTCTGCCCGACTGGTGAAAGGTAGTCTAACAACCACGGCGTTGCTAGGATAAAACAAATCTTTAAAGAAACGTCCGGTTTCGTTTGCATCGAAGAAACCGTCCCTGCACAGTTAACAAATTTGTATTGCTCGATAATTGTTATGGAAGGCAAGAAGATGACGAAAATTTTGGATGAAAATCTTGTGTCATTTTTGTTGTCTGCTTATTGATGTAATAGATAGATAGATAAAATAACACCGTTTGTTGAGTGGGGAAATATAAGTTCAACTCGGTAAAAATGGAATGTGCATATAAAATTCAGATGTAAAATATTTTACTGTTTTAAAAGCCAAGTTGTTTTTACACAAAAAAAAATTACCAAAATTAATTTGCTGCATCGCACAAGCCCGGTTCGGTTCAGTTCGAGTTGGTCGGACGGACGGCGTGCATGTGACAGTCATGCATGATTCTTCTTTTCAACCCAAATGAAAACATTGGATGTCCAAATGACCCAACTAAAGTACTTATACTTAAACATTGTGTGGGACTATAGAGCTTTAATGCACATTTCAATATATTTTTGAAATTCACATTTTCATTTTAAAACAAATTCCAACGGGGACAGTTAGTGCAGTTGACACTTTTGATTCACAGCAACATAGTGCAGCCAACACTTTTGATTCGCGCTCTACTTATGTTTAACGTATCAAGCCTGTGATTTTACAAGTCACATATGCAACACAATATATGTGTGTATATAGATACTAAGATAGAGAGAGTTTCTAGTGTGCCTTCATACAAATTAATTACCGCAACATTTAACAGCTTTTGTGTTCTAAATAGTTGTCTTTATACGCACATCCAAATATACTTTGAAACGGTGAATCTGATTCTTCAATTGTTATCTATACAAAATTTATAGTGGCCGTAACCTGAGCAAACTTCTGTTTCTTTCCTTATTACAGTATGTCACAGCAAATGGTTGTACAAACCTCACAAACGTCCCAAGAAAGATATCAGAAATAGAAGCTGTAATGGCAGGTGCACCATGGCCTCCAAGATCCTGATTTTTATTTATGCTCTTGCAGTAGTTCGAGTGTAACACATCATGACCCGGTTCAAAATCCACTCGATAACGAGTTTAATAATATTGTACAAAACACTACAGTTTGCAGTTCTGTTAAACTGTGCAATACATTGTAATTTATTAAAACTCAATAAAAGTTTATGCAGGTGATGCATACTATAAGCTACATTTAAACTTTTGGTGCTTTGTTTGTTGTTATATTTCCACAAGGGTTTCCTGCAATGTGAATTGTAAAGCATATTCAATATGACATCAATTGCTGGCAAAGCGTGTGCTAAGATAAAAGCTTCTTTTAGAAAAGCCACAGCTTATAATCTAAAATCTCTGTTGCATTCCTGCTTGCAATTGCATGTGATTACTTTAAAAAATAAATAACAAGTTCAGCTGTATTGTTGATGCTGTATGATAAGTTGTCAGAATTGTAACCATTTAATAGAATTTGCAGTAGCAACACGCTTCTGTTGCCTTTGTCATTTTTTTACTTGCGACTTGAAGATTATTGTAATATCAGACTTAGTCAGCGTGGTACGTTTTCTTCTTCAAATAATTCATAAGTGTTAACTAAATCGTTTCCAGTATACAATCACACGTTCAATCATTACAGGATTTGTATATACATTGTAAGCATAGAATCAAAGAATGGCTATTTTAAGTACATTTTGTTATTACATTAAACAAAGTTCACACGCTTGATTTCCTGTCTAGTGTCTAGGACTGTTGCTAAGCAATTTCATTTAGTACAAAACATCCTTTTAAATACTGTCATTTGTTATAAGTTTAAGACACTAATCCAAACTTTCAAATAAAAACAATTACCTGCCACTAATTAGTCCTTTATTGTACAGACATGCTTCTTTGCTCTTGACCTAATCACTTTGTTAAGTTCAACTTAGATAAGGTCATGATAAATTTTAATATAATGTCTTAAAGATTCCATATCGTTTCCGTAAGTTAGTAACGCATACCAACCACAAACATAAATGTACATGCACTCATGTATATATAACTAATTAGAAGGAAAAATAAATAAAAAATCTAAAGTTGAGATTGCATGAGACAGCTTGAAAAGATTCTAAGACTGATATTTTTATTTAATTATTATAATTCTTTTTGATAAGCCATGATCAACAATGAAGTGATGGTTTGCCTAACATATCGATGAAAAGTTCCTTTTCCGACTCTTTTGACAACTTGGCTACATTTTATTATTGCTACGTTTTCATGATTTCCAAGGTAGAAAACATATAAATAGTTGGCATTGTGCTGTATATATGTATAAAAAAATAGTTACACGAACATACGCTTAGTATTAATAATAATCAATATGTCTCCAATTGCTCAGAAGTTCATATGAATGCTAGACTATTACGTGGAACTTTCTTATATCACATACATTCTACTGTTTCATACTATACTATTGTTTGTTTATTTAGTTTACTTTTGTATATCATTGTTTTCTTGAGTTATATGTATTTATTTGACATGCAAAGGTCTTTGATTGATGCTATAAATATAATGATGAAGATAAATGCCAAAAACATCAAATAATCCGGGTTTTGGTTTTGTGGATAGAAATATAAAGGACACATCATCCAAGTAGTCAGAGAAAAATCAAACTATGTCTATGCATATATACAAAAAATTATTCTCTTGTTAAACGTGTATATAAATGTCCAAACTATTGTTTGCTATATTAAATTAAAGTGATATGAAGAAGAGCGAATTTTCGAACGATGGATAAACATCTATAGTTTGTTGTTTCCTTTTAAGGCTCCAACCATTAACATCTATAGTCATATTTCTTACGATGTGTGACTTATCGCTCAATCCATTTTCTCTCAAATGCGAGTCATATCTAACAATGATTGTATTTTCCACTAACTAACTGCCTGTCAAAAACTTAAGTTGGTATGAGAAAAACAATAACTGCTTGAATGCTATCAAATATGCATTTAAATACTCAATTTCACGGTTCAGTTGTTTATCATCATGCATCTATGAAAGATCCTTAATGAATTTAGCGTAACACACTAGATAATTATACGACGGTGTATGGCCGTTGTAAAATAAAAACATCGAATACAAAAATAGAATTTAATGTTAAATTGTATAATTGATGTCTAGATAGAACCATTCTCATGCATCTACATGCAATGTATACTTTGATTACGTTTTCCACCCATCATGTCGAAAATACTAAAAGCACAAGACTTGAAACTAACATGTTGCATGGTGGATACCACTCTCCTAAAAGAAAATGTGGTTAAAACTGCTCAATTTAATTGAGAACAATTATCATTAACATATAATTATGGGATATATCTCATATATATAATGTGATCATAATATAGTACTTACTCCGTTACTCGTGCACGTAAAAATATATATTATAGCACATAAACCGACAGAAAACGAATCACAGTATCACATAAATAATTACATCATATCGTATCCTATGATTAATTTGATAGAAATAAAAACTTAGGCAAATCTAATGCAGATTAGTGGCTTGCCACACCTACTATATATTTCATATCCACATTGATTTCCTCGTTGATTTTATTCCATCCTCTCTCAACTAATAGTGGCCTTAAATTTTCGGATTAACTTCCATGATCTTTTGAGATAAACATATTAAGACTAGATTTTTGTTTTCTTATTTTGGACAATAATTATTTGCAAGCACCAAACACATTTCAATTTTCAACAACGTTATTTGAAAATCGCCCAAAAATGGGGACATGTTGGAAAACGTGTTTGGGATTAAAGAAGCATCTTCAAAAGTTGAGTTACATATTGTAAATCTAATTTGATAATCTAATCATAATCTAATTTCATAATCAAAATTCAAAGCAAACTTAATGTTTCTATAAGAACTTTAAATATTTACAAAGAACACGTATAAGGGTAGGTTTAAAATGAGTTTTGCATTTTTAATGTGTATTTCAAATGTACCATAAAAGAAGAAGTTGTAAAATCCTACTTGTTACGAAGAGAAGAAAATGGTATTAGAAAACAGAAAAATGTCATTTAATTTTATGTTTTAAAACTATTTTTCAAATCAACCATTTTCAATCGTTTTATGTTTTTTCGTACATTTCGAAATACGTGTTGAACACACAAAACACTAAGGGAATGTTTTAATTTTATGTTTTTAACACGCATGTCAAATGATATAAGAGAGAATGAGAAATTGGAGAATCTTGCTTATTCTAACAAAGGGGAAGTGGTAGGAGAGAAGATACTTGTTGATATTTTCTAAAAGGCGGAAAATAAAAAAAAAAACATTTTCAATCTTATATGCTAAAACCATTTTCCAAATCAATCGTTTTTCATTATCTTCGTCTCATCCATATATTTTAAAGTGAACGGTTGAAAATGCAGAACATAAAATTCAATTTTTAACCAAACGACTACCTAAACTTCTTTTCGAAGCAAAACAAGCCTTAATTATTCCACTCAAACATTTTTTAACCACTCAACTATATATGCACATGAAGTGTTCATACATACATACATACACACACACACACACACATATATATATATATATATATATATATATATATACACACACACACACGCGTACACACATGTGTGTACATGTATATATACACATTTATATACATGTGTGCGTATACGTGTATAGCAATGATCGCTACATCTTATTTTTACTGCATCTCAAATCTATATCTGTTATTAGTCAAAAGTTCAAAATTAAATAGTAGAGTGAAGTGTCTTGATAGGAAAAATACATTATTTAAAGTACGTTAAAACCAAAATAACACTCAAATTGTTGATCTAGATATGAAATTTCACTCAAAATAAAACAACAGTAACAGGTATATATAATATATTTGTAATATAACATATGTTCACTTCAAGTCTAAAAAGAACCATAATCACTCGGTTGACATGCATCATATTTTAAGTAATAATAATAATAATAATAATAAAAAAGTTAACGTTGAACTAAGGGCAAGTTTGAAAAAGTAAATTGCTCTTTTTGGAACATCGAAAGTTATACTGTGACAATATAACCAACTTGGGTTAAATTAGTCATGAATAAAACCAACACAAATGCATATATACCCCATTAGCACAAGCAATAGCTGTAATTTGACTCTACGTTGTACAATTATTTAGTTATCAATTCCCAAAACTAACGAAACAAAGCTTGTCAGCACACAGAAACTGGAATTAGTATCTAATCCATTTTCTTCTATGTTTAATAAGCATGCTAAAGGATCGGCACACATTAAAATATATATGGTATTTACGTTGAAGACCAGGATTTTAATATTGACATCAAGGAACATGCTAAGGCATATAATAATCTAATGTTTAATTTAGTCAAATATTTGTATAATGCACAAGCTATCAGCTCAGGTTAATATACTTAATCCGATGTTCTCAGAGTCCTTTTTGTTTAGAGAAATTGCAATCATCATATACGCATACATTCAAACACAGATATACATACACACGATATCGTTGATAACTAAATAACTAAATACGATTTTAAATATTTTTACGAACTAGATTCAATATATGAATGAGTTAATGAACCTATTATCGGTATTTGGACCAAGCGATATCTTGATGAATCTTAACTTCAAAAATGATGAAGAAACTGATCGAGAAACTTAGAAAATGTAAAGTTTGAAGAATAAAGGGAACTCAAGAAATTTGGTTAAGTATAAGAGAAGTCAAATCGAGCTGTATCGAATAATATTGAGGAATGGGTACCGATCGGTCTGAAATCAAAGTAGAACCTACTTTGGCCTATGGATTGTTCTACAAGCAAGTTTGGAGAAAAAAAAAGTTTTGAGGAGCAAAACCGTTTAGTACCAAACGCTGTCACGAAGGTTCAACCTTTGCATATATAAAAAATATATGAAGAAGTAAACTAGCAAAACTGTTTGATATCGAACAAAACCGGTTCGTATTAAACGGTTTGGTTGTTGAAATATTTTGTTTTGACGACTTCTACATGGCTACAAACTCAGATCTAGATGATAATTTGTTCAAACTCGTTCTGCCGGCAGAGTTGGCGAAATACGCCTATAAAAGTCAATCTTTTGCACTTGGAAAATGGATTTTTTTTTATCTCTACTTGGATTTTTGCACCGAATCGCTACCATTTTCGAAATCAACTTATTTCTAGACTTGAACTGTTGTAAAGTCAGTTATATGCAAAAGTAATCCGAAATAATATTGATAATGGACGTAGATTAGATTCTAACCAAATCACTCTAAAATCTTGTGTGTTCACTCTATTTTGGATTCTTAATCTTTTAATTTACGTTTTTGATTGATTGGGAGTGTGTTTGTATTTTGAGCAAATATTTTAGTTCTTTCACTGAAAAACGAATTTCACAGGCATAGATCTACATTTAATTTGGATTTGGAAGAATCTACAAATCAGATCTAAGAATATATGGCTCCAAGGAAAGAAAAAGTACTAGATCTGGAGCTATTGTTCAATGGGATAATGAAGGTTCCCAACATAATGAGGTGGAATCTTTATCTCAACACTGTGACAAAGGTTGAGATAGAGAAGATGATGTTAGAAATGAACTTGATGACGCAGCAGCGGCAAGTTCAGATGAACCTGATAAAAAACGTGCAAGAGCAACTAGCATTATTGGCTCAATCCAAGTAACAAAATAGATCTCGCAGATGAAAGAAGAGCAGAAGAGATTCATCATCTTCTGATCCCAATGAAGAGAGCTCGTCTTCAATAGATCGAAATAGTCTGACAAAAGACCAATGCGGAAAGGGGCTGGAGCGACGCAGAGGAAACTTGTTAAAGATGGAGTCACTCGGTCGGTAACAAAATCGTTTGATACCAAACGGTCGAAACTGGTCGGTACTGATCGATTAACAAAGAGGTTAAATATGTCTGATAGTAAAGAGAAATTGCAATTAGTTGACACTGGTGAAGGACGAGCTATTGGTCCTCAGGCTGGTGGTGCTAGAGCTAACACTGGTGAGCCGGATAGAAGGGGATGAAGTCTAACAAGGCATCAACATGGGCCAGAGCAAAGGGTTTCTTCAAAGACAGAGGAACCTAGACATCACAGAACTAACCGAGACATTTTCCGTGCCAAACACTCGAGGACGTTTGTGAAGATCGCTTCGCGATGGGCAAAGGTAGTGAATAGTACATTGCCAATGTGATAAAGAGACTGATGAGCCAAAGTCCATTGCGACGGGATGATGAGTGGGTTTCATCCGCAAGTTGGACCTCATTCACTAGAGATATTCTCAATGTAAAGTTTTTGAAGAAGTTTGTGATGCCAATCATGCCAAGCTACAATGGCATGACTGATTCTAGACAACATTCATTAAAATATGGATAGTATATGGATAGTATCTCTATGACAGATGTTGTGAGATATAGATGTTTCCTCTTTTTTTTGAAGGGTTAGCAACGATGTGGTTCAATCGGCTTGAACACAGATCCGTATCGTCATATGATCAGCCAGCAAAGCGATTTAAGGAGCAATTCAAGTGCATACTATTTAGCCAAAGGATGCTATGTCACTATCGAATATGCACGAGAGGTCCGAAGAGACATTGAAAAGTTTTTTGAAATGATTTAATGCTACTGCGACGGAAGTGAGTAACCCCAAATAGGAAATATTGTTAATGGCGTTTATGAATGGGGTTCATCCATAGTTTGATTTTGGAAGATGGCTCAAGTGGAAGGAGCCAGCTTCTTTGAAAGAGTTTTCTCAGTATCTGCATTTGGAAGAGGCAGATTTAAAGGCATGATTAGCTGTTATTGGATAGGAAACATAACTGTCAAGCAAGGAAGCGATAGTGCTAGAAATGTTATGGTGAATGTTGGGAACAACAATAACAAACGAAAAAAGCAAAACCCTAGCGATAAAAAGCAAGATAAGCAGAAGCATTCAAGATTTGTCCTAGATAGAAAATATACAAAGCTAACCGACTCTGTTGAAAATATTTGCCTTACTATGCAGTGTACAAAGCATTACAAGAAGCCACCATGAGGGAGGCTACTAAAGAGGAGAAGCACACTGGAAAGTATTATTGCTTTCATTAAACTGATAGGCACAACATAAATGAATGTGCGCATTTGAGTGATATCATAAAATATTTGATCCGTAAGAAAAGCTGCAACAGTATGTGAGAACCCGCAAGGGGGCATGCCAGTTAATAATCCACCCAAAGGACAATTGACTCAGGGAATCAGGCTAAGCCCAATAGAGAAGAGTTGAGATAGCCACGTAGGGTATAATTACTAAAATGATATCGGGAGATCCGCATCCTGCGATGCGCAACTGAAATGAAATGGAACGCTATGATTGCTCTTCGAGATATGTGCTTCTGGAGATGTGTTATGCCATAGAAGAGAGTGATCCAGTGAAACAACAACAAGGGATTGATGATGATATTATATTTTAAAATAATATTTTACGATCATCTGATACGTAAAATACGGATCGTGACAATTGACGATACAAGTAACATAAGTTTACTGCGCGCCTCATCCTACTACCAACAAAAATAGATCCAGTTGGTGGTTATTGTTAAAGCGATAGTCATTTAACTCAAACATGTTTGTCACAACTGACAATAAGGCTTATCAAAATGACCTAGAACCCAGCGAATTACCCTAAATTGTAGAACAAACCGAAGATATGTGATCTCTTGCTAATAAAATCAATGATGGGGCCAAAGTTAATGATGAAAAAATTAATGTGGATGAAGATGAGTTTGACTTCAAAGATGATAATTTAACTGTTGACGATGAGGATGATGATCAAGATTGGCTGTATATAGATGTGGTGTTGATTTTTTTCTTGTAAATTCAATGCAGTAATTATTCATCATTCAATGTTATTTTATATGTTATATATATATGTGTGTGTCTCTCTCTCTCTATATATATATATATATATGGTGAGTTATCTATAATTTCATGTACATATGTTGGTTCATCTTTTAGTTACCTGTAAATTTTCAAGTGTTTAATTTATGTTTGGTGCACTTATTTCCATATGTTCTCGAGTCATATACACACATGTATAGGTTATTCAAACATAGTCATATGATTGTTTACAAGTACACATTCGTACAATTGTCATCTTTTCTAGTCTAGATTATTGTATATGCTTTATTCTTGTAATATTTAGGACTTCTGTAGATGTCGTAGTAGCAGTCATGGTAGTCGTAGATCTGACCATGATTTGGTAATAGCACCACCTGTACCCACTCAGCATGAAGTATTTTCATCACATGACACTCAACCATGGTTATCCATGCAACACTCCCAGACCATCTCCACCACCTCCGTGGGTCAGCTTTCTGTCTATTGCAACGCTGATAACAAGTATAAAATATATAGAAATTTAATATTGCATTATATCTCTATATTGCAATAAAATATCAACATAATATATGCATTAACATGTTCGATTTCTCTAATACCAATGTTACCCACCAACGTATCACAGGTATGGGACTTAAATGTTTTATATATTTATAAAAGGAGAAGGGGTATTTTGTAAATAACTTAAATTGTTATTGCAAAAATTTCGACAGTACTTTTAGAAAAGAAATTAGCAACCAATCATGTTTTGACAAACAAGGCAGGTTAGTTGAAAAAAATTGCTTTAAAAAGTTAAAAATCAGTTTAAACATGCTTTTTGCATGTCTTGCCGCTTTCGGCACCTAGCTTTCGACTAAGTTCCTCCACCTCCATCACCATTGAAATCAATGTGCATGATATCAAAGACTTGATACGCAACGAATTAGACATAGGCGAAAGGTATGTAGTCGAAACATGAGGTTCCGAAGAGGTCGAAGCCTTGCTTTGTTTTAAAAGAAAATGCGTCTGCTTTGCTTTCGAAAGGAATGCTTTCGACTTAGTTAGCTTTTGACTTGGTTAAATGGTTTTAAGGAATGGTTCCGAACGAGGTTCCGCCTTTTGTTTTATAAAGAAGCTTTTGATGGGGTCAAAACCACTTTCTGCCGCATCTTACCTTTCGAAGCAATGCCTTCGAAATGGTTTCTTTGTTTTAAAACCCAAGCCGCTTATCCAATTCTTTCGAAGGGATTGGTTTCGACACCATCTACTTCTTTACTTAGGAAATAGCTTTAGAAAGTGTTGCTTTCGACTCTGTTCTTTTAAGACCCTTTTGAGATTTTTAAAGATAAGCCTAAAGGTTTCGAAAGGTTTAGTTTTGAATGATTTCGAAAGGTTTTTCTACATGTTTTACTTGAATCCAATGCTTTCGAAAGGTTTGTTTATAGAAAAGAATTTGAATGCTTTCCAAAGGTTTTAAACGAAGGTTTCGATGGGGTGGTTCCCCAATGTTTTCGAAAGGTTTTAAGTGGAAGGTTTCCAAAGGTTTCGAAAGGTATGTTTATGGTGTTTTGATAAGAGGATGTCTAAGGTTTTAAAGCTTTCGAAAGAAAGGTTTTTCAATGTTTTCGAAAGGTTTAATAAGAATGGTTTCGAAAGGTATGTTTTGGCCTTTCGACCTAAGGTTATAAAGCAAAGTAGATACTTGGTTTCAAAAGGGGTACTTTCAATGGTTTTGAAAGGGGTACTTTCAAAGGTTTAAATGTTTTCATCAACAAAGTTTTGTGTAAAGTATATATAACATGACAAGGTGATTTGAGTAAAGCATAGAAAATATTTTCCTTATTTAAAGTATGATTAAAAGTTTTAAATCAATTTGAGAGAAAATGTTTTCAAGGAAAATTTTATTGGCAAATAACTCTAAGTAAAATGACTCAGATATTAGAATATCAGATGTGACTGGTATAGGACCGTATCCTATACATTAGATATTAGCCCCTAGTTAATTTTGTCCAAAATTCCAAAGTGTAGGGCTTTGTCACAAGTAAGACTAAAATGATGTTACACATAGATAGGAATATACAGAATGAGGATAGGTTGTTAGTGAGTCCGCAAAACCATTAGGAACAATTTACCCTGAGAGAACTATGTTAGGGACAGACCATCCAGAAGAGGAGAATCTAACGGAAGTTAGATTATTTGTCTATTTTGTCTGTTAGGTCCGAGTCAGCCAAAAGTTAGTAGTTAGCCAAACAAAACTATATTGTTCGGACAGATAGTCTATTTTTTACATGATTTATATGCTTACATGATATTAATATTATTGTTTTAACCAGTTTTGGTTGCATGATTAAGATTTGCAAAAGATATGTTTTTAAAGGATATTAGCGAAGGGAAACTGTTCCGCTAAGCGGCGTGGTCTCACTTAATATTAAATAACCAAGATGTATAGTATTATTCACACCAGGCTTTATGTCTAAATCGAAATTTATGTTTTCCCTTAAACTCTCGGGTGCTCAAAATTGATTTGAGTAGGCTGAGGGTTGAGGATTTTCAGGTTTTAGTGGGTGGATGAATAAAGCTTCCGGAGACGAGCAGCAGGCTGGTGCTAGCTATATTTAGGAGTTGTTTTGTTTTATTTTCTATATGTTGTATTAAATCTGTTATGACTATTTAGTACTCTGGTCATCCAAGGGGGCATCTTCATATGTCGATCTTGGCGTATTTATGTAATAATTATATTTGATCTGAACTTGAGAAACGATCGGGATTATGTAACTTGGATATGAAACATTGTTTTGAAATGTAATCAGAAAAGTGTTTTAATCTGTGATGATTTTATTTCATATTCAAGTGCTTCTGATATTATGAATACCATTAACATTACCGTATTTGATCACCGGAAGTTAATACTATGGATGACTGCAGCATCTGTAGCGCTTAGCTTCAGGCCTCCAGATAAGGGATGTTACAACTTGGTATCAGAGCATAGGTTTATGAAAAACTTTAAACTAAAATGATTTTTGGAAACATAATCCTAAGGAATTAGAGACAAGATCAGGGTATGGAATAACGCTATAGTAACGTACTTGTATTTGCTATATATAAGTATACGCTATATCTTTATTCTCCTATCCTCTTAGGCTATTCTTTTGTATCTTACGAGGCTTGAATACAGATATGGATGCTAGAAGTGGGAGAGTTAACCTTGGAGGAGGTAGTACCACAACAAATGGAAATGCCAGACCAAATACGAGAAGGAACCCAGGTCAGGCACAATCTGGAAATGTGGGTGCTGGAGTCCCGCAAGTTGACATGGGTGCAATGTATCAGTTCTTTGTCAATATGATGCAAACGGGAGTTGCTGTTGGGGTAGTTGGAGGAGGAAATCAAGAAGCTCTAGTAGTCAGCAATTATGCTATTTTGAGTAGGGATTACGCTTGGGTTGGGAGGAAAGCCATTCATTGGAACTGAAGACGCAATCGAAGTAGAGAATTGGCTGCTTCATTGCGAGAGGATTTTCGCTGATCTAGAGCTCAATGATGAGCAGAAGAGAAGGCTTGCTTCTACACAGCTTCAGGGAGCAGCGCTGTTCTGTTGGAATAGCATTCCAGTTGGAGTTAATGAGGAGACAATGACATGGGCCGAGTTCAAGAGGAAGTTAGGAGAGATGTTTATGTCGGAAATTGCTAAATCTGCTTTGCTTAGGAAGTTTGTTGAATTGTAGTAGGAAGACATGACTGTGCTTGAGTACGCGACGAGGTTTGAGGAGCTAGCAAGGTATGGCTATGCTATGGTGGATACTGTGATTAAGAGGAACGAGAAGTTCATCAGGGGTTGAAGCCTGAGCTTGCTAGGGAAATTTTACCACATATCAGGGATCAATGTGATGTTGTATTGGAAATGGCTTTGAGGAATGAAGAGATGCTTGCTTTTCTGGAGAGAAATAAGGCAAAGGAAATCTAGGTATGGCAGAATCAGAAAAGAAAGTTCTTCCATAAGAAAGGAGCTCAGAAGGGTGGAGCTGCAAAGAAGGGGAAGTCAGAGGTTGTCTGCTTTAAGTGTGATAAGAAAGGGCATTTCGCTAATGAATGCTGCTCAGGAGAGGCAAAGAAGGTGATCGGGAAGAAGAATATCAGATGCTTCAGCTGTGATCAAATTAGACATTATAAGAACCAGTGCAAAGATCCAACTAAGGATGGGAAAGGAAAGGTGTTTGCATTGGAGCCAGCTACCTCGAGGCCAACATCAGAGGAAAATGAAAAGGCTGCATTGGGATTTACGCTTCAGATTCATGGTACGTCAGTTAGCGTTCTGTTTGATACCAGTGCATCGCATTCTTTTATATCTCGTTGTTTGGTAGATAAGCTTAATCCAACACCCTCATACCTAGGTACTTCCTCAATGGTTGCAAATCCGATAGGAGGGTATGCGACACTCAGTATGAAATGTGACCACCTAGAGTTTGATTTGTTAGGTCATACCTTTGTTTGCAGTTTGCATGTGTTTGATTTCGTAGGGTTCAGATTATTTTGGGTATGGATTGGTTAAGTAAGTACGATGCTAGGATATTTTACCATGATAGGAAAATATCGCTTAGATACCCTGATTGTAGTGATCAGATTGTATATATCGTAGAAAACCCTAGTTGTGAGATGAATGCTTTGTTGGGTGTTGTAGAAGTAAAAGACGAGTTAAATCAAGTTTTCGTGGTAAGAGAATTCGCAGATGTTTTGGAATCCATTGTAGGATTGCCACCAAACAAACCATTGAGTTTCAGATAGATTTGGTGCCGGGAGCAGAACCAGTGAGTAGACCGTCAAGCAGGATGACGCTTACCGAGATGAGGGAGTTAAAGGTGCAATTAGTGGATTTGAAAGGCAAGAATTTTATTAGACCTAGTAATTCACCTTGAGGAGCAGCCACAAGTTTGTTAAGAAGCTGGATGGATCGTTAAGGTTGTGTATCGATTATCGTAAGCTGAATGAGAAGATGATAAAGAATTGATATCCGTTGCCTAGAATTGACGATTTGTTCGATCAGTTGAGTGGAGCCAAGGTATTTTCTTAGTTGGATTTAGCAACAGGTTTCCATCAGCTTAGAGTGGCAGAGGATAGTATTCCTTTGACGGCGTTTAGAACTAGATATGGATCGTATGAATGGTTAGTGATGCCGTTTGGACTAACTTACGCGCCAACATTCTTTGTAGATTTGATGAACTGAATTTCTCGAAAGCACTTGGATAAGTTCGTATTAGTTTTCATCGATGATATTCTGATATACTCTAAGGATGAAAGGGAGCATGAAGTTCATCTTAGAGTGGTGCTTGAGACGCTGAGGCAGCATCAGCCGAAGGCGAAGTTTACGAAGTGTCATTTCTGGAAGAAGAAAGTGAAGTTTCTTGATCATGTAGTCTTAGAGAAAGGGTTGTCTGTAGATCCGACTAAGATCGAGGGAGTGAATAATTGAAAGAGACCCGAGACAGTGATTGAGATAAAGAGTTTCCTTGAATTAGTTGGGTATTATCGAAGATTCATTAAGGATTTTTCGTGGATAGCAGCACCGATGACAAAGATAACGCGAAAAGTTGTGAAGTTTGTATGGACCGATAAGTGCGAGGAAGCATTCCAGAGCTTGAAACACTTATTGACTAATGCACCTGTGTTAGTTATTCCAAAAGGGAATCAGGACTTAGTAGTATATACAGATGCTTGTGGAACTGGGTTAGGAGCCGTGTTAATGCAAAGAGGCAAAGTAATGGCCTATGCTTCTCGACAGCTTAGACTGCATGAGGTGAGATACCCGGCGCATGATTTGGAATTGGCTGCGGTGATTTTTGCACTGAAGGCGTGGAGACATTACCATTTGGGAGAAAAATTTGAGTTATATATGGATCATAAGGCATTAAAGTATTTATTCTCTCAGAAGGAGCTGAACATGTGACAGCAGAGATGGTTGAAATTTATAGCTGCTTATGACTTGGTATTGAGTACACATCGGAAAAGGGCAACAAGGTTGCAGATGCACTTAGCAGAAAACATCAAAATGCAGTGTTGACAATGGTAACTGAGTGGAGAGATTTAGAAGCGTTGACGACATGTAGAGTACAGTGGAGATCTGAAGCTAGATCTAGTAAGGAAATGGTAGTGTTATCATGTTTACAAGTTCGACCAGTTATGATTGAGAGGATTTCTTCTAAGCAAGGTGAGGATCCAATATTAGTTGAACGGATCAGAGAGTTAAGGGATGTAACAGAGAGCGGTGACTTGAAGGGTTTTATTCTTGACCAGAATGGGTGGTTGAGAAAGAAAGGAAGATTGTGTGTTCCGAATGTGGGAGACATTAGGAAGGAAGTTCTTGAAGAATGTCATCGTTCGAAGTTCACTATTTATTCGGGAGGAAATAAGATGTATCAGAACATGAAGAAAAGTTTCTTTTGGGAAGGTATGAAGAGGGATGTAGGCTTATGGGTGAAGTAGTTTTTGAAATGTCAACAGGTAAAGGCCGAACATCAGAATCCAAATGGGTTACTTCAACCATTAGATATTCTAGTATGGAAGTGGGATTCTATCTCGATGGATTTCATAGACGGGTTGCCAAGATCTAATAGAGAAAATAAAAGTATATGAGTCATAGTGGACAGGTTAACCAAGAGTGCCCATTTCATTCTAGTTAAGTCAATCAGGATGACACCTGTTTTGGCTAAATTGTTTATGAAGAATATAGTTAGACTTCATAGAATTCCTAGTAGTATAGTAAGCGATAGAGATTCCTTATTCACTAGTGAGTTCTGGAAGAGTCTATAGGAGACTTGGGTACTAAGCTCAAAATGAGTACCGCTTACAATTCACAGACGGATGGGCAAACGAAAAGAGTTAACAAAGTCTTAGAAGATTTGTTACAAGCTTGTGTGTTAGATTTTGGAGGATCATGGAAAGACCATCTACACTTAGTCGAGTTTTCGTATAACAACAGTTATCAGGCTAGTATAGGGATGACACCATTTGAAGCTTTATATGGAAAGCCATGCAAATCTACAGTTTGTTGGTTAGAGACCAAGGATATGTTGGTTCTTAATACGAATTTAGTTAGAGAAGCTGTAGAGAAGATTGAGTTGATTCGAGCTAGAATGAAAGAAGCTCAGTCGAGGCAGAAGAGTTATGCTGATAGAAGACGGAAAGACATAGAGTTCTCAGTAGGAGATCATGTTTTCGTTAAGGTATCACCGATGAAAGGTGTAATTCGATTCGGGAAATCAGGGAAATTGGCACCAAGATTTGTAGGACCATTTCCTATTATAGAAAGGATTAGGAAACTCGCATATAGAGTTGAGTTACCGAATAGTTTGGCAGGAGCCCACGATGTTTTTCATATTTCTCATCTAAGAAAGCGTGTTCGAGACCGGAGATTACTATAGCACCGACCGTGTTAGAGGGCTTAGTACTAGAGCTGAATTTGACTATAGTTAGAAAGCTAGTTCGTATAGTCACGAGAGATGAGAAGAGGCTAAGAAATAAGACGGTCAGATTAGTTAAAGTCCAGTGGAGCGACGATGAAAGAGACTGTACTTGGAAGACTGAGAGCAGGGTTAGAGACACTTATCCTGATTTGTGTGATGGTATGTTTTACCTTTATGATTGATTTATATGTGTACCTTATCATAATTTCGAGGACGAAATTCTTTAAGGAGGAGGGTCTTTAACGACCCTAAATTTTAGTAACATTATTTAGGATATTTAATTAGTCAAATAAAATAAAATAATGTAAATGATTAAAGGATTGAGATTTGTGTAAATAAGGTGTAGCCGTGCCTAATAACAAATGAACTAAAGGGAAACTAAAATGAAATGGATAAGGCTAATAGAAGAGGGGCAAAGTAGGAATAAGACATATTCTAATAACCTAAACCCTCATGCACTTTCATTCTCACGTTCATAAACAAAAATCAAACACTATAGAGCCCGGCCACCATTAAGGAAAAGCAAGAATAAGATAAACAAGATTCTAAAGGAAGGAAGCTTAATCAACTTAAATCAAGATCAAATCTCAAATCCTTAATCACAAAGCTAAGGTGAATAATGACTACATCTCATGTTTTTAAATGTTTTCGATTTTAGATTGAACCCGAACTATTTTGCAGGGTTTTGTCATGTTTTTTATTGTTAAATTGGATATATATATTTGTTGATGATTTATGCTAATTCATATGAATTTTATAATATGATATAATGTGGAAACCCTATAAATGACATCCAAATGCCTTGCGATTTTGAGATAAAGTCAGAAATAATATTTTGAAAATGGGTTTCAAATTTGATAATTTCCGAATTAATGTGGATTTATTATGAATTTTCTAGTGAAGAAACTAGTTATTTTGGGTTCAAATTAATTATGGCTATTTTATGATTATTTTGGGTCAGAAATTAATATATGTTAGAAAATATATTAAAAATGATTTATGGGAATTCTTATAGATTTTTCCTAAGTGTCTTAATAGATATATAAAATTATTTAAGGTATGAGACTTAAATGTTTTATATATTTATAAAAGGAGAAGGGGTATTTTGTAAATAATTTAAATTGTTATTTCAAAAATTTCGGCAGTACTTTTAGAAAATAAATTAGCAACCAATCATGTTTTGACAAACAAGGCAGGTTTGTTGAAAAGAATTGCTTTAAAAAGTTAAAAAATCAGTTTAAACATGTTTTTTTACATGTTTTGCCACTTTCTGCACCTAGCTTTTGACTAAGTTCCTCCGTCTCCATCACCATTGAAACCAATGCGCATTGCATCAAAGACTTGGTACGCATCGAATTGGACATAGGCGAAAGGTATGTTGTGGAAACATGGGGTTTCGAAGAGGTCGAAGCTTTTCTTTGTTTTAAAATAAAATGCATCTGCTTTGCTTTCGAAAGGAATACTTTCGACTTAGTTAGCTTTCGACTTGGTTAAATGGTTTTAAGGAATGGTTCCGAAAGAGATTGCGCCTTTTTTTTATAAAGAAGCTTTTGACAGGGTCGGAATCACTTGCCGCCGCATCTTACTTTTCAAAGCAATGCATTCGAAAGGGTTTCTTTGTTTTAAAACCCAAGCCGCTTTTCCAATGCTTTCGAAGAGATTGGTTTCAACACCATCCACTTCTTTTACTTAGGAAATAGCTTTCGAAAGTGTTGCTTTCGACTCTATTCTTTTAAGACCCTTTTGAGATTTTTAAAGATAAGCCTAAAGGTTTCAAAAGGTATAGTTTTGAATGATTTCGAAAGGTTGTTCTACATGTTTTACTTGAATCCAATGCTTTCGAAAAGTTTGTTTATAAAAAAGAATTTGAATGTTTTCCAAAGGTTTTAAATGAAGGTTTCGATGGGGTGGTTCCCCAATGTTTTCGAAAGATTTTAAGTAGAAGGTTTCCAAAGGTTTCGAAAGGTATGTTTATGGTGTTTTGATAAGAGGATGTCTAAGGTTTTAAAGCTTTCGAAAGAAAAGTTTTTCAATATTTTCGAAAGGTTTATTAAGAATGGTTTCGAAAGGTATGTTTTGGCCTTTCAGCCTAAGGTTATAAAGCAAAGTAGATACTTGGTTTCGAAAGTGGTACTTTCAATAGTTTCGAAAGGGGTACTTTCAAAGGTTTAAATGTTTTCATCAACAAAGTTTTGTGTAAAATATATATAACATGACAAAGTGATTTGAGTAAAGCATAAAGAATATTTTCCTTGTTTAAAGTATGATTTAAAGGTTTAAATCAATTTGAGAGAAAATGTTTTCATGAAAAATTTTATGGGCAGATGACCCTAAGTAAAATGACTTAGATATTATAATACCAGATGAGACTGGTATAGGATTACGCCCTATACATTAGCTATTAGCCCTTAGCTAATTTAGTCCAAAATTCCAGTGTGTAGGGCTTTGTCACATGTAAGACTAAAATGATGTTACACATACAAAAGAATATACAGAGTGAGGATAGGTTATTGGTGAGCCTACAAAACCATTAAGATTAGTTGACCTTGTGAGAACTAAGTTAGGGATATACCGTTTAGAAGAGGAGTATCTAATAGAAGTTAGATTATTTGTTTATTCTGTTTGGTAGGCCCGAGTCAGCCAAATGTTAGTAGTTAACCAAACAAAACTTTATTGTTTAGATAGATAGTCCATTTGTTACCTGATTTATATGCTCACATGATATTGATATTAATGTTTTAATCAGTTTTGGTTGCAGAATTATGATTTGCAAAAGATATGTTTTAAAAGGATATTACTGAGGGGAAACCCGTTCCGCTAAGCGGCGTGGTCTCACTTAATATCAAATAACCGAGATGTATAGTATTATTCACACCAGGTTTTATGTTTGACTCGAAGTTTATGTTTTCCCTTAAACTCTCGGGTACTCAAAATTGATTTAAGTAGGCCGAGGGTTGAGGATTTTCAGGTTTTAGTAGGTGGACGAATAAAGCTTTCGGAGATGAGCAGCAGGCTGATGCTAGCTATATTTTGGAGTTGTTTTATTTTATTTCCGCTGTATTGTATTAAGTCTGTTATGACTATTTAGTACTCTGGTCATCCAATGAGGCATCTTCATATGTCGATCTTGGCGTATTTATGCAATAATTATATTTGATCTGAACCAGGAAAACGATTGGGATTATGTAACTTGGATTTGAAACGTTGTTTTGAAATGTAATCATAAAAGTGTTTTAATCCGTGATGATTTTATTTCATATTCAAGTGTTTCTGATATTATTGATACCATTAACATACCGTATTTGGTTACCGAAAGTTAATATTATGGATGACTACAACATCTGTAGCGCTTAGCTTCGTTACTCCAGATAGGGGATGTTATACAACGTGTGATGCGTGAGTTTTTATTTATTTCATTTATTGTATGTCAATGCTGATTGTTTTTTATCATGTGATGACTAACATTGTGCAATGACGCACATTGACATTCTTTTGTGTGTTTGTGGCATGTCTTTATGTCGATTTATTTATGTTTATGCAGTATTTATTCTTTTTGATGATATTATGCAATTTCATGGTGGTATCCTAGGTAATTCGTTGGCAAATTATTGTAGCGAATACGTCGGGAAAACGCATACGAGGTTCGTAGGGAAAGCATAGGGAAGTTTTCTACCGACTTTGTAGGGAAGGCGTTGGGAAATAACCTACGGATTGTAGTGAAGGCGATGGAAAAATTTTATGAATACCTTTTTTCCATCAAAAATATTTGGCGTCAACAAAGCATTAGAAAATGATTTTCGGATATCGCGTTGACGCCAAATTGGTTATGGAATATAGATTTTGTTTTGCAGTGTCCCATGACATTGACGGCGTGGATTGTTCTCCGTTTTAACGGTCTAGATTTTTCCTGATTTAGCACTTATCTGATGCTCTGAAAACCGGATAAATTTCTTCCGTTAATTCTTTGGTCCGGTAGGTGAAGACGTGTGTATTGCCATATCAGCTCGGAATGCTCTAGTCAAAGAATCAACGTGCACAAAACTTTCAGCTACAAAGATTTCAAAACGATCACTTTTTGAACAAATATCCTCTAAAGATAAAAATAGATACTTTAAAAGGATGGACTTGAACCTAATTAAGATTTAATCCAAATTTAACCAATCAAGTTTATTGGTTCTACAAGACTTTGTTAACATAATGGGTCCATATCAGATCACATCTTGATTCTGACTTTTTACTTAGTCTAACTAACATAAAAACAAGAAATGAATATTTGGTATTTGTGTTTGTACTCACAACACACATCAAAAATATTCTTGCTCTTATTTCTTTTTTATGTATCCCAAGTATTGGCTAAGAAGCATGATATGTTATGTTGACCCAAATATACACTAATCAGTGTACAAAACAATGTGAAAGTAACTCTCTTCATTTAAGACCCATCATAAACAGCTGTAGATTCAGGCAACTTGCATAACTACAGTGTGAAATCATAGCAAGAAAGTACATTAGACCCCTGGTTTAGCTTCAAAAGTCATGCAAAAGAACTATGGTTAACTAATATGGCTAGGAAAGTGAAGCATAGATCATATATCAACAACAACAACCACCATATATGTACTTAAAATATAGGAATGAAGGAAATTTCCATTACAAAATGTACAATATAGAGGACAACAGCTGTAGCATTAGCTGAGGAAAATAAAATAAATAAATAAATACAGATTACAAGTAGAGAATCAACTTGATCCTATTAATCAAAATTTGAAAACAGCGCCAATCATTTGCTTACAAAATATATTTTAATATCCTTCATGCAAAAAGGTTTAATGACCAGTGCTCAGTTATAAATACCTTCCAATCTCATTCCACCTTCATATATCATTCCTTTAAAAATTTCTCTACATTTGTCAATACACATTTATACTGTTCTTATCTTCTGCACATATTTGCATAAAGTATACATATATATCCTAGTTCTGAATATATAATCATATACATGGCTTCTGCTCCACTGTCAAAAATAGCACTATCGAAAACTCATGGCGAGGATTCTCCTTACTTTGCGGGATGGAAAGCCTATGATGAAAATCCTTATGATGCCATTAACAATCCTTCTGGAGTCATTCAAATGGGACTAGCTGAAAATCAAGTAAGTTTTCATTATTGTTATTGAACACATTAAAATGCAACAAAATCTTGTTTTTACTTCTTCTAACTTTCAGGCTTCTTAATTTGTTTGTAAAGGTATCGTTCGACTTGCTTGAAGAATTTCTTGAAAAACATCCAGAAGCATCAAGCTGGGGAGCTGGAGTTTCAAGCTTCAGAGAAAATGCTCTCTTTCAGGATTATCATGGCCTTCAAGAATTTAGAAAGGTACAAAACATTGGCAACATCTTCAAAAACTGTCTTCTCTAGAAAAATATTTTGTTGGTAAACATACATTAACACAATATGTCTGTACTGATGTTTCAGGCAATGGCAAATTTCATGGAGAAAATAAGAGGAGGGAGGGTCAAATTTGATCCAGAACGCATAGTTCTTACAGCTGGAGCAACTGCTGCTAATGAACTCTTGACTTTCATTCTAGCTGACCCTGGTGATGCCTTGCTTGTTCCTACTCCATATTATCCTGGGTGAGTGTGCTTAGAATAAATAAATAAAATTCAAAAATTCAAAAATTTTTGAGATTTTTTGAAGAAATAAATTTAAAATTCTATAAATATTCAAAAAAGGAAAAGAAAAAGAAAGAAAAAGAAAGAAAAAGAAAAACAAAATATTTGAGAAGATTTGAAAAACAAGCAGTAACTAGAGTTTCAGTTTAAATGTTGGTTCTTTAAATCTAAATTCATTCAATATGATGCAGATTCGATCGAGATCTTCGATGGAGGACAGGAGTGAACATAATTCCAGTGCACTGTGACAGCACAACAGACTTCCAAATAACTCGAAAAGCTCTAGAAAATGCATACTCTGAAGCAAATTCCAAAAGCATAAAAGTAAAAGGATTACTACTCACAAACCCATCAAACCCCTTAGGCAAATCCATCTCTAAACCAATCCTCGAAGAAGCATTCGACTTTGTAATCTCAAAGAACATCCATCTCATATCCGATGAAATCTACTCAGGTTCCGTCTTTTCCCCTACCGAATTCGTAAGCATTGCAGAAATCCTCGAAGATAGAAACTACGAAAATTGCGAAAGAGTTCACATTGTGTATAGTTTATCTAAAGATTTGGGCTTACCCGGGTTCCGGGTTGGAACCATTTACAGTTATGACGATGAAGTTGTTACTACTGCAAGAAGAATGTCTAGTTTTACGCTTATATCTTCGCAGACTCAAAAGATGCTTGCTGCAATGTTGTCTGATGAAGAGTTTACAGAGAAATATATAAGTAGCAACAGGGAGAGATTGAGGAGGAGATATGAGTTTATTATTGATGGGTTGAGGAGTGCTGGAATTGAATGTTTGGAAGGGAATGCTGGCTTGTTTTGTTGGATGAACTTAGGACCATTTCTTGAGGAGAAGAGTTTGGAAGGAGAATTGAAGATGTGGGACTTAATGCTGCATGAAGTGAAGTTGAATATTTCACCTGGGTCTTCATGTCAGTGCACTGAACCAGGCTGGTTTAGAGTTTGTTTTGCTAATATGAGTCAGCAGATATTGGAGATTGCGTTGAAGAGGATTAGTGATTTTGTTGAGAGAAGAATGAGTAATTAATCTTCATTACAAGTCCATGTTTATCATCATTGTTTGATGATTTTTTTATGGTGGAGAAAGAATTATGTATCCACTTAAATGGATTTTTTTCCCCTCAAATTACTTGAAGAATGTAATTTGATGGTTTTTGATAATTATATATAAAGTCATATGTTTATAATATTCTTGATTCATATAGATCTTCTTAATCTTTATCTTGCATTATATTGATTCAAAATAATAATCATCGTGTATCTTAGGTTGTAAGAAGTCTTCAACTTTCTTTTCTTGTTTAAGTTGTAAGAAGCTTTACCTTACAGGAAGGTTACACAATGGATACATTAAATAGCAGCCAAAAAATAAATAATTTATTTCTTAAAATATTAAATTGAATAAGAATGTCAATTACTCCTCATACATCATACAACCAACTAATTTATTTATCCGGTATTTGTACAATATAAAAAACAACAACAACAACTCAAAAACAATATAATCATTTAATTCATTGATATTTTCAAGCCTAATGTCCATTATCTATAAAATATAAGACCGTTTCATGTTCTATAGCCATGAAACTTTTGACTCTGTGTATTCTTTTAATTATATATTAGAAACAAAGAAATTAAGTTCATTGGCATAAAGTCAACACCATTATATTCTTCTCTTATTAGTTTTTGATGTTCATGTTAATCGGAAAAGGTTTTTTTATTATATAATCACTTAACATTAATATCAACATGCTTACCTCCATTTATGTACATAGGTCAAGTCTTAACTCGCATTTAAAACCATTGATTTTTTTAAAATCATAATTAGATGTTCCACTTACCTAAGACTTTGTCTTGTACCTCTATGAACTTAGACTTTGACTTGCATCATGTGTTCGGAATGATAAATTTTATGCTTAATAAGTACTTAACCCGTGATTTCTCTATAACTTTTTTGGAGAAAGAGCAAGGAATAACACTCCTCTTGTTTTCATAATATACTGTTGTGAATATTTTACTACTAATCGTGAAAAACAAGAATGTAGTCTATCCATTAAAACACCAACAACAAAAACAATTTATTCAATCATCAAATCAAATCAACACAAACATAAATCAAAAGGAACATAAAAGATTTAACGTGATTCAAACATTAATCTATGTTCACGGAGGTAACAACTTTTTTTATTCAGTTAACCAATTATTGAGGATATAATAGCCAAATCAGATATTACAAAATAGATAGATAATATCTCCAATTCGTTTTAGAAAGTAGAAATTACAACGAGGAGTCGGATATATTGAAAACCCATAAATTAGACCAAATAGGGTCTTTGGTTTCTAATTAGAATTTTGATGGAAATATCTCATTAGTTTCAATGAAGAATACAAAGATGTTTTATATCATCTTAGACTTAACGGAACCATTGGATAAACCCAAAATAAAGCTCTTAGTTCGCCCAATCAAACCGCTCTTCAACATGACTTATAGTTTGACACATATCCGAATCGCACAAATACAACATTCCATCTCGATTAAAACATACATTTCTCTCACATCTATCAAGAATGAATTGGAAATTAACGAGTCTTCGACACATGACACTAAGTGGATGATATTAAGTCGACCAAGTTTGAGAAATCCTCAAACTTATCTATGGGAAATGACTTTATACCATACCAAAAGGGTTGTCTTTGGCATGAACCTTTTGCAACTTTAGTTTACGTTGTTGCTCATTTCATATAAAGAAGAACCTCCTAACATCATGAATATGCTTCATAAGTGAGTTGTAAACCTTATTTTGAACAAGACGTATGAAATTCCGACCATCTAAAAAAAACTTCAGTGTCTTTTACAACATCGATAATCATTGAATAGTTACAACAAATACACTTCCTTCTTAGTCATTTCACAATCAATACCAATTCGGTTTCAGTGGTCGAAAGAATGACTGTAGGCTACAAATTTGATCTTCAATAAATCAAACCTATGCCAAGTGTATTAACATAGCCCGACTTCGACTTCTTACCATCTTTATACCTAAAATAATATGATTGACACTATCCATAAGAGTAATTTCACTATATACTACACCATATAATAGGCCAATGTCTGACATATCACGCAATACATAAGTATCCATTTCGCTGCTTTTAGTGTTCCTAACTTGGGCTAGAGATGCATCGACTAACGATGCCCACTGCATGGGCCAAATCTAACATACATAAGGCTACCAACTGCACTTGAGCAAGTTATAGTAGGCATACCTTTTGTATTCTTCTAATGTTGGAGATATGTCTTTAGTCAACTTGGAATGATATTCTAATGGAGTGCCTACTGGCTTGGCATTCTCCATACCATATCGAGGTAGGACTATCCTAATATATTAAGCCGACTGAGCCTAAACTTCCTTCGGTTCATCCTTAAACTCCTTTATGCCTTTCCTAAATCATATATATCAAACTCCATATTGAGATCTACCTTTAATTCTAATACCCTAACCATATTCTAAGATGCAATCAACATCCACATACAATAAAAGATATATCTTATTTCCATAACACCTTCTGAAATAAAATTACCAACCCTTGAAGATTCTAGAACATCCTTGTAAAATCATAAACTTATTAAATTTCTTGTACCACTGTCCATGTTTGTTTCAGTCTATATGGAGAATTTTTAGCTAGTAAACAAGAGTATGCATGCTGCTATCATTGGTTCCCTCTAACTATTGCAAATAAATTATCTTCCTCTAGGTTGCAATGTAGGAATGCCATTTTCATATCTATTTTCCCAAGTTCCATATTGAAACGGGAAACTATTTCAAATAGAATGTAAATCACAGTATGCCTAACAACTCAAAATAAATGTCATGATATTCACAAACTTCTTATGAACATACCACTTAGCTACTAACATTGCCTTGTACTTCAAATCACCATTGTCGTCATCTATCATCCTATAGATCCACTTACATCAATTTTCTCTCTTATTAGAAAAATAAGAACCAAATCCCCACTATGATTCTTTTGTAAAGGCTCCATCTCCTCTTTGGAAACTAACCAGTTGAAGCTATCAATTGAAACAACAATATTTCTATAGTCTCTGGGCTCATCATGGACAATACTTAAAACATATGTTATCAGATCATCAAAGTCAATATCTACTATACTCAATCCAACAAAATCATAAAGCCACTTAGGCTTCATCTTCTCTTTAACTGACCTAGGCAATGGAAAATTTACTCCTCGAATATGACTATGTACTCTCTTATACCTTGTTCTCATCAACCGTGGTGCCATCGAAAATACCATCGTACATTTATGGAAAGTATTTAGTGACTTTTCAAGTGTTTGGTATTCCAAATTTGTCCTCGAATTGTCATCTTACGAAGAAGTTTCCACCTACAACATAGTCTTTTCATCAAGCCACATGCCTGATGGTAATAATTTTTTTGGTAATAGGACACCACATTCCACATAATTCATTCCCCTCATATAAATAAGATACACTTGCAAAGCTTTAGGTTCTAGCTTTCTTTTGCTCTCATGCGCATAAGTTGAGCATCAAAATACTTTGAGAAATGAATAATCTACAAGCTCTCCTTTCTATACTTCTTAAGAAATCTTTATATTTATTCTAGTGGAAGATGTGAAGTTGATGAGAAATACCACCATAGGTTGTCTCTGCTTAAAACTTCTTCTTCTATCCTATAATCTGTTGGATCATGTTCATCTAACAATGGGGGAAAAGGGAAAATTTTAGAAAAATCATATTTAATTCATTATGCACTATCAACGACCATCGACTCAAGTGACAAGTAATAAGATACTCTAGATTGAGATTTTAAAGATCTTAGGTTCGAACCATCGAGACATAAAAAATGAGTACTCTGCTTGAACAAAGTATCACTCTTATTTAGAAAAAAATCATTATGTACTAGAACATTTAATGTGCTATCATGAATAATAAAATATACACTAAATTATATTTGATGTTTAATTTATTGCAATGTGATTTGCGTGGCATTAAAATTAACTTTATTATAGTTATTTTAATTAAATAGTATATAATTTAAAATGAACATCGCATGTCCACTAATAATACTACAATGATGTCTATGGGAAGCATATATATATATATATATTATGTGTTGTAAATGCACTATATATAAATATATGCATAGTTCACATACAAATACACATTCAAATGTTGTTTTAAATGTTTATTTGATAATTAAATTTGTTTAATTTGTTTATGAATTTTTGTTTGCATAGTATATTTCATGCTATATTTAAGTGTCACTTCGTACGACTAATGCAATTTACATTTAACAGGTCTGTAAATGTTAGTTAATATACCTAATGTAAATTACACTCAATTAAGTCCATTTATATAACATAAATGTAGTATTATTTCAACTTTAGTAACTTATTATGTCACGTGTTAATGTTATTCAGTGATATGTGATTATGAGTATATATATGGCCATTGGAATTTACAAACAAAAATGTATATTAGTAATAATAAGTATATATATGGCCACTAGAATTTACAAACAAAAATGTGTATTAATGATAATAAACATAACAAATCTTATTGAATTATTTCAGTTCATTAGAAACTATATGAAGAATTATATATAAGCAATTCCTAATGTAAATTAAAATAAATAAAACCAATATAATTTCTGAAAGAATCATAAGTTTTTAATTGTCAATATTAATTTGATGTAGGTTTTATATTTCCAAATAATAGATATAGAATTTTATCTATCCCCTTATTAAATTTGGGAATACAATCTAATCACACAATAGATCTAGTTCAATTGCAAATTAGATCTAGTACTTTGTCACTGTGTAGTTAAAGCCCCGCCAATACCCTGCAAAATATCCACTATAGTGTGTAGCGCTTTTCGATCTCTACGCATTTTCAATATAGAGCTATTAAATAGTAGATCCATTTTAAGCCCCGTTATTTTCCGCTACACCCACTAAATCAAGGTTTTTTAGCATCCGCTTTAGTAATATTAATATAAAAAGGTTGATTTGATCAGTTCTCTTTTGAACCAAAGTAATAAAGTTAGGATAAAAATCTAATTTAAGGCATATAAGTTAGTAATCTATCGCAGTCACCAAATCCGGATTGAATAAATCATGATTTTATTCAGTTTTGTTACATAGGATTAAACAATATTTCTTTTTCCTACACAAATATTGTGAAAATATATAAAATTAACTTTAAATATTTGGTTTTATATCTAATGAAGTTTTTTGCACCTCTACTATTTTCCGCTATATCCCCGCTATAAATTTTTGCACCTTCAGCGCTATGGAACCGCTAAGTGCTTTAACTGCACAACTTTGTTACAGATCTAAACTGAGATTTAGTAGCTTAATAATTATTTCACATATAATGTGATTGAATAAGAATTTCACAAGTACTTCTTTGTGCTAATTGATTTTCATGTATTAGTCAAATCAATTGATCGAAACAATTTTAAGAATCTAATTTATCGTTAATAAATCTACCATCTAATACATGTAATTTTTTTTAATAAATTCTAGTATAGAATATCATACCCTTTTATTATGTAATAGTTTCGTATGAAGAATTTATTTAAACAAGCTTGTCGATCGATTACACATTACACTGCATCACCTCTTTGAAACACCTTTTCCCTCTCTTGATGAATATACCTAATTGTCACATGTTGGATTGTTAGAAATTGCCTTTTAGAAATGCGCAGAGAGAGTAATATAACTTTATAAAAGCGGAGAAGATGGAGTAGAGTTGTGTATGTTTTTATTAGAGAGGATGGTTGGGTTCATCAGTTTATGGAGAGTTATTTATAAAGGAGAGTGAATCCCTTCATTTTGTAACTCCCAAAGTAAAACCCACTAATATAAGCATCAATCAACAATTAATTTATGCACACTATTATTCCTATCTTTACACTTCGCCTCACCTTTCAAGGTTGACCTGAATGAGTTAGTGGTATGCCCTATGTAATTTGTTACATATATCTAACTCGGTAGTCAATCTTGTTCGTAATAAAGATATTTGATTTCTATTTTATACTTTGTTATATTATGATATTATTAGTTAACTAATATATACAGGTTGAAGATATTAAACATGTATACTATGATTGCTTAGATACTTACCTCATTCTGAATAATACTCTCAAAATCTTTAACTTTAGTCTTACAACTAAAATTTCTGATTGTGATCACTATTGGAATTATTTTAGATTTAAGTTTAAAATGGAAAATAGATTTTTACTTAACACTTTATTCAAAATAATTTGTTGGTATATTTGGTTTGAGAGAAATCAGAGAATTTTTAATAATAATAATAGTCATTTTAACAAATTGATTTTTATAATTTCCTCATTTTTCTTTAATTGGATTTCAAATTTAAAATATAAATTAGCTAAAAATAATCTTTTCAAAGAATACCTTAATAAGGTTTGTAATAGTATTAAGTTATTTAAACATAAAAACGATATTTTTGGCATTAATAATTGTAGTATTAGCATTTTTCAAACTTAAATGATGATTTCACCGAGTATCATAATATACTTTTGATCAAAGGACCATAAGGTTAAGTTTTGATTTGCTGTAGTTTTTGTTTTAGTTTTAGTTTGTTTTTGTTTAACTTCTTTGGATCATGGATTCTTTTTAGTCTACTTTTCTAAATTTTTATTGTGTTCTGTCCTATTTTCTTAGCTTTTATTTTTTTACTTTTATTTTATTAATACATATATATGTAAGTATATAAATTTCATTTATATACATATATGTGTATAATTCTTTTATTCTTCTAGTTATTTTTACAGATACAGGTTTTGGCCAGAAATTGTGTTAGATTCTTTTTATAGGTTCACAGGATTGCTGAGGGCAGGATTTTTGTTTGCAGTGAAGAGTTCTTCTTACTTATTCTATAGCTACATTATGGCATTCTACTCTCTGGTTGATACACTTTTCAGCGAGGCACTCTCACCAATTCTATCAAGTCTACAGAGTGGCACTTTCTAGTTCAGATCATTAGCATTTCCATTTCTTCCGACTCTACAGCGTAGCGTTTCCTTCTCAAATGGAGCTGGCTTCTAGTATCACTAGCGTTGAGATATTCCTTAGTTCAACAGGTACTTCTAACACCTCAATATCGGGCGATGGCCTTGCCGGAGCTAAATATTGGGGTGTAATGGGCGGTGGCCTTGCCGGGCTCATTCTAGGAGTACCTGAGTTATTTTCATTGTATTTGTACTTTGATTAGCTACTTTCCAAGCATGTTGGCAACACCTTGTCTTCTGTGATATATACATATTTACATGTGTGCTCTCCTCTATTTTAAAGGATCACACATTTTTCTCAAAAAATTAATAATTAGTTAACTAATTAGTTTAAAGAATATAATAAGAAAATATTTAAATAAAATGTAATGTGATTTTAATCGCAAATAATTACGATAGTGACTTTTAATCATAAAATAAAATGACATTTTGTTTTGAATATTCCTAGTCAAGGTATTTTAAGAAAAGAATATTGATTCATCCTTTGAGACCAAAGTGAGTAATGCTCTTCAAATATTAGGCACTGTATTACTCATGGCCGTTGGGAACACTAAGGGGTTAATACTTATAATTACTGGATAACTAAGGATGACTCATCCAAGAGTTTCCTGTTGGTTAATAATGACTGGGTCAAATGAGAAATCTCAGGGTGACAATGTTACACAGTTCCATCAACTTGGTAATTATGGAACTTCAATGTGAATACTTCACTTTGACTATAGTTAAATCATGGCATGATGATAGACAATTGGCTATTGGTTGGTCTGAGTTGAAGCATTGGAAGTAAAACATTATTCAATAGAGAATTTATCTCCTTGGTTGTTTGAGGTTGGCATCACAGTCTATTATAGTTAACGTCAAAACCTCTGGCTAGAGCAGTACGATTAATAATAAATGTTATTATTGAACCAAGAACTATTTTTTGGATTAACCAAGTTAAATGTGGATAATATTGGTATTTTAACCTATACTAAGTTCCATATGTCCAGAAGTGATATAATTTTGACGAAGAGAATATGTATAAATTATCGCTACTAAAAGCACCGCTTAAGAAAACAAGCAACTGGATTTTACTGAAAAGATCTATAAACGATGAACTCGGCCAAATGTAACAACCCTGTATTTTGTGATTATTTTAATTATATATTTTTATTTACTTTAATTTAATTCCCTGATTTAAAAATTTTATTTTATTTATTTAAATTTGATAATTTTGTTATTTTAAATATTAATTATGATTTGTATGTGAATTATAATCCCAAACATGAATAAATAGAGTATTTTCCAAAACAGTGAATTTTGGTCAACATGGTCAAACTTTGACTTTTAAAATTTAAATTTTAAAAGTTTGAAATTTTGAATTTTATCTTTTATTATGAAAGTAAATAAAATTTTAAGAATACTGCTTTTCGTTTCGTTGAAATCTAACTTATATTGTGAAAGTTATGCCCTTTTAAATATTGTGTGTAATTTGCTGTATTTAACAAAATTATTTATTTAAAATTATATAAATAATATTTTATTTGGTCATGTAATGTTCTAATTTATATTTATATGGGCAAAATAACATGTTATTTATATATTTTGGTTTTTAAACATTTTAAAAGTGTAATTGACATTTTCCAGTGTCAATTATATTTTGTTTACAATTTTTAATCTCCAGTTTCAATTAATTAAAGAAATTCTTTATTTATTCCTCTATTTCCTTAAGACCTTATTTTATTAGATCTCCACTTTATTTTTTTCATCATTTATTTTGTTTATTTGACTTTATTTGTTTTAAAGTGAAATAGAAATTTTATAAAGCAAGTAATGTTTTATTTGTAATTTTAGGCCTTGTTTTAAATTAAATAAACTATTTCTTTATTCTTTTCTATTTTCTCTAAATTTAATTATTTATTTCACTCTATAAATGATAAATGAATTATTTATTTCAAAGTTTTGCTTTAGAATATTTTTAAAATGAAGTAGATATTTTTCCAAAGCCAATGATGATTTAATTGTAATTTTTGAGCCCTGTTTTGAATTTTAAGCCATTTCTTTAATTCTTTTTCCATTTTTTTTTAATTTATTATTTTTTTTTATTTTTTTATTACTTTGTTTCAGTTTTAAAATTAAATTACTGATTTTATTTTTGTTTTAAATTGAATTAAAGAAAGAAAATATGAAAGGTTTTAAAAGCTTTATTAACTTAAGTCTTTTCATCTCCAAAACTCTTCATTTGCCATAACCTCCTCATTACTTCTATTGGCCGTACATTTTTCTTATGATAGCCGTGAGTTTCTCAACTCATATTCATGGGAAAACTTCATCTCAACTTCATTTATCACGGCTAAGAAAAATAATGGCAATGGCCTCTCTTCTTCCTCTCTTTTCTTCTTCTTTTCACCTTGTTTTGCCTTGTTTTTGCCTTGCTTCTTCATATATTTGCTCGGCCTAAACCCCACATCTCCTCCACCACTTCCTTCCCCTCATAATCCATGGCCTAACCATCATTCTCCTCTGACCTGAAAGTGCCATGACCATTCCATGATGCAAACTCCACAAAACATTGAAGATCACTTCCAAAAATTTGCCTAGTCTACCACTAGTTGCAACATACCTTCATGCATCACCTTAGCCGCCACTATTTGCTCCACCACCACCTTGACACACCCCTAACCACAACCTCTTACCTCTGTCCAGACCTGTACATGAAATGGCCGAACCTAGATGGGACATAGACCGAGCCAAAAGTTGAACAAAAACTCATATATTTGCCTTAACCACTTGTATTCCTCACTTGTAACCCATCTACACTTCCTATTCCTTGTAGCCATGCCTTTTTAGGTCCAAACCAGACCCATTACCACCTGAAATAATGATGTGGCTGAACCAATATAGCTTTGTGGCTGAGCATATGTGAGATAGGGTCAAGCAAAAATGGTTTGAAAGCTAGGTGATGTTATTTGTCTAGTCTAGTTTCCATTTGTTTCAATTATAACTTTGGTATTGTAATTATATTTATATATGACTTTGTTTTGTTGTATACAAGATTTATATCTTGGTTCTCTCCACTCAAATCAAAGGTCGTGCCATATCGTGCTTTCTGGAATTCGTTGTGTCATTTGATTTGCAAACTTCATCTTAAAAAGGTGAGTAATCACACATGACATTTATACTTATGCAAATGTGAAGCGACAACAATTGAATGTGTAGAATCATATATGATTTTATACCTGCCTATGATTATTAGTTTATGATGTTAAACCTGTTTATTATTTGTCATATTATCTATTACTGATATATGTTGTTAAAATGTTCATTTATATCTGTTTATCACACTGCAAGTTCCCTGTTAGTATAGAATCACTATGGGTCGAAATTATACATACCCGAACGGACTTTAGAATAGGAAAAAAATCGTTATGGGCTGAAATGATAGGCCTGAATGGTTTTTATTTAATTTATTTAACTTGGGATTGCGGGTTTGAAATGATAGAACCCGGTTTTTTCTTTGTAAACTACGGATTGAAATGATACATATCCGTATAACTTGACCTAGGTTAGAAAACTATATACAGGCCCGTGGTTATTTTATAGTGTTTTTGAATATTTTTAAGTATTTTTAAAATGTAAATTTATGAAAAATTGATTTAAATAGATTTTAAATGGTTTAAATAAAGAATTTATGATATTTCTATAAGTTAAAAATGTTGAATAAATGAATGGTTAAATTGAATTTTGAAATATAACTTAAGTTTGGAAATTTGGATTTTTGTTTAAATTGAATTTAAGTTATATAAATAAAGTGGAAATTTAATTATATTTGGAAATGGTAAATATAATAATTTGTTTTAAATTTGAATTTAAATGATTTAATAAAGTATTATTGATTTTTCTATGAACTAAAATGGTTAAATGAATGAATGCTTAGATGTGAAATTTTAAATATAACATGACTTGGAAATGGGAAATTTGGTTCTAATTAAAGGTTTAAATTAATTAAATAAATTAAATAAATTAAATAAATTGGAAATTTAGTTTAATGTGTGAAATGGTAATTTGAAAATGTAAGTGTTAATAAATTGTAAAAGGTAAAAAATGGGAAAATTGTATATTTGAAGTGTTAAGTAAACTATTGAAAATTTGGATTTTATTATAAAGTTTACTTTATAAAAATCATATGTAAAAAAGGTAGGTTAATGAACATTTCTAAATGTTAGAAATATGATTTTATAATGTTAAAAAGGTTTAAATCAAAGTTTATTGTTCGCTAGAAATACACTAAAATCTAGAAAATATTTTTAATAGCATTCAGAAATGCTATGGTTTCTGAAATGAACTAAAAGCTTAATAAAAGAGCTATTACAGCATTTCTGTAAATGCTGTAGTAGATGCATATGAATTAAAGGCTAAAAACTTAATAAAGGCCTATTCAGCAGTTCTGTAAATGCTGTAGTGGTCTGTTGTCTTTGCTGAATTTAATTAAAACCTTTAATTTGAAACCCGAGCTATTACAGCATTTCTGAAAATGCTGTCTTTGCTGTTTTAAACTAAATTTCAACTAAACTGAGATTTAACAGCAGTTTTAAAATGTTGTCTTTGCTGAATTAAAATGTTTTCAAGAATAACCTATAACAGCTTTTTCTAAATGCTGTGAAAGGTTGAAATTTTCAATGTTTATGGTTTTAACTTAGTAAATGAACTCAGAATGGTTTGAAACTTTGAAAATTGAATACTTGATTTGGAAGTATAATAATTACACTTTTAAATGGTTTAAATGAATTATTCTGATTGAAATATAAACTATTTAAAAGGTGACTTGAAATGATAATAAATGAATGATATCTTTGAATTTAAAAGGTATTTAAAGTTGAATATTTGGATTTGAACTCAAATGATGATTTGATAACGAAGTTTTGAAAGGATATGATATTTTGATATATTAAATGATTTGAAATGAAGTTTGAAAGGATATGATATTTTGATATATTAAATGATTTGAAATGAAGTTTTGGAATGATATGATATTTTAAATATATTGAAATGGTTTGGAATTGATTTAATCTTTATTTTGATAAAGATTTGGATTTGAAATAATATTCTATTTTGAAGTATAAAGTGGTATTTTTAAAGTTATAACCACAGGTTATAATAATGATTGGTTGTTAAAGAGACCGAGATCGGATATGGACATACTCTCTGTCGATACCGAAAATCACTTTGACAACTGTGTACGCAGTGGAGTTTCCAGAATGAAGTAGGATGGTGGCGACGATCCTAAGGTATATACGTGGACCCGACTCCCGTGAGTTGGCATAAGGTAGCTAAAACAGGAGCGATCTCGGGCCAATGAGGTAGCACCTCTTATCGGATGCACTTCTTCGATACCATTCTATTACTTTGTGATTGTTTGGGTGCACCCCTTGATTTGGAAGTGTTGTCCGAGGTGGAGCGGTAGTGGCTGCTATGCGTTTCCATCAGTCCGTGTGCGTAATTGGTATATCTACCCTGGCATTGCCTTGTGTGCCGTGTCACCTACCATATCGAGCTTTACTACGAGTTTCTATTTGTGTCATACCTATGGAGTATCTTCTCATAGCCTTTCGAGGTATGCATGTACTGCGTAGACTATTGGCATTTTACGTGTTAAGGTGGAAAATGTAAAGCCTTAACGCTATTTAAAAGTATGTTTATTTTATGATTAGACATTATTATAATAGCGAATATTACTACATAGTAGATAGTTTAACGGATCCTTAAAGAATGGGTGATCCCAAGCATTCTTTAAGTTACTTGTACCTTTATTATAGTTCACTTGAGTTGGTTTACATTGTATAAGTATGTATGTCATGACTCGAGTGTTTTGTGTTTTGCTTTACGCTCGGGTCAGACTGAGTGATACAGCATTAGAGACTCGCCTTTGGAGCTGGAGTTTTGCTTTGAAGATCCAGATATATATTCATTTTGGTATCCAGTTGATTCCAGTTGTATTCTGAGTTGTACATGATTATCATTCTGTTACTCCTGTTGTATCTTGGTATTCCTATTGTATCTTACTTAACTCTGATGTATTTATATAGTAGCTTCATGAACTACTATTTCTTTGTTTCCGCTGCATTATATTACTCCGTGTCTGTGATCTGTGATTATTTATTTACTGTATATAATGAGTTGCCAAATTTATAAATTAACAATTTGGTATTTTGAATTATTCAAGTCAGATATGTGTGGTTTATTGTCGATTTGAATGGTCCAAAATAGCGGGTCGTTACATGTGGTATCAGAGCTCTGGTTTTAGGCAAACTCAGCATATAGAGTAAATTTAATTATAGAATCACTTTCATTCGAACTTGAATTCCTTCTTCTTCGATTCGGTTTCCTTCAAATTTTGGAACGTTCCCTACAGTTCCAAAGTCCATTCTTGACCTCCCGTGTCTTCTTGATTATGGAGTGTCCCATAACTCCACTCCGAATAATCTTTCTAATGAATTGGCGGTCCCGCCAATATTCTAATGACTTGTAAAGGGGTGAAACTTCTTTACAAGAAGCATTGATTCACCGAAGATATCTGCATCCTCGGTTTACAATGCTATCTATCTCTTGTTATCCCGAATTATATCTCTTGAGATCTGATGTAGGTTTGTCCTAGAACCTTACATCGATCTTATTCTTTAAGTCACGGTTGACCTGGTTAAGGTTACCCGCGATTTATATAGACTTATCCATACTCCCTATTCTGTTGTTTAATCGTCTTATCTTTGTCTTCAATTTATCTTCAAATCAGAATACTCTTTGATTTGAGTCCATCAAAATCTGAATCCCTATCCTTATTTTGAAGATTAATCTTGTATTTGAAATTTTTATATTTTAAAGATGTTTTATATATTGTGTTGTTTGAGTTGTTGATGTTGATTTGAGTTTCCGATCGATTCGTCTGATCAACGCTATCGATAGGATCTCCAAAACACTTGAACAGAGCAAACTGACACAATATGGTTTTCAAATTTAGTAGATAGATAAATTTGTGTAATTATTATATGTTTTAGGTTAATTTTCTGAATTTTGATAATTAATGAAATTGGGTGTTAAGAAATAATATTTAACTTTGTATGTATTTGTAACCATTGGCTTTAGTTTCATATCTAAATAATTAAACTTGGTTATAAATTAATTGGGAAATTTAAATGGATTTAAATCAAGAATTTGAGAATTTAATTTCCGATGATCTCAAACTTTGTTTTAAAGTTTTAAAAGGATATATTATTAAAAGTATTTCTAGTAGAAATTGTTTCAAAGGATTTTTAATTTGTAAATCAGTGCTCTTTTCTTGTCGTTGGAAAATAATTTCGGTGATGACTACAACATCATCGACATTCATTTTCGGGTTTTGAAGTGAAGAGACTATTCTGTAGCTTTGCTACAGTTTTGCTTTGAAATTTAATTGATTTGAATTTCTAAATATGACTTGACTTATATTATATAGATATATGATTTAAAGTTGATTTGATATATATTGTGTATATTTAATTATCTCTAAAATAGTTGAAGTTAATCGGAAATCTAATTCTTAAATTTTATCTTAAAGGATAATTTCTATTATAAAAGAAAATCAAATTTTGAATAAATATTTAAGCTTGGATAATTAAGTTAAGAAAATTGTATTTGTATAATATTCTCTTACATTCCAATATAACTTACCTAAATTATTCAGAAGTTGAATATGTAATTGGATAATATACAATATAAAGAGGATTTTATAAATAAAATGTAAGTGTATAACATTTATTATAACCACTCAAATTTTATTTATAAAATATCAATAGAGGTAAATAGAGAAAAAGGGTAAATTGAATAATTTACAATAAAATGATATTTAAAAGAAATTATAGTTATAATAAGTGAAATACACTTAATATATATAGGGTTTGATATATTAAGTGGAATAAAGAAGAATGAAATTTAATGAATAAAGATGGATATACTAAATGATTGTTCAAATTCATGACTTTATTATTGATTTGATGGTGAGATAATGAGATTTAAAAATAATTAAGATCTATTTAACTTAAGTGAAATCAAATGGATGAAATTAATTATGAATGGAAGTTGAACTTTTTATGGTTTTAAATTTATTATCTTATTCTGTTTTCCAATCTATTTTCTTTCTGGTTGTTTCCATTCCCCTACTTTCTAAGTAGGAAATCAAATTTCGAATTGGTTAGCCGTGGAGCTACTGTTTTCTTTCAGCTTGATCTTGCCTCTGATTTTCACCAACTCAGGGTTGCTGAGGAAAGTATTCCCGAGACTGCTTTCCGTACTGAGAATGGTTCTTCTAGGAATAGTCAGTCATGCCTTTTGGTTTGACTAATGCTCCTGCTCTCTTTGTTGATTTGATGAATAGTGTTTTTTGTATTGTGCTTAATAAGTTTGTTCTAGTCATTCTTTCTTTCTCTTTTTCCTTCATCATTAACTTTTCTATCTCTTCTATGGTTCTTACTTCTCCCTATTCTGAATCTGAGCACTGCTTACCATCCAAAGACCGACGGTCAAACGAAAAGGGTGAATCAGATTCTCGATGATCTTTTCGTGCTTGTGTTCTTGATTCTGGAGGATCTTGGGAAGATCATCTCTACCTTATTAAGCATACCTATAATAACAGTTATGAGGTACAATTTCAATCTTCTTGTCATCTTGTCTTAATCTTATTTCAATTTTATCTTTTATGTGCTTTCCCGTACCTCATTCCTTTTCGGGGACGAAAAGTTGTGAGTGGGGGAGAGTGTAACAACCCTGTATTTTGTGATTATTTTAATTATATATTTTTATTTACTTTAATTTAATTCCCTGATTTAAAAAATTTATTTTATTTATTTAAATTTGATAATTTTGTTATTTTAAATATTAATTATGATTTGTATGTGAATTATAATCCCAAACATGAATAAATAGAGTATTTTCCAAAACAGTGAATTTTGGTCAACATGGTCAAACTTTGACTTTTAAAATTTAAATTTTAAAAGTTTGAAATTTTAAAATTTATCTTTTATTATGAAAGTAAATAAAATTTTAAGAATACTGCTTTTTGTTTCGTTGAAATCTGACTTATATTGTGAAAGTTATGCCCTTTTAAATATTGTGTGTAATTTGTTGTATTTAACAAAATTATTTATTTAAAATTATATAAATAATATTTTATTTGGTCATGTAATGTTCTAATTTATATTTATATGGGCAAAATAACATGTTATTTATATATTTTGGTTTTTAAACATTTTAAAAGTGTAATTGACATTTTCCAGTGTCAGTTATATTTTGTTTACAATTTTTAATCTCCAGTTTCAATTAATTAAAGAAATTCTTTATTTATTCCTCTATTTCCTTAAGACCTTATTTTATTAAATCTCCACTTTATTTTTTTCATCATTTATTTTGCTTATTTGACTTTATTTGTTTTAAAGTGAAATAGAAATTTTATAAAGCAAGTAATGTTTTATTTGTAATTTTAGGCCTTGTTTTAAATTAAATAAATTATTTCTTTATTCTTTTCTATTTTCTCTAAATTTAATTATTTATTTCACTCTATAAATGATAAATGAATTATTTATTTCAAAGTTTTGCTTTAGAATATTTTTAAAATGAAGTAGATATTTTTCCAAAGCCAATGATGATTTAATTGTAATTTTTGAGCCCTGTTTTGAATTTTAAGCCATTTCTTTAATTCTTTTTCCATTTTTTTTAATTTTTTATTTTTTTTTATTTTTTTATTACTTTGTTTCAGTTTTAAAATTAAATTACTGATTTTATTTTTGTTTTAAATTGAATTAAAGAAAGAAAATATGAAAGGTTTTAAAAGCTTTATTAACTTAAGTCTTTTCATCTCCAAAACTCTTCATTTGCCATAACCTCCTCATTACTTCTATTGGCCGTACATTTTTCTTATGATAGCAGTGAGTTTCTCAACTCATATTCATGGGAAAACTTCATCTCAACTTCATTTTTCACGGCTAAGAAAAATAATGGCAATGGCCTCTCTTCTTCCTCTCTTTTCTTCTTCTTTTCACCTTGTTTTGCCTTGTTTTTGCCTTGCTTCTTCATATATTTGCTCGGCCTAAACCCCACATCTCCTCCACCACTTCCTTCCCCTCATAATCCATGGCCTAACCATCATTCTCCTCTGACCTGAAAGTGCCATGACCATTCCATGATGCAAACTCCACAAAACATTGAAGATCACTTCCAAAAATTTGCCTAGTCTACCACTAGTTGCAACATACCTTCATGCATCACCTTAGCCGCCACTATTTGCTCCACCACCACCTTGACACACCCCTAACCACAACCTCTTACCTCTGTCCAGCCTGTAAATGCAATGGCCGAACCTAGATGGGACATAGACCGAGCCAAAAGTTGAACAAAAACTCATATATTTGCCTTAACTACTTGTATTCCTCACTTGTAACCCCTCTACACTTCCTATTCCTTGTAACCATGCCTTTTTAGGTCCAAACCAGACCCATTACCACCTGAAATAATGATGTGGCTGAACCAATATAGCTTTGTGGCCGAGCATATGTGAGATAGGGTCAAGCAAAAATGGTTTGAAAGCTAGGTGATGTTATTTGGCTAGCCTAGTTTCCATTTGTTTCAATTATAACTTTGGTATTGTAATTATATTTATATATGGCTTTGTTTTGTTGTTGTATACAAGATTTATATCTTGGTTCTCTCCACTCAAATCAAAGGTCGTGCCATATCGTGCTTTCTAGAATTCGTTGTGTCATTTGATTTGCAAACTTCAGCTTAAAAAGGTGAGTAATCACACATGACATTTATACTTATGCAAATGTGAAGCGACAACAATTGAATGTGTAGAATCATATATGATGTTATACCTGCCTATGATTATTAGTTTATGATGTTAAACCTGTTTATTACCTATCATATTATCTGTTACTGATATATGTTGTTAAACTGTTCATTTATATATGTTTATCACATTGCAAGTTCCCTGTTAGTATAGAATCACTATGGGTTGAAATGATACATACCCGAACGGACTTTAGAATAGGAAAAAAATCGTTATGGGCTGAAATGATAGGCATGAACGGTTTTTATTTATTTTATTTAACTTGGGATTACAGGTTTGAAATGATAGAACCCAGTTTTTTCTTTGTAAACTGCGGATTGAAATGATACATATCCATATCACTTGACCTAGGTTAGAAAACTATATATAGGCCTGTGGTTATTTTATAAAGTGTTTTTGAATATTTTTAGGTATTTTTAAAATGTAAATTTATGAAAATTTGATTTAAATAGATTTTAAATGGTTTAAATAAAGAATTTATGATATTTCTATAAGTTAAAAATGTTGAATAAATGAATGGTTAAATTGAATTTTGAAATATAACTTAAGTTTGGAAATTTGGATTTTTGTTTAAATTGAATTTAAGTTATATAAATAAAGTGGAAATTTAATTTTATTTGGAAAATGGTAAATATGATAATTTGTTTTAAATGTGAATTTAAATGATTTAATAAAGTATTATTGATTTTTTTTGTGAACTAAAATGGTTAAATAAATGAATGCTTAGATGTGAAATTTTAAAAATAACTTGACTTGAAATGGGAAATTTGGTTCTAATTAAAGGTTTAAATTAATTAAATAAATTGGAAATTTAGTTTAATGTGTGAAATGGTAATTTGAAAATGTAAGTGTTAATAAATTGTAAAAGGTAAAAAATGGGAAAATTGTATATTTGAAGTGTTAAGTAAACTATTGAAAATTTGGATTTTATTATAAAGTTTACTTTATAAAAATCATATGTAAAAAAGGTAGGTTAATGAACATTTTTAAATGTTAGAAATATGATTTTATAATGTTAAAAAGGTTTAAATCAAAGTTTATTGTTTGCTGGAAATACACTAAAATCTAGAAAATATTTTTAATAGCATTCAGAAATGCTATGGTATCTGAAATGAACTAAAAGCTTAATAAAAGAGCTATTACAGCATTTCTGTAAATGCTATAGTAGATGCATATGAATTAAAGGCTAAAAACTTAATAAAGGCCTATTCAGCAGTTCTGTAAATGCTGTAGTGGTCTGCTGTCTTTGCCGAATTTAATTAAAACCTTTAATTTGAAACCTGAGCTATTACAGCATTTCTGGAAATGCTGTCTTTGCTGTTTTAAACTAAATTTCAACTAAACTGAGATTTAACAGCAGTTTTAAAATGCTGTCTTTGCTGAATTAAAATGTTTTCAAGAATAACTTATAACAGCTTTTTCTGAATGCCGTGAAAGGCTGAAATTTTCAATGTTTATGGTTTTAACTTAGTAAATGAACTCAGATTGGTTTGAAACTTTGGAAATTGAATACTTGATTTGGAAGTATAATAATTACACCTTTAAATGGTTTAAATGAATTATTCTGATTGAAATATAAACTATTTAAAAAGTGACTTGAAATGATAATAAATGAATGATATCTTTGAATTTAAAAGGTATTTAAAGTTGAATATTTGGATTTGAACTCAAATGATGATTTGATAACGAAGTTTTGAAAGGATATGATATTTTAATATATTAAATGATTTGAAATGAAGTTTGAAAGGATATGATATTTTGATATATTAAATGCTTTGAAATGAAGTTTGAAAGGATATGATATTTTGATATACTAAAATGATTTGAAATGAAGTTTGGAAAGATATGATATTTTGATATATTGAAATGATTTGAAATGAAGTTTTGGAATGATATGATATTTTAAATATATTGAAATGGTTTGGAATTGATTTAATCTTTATTTTGATAAAGATTTGGGTTTGAAATAATATTCTATTTTGAAGTATAAAGTGGTATTTTTAAAGTTATAACCACGGGTTATAATAACGATTGGTTGTTAAAGAGACCGGGATCGGATATGGATATACTCTCTGTCGATACCGAAAACCACTTTGACAACTGTGTACGTGGTGGAGTTTCCAGAATGAAGTAGGATGGTGGCGACGATCCTAAGGTATATACGTGGACCCAACTCCCGTGAGTTGGCATAAGGTGGCTAAAACAGGAGCGATCTCGGGCCAATGAGGTAGCACCTCTTATCGGACGCACTTCTTCGATACCATTCTATTACTTTGTGATTGTTTGGGTGCACCCCTTGATTTGGGTGTGTTGTCCGAGGTGGAGCGGTAGTGGCTGCTATGCGTTTCCATCAGTCCATGTGCGTAATTGGTATATCTACCTTGACATTGCCTTGTGTGCCGTGTCACCTACCATATCGAGCTTTACTACGAGTTTCTATTTGTGTCGTACCTATGGAGTATCTTCTCATAGCCTTTCGAGGTATGCATGTACTGTGTAGACTATTGGCATTTTACGTGTTAAGGTGGAAAATGTAAAGCCTTAACGCTATTTAAAAGTATGTTTATTTTATGATTAGACATTATTATAATAACGAATATTACTACATAGTAGATAGTTTAACGGATCCTTAAAGAATGGGCGATCCCAAGCATTCTTTAAGTTACTTGTACCTTTATTACAGTTCACTTGAGTTGGTTTACATTATATAAGTATGTATGTCCTGACTCAAGTGTTTTGTGTTTTGTTTTACGCTCGGGTCAGACTGAGTGATACAGCATTAGAGACTCACCTTTGGAGTTGGAGTTTTGCTTTGAAGATCCAGATATCTATTCATTTTGTTATCCAGTTGATTCCAGTTGTATTCTGAGTTGTACCTGATTATCATTCTGTTACTCCTGTTGTATCTTGGTATTCCTATTGTATCTTACTTAACTCTGATGTATTTATATAATAGCTTCATGAACTACTATTTCTTTGTTTCCGCTGCATTATATTACTCCGTGTCTATGATTATTTATTTACTGTATATGATGAGTTTCCAAATTTATAAATTAATAATTCAGTATTTTGAATTATTCAAGTAAGATATGTGTGGTTTATTGTTGATTTGAATGGTCCAAAATAGCGGGGCGTTACACCAAACCTATTACATCACTAGCTAAGATGATGTGGGAACGTTAATATTTGAATTTTTCAAAATTAATTGTTGACTGGATTCACACCTCGGAGTCTCATAACCGTATTTGTGAATTCTTCGAGAAACTATACGATTTAATTAGTTTATAAAATGTTATAAATTGATTAAATTAATTAATATTTAAGAAATATTAATTATTTTTAATTAATTAGACATTTTTGGTGTTGTTAGCAATTATTAGAATGTATACGAGTATATATGCACGTCCAGATGAGCCTTCATCTAATCATAATGTACATGCATTAATTCAACAATGTGAATTATCCTATTTGGTAGATATAGCCAAGTTTGCATGCATCAAGCATTTTATAGGAGTCAAGGAAATTGTTATTTTCGTTAAAATGCTTCATTGAGAAATGAAAGAAGTTTCCAAAGGCATTGAATGTAAGCTGGTTTTTCAGGTCGCAGATGTTAGCAAAAGAACTTGAAAGTATGAACCGGTTGTTTTTTGGAGAAAGATAATCATCGAATGTCAATTGCAACATATTAGACCAAGGACAATATTTTGATATATTTTTTCATAATTTGTGCATCAATTGGGCATAATAAGTGATAATGGTATTGACCAAGTGGTTCAACCCCTATTGAAAGCAATATTATTACTTTTATTGGAAAAAAATTCTTTTCAAAAGAAATGTGAGTTTTTTAGCAAGGCAAACAGCGTTGAATAAGCAAGGGCTATAAACTCAGCGCATTCTACCAAAATACACATTACATGGAAAAATCCCTATGCAGTTATGCTTTGCTTTTATATCTGCGACCTCAAAACCAATTCCAAGCAAAGCAAATAACGTTATTGTAAATAAAAGGTACCATCGCAGCAAAATCTATAATGTTCACAGATTGTTTCCAGTTTCAAATAAATGTATAATTAACCGAGTAGGTGTTCCATTGAAACTTGACATGAATTCAGAGTTTCTGAATGATAACGGAGTTAGCAAGGCTAGCATGTTCAATAGGCTGAGTATCATCAGAGCGATTTAGGAGGAAACCCAACTATCTGCAGTGTATACCTAGCTGGTACAGCTCTTTCACTACTTGTAGAATAACTGTTGATGTAGGACTTGATGTGCCCTATAGTATGGTTAGTGTTGAAGCATCCTATAGTGCGGGAACCATCAGCTAAACAAAGTTGCATTGAAGTTGTCGGTTTAGACTCATCAACTGCAATGGGAGAAGCAACTGGTGTAGGAACTACTACAGTGGTGCTGGAAGCAGAAGAAGAAGATCCAGTTCCTAGAGTTCTTCCTCTTCCTTGAAAGACTGCTCTTGTTGGTCCTTGTAAATTTACAACCACAATTGTACATCACAAATTGAACTTCAATAAAGCATCATAAATTTTTATTCAGCACCATGTTTTTGTTTTGTTTTTCTTCTAATTATTAGTAGAGTTATACATAGCAGAACATATTGCTCATGAATACTTCATATGGTAGCAAGATTAAGACATTAGTATGTCCATTTTATTCTAATTTCAAGCCACAGTACTTATTCACTGATTAAATTTTGTCTTATGTTTTGATGTTAAGATTCCAAATTTCCAAGCAAAATCTAAAAGAAACTAACCAATAAGAAATTTGGCTATGTAGTCATAGGCACTGAGTTTACATCCTTGAAGCATAAATTATTTTTAATCTTAAAAATGAAAGACATGTTGGGATAAGGATACAAACAGGTAAGTTAATCACATAAATTTTATGTTTAAAGACAATAGGAAAAAAATAATACACAACTGGATGGTTGATGTTTGTAGAATTGAACATAACACCATAGAGACACAGAACATATAAAAGCACTTGATTATAGAAGCAAAGCACTTGATTATATATTTAATTTATATTTATATTTAAAGCTGCAGATATGTTCTTTCTTTCAAAACGGTTAGTCAAACTAAAATTCATTACCATGCTAGAATTATATTTAAAACTGCAGATATAATTATATTTAAAACTCGCAAGGAGATTCTGGTTCAGTTGGAAAAGTATTGTTGTTTTATTTTTTAAGTCAGAAGTATTGTACTATTTTGATGTAAAATCGATTGGGCCATAAATATTGTTAATAGTTTCATATTGATGGAAAATGGAGATTTATTAGTGTAGGAAATTAATTCTTCTACCAACTTAAATTTTTCTTCATTCCAGTTTTTATGTAATTGTAAAACGTACACTGTAATGAAATTATACACCAAAAATCCTTATTTCAAAAGAAATCCTACTCATAGAACTGTATTATAGGATAGTTAAAAAATTGATAGGATATAATTTTAACAGAAGTGATATGAATAATTAAATTCAGCAGTAAGCATTTTTTGGATATATATTTTAAGCTAAGGCTAGTACATAATGATAACTTGTGAATCGTTCAATAACTTAAGAGCGTCCGTTGAATAAATAAGAAAAATAGTGTTTTCACATGCACACAGAGGATATACATATCTGGACCATAGAACACTATCCTCCAAAAACCTCTTATAAGCCTGTTTCTTACATAATTGACCCTGAACGTCACCATATGAAACATGTAAGAGTTGTAAGAATTGAATATGCCTAGGTTTCTGCAATTAGAAAGCATTAAATGAAACACCATTAAGTAGTGCATAACTTTTGCTAAGATGCTCTTGATAGGGATATCTAACTCGGTTGCATAAGGAATAAATGGATAAAATCGAAGTGGTAATTCAACCAATATCCAAAGAAATATGTCACATATATACAACTATTTCTTTAACACATATCTTCCAGAATAAGAAATTTGTACAAATAGTCAAAGGTATGCCTTCATTTTCCACTATATCCATTCAAACTTAAAATGAAAATAAACCTGGGATCCATTCGAAGCTAGCCTCAAAAAACTTCACCAAACGCGCTTTACCCTAGTTTGTTCTTATGATTGAAATCACTGGTCTCAGACTGCAATTCTTTCAAGGAAAACACTCTCCATCTCATCTTCTTCTCTCCTTTTCCACTTCTGCATATTGACTTTTAGAGTTAACGACGGTACCATTGGGAATCCTATCATCCGTCTTTAAAAAGAAAAAGGTTACCTATCATGATGTATGCCACAGTAAGTTAGAAATGAAAATAAACCCATAAAAAAATTGCGGTTTCTTTCCACACCTGCTACAATAATTAACCTTAGCTTTGAATGCAACGGTATTGAAATCAAAAGGTGAAGAAGGCGTCAATAGTTGAAGGTGACTTCAACACGTTGATTGTCTTACACTGTTACACACACTTCGGAGAAAACATTAAATGATTATATTACTTTCTTTCTTAGTTGCCTTCTTGGACACCGTGACTGCTTAACCTGACTTTTTGTGCCATTTAAACGTTGTGTTTTCAAATAATGTGAGTGTATAGAAAATAAATTTGAGTCTTAAGCAGAAATATCTACCTTAAATTAGTTTTCCCATTTTCAACATCTCATTTCAGCCTCACTTGAGTTTTATGAGCACATGTGTGATATGGTACTAACATCGTAATAAATTAAATCATGGCACCCACTCTCTAATATAATACACTTGCTATGAGCAAGAAGATTGATAAGGATGATAGAAGATAAGGTTTTATTTAGGCTGCTAAATTACCCAACCTCCTATTTCAATTGATGGAAAAATCATCTAATTCATGATAAAGATTTAGGCTTTTAAAATTATAGGTTAAAGTTGTGGGTAATGCAACTTAGCCAGCCAGTGTCATATTTTTTTCAGCTGTTTACTTTATCGCACTCCACACTCAGGGTCCAAAATTTCATGAAATCGGGTTTTACAAAACGGAGTCATTCACCATATCTCAGAGGTCACAGTTCAGCCTTTTTATGTTAAATACTATTGCTACAAATATCCTCTAGCTGGGAGCATAAGAAGTAAAAACAACATTGCAATATTATTGATAAATAAATGGTAAAAAAATTATTTTTATGAAGCAAAAAAAATCTGACATACCATCTTTTCTTCCAAACACATTTTTACATGACTCACATCTGCAGCTTAGTGAGCACCCCACACCACCCTTCAATTGATGGTTCAAACAATTCATTTACAAATAACAAAATAAATCAACTCATGCGAATGAAGTCTAACCTGATAACATTCACAATATTTATTCAAGCAGCTTAACTTCTTGCATTTGCATCTTATTTTATGTCTGTCTGAAAGTCAATTCTTGTAGAAGTGGAATGAAAATAGCTCTCAATTACGGTAGAAAGTTAATTCCCTAAACTGTCATTGCTTCCGCGACATGAAAATTTTATTATTTAAATGTTGTTTCAAATCAAACCTCTGTTCTTTTGAATCCATCCTCAAGTTGCTATTCAAATCACAATTAAAAGGAATAATTAAAATATATGAGGAAACTTAATCGAATCACAATTGATATGCCTGTATCTTTTCATAAAGAGATAAACGTGTATTAAAAACGATAATGTAATTAAAGGGATAATGATATTTGATTCAAATTCAACAGAGGGAAGTGAGCATTAAAGGGATAATGTGCTTTTTCACACAATATCAAAGTACTGATGATGATAACTTACATTTCATGGAACAAAATCATATATAATTGTAAACATTTGATAAAACAAAACCACATTTACATGTAATTACAACCTTTTATACATGCTTATGTGACACGAAAAATAAACACTGTAGTATTCCCAGTTGCTTGTAGTTTACAGTAGTGTTCAACATGGTGCTCAGTGTTGCACAGTCCAATTGTGTGCAGTTTTAACTATCAAGTTCAGCTCAGATATATACTTATTCAGTTTGCATGGTGTTACCTATTCAATTTTAAAGCTGCTCCATTTCAGTTTGCTTAATCTCACTATGCTAGCAATACTTTTGTTGGGTGTTTTGATTCATTCTTCTATACTAGTGTTTGATCAGTGTCCTGCATCAAGAAAAATGGCTATGTTACATGTATCCTGATCTATTTCATTGTGCTTGGTATTGAAGTTATATTGAATACAACATATCCTGACCATTATGAGAGAAATAAAAAAAGTCAGATAATAGTACAAACATGTTTAAATTATACATGAAAGTGCCTTAAAAACTAATGGAGAAATAGTTTTATTCCTATTTTCAGCAATCCATTTCAAATCTAATGTGTAGTCGGTGGTGGTCAGCCGACATAAGATTTGCACCTGATTACATACAATCAACGGAAAGATATTCTCTGTACAAAAAAGACCTTGCTCAAAGGAAAATAAGTTATGAATGTATCAAGCATTGACGAAGCAAAACTAAAATCAGTGTCTAATACTGGTTTACAACATTTTTTTAAAAGAAGCGCTCAAAGTCGCTTCATCGTCATAGAATAATGGATAATGATGGATGGAATTCTAACATGTGAAGATCACATGAACATGAAATTCTCATATCCGACAATTATTCAAATTTTGAACACCAGAAATCATAGTTTAATGGATTGATGTTGGCTGATAACCGATCGGTCAATAATCAGTAGATCTGGAGTCGAGTTAGAGATGAAACTGTTGATGGAGATGCTTGATAACCGCAGTTGAGACGTTAGGTCTGGAATCGGTAGATCAGGAATCGGTTGATAATGCTCGATAACCACAGATTGGGACGCTAGATCAAGTATTGGACTGAAATAATTTAGTTTGTGTCTACGAAGGAGATGAAATCGATTTGCAGTGACGAAGGAATGAGAGTTAGGGTTTTTTAGTTTCATGAAGAAGAAGTAAATGGAGTAAAAAAATGTGCGAAGGGTAGAATAGGTTGACACGGTCGATTTCTTATTCACGGAATTCTTATTATTAGTAGTATAGATATAAAAGTTATACTTATACATATCGATAAACGATATCGATGTACTCTAAATGAAGTTTAAATAAGTGATAAGTACTTAAAGGTTTTGGATTTTTTGCAACATAATAAGGCTGATCATATAAGGGGAGAGATAAGGGTGGAGTGATTAAAAATTAAACAAGAATTAATTAGGGAAGTTTTAATTAAGAGAATTGGAAAGGTTCCATTCAACCCATTAAAACAAACCCCCTACTTCATTTCCTTTAGTTGTTTGTTTTATCCTATTTTCTTCCATCCATGGCTTCCATTTCTTTCTTCCTTAACTAAAAAAAATCAATTTTAAAACAGATCAAAACACAAATAAAAATTAAGGGTTACGTGGTTCATCCAATTTCAACAAAGTTGGGTGTCGACTCAGGAATCTAAGGCGGATTTTTTAAATCAAGGTATCATTAATAGGATAGTCTATAGGTATCGTCTAAATTTGATTTATATTTTCATTGACTTATTACGATTTTATATACATATATTATTGCCTCACCTTAATTTGGAATTAATAAGGCAATTTGAACAATCAATCGAATGATATGAACTGATTTAACTTAAAAGATTAAAACCTATATATATGCCTAAAAATGTTTCTAGGTAATGAATATGTTTCAAACTACATGCAATAATGTTCTAAAACATAATACATTTTGTGATTTAATAATTTTTTCTTGAATTTTAATCAGTCAAAATATAGGAAGTATGTTGATATCTTACTCAACTTAATGTATGTAATTCTGGTTTTATAATCTCCTTTGATTGTTTCAAATAATTTTTTTTGGCCAAAATCTTTTTTTGAAAGCCTACACTTGTAAACTTTAAGATAGTATGCACCGAACTTATAACACATACTTCAGGTGATTCGTTGGATGTTTAGTTGGTGAGGATTGAACCCTTGATCATCAAGGTTCTATTTTTGGCCAATACTTTATCCCCATGATATATATATATATATATATATATATATATATATATATGCATACAAATTTGCAAATATATATCAGAAAAGTTCAATATAAGTTTGTGATATAATTGCATACTCAATAAAAATATTTTATATTAGCTAATTTTGATGTAGATCTGAATTTAAATATATCATACTAAGTCAAGATTCAATACTTCAAATTAAAATTGAATTTGATATTTCAACTCAGTCAAACTATGCAAGCTTTGTTAAATCATATTTTATATTATTGAGGTATGTATTTTAAAATAATTTTATCCATATATGTATATTTTGTTAGATAATTAAATTGAGCCAATTAATATGTATATATGAATAGCGAATATATATGTATATATATATATAGTAGATATAAATCCCAATATCTACATATGTATATATTGACCATGTGATTGTTTGTGGTTTTATGTCATATTAAACATATTATTATCACACATCTTCTCTTGTAAAAAGATTATGTGTAGTATCAATTGAATGTTTGCAGCAGAGGATGGTTGAATCAATCAACGATGCCATCTTTATCTATTTCCTTTAGATCTTGATGTGATTATATCTGGATCTAATATATATTTTCCCATATTTAAAAACAAAAAAATTATATCCACTAAATTTTTGTATGTTACACTATGTAGAAATATAAATATGTTTGATATATTCATACCAATTCAAATACCATACCAAATTAATATAGATTTAACTGATTAAGAATAGGACAATCTTAATAAAATATGATTTTATTAAAATAGCTAGATCGGATCCAATACTAAACATTAGATTTCATAGACCTAATAAGATCCAATGAAGGTTTTTTTTTGAAATATTCTCATTTCACCTATTGCGAAACAGAATAGGTTACTAAAATAGTATTATAGCCAAATGATTGATGCAGTCCGACTAGTAAACATTTAGGGCCAACTAATTAAACATATATACCCAATGGCATATAGAAAAGCGGCGTCTAGGCTTCGGCTTGGATAATCAAGCATTCTTCAATCCCAACTATCGGCCTACCTCAATGGGTGTAGTAAGTCTAAAAGGTTGGCCCAGATGTATGACCCAAATTGATGTTAGGTCTCGGGCTAATTTTCATCTTTAGATTTAAAATATATTTTAAATTTAAATGTATATTTTAAAATAAAAAGGAAAATTTTATAACTGTTATAAAATAAAGTTAATATAAAATAATGTTAAAAAATTTCAAAATTTTTTTGAAAAAATAAATAATTAATTTCAAAAATTTAATATACATTTAATTAATTGATTAATCAAAATTTTGTTATTTAAAACATACATACATACATACATACATACATATATATATTTATATATGTATGCAACTATACACTATAGTTGTAAATTTATCTCAAAAATTATTTGAGATAAAATTAAATTAATATTTATTAAATATTTAATTAAATTGTTGAATCAGATAAAAGGATTTATTAGATAAATAATTAAATAAATGTTATAATATATATATATATATTGATATGTGTGTATAAACAAATTACAAATTTTATAATTGGTTATGTTAGAAATGCGGATTAAGGATCTTAAGGCTAGAATTAACACTAGAGGGGGGTGAATAGTGTTTTAAGAAATTTGTTAATCTTTTTGAGTTTATCTTACTTTGTTAACAATGTATACACTAATCAGACACATATATGAACACAGAATCAAACACAAATTCAAATATAAAGTAAAAGCAGTAAAGGAAAGAACACATCGGATTTTATACTAGTTCGGAGTTACCCTACATCCAGTCCCGCAACACAAGTATGGATTTCCTTTCAACAACAATTCAACAATTACAACCCTCGGTTTCAAGGCTACGAGGTACACCCTCCAAAATGACAATCCTCTGGGTAGAGATACTTGATTTCTAGGGCAACAAGTTCACCCAATTGATTTCCAAGGCTACAATCACACCTTTTCTCGCTTGATTGATTTCCAAGGATACAATCACACCTTTTCTCGCTAATATATTACAAAGAAGTCTATAACTCTGAATAGCACTGAGAACCTTGTATAGATAGTGATGTAGAATCAAACTAGAAGTAATCGAGTATGATTCGATGTTGATTTCGACAGAGTAATGGTATGATTTTGTAATAAGAAATGTGGAAGAAGAAGAGGAGTGAAAACAAGAAAAAAGTGATTAAAAATTCGTTGAAACTGACCCCTATTTATAGAAAACCAACAGCCATGACCATTCATGAAGAGTTATGGCGAATAGACACTTCTTTTGAAATTTGAATTTGAACTTCAACTGTCACTATGTCGACATACTACCTAGGGGCATGTCGACATCCCTCAGCCAAAAATGATATTTTGAATTTCTATAAAAACAATATTTATCTTATATAAAAACTATTTAAAACTTTATAAATATACTTGAATATAGTTGAAATTCATAAGTAAATATAAAGAACAATATATACATACTTTAACTATAATTTTATATTTAAATCTAAGTATAAATATTAAAAGTTAAATATATTATTTGAAAAGACATTTAAAATCAGGAGTATTTTGACTTTGAAATTAAAGATGTTTTGAGGCTAAAATTATTTAAAATCAAGATAGAGAGTTTTGAATCTTTTAAAAGGAAAGTTTTGAAATCATTTTGAAAACAAGATAATTTTGTAAAATCATTTGAATTAAAATTAGTGGATACAAAACAATGTCCTACTAGATTTTCGTAGGTTCCATCCTACTTAGGGTTCCATCCCTTTAATGGGCTCGAAGTGGATTCCATTCCACGAATAAATTGGATATTAAGATGCCAGTGCTTTTCTACGAGTTTTAACAAATATTCCTAATAAAACAAACTTAACCTTGAACTCTTGAACTCTTGATAATCTTGATACTCATGAGTCTTCTATCTCTGTATCTTGAATCTCTATACTGTACAGTCTTCATTCTTGATACCTGCATGGTTAGATCCTGCATATACATATATATCTAAACTTGTAATGTTAGTATTTATATTTTATAATCTATTCTAAGGTTGTTGTCATCAAAACCATCATCTCATGGACTAACAGGTTATTTATCTTAAATAGGGGTTGCAATTAGACTCGACCTGACCCGATGGACCTGGACTCGATCCGGTGGGTCTCGGTTCTAGGCGGGTCTGGTTTTGTCTGGTCCAAAATATACATTTTAAAATCTTGACTCGACCCGACCTAAGGTTTGGTTCGGTTTAGATCGGATCCGGTTGGTAATAACACTAAAAATGCATTTATTTTAATGTTTTCTAGTCGAGTCTTTCGGTTTGGTTTGGGTCAGGTTTGATCGGGTCTTTATTGTATTTTTCATCATCCAGACTCGATCCATAACCCATCGGGTTTGGTTCGGGTTTAGGTCTTCTAGGTTTGGTTTGGTTTGGGTTTGCGGTTCTCGGTAGGGATGGCAATGGGGTGGGTCTAGGGTCTAAACCACTCTGGGTCTAGGGTCGGGACGGGGCTTGGCTGACCCGCACCAACCCGAACCGCACTACTAAGATCTCATAAAATCTCTTTAGTACTATCACAATGATTTGTTAATCCTTTTATACATAAACCATTATAACATGAATATTCTAATGTTCCATTCAATAAGTTATATGATTTTTATGGTATTAAGTTACATTAATAAAAATTATATAATGGCATATGCATGTTTTTCTAGAACGTTATCATACACCTCGTGTTTATTACCTTACCTATCATTGTAAACAAATTAATATCTATATTTATTATACCATTTAGTGACAATCTCTCTTACAAATAAAATAAATAATTATATGTACATCAATACATAATTTTTAATGAATGGTAAAACCTAACCGGGTCATGGGACGGGGTGGTTCTACCCTGACCCGTATAGGTTCCGAGTACGAGGCAAAAATCCAGATCCACAATGGATCTACGAGGTGGGTCTGGGGAGGTGGGTCCGGGCATGGTTTAAGAAACCCGAAAAGGGTCTAGGGCACAAAAAACCCGCTTTAACCCGCCCCATTGTCATTCCTAGTTCTTGGTTCTAATTACCGGCCCTAATCTTAAAAAGTTTAAAGTGAATAATGCAAAATCTTCTATAATTAAGTAAAATAAAATTAGTTAATTAAATAAGAATTAAAATTAACTAAATATGATTTAATTAATAATAACTAAAATTAATTAAACATGATTTAATTAATCATATTAAAGTTTATTAAATATGATTTAATTAATAATATACATATAAATATTGTATAAGTTAATTAAATTATAACCGGTTATAAATAAATTTTGCTTATATAATTATATATGTATAATGTGGAATTGAAATAAATTTAAATAGGTTTTTGGAATGCATAAATATGTAGGATACATATACCATGATTTCAGATGCATCAGACACTTAAATCATAAGGGTATTTCATAAGAATACATTATTTCTTAGATTGATATTACTTAAAATATATTAAAAGATTATGAATCTTAACATAAGTTGCGCTCTATCATTTATATGTTGGTATATTACTTGCATACGCACTAGTTGTTGAGCAAACCCAAACTACAACTGTTATATGTAGTACTACTAATATATTGCTAAAAGAGGTAAGATACATGGCATGTATTATTGAGAAAACTCAAGGTATATACAGTATACTTAGACTATTGCAAAATGATAAGTAAGAGTGAATAATCTCTCATGATATTTTAAGCAAACTCATGGTTGAGGTTGAGATTAATGCAAAGACCATGGTTAAGAATTATATATGATACAATCGATAAAGAGCTATCCATCGCTTGTAGGCCCATGATTTATTAAGCAAATTCAAGGTCGAAATCTCAAGGCAAATAAGTCCTAAAGCTCACTAAAGAAATCAAAAGATTTCTATATTTCTCTTAGGGTTTTGGATTATATAAAAATGTAGTGAGAGCCTTATTAGAGAAATAAAATGAATACATTTAACCTTTCTGATATTGTTAAAACATATGCTATGCAAATTAAAATTATTTACTACAATAAATTTGTGCAAATAATCTAACTGATAAAATTGTTTATCAATTGAAGTGTACTAATGAACTGAACTAATATTAACAAAGAAATATAAAATATACCTAACAATAAATCTTTTGGCACATCGATGCTTCACAGCCCAGGTAAGAGCTGATTTACATAACTATAAAATACATTTATACCTTGATCACTTAAGTGTTTATTTGCCCGAGATTGCATATTTCCTTTAGAACTTTGAATTCTAAGCAGTAGAAGAATATAGATATTTGATACATATTCGATCAGATGCAATAGTTGTATAGTGAAAAGTCGCATTCGAATGTATGAAATCTTGATGAAACTGGTTCATTTGAAATGAGCCAGTAAACCATCATGCAAGATCATGTGTTTGATAAGATGGAATACAATAAGAACCTTGTTCTATTAAAATGGCACTATACTAAAGACTACAGACTGGCATTGGTATTCATTCATCAAATGTCCCTCTCAATAAGTTAATTAAGTGAATCTCATACGATACCCTTAAAAGGTTATAGAAGTCTGAATACACTTTTTGAAAGACATCGGTGCATTATTGTAGCAAGGGTTTCCTTTGAATGGTTTGACCATTTGTAAAGGAAAGAGAATGTTCGAGAGTGGATGTAGCTTAAAAAAAATTGGGATAAAGAGAGTAAATGGTTACTTTGCTTCATAAAGAGACATCGAAAATGAGAATTGTGTAAAATACTAATAGATACTTAACATGGAAAGAGAAATATGATCTCTATTCCAAATGTTTGTTCGTATTGAAAATTATTTTATATGAGAGTTATTTTTTTGAGTTTAAGATATTTGATCTCAAAAACTCGACCGTAAAAAGTTACAGTGGATGAAATAAATTACACATAAGAAGTTATTGAATGAAGTTTTGTATTTCATATGATGTTGTTGTAATGGCAGAAATAGTAAGGGCATACCATATGAAAATTATTAGTAGATGCATCAACTTACAAAAGATTGTTTTCATATATATATATCCAATATTATTTATGAAAAATAACCATTTGGTATCAATTGAAAATAGATATAGTTTTATTTTAATATGAATATTTTTTATAACATAAATCTATAGTTTTATTTTAATATGAATATTATGAATATTTGTTATAAAATAAATCTATTATAATGGTATTTATTTTCAGAACAAAACTGATGCATTAGCTATAAAATACAAAATCATATAAATTTTCTACAATTATTTTGGAATTACGAACTAGGCCATATTTTGAGAAATAATTGATTCAGGTATGATTATTATTGTACATGTGAATTGTATCTCAAAAGATTTAGGGTAAGTACCCATTTAGTGGGATTGGAAAAAGTATTACTGAACTGTTCAGATTGATATGCATACATTCATATACACAAACTATTCAGACTGATATGTTATATTATACGAATTTATTATAAACATGAACATGTATATTCGATAAACAATTAGTTTATGTATGATAAATTCATATAATATAAACCGGAAGCAGACAATATAACATGCAAGAAATTAAAACTCGATTTGATTGATCATGTAAGTGTATTAGAAGTTCTAAATGTACCTAAAAATGAATAAGATTCAATTTCAAAAGTCACTCCTCCATATGATACATAATGATATAATAATGAGTAATCGAACTTTGTTGGACAAAGTACAATTGATTATGAGTGAACTTGAGTGAACTTCTTTTTGTAAGAATACATACTTAAGAGTAAGTATATATATATCAAATTTAATATAGTCTAAAAAATAGTTTACGAGATCATATAAGATATGAATTACTAAGAGACCCCGATCTTAAATGGTTTAAGATATGTTGCTGACTAATATATGTTAAGAACATTAGTTTTGTTAACTCAACACTAAATCAATTTAATATAAGTATAAAGGCAGCTCATAAATGTTTTAGAATGCCTGTTCCATCATATGAAGAAACAATTTTTGTTTCAAGAGACATCACCTCCATGATGAAGGATTTTTATAAATATTAGTGGTGGTACAATGAACTTGGATATGATATAATGACTCTAACGTAGAAACTGATTACGTAAGAAGAAATAAAATCAACCAAGCCTAAAATGAACACTATTCATTAGAATGTCTAATAAGAACTCTCATAAACTAAGAAGAAACTGAGTTTCTTATCATTGTCGAGAAGAAAAATTGTTAGTAATAATAATTTCCTTGATTGTCAATAAGCCATGAAGAGTATAGACCCTATCATATGGCCAATCCTTTAAAGCTAAAATTGATACCAAGTACATTATCAAAATATGATTTTTATAGTTGTATCCAGAGGGATATGGTCCATTGACTACAAGTGTGTCTTCGAAAGGAAGACCAGTGCGGTTGGAATATGGTAAGCGATACTAGTGAAGAATGACCTTGTAAATTTCAATTGTTGAAATTAGCGTTGCAGACTCATTAGTCGATGTGCTTGAATTAATTTGAATTCAACGTGCAAAATTATCGCCTAATATGACTTTGAATTTTGGTACGTCTTTGTTTAAACATAAATTTTAAATGGTGATTCTGAATAGACTGTTTGCACATGATAACCAAAATGTCAGAAAATAAGTGGGAGCAATAACTGGGTTTGTAAGTGTTGGATAAGGACCAAAAACTGATACGATAGTGTCGTTCAACAAGCATCAAAATTGACTAAATATTTTAATAGAAAAATCTAATAGTTTGATTACTAATCAAAATTCAAAAGAAGTATCCCTATAAAAGAGAAATATAGAGGTACTAAAATATTTCTAAAACTATAAGTAAGGATGTTGGGATAGTCCTAAATGATATACACAGACACCATTTTAATATGTTTAGAATAAAGCAAATAAGACGAGGTTCTTATGCATTAGCAATAGGATTTATCATATATGCTATGATTTTTACTATATCACTATTCGCTTATGTAATTATTGCATTAAGTGAGTATCAAATTCATGTTAAGATCACTAAATGGTAGTTATGGTTATCCTCAATTATTTGTGAAATGCTAAAGAATTATTTATAGGAACAACGAACTCCTTTTGAAGAAGTATTCGAACTCGAACTTCATAGATGATATCGACTATGGTGTGTCTGTCCCAGATTCATGTTCAACCTTACTTAAGGAGCTTTGAGTTTGAAATGGTCCAAAAGAGCAGTGATGTTTGGTTCAACCGAAAGGGTAAGTATATAACCTAGAATAATGCCACAATAAAGTAGTATAAGTATAATTGCATAAATTTATAATTGAGGTTGAGGTGACTCCAAATGTTGAGAATCTCATGACTTTGTTTTCTAAGAACAATGACGTGACAAAGATCATGAAAGAACCTAGAGCTCAAAAAATGTTTAGACACATGCTTTGAAGGTTCGACATTGTATGGACAGTTTATCAACAATGGAGAGATGCTGGCTAATAGTAAAGAGAAAGAAAATATAGTAGATTCGTTCACTAAGAGACTACCCATATTAGTTCTGAACTAATAAGAGGAATGATATTAAGATCCCATAGTTGACCCAAAGTGCAAGTTGGAAAATGAAAGAGTCAGTGGTATGCCTCAGGGGAAATTATGTAATTCTTTTTACATATATCTAACTTTGTAAAAAAATTTGTTCATAATAAAGGTGTTTGATTTCTATTATGTACTTTGTTATATTATGATATAATAGTAAAATCATTAGGTAAAATGTTATGTGATTCTAGTTGCAATTAGTTGCAATCGTAAGTAATTAATCACATAATAAAATGATGTTTTAAATATTCCTAGTCAAGATGTGTAACGACCAACATTCTCTTTACACTTCTACGTATCGAATGGTCATAGAAGTATTATTTTTATACTAAAATGACTTCCAAATAGGTTATAACCTTGGGAAGCATTGAGTTTTAATAAGTTTTACCATTAGGAGACCATTTTTACCCCTAAAAGCTTGTAAGACCCTGTTATCCAGCTTCTTGACTAAGCAGATTTTCACTGGAATCAGAACATCAAGATGAAGATGAAATGATTCACGAACTTGGAAACATGCTTAAAAGGGCAGTAGAAGCACATTTGAGAAGTATCAAAGCCAATAAAATAAAAGGAACAACTCAGTATCGAGCCTAACCACTCGGTATCGAGTGCTTTTTGTTGCACTTCGGACCTCCAAAAAACTTGTACGCGGAGATCTAGCCTTAGTGATCATCATGAGGAGCTTTTCTTAAGGAATGGGAGAACAACTCTAAGGATTTTCTAGAAAAAAAGAAAAGAAAGCAAGGACAAGTGGTATCAAAACTTCTCAGAAATAACGCAATCTCAAAGGAAAAGTGCTCAAAAAGTAATGGATCGATGGAAGAAAGCCAAGTAGGTAATGGAGGGGAGAATTACCCTATAAAAATCGGTCGGTACGAAGTGGTACCGCTCGGTATCGTGTTGTTTTTATCAGGGAAATGGGCCTTGTTTCTCACTTCTACATACATAGACTCAGATCTGGGCCGAATACTTCATAAGGCCCCCTTTCTAATAGACGATTTCCCTATAAATGCAAACCCTACGGTTATTAAAAGAGGAATTTTTGGCATTTCATCATCTTCTTCTTCTATTCCTTCTCTATTGAAGTCACAATGAAGCTACTATTTGATGTTCTAGGCATTAGATCAGTGAACTCCTTGTACCAGACAGTGACTCTAAATATCTCTCAATCATATAATCAATAAAATTACAGTGGACGTAGGCCAAAGATTGTTGAACCATTATAAAATTTTAATGTTCTCTTTACTTTTTATATAGTTTTTGCTAGATCTCTATTTTCCTATAGGTGTTTGGGTGTTGATCCATTTTTGATGACAACATTTTGGTGCTTTCACTGAGAAACTCGATTCTTGGTCTTAGATCTAACTTGCTAATTTGGATTTTGAGAGATCCAGTGTTTAGATCCAAAAGATTTGCTTTAGGGAATTTGAAAACTTACCGATGGGAATCAATGACACAAAGGAAACCTGGAAGATCAACTTGGAAGTTGCTGGTACAGAAGGAGCAGTAGCTGGTGGTGATGAAGGAAATGCTCAATAAACAGAAATCAGTAATCGAAGGTAGTACCAGGATCATCTGCTCAATAGGAGATGGTTACTAGGGTTGAATTTGAGAAGATGATGCAGGTGTTGAATCAGAAGTTGGCTAACAATCAGAAAGCTTTAATGGAAAAGATGGATACTACCATAACACTGCTAATCCGACAAACATAGAGGACTAAGAGGAGTAGGAGGGAAGTTTCTCCTTCTGGATCTGAAGAAGAGAATTCATTTATTTATGATCAGAATAGATGAATTAAAAGACAGAAATAGAAGGAAGGAGTTGTTTGAGCAGTAAAAGGAGTTGCAGAAGGAAGTCGGAGTGCTTCCCCCAGAAGGAATCAACTTTGTAGGGTACCAAGAGGAATTTTAAAGTACTGGGGGAAAGGGAGCCGAGGCAGTGGATTTATTTGACTCGGAGGGTGATCTGCAGCATAATGGCTGAATTCTGGAGTTAATGGTGCTAGAGCTCAAATAGCCACAACAAAACCAATCGAGCATCAACGGAAGACTGGAGGAGTGGTTCTCCCAAAAACTGGAGAACCTAGGCGTCTGTGAGCAAACAAAGTTCGTTTGTAGAGCCAAACACTTGGTGCAACCCCTAATAGTCAACCTTCGGAATACTGTGCCGGGGAGGAATATATAACAGATATGGTTAAGCGATTGGTTGAGAAAAAAAGGTAGAAAGAATGAGGATTGGGGTTTCGCGTCGAGTAGAAATCTGTTCACGGAAAACATTCTGAAAGAAGGATATCCCACGAAGTTTACAATGCAACGGGACTACTGATCTTAGGCAGCATTCTCAAGTATGAATGACACATGGATGGTGCCAAGGCAATGGATGATGTTCGATGTAGATGTTTTCCTATTTTCTTAGAGGGTGTTGCATCTATATGGTTTACTAGTTTTGTGCCCAGATCCATATCGACTTTTGATGAGTTAGCTGGGAAATTCTTGGAGCACTTTCGGCTCTATGCTACTCGGTCTAAGGACGTGATGTCCTTATCGTGCCTATCTCAAGAACCTAAGGAGTCATTGAAAGGGTTATTGAATCGGTAATGTCGCTATTACAGAAATGAGTAATCCAAATGAGATTTAGGATTCATAATGTTAGTCCGAGGCATACATCTGGACATGGACTTTGGAAAGTGGTTGAAGATGAAGCAATCAACGACTATGGAGGAATTCGATCAGAAGGCTAATCAGTTTCTACGATTGGAAGAGGCACGAGTCTAGCTGTAGGGAAGACTGACGACGGACAGTCGAAGGAAGTTATCCAGAGCACCATGATAATTAAATAAGCTAGAGGAAGATCCAGTAATGTGGCGGTTAATGTTGGAAACTCTAGTAACTAGAAGAAAAGGAATCAAGGCCTTGATGGTAGGCATAGTGAAAATAAGAAACACTCGAGAAATATAAAACTGGAAGGCTATACGCCTCTAAATGATACATTGGAAAACATATACCTGGCTACTCAAAGGAAAAATATGGTATAAAAATTCATAGATGAGGGTGGTAAATGAACATGAAAGATGCTCTGGAAAGTGCTGTCGTTTCCATGAAACCTATAGACACAACACGAATGAGTACCGACATTTGAAGGATCACAATGAAGAATTGATAAGGAAGAATAAGCTTCAGCAGTACTTAAAGAACCTCAGGAAGATGGTCAAACCACAAGACCCTAAAGGTCGTCTACTTAAGGGAATCAACTTATACCAAGTGGAGAAGGGCCCAGGCAAAATGATAGATGGCTCGTTATCAATACCATAACCGGAGGACCTCATCCAGTGGAAACAAGATGGAAGGAAATGGAACGGTACACGAGCTCGCTAAAGCACTTGCCATAAGAGGATTGATTTGCCGTAGAAGATGGAGCTTTGGCTAAGCAGCAAAGGATGATAACAGATGACATCATATTAAAAAATTGAGATGCTGATAAAGTTGAAGCACCAACTTTAAACCCAATGGTGATAACGGTAGGTATTGGCCAGCAACTATACATTAGGTCTTTGTGGATATTGGAAGTTCTATGAACATACTATTCAGAAGGACGTTCGATCAGGTGAAGATTAATATAAAGGAGGTTACGACTTGAAAAATCAAGATCCAAGAACTTACAGGCAATGCCAAATAACCAATTGGGATGATCGATCTACCTGTGGAGTTGGGAAAATGAGATCATAGTATAGTCCAGATTTAGAAATTCGTTACAGTGGATGAATACTTGGCATATAATGCCTTTTTGGGCTGATAGGCCCTTGTTGACTTTAGAACAACATAAGCTCCTTGGTGTCAAATGATGAACTTCTCTATAAGGGATGAGGACGGATTGGTAAGAGGAGACCAAAGTGCAGAAAGGGAATGCTATGTTGTGAAACTAAGAGAAGCAAAGTGATGGGGCGAAAGGCAAGGATGTGGTGGGAAATCTACGCATTCGAGATTCACAAGTATACCAGTTAAATCCCAAACCCTAGCTTGAGAACCATAGCAGGTTTGATAAGGCTATGGATCCCAGAAAGAAGTCAGGGGAAGGGCGAGCAGCACTAGTTGAGCTGACAAAGAATGTTCCAATCGATATGAACGATCCTACACGGGTTCTGAAGATTGGATCTCGGCTTAGCATTAACTTAAGGAAGGAATTGGTTAATTTCCTATAAGGGAATTTGGATGTGTTTGCTTGGATGCATTTGAATATGTGCGGGATATCATCGGAGATGGCATGTCAAGCACTGAATATTGATCCAAAATTTACACTAGTCAAATAGAAAACGTGCAGCCTTGGTCCGAAGTAATCCGCTGTATTGAAGGAAGAAGTGGATAAGCTGATGGCAAATGACTTTATCCGTGATGCTTTATACCCCAATGGGAATCCAACCCCGTGTTGGTCAAGAAATCAAACAGAAAATGATGGACATGTATCGACTATTCAAACTTGAATAAGACATGTCCAAAGGATAGCTTTCCTTTGCCTAGAATTAACCAACTGGTAGATGAGACTATAGGGCATGAGTTACTCTCGTTCATGGATGCTTATTCAGGTTATGACCAGAATCCAATGCGTACACTAGATCAGGAAAGTACCGGCTTTATAATCAATTTGAAATTATACTACTATTGAGTAATGTCGCTCAGTTTGAAGATCACCAGAGCCATATACTAGAGATTGGTAAATTCTCTATTCAAAAATCAAATTGGACGGATAATGGAGGTATATGTAGATGACATGCTTGTGAAGTCAGGAGTATCGCAGAACCATTTAGATGACCTTTCGGAGATGTTCAAAGTTTTACGAAAATATGGAATGAAGCTAAATCCGTTAAAATGTTCTTTTAGGGTAGTATCAAAAAATTCCTAGGACTTATTGTTAATGTAAGGGGCATCGATGTCAATCCAGAGAAGACTAATGCCTTAAGGAATGTAACTGCCCTGGCAACGAAGTAGTTACAAAGCTTGAATGGAAAGATCACTGCTTTGAGTTGGTTCATCTTAGAGGCAATAAACAAATGCATACCCTTATTCGATGCTCTCAAGAAGGGAATTTTTTTTTGGGTGGAATCGGGAATGCATTCGAGGAGTTGTTGAGGCACATGGAGAGGCGACTAGTCTTATCCAAACTACTAGACAGGGAGTACTTATTTGCCTATTTCGCAGTGTCTGCTCACATATTAAGTGCACCACTATTATGTAAGGAGGTGAGCATTCAAAGGTCGTTCTACTACATCAACAAGTAGTTTACAGGAGCTGAAAAAACTATTCAATGTTAGAAAAACTGGCATATTGCTTGCTGATTGCATCAAGGAAGCTGTGACTGTATTTCTAGGCTCATCTGATGAAAGTGTTGAAGGTTCATCCCTTGAAGTAGGTGTTATACCGACCCGAGACTTTAGGTAGGTTGTTGAAATGGAACATAGAGTTGAACCAGTATGATATTAGTTACCATTCGACAAAAACGATAAACGGGCGGGCATTGGCAGATTTCGTCATCGAGTTTATAGTGCGAGATGGTGAAGAAGAGAAGGATGATACGGTTGCACCTTCCCATTGGAAACTTTTTATAGATGATGCTTCGAATGAAAATAGTTCAGGCACAGGAGTAGTGCTTGAAACCCTAGAAGGATGGTCAATTTGTTATGTGCCGAGGCTAGAGTTTCCCAAGACAAATAACGAGATTGAGTACGAGGCGCATTTAGCGGGAATAAGAATAACGAAGGAACTAGGGATAAGGACATGACACATTTTTAGTAATTCCCATCTATTGGTTTGTCAAGTTAGGAAAGAATATTAGGCTAAGGGTGCAAGACTTGCCCCTTGCCCGACGAAAGCACTGAAATAGTTGGATGACATAGAACACTTTACAACTACACATATCCCTAGAGAGGAGAATGCAAAAGCCGATTCATTAGCTAAACTAGCTAGTTTTTGGGGAAGCACAGATGATGGGCTTGGTTCCAGTTGAAATTTTGACGCCTCTAACTATTTATCAAATGGATGTCGACTGGATTTTGAAGACTGTAGAGTAAGAGGAGTCTTGGATGACTCCAATCAAAGAATATTTGTTCAAGGGGACTCTCCCAAAATACAAAAACGAGTGGAAGAAACTCCTTCGAAAAGCACCTCGATTCATGATGCAAAAGAGATTATTGTATAGAAGTGGATTTTCTTCCCCTGCTTCAGTGTGTAATCAAGGATAAGGCTAGGAATATCCTCATGGTAATCTATGAGCACAGTTGTGCTGACCACATCGAGGGGCAGACTTTAGCAAAAAAGATACTTCGTTATGGATATTTCTTGCCAATGATAAACCAGGATACAGCTGATTACACTAAATGGTGCGGTTATTGCCATAGATTTGCGAAGATTCCTAGAGCCCTGTCAACAAAGCATACACAAATGGTTAGCCCATGCACATTTGCAATTTGGGGAATCGACATTAATGATGTGCTACCGAGAGCGAAAGGAGGAGCTTTATATGCAGGCATATCACAGTGGATTATTTTATGAAGTAAGCTGAAGTGGAACTGCTTGCCATGATCACAACAAAAAAGGCGATTAACTTTATGAAGAAGAACATCATTTGTAGGTTAGGAGTACCCTAGAAGATCATTATAGACAATGGAACTCATTTCGAAATTGTCGAGTTCAAGGATTTCTGCAACCTGTATAGAATCAAGAAGAGCTTCACAATGGTAGCATATCCATAGGCGAATGGACAAGTAGAGGCGGTGAATAAAATCATTAAGTTTACTTTGAAGAAGCAGTCAATTAAGGCTAAAGGCAACTGGATCGATGAGCTTCCACTGGCATTGTGAACTTATAAGACGGCCCACAAGTCTATATGGGCATACACTGTTTGCTTTGGCATACGAATCACATGCTATGATCCCGATTGAATTGGAGGTCCCTTCTCATTGTAAAAGGCATTACGATCCATAAATAAACAATGAAATCATGCTTGAGTCCCTTGATTTGGTTGATGAGAAAAGGGAATAAGTGAAACTAAGGGTAACCGCTCACAAGAAAAGAGTAGCTTGATACTTCAACAACAAGGTCAGAAATTGTACTTTTGAGGTAGGGGATCTCATTCTAAAATGAGTTCTCTAGGGTACGGGGGTATTCGGTTCGAATTGGGTAGGGTTTTACATGATCATATGGAAACTTGGACATGGAACACTCAAGCTAGCTACGGTCGATGGAGTTTCGATTCCATGGGTATGGACCAACGACATGATGTGTCACTATTATACTTAGCTTTACATAGTTTATTTTTTACAGATAAGCCACCAAAGGATTTTGGGGGCAATGTAATAAGGCGGGACTTGCCATGTTTTCGTTTGTAAATGCTATTCGCTTCTTGAACCGATGAAACCATGTTCATGCAAGCAATTTTTTTATACTTAACAGTTAGCAGTATGGTTGGAAGCATACTCCTCTAGCCTAGGATAATGGCCAAGAAGCGCGCTCTTTGGGGTCGATCAGATAATTCGACCCCTTTTTCTAAACACAAACTCCTCAAGCCTGGGATCATGGCCAAGGAGTATGACTTTAGATTGATTAGATAATTCAACCTAATCTTTTGGGACCGTTCGAATAAATTGCCCTACTTTTCCAGATCGATTGGATAATTCGACTTAATCTTTCAGGGCCGATCGGATAATTCAGCCCTACCCTTTTGAGTTGATCGAATAATTTGACCTATCCTTCTTCTGTCAATCAGATAATTCATCCCCACCTTCTAGGATTGATCGAATAATTCAATCCCGAACCTTTAGGTGCGTGGATAACTGCACCAACTTTCTCGATCTAGGATCATAACCAAGGAGTAGGATCACATGGGTCGATGAGATAATTTGACCCCAATCTTTAAGAATTTGTCATTGCTCGAAGTTTGGCAATGATGAGGAATGACCACATAAGGGTTGATCGGATGACTCGACGCTGGCTTGCAGGTATTGACCCTTGCTTGGAAGTTGGCAGCATCAAGAAGGAATACTCGAAATTAAGCAATTAAACCGCCAGGTTCCAAAGACAGGAACTGGTGTATGAACTTGATTTCCGCAACTGCACTACCGGCCTAGCAGGATACATCGGGCTGACGATAACCGTGGATAGTCGTTAAAAATCTAGTACAGGTATTGTTGGACTCTTTCGGTCCAAGATCAAGGTTGGGAAAGTGCAATCAAACTGGGGGCAATCAGATAATCTGCTCTGCAATGTTTTTCTTCTACTAACGCCCGTATTCCTAGCATTTGGAAAAGCAAGTTCCGTGAGAAGAATTTGTCTTTGTTATTGCTATTAGACTAAGTCTTTATCCCATTTTGTAAATAACCGGCCTTTCGCCGCTCCGACGAACACAAGGTAATCATTGAAATGCCAAATTATGAAAATCAGTTGAGATTAGTCACTTCGAACCAATGACTTAAACATCCTCTTCCAGGATTAAGATTGCCAATAGTGCCAAATCCTGTGCGCTTGTTTAGGTTTAACTACTCAAGATCGTAGTTCGCACATCCTGGTCCAGGATGTTTACATTCAATCACACCTAACTTTGGGCGCCGATTGAAGGATTGAAGTTGGATCCCACCTTACTTCAGACATCGATCTTCCATTTTGCCAACTCATAGTAAGATGTTAAGAGTTGGACGGTCTTATCACGTCCATTTTAGTTTATACTCCTACCCCCAGTCCAAGGATAGGAGTGGAGTAAGTGAACGGTCGTATCACATTCGCTTTGATTTATACTCCCACCTTCAATCCAAGTGTTAGATTTAGTGTACGGACGGTCATGCTATGTTTGGTTTGAATTCATACTCCTGCTCCCAATCCAAGGATGAGAGTTAGCGTGCGGACAATCATGTCATGTCCGGCTTCATTTAATACTCCTACCCCCAGTCTGAGGATGAGAGTTAGCGTGCGGACAATCATGTCATGTCCGGCTTAAGTTTATGCTCCTGCACTAATCTGAAGGCAAGAATTGGTTAGCATCAGTCTTCGGACACCAAAAGGGACTTCGTGGGCCTGATCATGGGCCATAGAAAGTTTGATCGGCACCTATCTCTGGGTACTTGTAAATCTGCATTAATCATATTTAGATTCATGCGAGTCAATCAACTCACAACTCTTAAATAATAGAGAGATAGAATTTTGGGTAGGAAAAGACGTTTTATTTCATAAAAGACAGAAAATGACAGAATCTGTCTCATTATATGGCTCTAGACAATTATTTACAAGCTTTCTTCTAAGTGAAATATTGTTGTAGGTGCTTGCTAATCACGCCCTCAAGAGTGAGATCCCATCCGCAGTTGCCAACTTGAAAGTGTCATCTCTAAGCTTTTCCACTATTGCGTATGGACCTTCCCAACTCGGGCCCAAGTTCTTAGGGCTAGGGAAGATTCGTTTGAGGACCAATTCGTCGATTTAAAAGGTTCGACTCCTGAGTTTTGTACTGTAATATCGAGCAACTTGGTGTCTGTGTGCAACTGCTCTCAACTCAGCTTTGGTCCGCTTCTCATTGAACGTATCGAGGGACTTTAAAAGGAGCTGCTTGTTCATCTGTGGATTGTAATATGTCACTCAATGATAAGGTACTTCCAGTTTGACTGGAATCATAGCCTCTAATCTATATGCCAAGGTGAATGGAAGTGACCAATTGCTGACTTGTGGGTGTTTCGATAAGCCCATAGTGTTAATGGAAGTTTGTCGACCCGTTTGCCCTTGGCCTTCTCCAACCGCTTCTTAAGAATAGACTTGATAATTTTGTTTACAGCTTCGACTTGCCCATTCGCCTGAGGGTGTGCTATTGCTGCAAATCTCTTCTCTATGCGATGTCGGTGGCAGAAATCCTTCAATTCCATGCTGTCGGATTAGGTTACATTATCGATAACGATTGCTTGTAGAAATCCATAGCGACAGATAATATTCTGAACTAAAAAGTTGATTGCTTTCTTTGTGGTAATCATGGCCAATGGCTCTGCCTCGACCTATTTGGTAAAGTAATGAACCGCCACAATGGGGGACTTCGTGCCACGTTTAGATATCAGTAGAAATTTGATGATATCAATGCCCCAGACTGCAAATGGCCAAGGACTGACCATTTAAGCGATTTTCATCGGCTGGGTTCTCAGAATTTTAGCAAATATCTAGCACTTGTCACACCTCTGGGTATAGTCTGATGCGTCTCGATTGGCGATTGGCTAGAAATATCCGCATTTAAGAATCTTCTTCGCTAAGGTTTGCCCCCTAATATGGTCGCCACAAGCTTCTTCATGAACTTATCTTAGGACTTGTTTGGCCTTGTTGTGGGTGACACACCAAAGATGGGGACATAGAAACCCTTCCTATACAATAATACTTCTTGCATGATGTATCTTAAGGCTTGGCGAAGGATTTTCCATCGTTCATTCTTTCTCTCTAGAAGGATCGCTCTTTGTAAATAATTTTGAATCATAGTCATCCATGACTCCTTTCAGGTTCAATCTTCAAGATCCAATCAACATCCATCTGGTCGATGGTCGTAGCTGAAAGTACTTCCATTAGAACCAAGCTCATGAGCTGTGCATCTCCAAAACTAACAAACTTAGCCAATGAATTGGCATTTTCATTTTGATCTTTGGGAATATACGCTATCGTATAGTTTCAAAGTCGTCGAGCAGCTCAAGAACCTAATTTTTATAAGGAGCTAACCTTGCTCCCTTTCTGTTATCCCACCTTTTGGCAAGGCCGTGACACCAAGGACTTAACCAAAAACCGAGGACATTTCATCCCGAAGATCGGTTATATGCAGGCTCACTATGAATATTGACAAATTTTGTCTGAGTTCGGATCAAGCTACAATCAACATGACATGACATGCAAGCTATGGAAGTGAACGTTCTAGATTTCAAGTCAATCCAAGTCCGTATGCTCAAGATATGATCGATGCAAGCCAAGGAAGTTGGTTCGTTCGAATCCATCATTGCGCTCTCTTCGCATCGGTTCCTCTTCCATCCATCTGAAACTGCACTCTTCGTATCCATCAACTAAAGGCTTTGTTCGCATTCATCAAGCTTCGTCTGTTCGCATCCATCAGTTAGCCGCTGTTCGTATCCATCAATGAACATCGCTTCGCATCCATCAATTATCTGTTGTTCGTATCCATCACGTACGCCCAACTTCGTATCCATCAGTTGGAATCAATTCGTATCGATCCCAATTGCACAGCTCGTATCGATCGATCAACAATTGATACGAATAAAACATCAAACGATCGATACGAAATGGCCCCCAGCTATCGATACGAAGTGACCTGTGAGGATCGATATGAACAGAGCAAAAACATCGGTATGAATAGGAAACATAGCTGATCGATACGAACAAGGCCGAAATGCATCAATACGAACGAGGCATAAAACATTGGAAAGACTCGGTCGATTCGGCGTCGAAAGTTGATCAATCCATAAATCAAGTGCCACATCAACTTGTGAGCACGTGCCCAAAAAGCTATACGAACAGATCGATGCGAACGACATCGATACGAAGAAAACAGCCTTTGATAAATTCGAATTTGCATCGATCATAACTTACCATCTACAAGTCCAAATGCTAACAAATTTTCACAGGAGCTTGTGTACATCCTCAAGAATGTTCAAGATCGATCTCGACTCGATTGGACCAAATTACGATCGATATGAAATTCGTTCGTATCGATCACAGATCGAGTGCACACCGCATGGGATCGATTGCATGGGCCCACCCATGTGCCAGAAGAGGTCTCCCGAGATCTGAGCGAGATATTTGCAGCCTATGCCTATTAAAATAGCAGCCCAGGACCTACAAAAAAGGACCTTTTGGCTCTTTGACGTCCAGACTCTGCCGAAACCATTGTTACACTCGAAAGTCGCCGTTGTACTCGAAATTTATTGTTGTAATCCACTATAACCAGCAAGCAAAAGTTAATAAAAGTCAATCATTTCATAGTGGACGTAGGCAATACGCCAAACCACTCTAAATCTCGGTGTTCTTTTGTTGTTTTTCTGATTATTGTTTGGAGTGTTTGTTAGATAATCCTCGTTTTATATTTATTTTCTTCATTTTATCTCTTCAAACACTTCCGAAGAGTGTTGTGCCCAATTTTGGTACAAACGCTTTGGTGCTTTCACTGAGAAAACCCAGTTTTCCTCCTGCTTGTTGGATCTACTATCGATATCGGATTGCATAAATCTAAGAAGAAGATCCAGATTCAAGTTAAAAGTTCTTCCATCCTATTCAGATTTGCATCAAGTTTAGGAAAGAGCTTCGCTACCCATCATGGTTAACATAAGGACTACCTCAACTGCCGCAGATCCAGAAGGACGGGACAGACAGAACCCTGTACAACCACCTCCAGCCGACCAGAATGCTATCAGACCATCAAATCCACAAGGCCCTGTCACCAGGGAAGAATTCCATATGCTAATGCAAGAACTGACTCAGAGCCGCCAATAGCTCACTCAACAGCTCCATGCTAATGCAGAATTGACTAACCAACTAAACCGTCAGCAATGAAGGAGATCTAGGAGGAATTAGGCTTCATATTCATCCATCGAAAGTTCAGCCTCTTCTGACTAACATCATACATCCACGCACCCACGACTGGACGGAAGTTACACACAGGCCACTGGGCATCATCATACATTGAATCTTGGGCAACCGAGAGTTGACCGTCAACCAGCCATCAGACTGGACCCTCCTCCCGAGGAGGCGATATCCTATACCATATTACTGACTATCGTACTACCACTGCTACTGATTTGGGAGTTGACGCTCGGAACCGAACGAATCTGACTCACCACCAACGCAATCGAACTCCCGAGCCTTATATCCCTTAAGACGTAGAACCAAGGAGGCGAGACATGGACCGTCGACAGCGACCGGCCCCACCTCGCATTGTGGAACCCGACCACACCTTGGCCTAACATGCTCAAAATGTCCAGATGCCCGACATTCCGACGATGATCCGTCAAATGATCCGTGAAAGTCAGGGTCTTAGCAATGACGACTGGGAATCTCCCTGAGTCATACCCCTTTTACTGATGAGATACTATATGCAGAACCACCTCGGCGATTCAAGATGCCGACTTTACCTACTTATGAAGGGAGCTCTGATCCTAATCAACATATCCTGAAGTATGAATGGTTGATGAATGCTGCGCGAGCTAATGATGCAGTTAAGTGCCGAAGCTTCCCGATCTCTCTAGAGGGCATAGTAACTATGTGGTTTACCTGTTTACACCCTCGATCTATCTCTTGTTTTGATCAGTTGGCAACAAATTTTATTGAGCAATTTCGCATGCATGTCGCAAGACCGAAAGATGTTAATACTTTGTCTAGTGTCACTCAAGCTCCTAGAGAGACACTTAGACGTTATTTAGAGAGGTTTCATGCTGCGTGCATTGAGATCAGCAACCCTAATGATAACTCCATTCTAATGGCATTGACAAAGGGATTGATCCCGATTCTGAGTTCGACAACTGGTTGGCCGGAAAACCTCCTGCGTCATTGGACTGTTTCTATTCCAAGGCAGCCCAATTCTTGAGAAGGGAGGATGCGAAACAGTCTAGGAAAAAGGATGATGCAGGGCCCAGTATGGAAGTAATTCAGAGTAATGTTGTTGTTAAACAATCCGAGGAGAGCTCCGGGAAAGTGCAATTGAACATTCAAAATAAACAAAATCAGCAGAAAGGTAATGGTAATAAAAATAGGAAACGAGATCAGAATCGTGGTCCGCAACGTAGGGTTTCTATGTTTGATAATTATACTCCTTTGAATACGTCGCTGGAAAATGTATACTTACAGACCTGCAATACTATTCAATATAAGAAACCTGCTCCGAAGCAATCATTGGAAAAACATATTCAAACAGGGAAGTTTTGTAGATTCCACGTAAGCTACGGCCATAATATGAATGAGTGCCGTCACTTGTAGGATCTCATCAAAAAGTTGATAAGAGAGAGAAAGTTGGAATAGTTTGTACGGGCACCGTAGTTTGGAGGTGCGGTCCCATCAAATCAGAATCATGTACCGAATCAGGTAAGACAGGAGGAACCCGCTCGTACTGGCGGGAGGTTAGTGATTAATACTGTTAGTGGTGGTCCTCATCCAGCAGACCGAAGGTGGAAGGAAATGGAGTCGTATGCCAGTTCTATTAGGCACGCGAGCTTCGAGTGTTGTAGTAGTTTGGAAGATGGGGCTCCGGCCAAGCAACATAAGATAATGATTAACAACATCATCTTTCGAGATAGAGATGCCGACAAGATCGAAGCCCCAACCATCGATCCACTTGTCATATCAGCTCAAGTAGGTCCTGCTTGGATGAAGAGGATCTTGGTAGACAGTGGAAGTTCTGTGAATATATTGTTCAACCGAGCCTTTGACCAAATGGGAATGGAGACTAAAGATTTGAAACCTTGTCGGTACCGTATCCATGGTTTCAATGGGAGTGCGACTATACCCGCTGGAGTGGTGGAATTGCCAGTGGAGTTAGGAATTGGAGAACGCCGGAGAGTCCATATGTTACAATTTGTGGTGTTGGATATAGACTCGCCATATAATGCTTTCTTGGGCCGACCGACCCTAGCTGAGTTTAGGGCTGCGATTGTCCATGGTGTCTGACTCTGAAGTTCCCAACCGATCATGGGATTGGAGTCGTTCAAGGAGATTAGGCTGCTGGACGAGCCTGTTATGTTGCTGAATTGCGAGATGCGCAGCGAAGAGAAAAAGGAAAGGGTGTAAAGGAATCTCTCTACGTCCTCTTTGTTAAAAATTTACAATTGACGCCTGGGCCTAGGCCTGGGCACCCCAACCAATTCCAAAGAGATCTTGACCCAAGAGATACTGAAAGTGAAGACAAAAGTAAAGACAGTCAAGCTTCTTCGACCGAACTGACGATCGATGTCCTGATCGATGATAGCGATGATTCTAGAATGATAAAAATTGGATCTCAGCTAAGCCAAAAAAATGCAAGAGGAATTGGTTGAATTTCTCTGGGCAAACTTTGATGTGTTTTCCTGGACGCATTCTGACATGTGTGGGATCTCGTCGGACATCGCGAGCCACGCATTGAACATTGACCTGCGGCACATCCCGGTCAAACAAAAAAGGCGTGGTATAGATCCAGAGAGATCTGCCGCCCTTAAGGAAGAGGTAGACTAAATCGAATGGATTTATTCGAGATGCATTATATCCGAAATGGGTGTCAAATCCTGTACTAGTCCGAAAGCCAAACGGGAAATGGAGAACATGCATCGGTTACTCCGATTTGAATAAAGCTTGCCCTAAAGACAGTTTTCCACTTCGTCGAATCGATCAGCTCGTAGATTCAACGGCTGTACATGAACTCCTTTCTTTCATGGATGCGTATTCTGGCTACAACCATATACCCATGCACTTGCTTGACCAGGAGCATACCGGCTTCGTAACCAATATGGGGCTTTACTGCTACAAAGTTATGCCTTTTAGACTCAAGAACGCCGGGGCAACTTATCAACGGTTAGTTAATCGGATGTTCGCTAACCAGATTGGAAAAACCATGGAGGTATACATGAACGACATGCTAGTCAAGTCATGACTTTCCATTGATCATATCAAAGACCTAGAGTCAATGTTTAATATCCTCCGAGAATACAGAATGAAGCTCAATCCGTTGAAATGTCACTTTGGGGGTAGCATCAGGAAAATTCCTTGGGTTTATCGTCAACGCTCGAGGAATCAAAGCCAATCCTGAAAAGATCTGGGTGATTAGAAACCTTGAAACTCTGAGAACTATAAAGCAAGTCCAGAGCCTCAATGGGAAAGTAGCAGCACTGAGCATATTCATTTCAAAATCTACTGACAAATGCATTCCCTTCTTCGATCTGATCCGAAAAGGGAAATGAAACTTTGAATGGACTACGGAATGTGAGGGCGCATTACGAGCACTAATTGAACAACTCTCCACACCGCCAATTTTGTCAAAGCCTATTGATCACGAGAAATTATACGTTTACTTAGCGGTATCATAAAACGCAATCAGTGCTACCTTAATTCGGGAGGATGACCGAATACAAAAGCCGGTCTACTATATTAGCAAGTGATTAACCGGAGCTGAGAGAAATTATCCAAAGATAGAGAAGTTGGCCTATTGTCTTGTTATTGCCTCGAGGAAGCTCCGTCCGTATTTCCAGGCTCATCCTATCATCGTTTACACCGACCAGCCATTACGACAGATCCTTATGCGGCCTGAGACGTGTGGTAGGTTACTTAAATGGAATATCGAGTTAAGTTAGTTTGACATTACTTACACTCCAAGGCGAGCCATTCAAGGACAAGTCCTAAAAGATTTCATAGCTGAATTTACCATCCCAGAGAACTTGCTCGAAATCAGTGAATCTCCCAAGTATATCTGGAAGCTGCATACTGATGGTGCATCAAATGACCATTGCTTAGGTGCAGGGGTTGTCCTTGAAACTACTGAAGGTCGATCTATATGCTGTGCTTTAAAGTTTGATTTTCGCGCGACCAATAATGAAGCTGAGTATGAAGCCTTACTTGCCGGATTGAGACTTGCCAAAGATTTGAAAATCATTGCTGTGGAGATTTATTGTGATTCACAATTGGTCGTGTGTCAAGTTCGGGGGGAATACCAGGCCAAAGACCAAAGGCTGGCTGCTTACTTAGCTCGAGTCCAGGAGATACTGAATCAGTTCGATTATGCCATCTACTGCATACCCCGAGACCGCAATTAGAAAGCCGATTCATTAGCAAAGTTAGCCAGTACAGGCGAGGCACAAAAAATGGGACTCGTTCCCGTAGAGACGTTATCTTCCCTGAGCATCGACCGAATGGAGACAAATTGGGTATTTGAGGTTATTCCCGATAAGGAGTCATGGATGACTCCGTTCAAAAATTATCTCGAGCACGGAACCCTTCCAGATCGCAAGAGTGAAAAGAGACAGATTCTTCGAAATGCTTCGCGGTTCACCATTCAGAATGGAGTCATGTATAGAAGAGGGTACTCTATTCCTTTACTCCGGTGTATCGCTCACGATGAAATCAAACGAGTGTTGCATGACGTGCACGAATGAGAATGTGGCGATCACACCGGGGGGCAAGCCCTTGCCAAGAAAGTGCTCAGATATGGATACTATTGGCCAACTGTAAATCGCAATGCATCGGATTACGCCAGAAAGTGTGACAAATGCTAGAAGCACGCTCGGATTTCGAGGGCCCCACCTACCGAAATAACTCAAATGGTCAGTCCATGGTCGTTTGCAGTATGGGGCATTGACATTATTGGCTCTCTACCTCTAGCCAAAGGTGGTGCAAAGTACGCTATCGTAGCAGTTGATTACTTCACCAAGTGGGCGGAAGCTGAACCCCTTGCTACAATCACAACAAAGAAGGTGATCAACCTTGTAGTGCACAACATCATCTGCCGATTTGGTCTCCCACATACTATCATCACTGATAACAAGACCCAATTCGACAGTGTTAAATTTAAAGATTTATGTCAACGATTCTACATTCAGAAGAAATTCTCCGCAGTTGCACACCCTCAAGCGAATGGACAAATCGAAGCTGTTAATAAAGTTATAAAGTCTATTATGAAGAAACGACTAGAGAACGTTGAGGGCAAATGGGTCGATGAACTTCCTATGGCTTTATGGGCTTACCGAACAACCCACAAGTCCGCGACCGGCCACACTCCGTTTTCTCTTTCTTATGGTTCAGAAGCTGTTATTCCGGTCGAACTAGAAGTGCCTTCTCATCGTGTGACATACTATGATCCGAAGACAAATGCTATATTACTTGTCGAATCTCTGGATTTATTGGATGAGAGGCATGGAGAGGCTGATTTGAGGGCAGGCGCATACCGAAGTCGAGTCGCCCGATTATACAATGCCAAGTCCTACCCCGAACCTTTGAACTCGGCGATCTCGTCCTTAAGAGAATTCACCCGGTCCCTTCGCATATGAAGCCAACTTGGGAAAGGCCGTATGTTATTGAACGAAAGCTCGGAGATGGTACATTCAAATTATCGACCATTGACGGTCTCACTCTTCTGAGAGCCTGGAACAATGAAAGTCTTCATTGCTACTACACATGACAGGCTCTGTTTATTTATTCAGTCTATTTTTCATTTGCAATTTGTTTCTGCATTTCGAAATTTGAATTTGTAATAAGGCAACTGATTTTTCCGTATTTTCTTATTTCATCAATAAAATGCAATCTCTTCGAGCCAAAGCTGTGATTTATTGAATGCGTCATACAACTATCACTATGCATGGAGAGCTAAATTCCACCCGACGATGGAATTTATTCAAATAGGGAGTGACTGTGATACGATCAGTTACTCGCTAAGTGAAACCCGAGCTCGGGGGCAAGTCATCACATTGGAGTCATAATAAGATCACGAAAATCCTTTAACCAACTCCAGGTTCCTAGAGTGTGAACTGGAGTATAAACTCATAAATACGGCCTCAAAGAGGGTGGATTCGTCCATCAAACGACTTCACCCGTATCCTGACCAAGTTTGAGGAGGATGGATCCGTCCATCTAACGACCTCGCTTGTTAACTCAGGGTGGACTTGAACCGACCATCCGCAATCCTGATAGATTCGTCGTTCCCGGAGTGCGAACGAAATCCTAAAGCCTGAACAGATGTGACTGACCATCTTTCGGCCAACTCCAATTTCCCAGAGTGTGAACTGGATTACAAACATTGACTAACTCCGAATTCCCAGAGTGTGAATCAGAGTATCAACATCAACCAACTCCACGTTCCCAGAGTGAGAACTGGAGTACAAACGTCGACTAACTTCGGATTCCCAGAGTGCGAACCAGAGTATCGACAACAATGAACTCTAAGTCCCCAGAGAGCGGATTGGGGTTTAAACACAAACCGGACTGGAATCAACTGTCCGTAAAACAACTCTGAGTCCCCAGAGTGCAATCGGAGTATAAATGCAGATCGAGTGTGACTGACCACCCATGAAAATGACTTAAGTCACCGTAGCGTGGACGTATCCTTGAAATTTTAGCAGGCATGACCGACCGTTGACATACAGATTCAGATCCCCAGAGTGTGGATGCAATCGTCAATAGATGAGCGAGTGTGATTCGACCACTCGAATTTCCTTATTTCAGCATCAATTCAACGACGTTAAGCTCGATGTGTTAAAGGCGAAGTACAATTACCACCTGATCTTTACAATTCATCCCTGAAACTGGGGGCAAAACTTAAGTACCAATCACTGACTGAGATAGTGCAACATCGAAGTCCATCTTAACGTTCGGTCATGACTCATAGTTACAATTTCGGGACTTAACAAATAAATTCAGGTCCAATCCAAGGGTAGAAGGTTCACAAGTGTACCAGACTGGAGTTCAATTGCCAAAACACTTAAGCAAATAAACAAAAATTGAGTTGAAGACAAAATGGAATTTCATTTCAACTATTTGTGAAAAAGAATTAAGTACAAGTTTATCCCAAAAATCTTGCTAGCAGGGGCCGAACCCGCATCTATACACAGCCTGCAAAAGCTAAAGAAACTTTTATCTACTCAAAAATGAGCCAAAGAGATGTATCTACTCTTTTTTCTTTTTCGGTTTCCTCTTTGGTGTGGACCCGTTGGAGCTCTCACTCGGTTTTCTATTTGAGCCCTTGCCTTTCGGCGGTCGATCTCCAGTCAAGGGCATTATATCAATTTCCTCCTCCGAACTCAGATGTATTGGAACATTTCCTAAAGGCGAAGTCGGAGGAACATGATCAACCATAGGGGGCGGGATATGCACACTTGTCTCAATAACCGTTCCTCTCGTAGATATCATTCGTAACGGGGCTGGACCGGGGCCCGCCATTCCACCTCTAAAGCTGCTGGTCCGGGCCGCTGCTTCCATTTCAGCATTAATCTCGGCTATAATTTCCTCCTCATGGAGCGTTTGGGCCTCGTCAGGAATATTAGTGGATGGGACTAAGGAGCTAGTCGCCGGTGCTACTCCACCCATAACAAATGGTAAATCAACAAAGGGGTCGCTGTGACGACCGAGGAGTTCCTCCATCATCTCTTCATCAAAAGTTAGTGTGCTCCCTTATGCACCATCCGTAGGGGCGGTGGCCATCGTTTTGGTTGCCTCGGTTATGATGGCCTCCTGCACTTGGTATTGTTCTTGAGTTGCAGGAGGCACGACCGATGTTGCTCCAATCACTGGATAAGAGTAAAGGAAGGACTGTTAGTAATTATTTCAAGTAATTATTCTGATTTTGGATAAGCACAGAGAATGTTCAGAGTATCTTCCTCAGTTTGACTCGTGAGTGGCTGAACAACCTCAGAGATTTGCTCGTGGGCTGGAGATAACTGTGGTTGATCCGGGTTATAAGCAGGAATGGGCTGAGGATCAACCATAGGTGTGGATTCAGGCTGAGTCGGCACGAGAGTTTCAGAGCTTATATCATGATGCTCGACACCAGAGCCTTCTCCAACTTCCGGATGCTGAGCGCCAAGCTTCTCCTTTTCATATGAGATCATTGCATCATGAAGAACTTTTCGCTCATCTTCGCTCAACACCCGGCTCTCGAGCTCGAACTCATCGATCGATTCAGCTTAGTGAGCAGCCTTTTCATCTCCTACCAATCGGCCCCAAGCATTGAACAAATGTGTTGGATAGTTTACAAGCTAGGCCAGGTTTCTATGCTTCAAACATTGGCATTGTAAGTAACGAGAAGATCCACGATATTTACCTCTAGCCTAGCTTTAGCCATTTTAACTTCCTCCTCCACCTTAGCCTCGGCCTCCCGAACTTTAAGTACGACCGCATCCTTCTCATCTCGAAGCACCACTACTTGTTCGCACGCCTCTTGGGCTACTTTATTTGCATCATCCTTTTCCTTGATGATTTCAGAAAATTTGGCTTTAAGCTCATTAAGTTCTTTAAGAGAAGCATCCCTTTCAGCGGTAATTGTGGTGTTTCAATGGCCCATCTCCTCCACCAAAGCGAAATGCGTTTGTTGCATTCTCTCCATAGATTGAGTGGACTCGTCAGCTTTTTGGGTGGCCTCCATCTCAGATTTCCAGGAAGATTCGGCTTTGTCATTGAGCACTTGGATAATGCGGTCTTTCTGAGTGAGTTTAGTTTCTAGTTTCTCAATTGCCTTTGCCCGCTCGAAGGCCACTGCCGATGCTTTGTCTGCGGCTTTCATCCACTCCTTATATTGGGTATAGATATCATGAATATAGTCATGCATCGTGGTTTCTGCTTCCGATGGAAATTTCTTTAAGTGAGGGGGGAAGATGAAGTCGTCAAAACATATGTTCGGAAAATCTTTTCTTAACTGGGCAATTCTGATAGCCCCTTCCCCAGTGGGCTCAATGATGGCTTGTTCAACAACAGTGGGAGGTTCGGCCTCAGTCCTACGACGCTGAGACTCAGACCTTGGAGCATGAGAAGATGGTTTTTGGCGTGGAGGCTCCGGGGGAAGTGAGCTATGAATAGAAGGTTGTGTAGGGAGTCGGGGAGGTTGAGAACGCGATCGAGATCGATATCTCTATTCTTAGTCTCTATCTCTATCCCTCTCATATCGCTCTTGGCTGGAATAACCGCAATCACGGTTTCTATCATCCTCCCTCCGACAGAAATCATAATACAAACTCGATGATTGGCGCGCTGAACGGAGACTGCTGAGCATAGAATCTCGCATATTCATCGTATTTTTAAAGTAAAAGAAGAACGGAGTTAGTGAATTCTTGAAGCAGGAAACTTAAGGCTGGAAACTATGTAGTGCCGTGAAGTGTATATGTGTGTGCGACCCCCCGACCAACCAGTAATGTTGGCCACACTGATGGGTAGAGACTCGCTTAAATCTTGAGCACTTTGAAGCCCCTCTAATCCGATGTCGCGTTGAAGTGACACATAATCCGAAATTGGAATATCAGCAAGTCTTTCAAAAGGATTCTCTACTTGCAAGGGAGGAGCCTCCGAAATTCTAACGCCGGAGGCTGGTAGGGACACAACTATAGATTTCCATCTCGAAGATTTATGATGCTTGTGTGCAACTGCCTTGCCTTTTCTCCTTCCCTCTGAACCCTGAAAGCTGTCAAAAGGCCTGACCATGGGTTCATCATTCGTAGGCGTGTGTTCTTCATCACCCTCCTCAGCAATTATGACCCCGGGTGCTTTTCGCTTTACCCACTTCATCAGCACTGCCCTAAGCACTCCTTCAAGTCTTATGCTTTGTTTTCATTCGATCAACCCAACGATCCTCAAGTTTCTGTCTGTAAGCACTGAGTCAAAATCTCTCATTTCACTCGGCACTTCTTGGAGAATTCGCACTATTTCTTTGAAGTGAGCACCTTCGGATCGCGAAATTGCAGCTGGAAAGAAAATACGATATTAGTTTCAACATCAACTACGGCTATCTCGTTAACTACTGGAATAAGTGCAGCACTTACGTCTGGCTAACCATCGACTAGCGAACCCTGGTGGGCATCGAACATAGAACCACTCAGTTTTGAAGTAGCTCAATCTGGTCAAGGCGCCAGTCATAACTTGGCAGTTCCTGACCGCCTCTAAGAATGGGAAAGAAGGGCTATCTCCCTGACTCTTAACATTAAAAAGGTATATGATTTCGATCGGAGTCGAGGGTCGAAAAAGATGCTCTATGAATATAATGAACAGACTGTTCAGCAGCGCGTATCCATTGGGATGTAACTGTGATGGGGAAATTCCAAAGAAAGACAACACATCCCGAATATATTGATTGAATAGAGGAAGTGTTCCAACAATGCACGAATGTCGATTGAAAGTAGTAAACCCTTTCGGGGGAGCATGCGGTATGTCATTTGGTCCTGGTAATAAGACGTCATCTAATGGCAAACCATGTCTTAGGCATATCTGCCCGAACATGTCTTCGGAAACATTGGACGACATTGAATCTTGCGGGTTCCTGAAGAAACTGGCACCTGGCAGCTTGTCCGGAGCTGGATCTATAACTTCGGCCGCGATGACCAGTATCTCTATGACTAAGGGAGATGAACTATGAGGCTCCTGCTGTTGCAAGTTTGTAGACTCCATAACTAATCAACTTATCAAAACCCATCATTAGATGATAATAAGCCCGTGTGTTTCCCAATGTGAAGTGTGTGAATGTGTTGTGTAGTGCGGTGCTACATAATACTTGAGAAATTCTACGGGATTGAAAGATGTTCGAACGATAAGACTTAAAATTTCAAACAGAGTGACCGTCATCGCTGACCGTCACAATTGTGCCATCCAGACTTTGGAGATTGATCCAAGTTAAAGTTCATTAAATTTTGTTAAGTTACAATTCCATCGACGAGCTTCGAGAGGTAGTCAAATATGCAGTTTAGTAGTTAAGTCCAGTTATGCAAGGTCGAAACTCGTCGAAGTCAAGTGTTTGGATTTGCATGAAGTTCGTATCCATCAAAGTCAAAGCTCGGATCGTTCGTTACAAATGCCTTAATTTTGTATCGATCGCAAACGACTTGTTCGTATCGATCAAAAAGCTTGATAACTTCGTGTCGATCAAAACTCTGCTTCGTGTCGATTGGGTAACATAGTGTTTCGTATCGATCGAAAATTGTGAGATTCGTATCAATCGCCTACCCTAGGTTCCATATCAATCATTGGCTCTTCGATTTCGTGTTGATAGCCTTGAGTCGATACGAATTGTCACTACCCTAGATCGATGTGAAATTCACCATTTCGTCGATCAATTCTTCATCGATACGAACCTTATGCCACAAATCGATACGAAGCCGAGTCTTCTCCTTTCTTTCATCGATACGAAATTGGGAATCAACGTCCCTCCATACTCTTTCTTCTTCGAATAGCTCTTACTCCATTACAATCCATGACATCGCTAGAATTGGCCATGGTCATGGAGGGATTGGCGTTAGATCCCAAACCTTACCATTTAAATATAGATTTGTAGGTTGATTACCTAATTTAGATTAGCAGTTTAAGGAGTTGATGAAACGAATGGCTAGAGAACGAGAGCGAGTTCGTTTTCTTCTTTACTATGAACAATACGAAGGCACTGCGAATGAATGAAAGCAAGTATAAAATATTTCTAAGTACGAAATGGTATTTATATGGTTCGACTCCCCAGGCGATGACGATTCGTATACCAGAAATTTTGACTGGTTGAAAGCAGTCTTTCTTCCCATCGATACGAAGTGATGTGTTCGAATCCACATCCGCCATCGATCCAAGACTCAGCCATTCGTGTCCACGTGCCATCCATCTAGAGTAATGCTTGGTCGCATCCATCAGAGAATCGACACAAAGCGCAAACCAAAGACCGATTGGACTATTCGGATCCATTTGAAATGCATCGATACGAACTGCTCAATTCGTATCCATCAACATATAGCCCACAAAGACTCGTATCCATCGATACAACGACAACTCTTCGACCTTTGACATCGACCCAGGAGAGGATCAATACGAAGGGACATTCTGAAACAACCTTCAAGCGTTGTTACGAGTCGAATTTCACATTGATTCAGGAGAGGGTCAATATAGAATTTGATAAAAAAAAAGAGAAAACTGAAAAATTAACAATGACTCGTGAACGTGCGAACGCTAACGGGAGTCAGGCCAACATGCATTCATGTATAACGGACTAACGTCCAATTTTTAAAATTCGCAAGAATTGAATACTCGTCTGATGACGATTACAACAACAGATCACCATCCTACATCACTCAGTTACAACGGTACATGGTACAACAATTTCCAATCAGTAATTCATGATTTATGTTCTGTGGATCAATCAAAGGTCACAGCTTTTGAGAAAAAGACAACAACCATATAGACAAGTCAAATGGAAATGTTCAGAATGAAGATTACAACTTTTCAAAGCACATCATGTTCTCACAAGACGTACTTTGGGGGGAAAAATGTTATCCCACCTTTTGGCAAGGCCGTGACACCAAGGACTTAACCAGAAACCGAGGACATTTCATCCCGAAGATCGGTTATATGCAGGCTCACTATGAATACCGACGAATTTTGTCCGAGTCCGGATCAAGCTACAATCAACATGACACGACATACAAAGCTATGGAAGCCAACGTTCTAGATTTCAAGTCAATCCGAGTCCGTATTCTCAAGATATGATCAATGCAAGCCAAGGAAGTCGGTTCGTTCGAATCCATCATTGCGCTCTCTTCGCATCGGTTCCGCTTCCATCCATCTGAAACTGCACTCTTCGTATCCATCAACTGAAAGGCTTTGTTCGCATCCATCAAGCTTCGTCTATTCGCATCCATCAGTTAGCCACTGTTCGTATCCATCAATGAACATCGCTTCGCATCCATCAATTATCTGTTGTTCGTATACATCACGTACGCCAAACTTCGTATCCATCAGTTGGAATCAATTCGTACCGATCCCAATTGCACAGCTCGTATCGATCGATCAATGATCGATATGAATAAAACATCAAACGATCGATACGAAATGGCCCCCAGCTATCGATACAAAGTGACCGGTGAGGATCAATACGAACAGAGCAAAAACATCGGTACGAATAGGAAACATAGCTGATCGATACGAACAAGGCCAAATTGCATCGATACGAACGAGGCATAAAACATTGGAAAGACTCGGTCGATTCGGCATCAAAAGTGGATCGATCCAGAAATCAAGCACCACGTCAACTTGTGAGCACGTGCCCAAAAAGCGATACGAACAGATCGATGCGAACGGCATCGATACGAAGAAAATAGCCTTTGATAAATTCGAATTTGCATCGATCATAACTCACTATCTACAAGTCCAAATGCTACCAAATTGTCACAGGAGCTTGCGTACGTACCTCAAGAATGTTCAAGAACGATCTCGACTCGATTGGACCAAATTATGATATATACGAAATTCGTTCGTATCGATCACAGATCGAGTGCACATCGCATGTGATCGATTGTGTGGGCCCACCCTCGGCCAGAAGAGGTCTCCCGAGATCTGAGCGAGATATTTACAGCCTACGCCTATAAATAGCAGCCCAGGAACTACAGAAAAGGGACCTTTTGGCACTTTGACGTCCAGACTCTACCGAAACCATTGTTACACTCGAAAGTCACTGTTGTACTCGAAATTTTCTGTTGTAATCCACTGTAACCAGCAAGCAAAGTTAATAAAAGTCAATCATTCCATAGTGGACGTAGGCAATACACCGAACCACTTTAAACCTCTATGTTCTTTTGTTGTTTTCTGATTATTGTTTGGAGTGTTTGTTAGATAATCCTCTTTTTACATTTATTTTCTTCATTTTATCTCTTCAAACACTTTCAAAGAGTGTTGTGCCCAATTTTGGTACAAACACTTTCCTTGATGCTCTTTTCGAACATAGCATACCACTAACTGGGAGTTATAGAAATTGTGCAAAGTCTTTATTCCTAGTTCCTTGGAGATTTTGAGTCCTACAACCAAGGCCTCGTATTCAGCTTCGTTGTTTGTCGTTAGAAAGTCGAGTTCTAGGGTGTAAGTGATTGGGTATTCTTCGGGATTGACAAGCACAACTCCAGCACTGGAACACCGACCATTAGATGCACTATGCATGTACATCTTCCATCCTACTTCTTTTTCTCCACTGCTCTATGGAGGATCATCTCGTGCATTGAACACAGCTATGAAATCCACCAAGGCTTGACCCTGGATTGCTCTTCGAGGGTGGTAGGTTATGTCATATTGACTCAATTCAATGTTCCATTTCAACAGCCTTCCAGAAGTCTCAGGTCGTTTTAAGACTTGTTGCAAAGGCTAGTCGGTAAGGACATTGATCAGATGAGGCTTGAAATAGGGGTGGAGTTTTCTAGAAGCAATCAATAGGCAGTAAGCGAGCTTTTCCAATCTTGGATAGTTTCTTTTTACTCATGTCAAGCGCTTGCTGATATAGTAGATCAGTCGCTGGATGAGAGATTCCTTACGTACAAGTGAAATGCTCAGGGCATGCACCGATAGTACTGGGTATAAGAACAAATCATCATCATCCATTGGTTGCGATAGGATGAGAGGTCTCTCTAAGTGGTTCACCAGAACCTAGAATGCGTCTTTGTAGTCTTGATTCCATTCAAAGTTTCTCTTCCCATTCTTGATCACTTTGAAGTAGATGATGCACTTGTTAGTGGCTCTAGAGATGAACCAGCTTAGGGCGGCAACCTTTCCATTTAAACTTTGAACGTCCTTGATCGTCTTCAGGGCTTCGATCTCTCTTAAAGCCTTGATCTTTTCTGGATTGGCTTCAATCCCATGGGAGTTGATAATGAAGCCAAAGAACTTCCCTAACGCAATGTTGAAAGAGCATTTCAAAGGATTGAGCTTCATCCTGTATGCCGGAGGACACCAAACATCTTTGCCAGATCATCAACGTGGTTTCTCAAATATCATGACTTCACAAGCATGTTGTCCATGTAAACTTCCATCGATCATCTAATCTGGTCTTTAAACATCCAGTTCACGAGCCTCTAGTAAGTCACTCCTGCATTCTTTAATCCAAAAGGCATGACTAGATAGCAATAGAACCCGAGGTCGGTAATGAAGCTGGTGCATTCTTGATCCAAGATGTGCATTGGGATTTGATTGTATCCAGATTACGTGTCCATAAATGAGAGTAGCTCATGTCCAGTGGTCGAGTCCACCAGTTGACCTCGGAACCGGGAAACTGTCCATCGGGCATGCTTTATTTAGGTCTGAATAGTCGAGGCATGTCCTCCACTTCTCATTTGCATTCTTCATCAAAAAGGGTTCGTTACCTAATCCGGGTATAATGCATCGCGGATAAAGCCATTGTCCTTCAGCTTATCCACTTCCTCTTTGAGTGCAGCGGATCTCTCCGGACCATGGCTATGACATTTCTATTTCACAGGAACACATTTAGGATTGATGTTTAATGCATGACTCGCTATCTTGGGGGAGATCCCACACATATATGAGTGTGTCCAGGAAAACACATCCAGGTTTTCCTAGATAAATCCAACCAACTCCTTCATCACACTAGCACTGAGCTTAGATCCAACCTTCAAAACTTTGCTTGCATCATCCCTGCTGATTGGAACAACGACCGTCAACTCGACGGGAGCTGCTCATCCACCTTCTGGCTCTTCTCGTTGGTCCACATCATAGAGCCGACTAGTCTATGCGAGTCGAGGATCAGGCTGTAGTTGCTATGCATCCAAAGTCTTTATGTAGATGGCTCCTTCTACATTCTTTCCTTTCTCCTTTCTCCTTACCTCCTTTAGCTCGGTGACGTAGCATTCATGGCCAGCCACCTAATTTCCACAATTCCCACTTCGTTGTCTATAGGGAACTTCATAGTAAAACACCAAGAAGCGATGGCTACTCTAAATTCAGCTAGGGCCAGTTGGTCCAGAAATGCGTTATTAGATATCCAACATAAAAAAATGCACGATCCGCACTCGCTGGCGGTCGCCCTCACTAAGTACCATCGGTAATGAAAAAATCCTATGGCTTCAGTAGTCATCCCATTGAACCCTTGTATTCGAGACCTACAAGGCTTCAAATTTTTCTCCTCCAACATCGTTTGATTATAAGCTTCCTTGAACAAGATATTGACTGAACTCCCGTATTCAACAAGCACCTTCCGTACGACAGTAGGACCAATCGTGACTGAAATCACGAGTTGGTCAATCGTTGGAGCTTCCATTCCGTCAGTATCTCTATTTCGAAAAATAATATCATCTATCATGGTTCAAGATTGTTTCGCCAGAGCTCCATCCTCAGCAGCATAGCAATTTTCATTCTCAGCTTATTTTATAGCTCCAATGTATCTATCCATTTCTATAAAGCTTTTATCGACAGGATGCGTCCCACCGATGATTGTGTTAATCAACAAATGTCTTTCTGGATGCTTGAGTGGATTAGCACCAAGCCAAGCTTACTCATACTGAGAAGATGACCCAGGGGGGTTAGAAGTTTCTCTCCCGCCACCCTGCGGGGCTTTCATGTACTACTACAATTTCTTTTTTGTTATCAAACCTTCAATCATGTTGCGCAAGTGCCTGCAGTCATTGGTATTACGGCCGTGAGTCTTATGGAATCTATAGAACTTACCCGACTTTCTTTCCTTTTCAGTTGACTCCCTGGTAGCTGGCTTCCTATATGGTTTGGTATTGTGAGTAGCCAGATAGATGTTCTCTATTGATTTGTTCGGTTTAGTGTAATTATCTTACTTAGGAGTCCAAAAACGATTTGGATTATTCGAATTATGCTTCTTGGCCCCATCATTGTTCTATTTCCGACCTTCGTTCTGATTTCCAACCTTCACGTTTACATCCCTAGAATATTCTCCAGTTTGCTTTACATCGACATTACTTTGTATTACCTCGTTTGAATTTCCAACAACGGTCCTCTTTAGATGCTTGCACATATCCTTCCAATGTAAATATTCATTGGCTATCCTGTAAAAAGCTTCCATTATCGACGGACTTTCTAACCAGTCTTCGAAATTCGAGTCAGGGTGAACTCCCTTACATAGTGCCATCAGTACCATGTCTTCCTTATGAGCCATTACTTCTGTTACAACCATGTGGAACTGATTCAAAAAGTCCCTCAACGACTCTCCTTTAGCTTGATAATTACTAGATAGTAGAATCACATGCTTTAGACGCAAAGCTTGTAAGCAAAATTGCTCCATGAACTTTCATGACAGCTCAGCGAAAGATGATATGGACTTTGGCAGAAGCCGAGTGAACTACATTGTAGCCACCTCCTATAGGAAAATTGGGAAACAACAGCGCTTCAAAACACCTGAAGCTCTGGCTGAATCCATATTCCATTCATGTCTCAATAAGTGTTACTAGGATCCATCATTCCACCATACAATGACATCGTTGGCATATTAAATATCCGGGGTATCTTGCACGAAGAATGTCCTCCGTGAATGGGTTTCGACTCGCATTGGTACCCCATTCATCATTGGTACTGACTTTGTTTCCATTCACAACCTCCTAACCATATCTTTCAAATCATTTGAGTCAATATGTTCGATTAAACGGCGATGATTGGGTCCTGTCCTAAGTGTTCGGCTCGGTGAACACTCTCGAAGAGTGCTTGGTACCTAGGTTCCCTAACTCTGGGGGATCCATTCATCCAGCAATCCCCCATTTGATTACCATTAGCTGTATTGTCAACACCAGTCAAAACTCCATATTATGAACTTCAACAACACGTTTAGAGGCCACATCCATGTCGCCTTCCAATTGTTGAATGCCAGGCCTACCATAATTGGGTTCGGTATCGATCCCTCCTTAGGAGTCAATACTGATCCCTAAAATTTCACCCTGGGTCGGTGCTCTCACCTGGTATAAGGTCCCAATAGTATTTTGGGTCCACTTCTGACTTCTATCCTTACACCTTTGCTCGGATGAATAAGAACTCTCCAACTCTAAGCTGGAATCCCTTCTATTCGTTCTACGGTTGTTTTGAGTTAGTTCATTCAGCTGCCTCGAGCATTGCTGCATTGTTGATTCATCTCCTACTGACTAGCCTAGAATACATCTTCCATCTCCTTCGTCATCCTATCTATCTCCACTCTGGTCACAACGTCAGTTGGAGTCTAGATCTCTGTTTGCTCCAATTGGTCAGCTCCATTCCCATGCTGGGGATTCTGGTTCTCAACATCGTTGAGGGTAGCTCTGGTTTGGATAGTGCATGTTTGATTCCTTGGTGGGGCCATGGCGGAAAGCTTCCAGTAGATCTTTGGAAATCTGAGTTGTAGAATCAAAAGGTAGAGAAATTGGATCTATCTCTTGGATATAGGAAATCCAACAGTAAATGATGGATCCAAAATGGCCTTAGTTCAACTCTACGTGAAAGCACCAAAATGTTTGAACCAAAATTAGTAAAAAGACCAAGAAAATTAATCAATCGAGATTAAATGAAGAATGTAAATGAAAATATAGAGAAAATTAGAAAGAAAACAAGCACACACAAATTTATAGTGGTTCGATAATCTTGGCGTACGTCCACTTGAATGATTTATTACTTTTGCACTAGTTTCGTGATTACAAGAGAGTGGGATTAGAATAGATCCTTGAATACAAGAGAGTAAGAGTGTACTGGCAGCGTAAAGATCCTTAGAATGAACCATGCCTTCTGTATTTATTGGGGTAGACGACCAAATATCTCGTTGAAACTTCTCCTGCGTCGCCAAGACTAAGTCTTATAGAAAATCTCAACTCTATATCACCTATGGTTGGGGATTGGTATCGATCTCTATAGGAGGGAGTTGGTACCAATCCCTATATACATAGTCCAAGGTCTTGCAATTTCTTATGTTGGCTTGTCTTGTTGTTGGTTTCAGGATTCCGATGCTGTTTTACATAGTTGCGTAGATGTTTTTTGGTCCAAGCGATGGATCTACATGAGGTTGAACTGCTATTTTAGACCGTATATGGAGATTGCCAATATGACGCACATGAATTCTAGAACAACACTTGAATCCAACTCTATGTAGAGAAAAAAGAGTGCCATAGGAGTGACGACCACTTCGGGTGTACCTCTAAGGATTAGTACCGATTCCCTATATAGGGTGGAACACCAATCCATACTTAGTGTATTCTAGGGTATTGCACTTCTAAGCTTGTTCAACCGTCGTCTTTTGGTCTTGTCTGTACTTGGTTCCTGGACCCTAGAATCATCCTCTCTAGGATGCTTGCCTTGATAATCGTCGGGTCTAACTTATCTAGTCAGTTTGAATATAACCGGGCCAAAACATTGGATAACAGGTGGACATGATGGAAGAGGGGTTCCGTATTCATCATGTAAGGGGGTGGGTGATGAGGTGGCACAAATGTGTGGAGGGTAAGTGGATTAAAGGCAAAAGGGTAAAATTCTATTTCTATTTTATATAAAATCTTTTTCTTTTTTTATAATTTTCATTTTACTTTCTCTTATCCATTTCAAACTTTTGTTTCTTCTTTACAAAGCCCTATTTTCATTTTAATGGCTTCCTTAAATTTTAAAATTTTAAAATCCTTCTTTTATCCATTTTCAAAATTTTAAAACCATGCTAAATCTCATTTCTCTTCCTTCCTATATCCTCTCTTTTCAAAAGCTAGCCCAAACCAACCCTCCTCCATCAAGGTTGAGCCACATCTCCCCATGTCTGAACCATGTAGGCCCCTTTAGGCCTCCAAAAATCCAACTTTTGCATAAAGGAACCAAGTTCTAGTGTCGGTTAAGAGCATGATGATAGTTTGGTTTGTTTTTGCAAGATTCTTTTGAGTAAATCTCACTTTAAAATTAAAGTTTAAAACTTTATTTTAGTAGTAATAATTTATTGTTAGTTGTTGATTATGAAAGTGGATTGCTTGTGTTTTACTTATATGTTATTGGTTGTAATGTTAGTGGTGGACCTGGAAATGAAGTCGACCTGATAAGTGATGCTCAAAGTAATATATTTTTTACTTGGTGAATGGATGTGTTTACTTTTGTATATACGTTGTGCTCATGTATATTGATGACATCTGTTTAGCAGAATAAATCATCATACATCTTTAATAAAATGAAATAGATTATTAGGGACATCTATTTAGCAGAACAAATCCATGTTTTGCTATAATAAAATGGAATAAATTACCGACGACATCTGTTTAGCAGAATAAATCCATGTTCTGCTATTATATTAATCAGGACATTTATTCATATGCCAGTTAATTAATATTGGAAAAGGTGATGTGTTAACTATTGATGGTTAGTTATTGATTTTATTTACATATATGCTTACTTATGTAAATACCAGTTATGTGACTTGAAAGTCAAATTGAATTAAATTTTAACTTATTTAGTACCACTATGGTCGCCTAGCCTATATTCAAATTTGTAAAGTTATGGATTTAAAATAACTTATATTTTATAAAAATTTGAGGTCAAGTGTTTATAAATGATGTTCTAAAGTAAGTTAGTTAACTATTTATTAATGAGGTTTTAAAGTTAATTAATTATTTAATTATGATATTTATAGGAAATCAATTAATTAAATAAAGGTATTTATAAATAATAACTATTTATTAAAGGGATTTTACTTAATAAAAACAATTATTTTAAAGAGATTTTCAAGTGATATTTGGTAAATTATATTTTATAAAGGAGTTTTATAAAGGAGTTATACATAATGATTTATAAAGGAGCTTTATAAATAGAAAAGGGCTTTATAAATCATTTTGGAGATTTATAAAAGATGTTTCATAAATTAATTTGGAGATTTGTAAAATTATTTGTAAATTTAAAACGGGCTTTTAGAAAGGGAATTTTATAAAGGAATGAGATTTGATTTTAATAATTGATCATTCTTAATTATGGTGGTATGGAAACATTATTTCCATAGTTAACACCTAAGGATAGTGGTTTGGGTTATAATAAGTAACTAGTGTGTGGCCCGTGCTACGCACATGGGCAGATAAGTAAGGATAGATGATGTGGGTTTTTTTGGTTATTTGTTATTGCTTGTAGGTCTATATTTTGTGTGATATACTGTTTGGAATTTGATACTCACATTGTACTTGTTTTTTTGTGACTTATGTAAAGTCGATAGATAATGTTGTTGTACTAATTTTCTAGTTAGGTAACTTCCATAACCAATCAGTATGATAATTCTGTTGTGCAACGGTAATTTTTAGAATTTTTGGAGTCTATATATTTAATTCTTTCTTTTGTTAACTTTGATAAAGCGAGGATACTTGTATTAGAATCCTATATACATTCGAGCTAAAGTAGAAAAATGGTAATGTTTCCATTTTATGTAAATTAAATTGGTTAAGATATGTTAATGTATGAAGTTTAATGTTTATGAGTCATAAGGTTTGATCTTAGGAATTTATTACTCTCTTTTCTATTTAGTTATGGATTTTGTTTGTATATATGGTGGACGGGATTCTTTAATTCAACATGTTATCCAAACATCTTTTATCTGCTTCATCACCTTTGTATACCAGCATAAACTCGAATGGTTCGTCAAAAAATGCAAGTTCAATTGCTTGCATAGCTTTTTTATTCTATGTCGCACAAATGTGGTATCTAAATGCATATTGTCTAATATGAAACATTTAACTTAGAGAGATCAAAAAATTGAAGGAAAGGACAATGAAATGTACCGAGGCTACATATATTTCAGTTAATGCACTAAAATAGAACCAACAATTTAGTTTCATGACCGATAGAAAAACACTTGCTGTTACTGGAAATTCTTTAATTTAGATTGTAAGCTGGCTGAAAATAATCTGTCTGATTATTAGTAAATGGTCATACTCCTAGCCGTGTATATTTGAATTGCTAAATCAACAGTGAATCAGAAATTATTTTTACATTAATTGTAAACGTAGATGATGCTGAGTAGCTATACTAGACCACGCAGAGACAGAGTACACAGTTGTTAGTAATAAATCAAATTTTGCAGCAGAAAAAAATTATAACGTTAAGAAAAAAAGGTAGATACAAAGTTGTTGTACTGAACCACATGGAGACAAAATACATAACTGCTAATATAAATGATACTGTAGGATAGAATCAGTTAGACAGGAGTTCATGAGCATGTGTAGTATGGTGAATCTTTTCCTTTCTTCCTTGTATTGACTATTTCTATTAAGTACAACTACATATATTATTTATGTATAGTACGACTTCAGTTTTTGATGATTGTGTGAGAGGTTTGTTCTTCTTTGAAATGGTTATCACTGCTATGGTAGGGTATAGTATGGTTGCAAATTGTTTATAAATTCATGCATAGTTCTATATATCTTTGAAAAAAATTCAATCATAAAGTAATATTAAAATTGTTTCTTCTTCAGATTTATTGAAAGAAAAACATTTATGTTACTTGACAGCCATCGCTAAAAATAAAATGAGACATTAGTTTTGAAAATATAATTTGTGGGCTGGTTATATTTATGCAACATAAATAGTAAAGCTCTACGTTAACATCAGACTATCTAAATACACCATTAATAGATTGTTACTTTTTTAATGATGAATTCACATAGATGAGTTGAAGCCCCTATAATAGAATGTCTAAATACACCATTGTCATAGAAGGAATATCCAGTTAAGGTTACTTTATTACTACTTGTTGGCTTAAAATTCAATTATCAATGAATCTATCCCTCTTTTCTTTGAGGTTAATGATGAAATAGAGTTGGAACTTAGAATTTGTATCATTTAAAATCCCTGAATTTCAAAAAATAAATATTTGTACCTTCATGCACTATCAAAAAACAAAACACGTATATTTCTACGCATTTGATTATCTTTGTTCAAAAAAACCTGACAAAGTTTGCAATTACTTTAGAAAACAAACATATGTAAAAATAGTACAATAAAATCCTCCAAAGTGCTTAGCATTAAAGCAGCAGATTCAATCACAATACAGACATATATTTATGGCATTTTAACACTATCAAAGGAAATTTTTTTGCATTTTCCCAATGTTTAGGATAATCAGCACATAAAATTTAAAAAAATCCATGTCCAAAGATTGCGTAAGCAGGTTTTTACTCTATCCTTCAGGAAATCATGAGTCGTTAATAATGACTAAAATGCTAAATGGACTAAAATGATAGTTCTTTTGTATAAGAGCTCAGAGGCCTCATCTTCATTGAATCCAAAAATATGGAATAATACATATAATTTGCAAGCATTAGATTGGTTACTTCAGAAATAATGGTAACCAAAATATTTATAAATAGAAGATACTCCCGAGACTGTCATACTTAGTGAATAAATACAAAAATATACTATAAATTGGAAATAGTGATTGCTGTTATTCGATATTGAATGTAAGATGATTATTAAGAATAAAAATAATATGCACAGCAGTACAGTAGACTACAGTACATTATAGCTATTACTGTAAACTGCTCTAGAACAACACATCAAAAACCATGTGAATCATATAATGGTCAGTCAGTCTTCTAAGTGCACCAAATCAGCTTCAATGCCATGTCAACGTAGTCTTATTTTTCCAACAGAAAAATAACTATGATATTTCTAAGTTGATTTTGTTAAAACTTTTGGATTTGGTTCTAGAATATTTCTCTCACCCACACAAAACACGGTAATGCTATTTTTAGGTTTAAAAGATGGAAGTGCAACTGCAAACCTTGTCCAATTATTCATATCAAACCTAAAAAAATTGTTTATGATGGGTTGTTGATATATTAATGATATTTTTATACTTGCTGGAACACCTAACAGACATGGATCCACAAATTCCTGTAGTTCTTTTAGTTAAGATGAGCGGATTGAAAGTTCACTTTTTAATTATAAAAGTGAATCCACCTTTTAGTACAGATCAACCAAAAATCGCTTCATTCGGTTAGAGTTGAAGATTGTGGCCGCTCATTATTTTGTAGAGCGATTCATAAGACTGTAATTCTCAAATGATGTTCATGCCATCGCATGTTACGACTAATCACAATGTACAACATTGGTGTGTAATTATACATTATCTTTGAAAAGAATGCTATGTAAAACTAAATGTATATTATAAGTAATAAATTCTATATTAAAATTAAAGTAAGATATCATTTTGGATTAAGTAGAAATTTAATATGTAGGAAATTAATTGTAGAAAAGTTAAAATAAACATTATTTGATGAAGATATTCATTATTACCTGACTTACTGTGAACAATTTTTTAGATGCTTATAAACTTGTTCTATTATTATTTCCATAAAATATTAAAACTTGTTATAAGATTTTGTAAATTATTCTCCGATAATACATCTATGTAATTCAAAACTATTAGAATTGGCAGGCTCAAAAATTACCATGACATGGGCATCATTGTAAGCATCAACCCAGTTTAAATTTTAAAGATCCTCCATTCTTTTGGATGTCTTCATGGAGCAACCTAATGAAACAGTGTAAGGATATTAACGACTGCATTGACTGCATTATCAGAATTTGAGTTTTTAGTTAAACAAAGTACATAAAATTACCAAGAATCCATAAATCATGCAAGGTCAAACGATGGCTTAGGAAAGATATAAAATTCACTGTTATACAATCATGATTAAATAACATTATTACCCAATGGCTTATGAGCGAAAATGGAGTAATAAGCGCTAACACAGTTAGTTGTTAACATATTTCTATCTTTCAACTAATATATAACCTCAGCCTGTTGTAGCAATATTACAGGATGAAGGAAGTAAGACATGCAAGTTAATAAGCTAATTAGTTGTAACTAATGAAAGGAAATTGGAGAAGTAACCAAAAGCATGTAGTATAAAACTAATGAATAAATAATATACTTTCGAGTAGTTTTATTTAGCATATGTAATCTACAATACTGACTTAATTATTTATAGAGATTTGGGCTTGTAAATGACCTATTGAATAAGTAGATCTTTGTGTGATTATTTTATACTCCACCGCCTCTGAATATTTAGATCTCTTGATCATCAGGTAATAGCGAACAATAATATAAAATATTACCTTGCAAAATGTCCAATTGACTCAAATCCTCTAAAACATTAAATATAAGACAAACGCATAATAATTGAACATAAAAAAATAAATATTTTGTAATAGCGATTTATACCTTCACTTTAATACTATGTAACCGAGACTCTTTGCACGATCATGGTGACACTCTTTAAAAGATTATTATAGGTAGCAGTTAATGCTTAATCCCTAATGATTTTACATTTTATAGCTTATGAACTCGAATATAAAAGACTTCGGAAAACTTATTTACATTGAAAAAAGTTTTACAGTATACATTTACCATTTCTAGCAAGGAATTTATGGCTCAAGTGTATAAGAATTATTACTACTCCATTGATATTCTTACATATTCATACTGAAATTTAATAATACAATAACTATAGTATTATAACTTACATATGTAGTACTTCTCAAGGATATTTAAGTAAATATTTATCATCGTTTTACTTTATTTGAATTTCAAGACACTATAAAAGAGCCAAATAATGAAAATATTATTGATTCAACTTTTGTTTTTACCTGGTTACCTCATGTGATTCATATTTAGAGCAATGCTATTTGGTTTACAAACTTTCCTCTAATATACATGCTCAATTAAAAAAAACTATCATTCTGATGTTTGATCCATATTAACATAGCATGGTATTATCTATTTTCGTAGGACCTGATACTCACATTATAAGTATGGTCCAAACATAACTGAACCAACTAAACACAACGTCAAATTTTATATTTTCATATGAGGGTCCATTTTCAGCTGAAACAAAAATTCCTGTCTTTAAATTCACTGCTCAACATATATACATTTAAATCATTTCTTCAATTATTACTCATGTAGCAAGACTATGTTGCGTCAAAGAATCCTGAATAATATATGTAGGCCCATTAGGAGGGCAAATACATAAAATTCATCATAAAAACTATCATCCGATAAATTTTTTCTCTTCTGCTTTTTTTTATATTGTGACATTTTCAAAATCTCCTTTCGTAGTAGAAGATGGTATAATAATACAATAATGATTCTACTTAAATTCACAGTGATATTTGAAAAAGAGGGAGAAAGTTCCATTCCTTGAATTAGTCATTTTCCTTTTTTTATGAGCCAGAAAATATGAAGCAAGAATGTTATCACATAAAAGAAATTCCTTTTAAGTTAAGAGTTTTTAAATCATCCAATTCTTCATTTATTCAGCAAGAAGAAATCAAACATGAACAAAATTGCTATAACAGGCCGTTGAGTTCTTGAATTGAAGAACCAGAGCCAATGATGTTTTCAAAGGTCCAAGTAAAACAGACGTGAATAGGGAAACTTAGGATGTTATACTATTTTATACAGAAATATAATTTTTATCTTTACTGAATCTACAATTTACGAAAAAGGGAAAAAAGTAGCATTGACATAATGGAATTACCATTACAATCAAGTAAAACTAAAATCAGATCCAGTTTTGAGCATAAATTTTAAACTACATAAAACGAACGGAAATAAAACTCATAAACTGTGAATGATCGGTGAATAGATGAAGATAAATGAGTCAATGCCCATAAAGAGAATGACTTCTGGTTTAACTAATTTTTTTTACAGCAAATACCTTTCTTCTCTACAACAAAAGTTCAATTGTATTATATATTTTTTCCATGATAAAAATTTGGCATGTGAAATTGCATTCATGTATTACTCACTCCATAGATATTTGTACAAAATATACTGATTGGAATTTTCCTTAAATCTATGCATAGATAAATATAAACATATATGATGGAAATTAACCCTTGCATTAGGAGGCAATTAAGGTAAAATCCATTAGCAAAAATGTATTCTGTAGATCCAGAAGTTAACTCGATTAGAAACTTTTATAAGGCAAAGTATCTTTAACTGAAGGTCACCAATAGAATGTGATGTTTTCCATATTCATTGAAAATTTGTAGGATAATTAAATATTTTCATTTATATAATCAAAGATAACATCCAATGAAGCAATTATCTGTTATCTATTTTCATTTGATGTTAAAATAAGAATCGTAATAAAAAACTTATTACTGACCACAAAAAAATGAACAAAATAGAAGTGGTTGTAACCTAATATACTCTTAGTTAATTGTGTCCAAACTTAAAATGTTCCCAAAAATAAAAGGTGTTGGATACATTCTAAAATCAAATAGGCGAGGTTGTATTTGTTATACGTTTGGTATCTTTATATAGTCGATCAAAATAAACATCAAATAGAAAATGCAGTATTTTATGAGATTCCTTATTTGCTATGATTAAATATTTCTACCAGAAAACTATCAATTAAACCAAATACAGTTTTTCATGCAATGGATTCATCATTCTACAAAAACAATTAAAATGCAATAAATTGCGAAGAAGTAAAACAAATAATAATCTCACCCTTTTGTTAATGTTGACAAAGAATAATCATAGGTTAAAATAAAAGATATATAGGCTGAAGCATATCATAATACACTATTATACAAAAGAAGACCCAAAATCAAAACCAAAGCATGAAATAATAGACAGTAGATAGCCGTCATTTATGAAACATGAACAAAAATATTTGCAGTTTAATGATAAATACCAATTTTTTGCAGAATTTTTTTGTATAAAATAAGCAAGCAACTTACTTGCAAAAGGAAATAGTGCAATAAATTTTCAGAAAACGGAAACTTTTTTTCTAAAAAAGGGAAGAAAAAAAAATCTCAATCAATTTGAACCTGTATTTGAGCATGGTTAATAGAAAAACAAATATTGTCTATAAGACATTTCTAAATTTGAAAAAAAAAATCAAAAGTCAAGCATGATGAACAATATCAAGTTTCCTACCTCTAACACTTTGTATGCACATAACCTTCTCTTGCTTAAAAGTTGTACATGTATTCATCAAGGACCACATAATCAAAATAGCAAGGTCTCTAGACTTTGCTTTTAGAGACCATGGGTTTCACAATTATTTATGAAGCTAATGGTTCATAACAACACTTGTTTTAATATCAAATCAAATAATTCAAAGCGTAAGATGTATCAAATATTTATTCTTTTATAACATTTTCATGCTAGGAAAAACTAATTATAATTATATACTAAGAATCTCAGTATGTATATATCTTAGCATTTGAAAAGCCAAGAATCTCAGTGTGTGTCTCAGTATTTGTAAAGCTAAATTTTATTCGTAAAGCAAAGTTGAAGATGATAGTCACTATATCAAAAGGTAAATAAAAAATATCGAATTATAGAGGAAGAACTCATGAAAACTGCATCAGAAAATATTAAAAAAACCAAAGAAATATAAATATTAATCAGTCAAATTTCGTAAACAGTAGATGAACCCGATTCATGAAATGATTCCTTATAGTTGTACAAAATACTATAGTTTGATGAAAAAAATGACCGTTTAGTTTTTCCTGAGCATGATAAGTGCACTATTTGCAATCAGCTCACATGGATATGTCTACACACACATAAGGTTAAAATGGTAAGACTTAAATATAAAAGTACGAATGTTGTCAAAACATACTTGGCCAATAGCATCCAAGTGACCCATAAACATAACGGATTCGCAATTTGGCATAGGAAGCAAACTGGGGCATGTAGAAAATTTATCTTGAAATTGTAAAAACAAATAAATTTCATGTCAAAATCCAAATTACTGGTTTAATAAATCCATCTATAAGACCAATAATATAAGTGGAGTGATGTAAGACAAACTTGTCGGCCTAACTTACCGTCATTTCTGCTTACTGTAAAACTATCATCGTAGCTTACCATCATTTCTGCTTACTGTAAAACATAACTATGTTCATTACATGGTCATAGAGACATCCACCGTCTTGGCCCGTCTACCAAAATATATGCAACAATCATGTTGAACATAACTAAATAACAAATGCTTCTATACTAATTCCATGTTAAATGGGAACAGGAACTTACTATTTAGGTATAATTATGTCTTTGGTGCCTTAAATCCATGTTATTAATCCATAATACATATGTTCATTTACACCCAAAATTCATCTAATCCCAAACGTATGGACACGTGTATATCAATTTGGTACATATAAACCTAAGTTCTAATTATGCCTCATATAAGAACATGTAGTAACGATTCTGTTCGAATTCAAATATTTAGTGAAACAAATTTGTAACTCTAGAAGTTGAAGTGAATTAGATCCTTCTGACATTCAAATTAGTAGTCAAGTCCCAAGTGTAGATCTTAAGTATGAAGCAAGCTTTATTAAAAAAGGCTTAGTACTAAATTATAACCGGTTATATTTTCTTATATTGAGAATGATATATGAAAGCATCAAAAGTTTAGAAGATAACAAACTTGTTTTTTTGGTCTTCTCTACAGATTTATACTGTTTGAGTAAAGATTGAACATATGAATCTTTCGTTAAAAAATTAAATTAAGCCCTTGTTTTATTTATCATGTTACATAGTATGCTCGTAACTAATGAGTAGGATTCCCCACAGACCAAACCGATAAAAAATAATCACAAATCAGTAAACACATTTATGTGTCTAAAAAAATAACCAATGAATTTATCTATAAATACATTTATGAATACAACAACTGATAGGCAAATAAGTTTATTTAGAACCAACGAAACCCATTTTACAATTTAAGGTGCACCAACCTATGTCTAAGACTTAAATATAAAAGTATGAGCATTTTCAAAACATACTTGACTCCATAAACAAAACAGATTCATAATTTGACATAGGAAGTAAACCGAGGCATGTAGAAAATTGACTTTGAAGTTGTAGATAACAAATAGATTTCTTGTCAATGTCAATACTGGTTTAATGAATTCATCCATAAGACCAGTGATCTTAAGTAGAGTGATGTGAGACAAACTTTCCATCATAAATATATGCAACAATCATGTTGAACATAACTAAATAACAAATGTTTCTAAACAGAACTAATTCCATGTGAAATAGGAACATGAATTTACTATTTAGGTATAATGATGTCGTTAGTACCATAAATCCATGCTATTCATCGATAATGCATATGTTCATTTACACCCAAAAATTCATCTGATCCTAAAGCTATGGACGAATCCACCATCCAGAATATACATCTACTCTAAAATCAAACGCATTTTTAGTAGTTGAAAAAGTTGATTGAAAAGGGTAAAATAAAGGAACCGAAACAAATGAAAAGGTAAATTACCACTTTATGAGTTTAACGGCTGATTTTGATTATTCGTCGGTGAGGTTTCATAAGATTAGGCTGCGATTAACAAATTTCAGAGTAGATTTGAGATCTGTAGAAGAACTCTTGATATGACTGCTTGTAAAACCTTGCAAAGATCTTTGAATCGAGTTTCAGTCGATTCAGCCTGCGGATAAGACGATTCTTTCATGGAATCGTTAGCAGCGCTATTGGTATTCATCAGAAAACCCAAATGATGTCGCAATCACCGAACTGGATCTATAGATCTGAACGAAAATAGCAAATCTTTTGGCGAATTGGGGTCGGAAAAAAGTAGGCAGTGGCGGGGTCGGGAAAAAGTAGGCAGTGGCGGATGTCGATTTTGGAATTTCTCACGTCATTTTTCTGTCAATATTTTTGGAATTGGTAGGGAAATAATAATTGGTAGAGAGAGAAGAAATGAACGTTTAAGGGTATGATATTTCCAGTAGTTTGTTGTTAAGAACGGACACGTGTCAAATAAACAGGATGTGGATTCTCCCTTCCTTTTTAAGTAATAGATATTTTAAACAATATTTGTTTAGGTCCATTTAGATATGAATTTAGAAAAGAGGAAATTTTCCTTAATTTTTGTTAATATACTTATACCCTTGAGATAAGCATATGGGTATTTTCAAAGTAGTCAAATTATAATGGTTTGTAATATACTTATATTAGTGAGATAAGTGTATGAATGCTTTCCCAAGTATAGAAAAAAGTATAAGGGGTTTGTGAATATATCTTTTGTGAAGGTATTTTGAATCAAATAATTGAAAGAGATTTAATAATTGAAAGATTTATTTATAGAGGCTTAGTGGATCCCAAATGGAATTAAATTTATGATTGATTGCTTGTTATTTGATAGTACAACCACTATTAAACCTTGGCTAAAATATAACTCTGGAAATATCAAGGAGAAACATGGGAGTTTATAGCACAGTCATCTTCGATGATGTTGTACTATGTGTGTAAATCTTGTTTTGTTCTTCTAGGACAAATGTTAAGGAAATCCGCCCACTTAAATGGTTGGGAGGTAATCTCCACTCTTATGCGTTGTCCAATTATTTTTGAATGAACCAGAGTTGAGTTTATCGAATATTATCGAATATTATCGAATGTTGGTTCGAAGAGACCAAGATCGGATAAGTATGAATTATCCAAAAACCACTTTGGACCAACTCAAGCATCGTATTGAAGAAATCTTGAAGATGATGGAATCAAAGGTGGTGCTTTTTGAAGTGCAAGGGATACTTGCTACTAATCCTGAGGGTGATTCCAAAATAAATATAGTGGAAATAGTGCCTTTAGTTTGTTCATATCTTGAACAACTTGTATGGACGAGTGCTGGCATTGCATTATGCCTGGAAGATTGTATTGGCATCCCAAGTGAGATTTACTAAGAGAAGAAATAGGTAATCACGACCTCACAACCCAGTAATGACTAAAATAGGGGATATGCAGCAGAGCTATGTGGCGAGCTACCATTTGGAGCATCGTTGCTCGATTTAGATTCGATATTTATGGATTTTGATATGTGTGCGCACAGGAAGAGTGGGGCCTGCTGCAAATTTTTTGCACCCTTGGTGCCCGAGGGATGATGTAATCCGTTATGCCATGTTAAAAAGGCAACTAGCTCTGTGTAGCAGAGGTGCAAGACGTTCTTATTGACCTCAGTACATTTCGTCTAGTGGTGTATTATGACGTGCAGTACTTCAGTAGTCCAATCATAGATGGAAATCCAATCTCCAATACATGCCTTTACGGACTTAGTTGTGCCCAACTATATTGGAATGTGAAATGCAAGCAATTCAGCTATTATATATATATATATTTTCCCCTATACACTATTCTAATATCAATGGATTTTCTAATAAAATGGTTTAGTTATCGTAAGGTAAAAACCCATCCGTGTTTATGTGCGGTATGGTCTTACGACATACCTTTATTTCTGAAAGGATTTTGTTACATTAAGTAATCCATTTGATTGTGTTTCTCACATTGATTTTACCAAACTGATCCGAGGGTTATTTTTCTTACAATGCTCGGGTCAGCCAAGTATATTTTCCAGATTTAGCCAAACACTTTAGAGCTTCAGAAGACGAGTTGGATCCTCCAAGGCGTATTCACGTATTTTATCTTCTGCTGTTTTGTCATTGTTGTATTTATCAAAAATTTTAAGGATAGGTTGTTATAATTGTCTAGGGTCTGATGATAGGATAATTGTACTTTGATTGATGCATGTATATAAAAGTTTCCTTTTTATAAAGTTCATTGGTATATTATGGATTACTCGTCACGTTGTGAGATTCTGCCCCATCTTTTCTTTTCTTTCACCCTAATGTTCTATCTTTCCAACACTTGATGTTCGGCACATGAATATCGTGGATGTATTAGTGTCGACTTCTGAGGATCGAAAAGGTGGGATGTCACATGTGGTATCGAAGCTGAAGGTTAAGCGAGAACCTTCACTCTGGTGGGGTAAACTCATTAGAGATAGGGTTAGTAGCACCCTAGAATGCGTCTGAGTGTGTGTGTATATGAGAACACATACTTTTTAGTGATATAAAAATGTTTTATATTGTGTTGTTAATCGGTTGATTGGTTTATTAATTCGTATTAATGTGTCCGGCCCACGTTATTGATCGGCATTCCTAAATAATTGCATAAGGCCAAGCAACAAAATATTATTTTGAAATAGGTAAATGAAATAATTTTACCTCGGATTATATTTTGTATAAAGGAATAATTTTCAAAAAACTAATATAGTTATTTTTGATGTGGTTGTGATAATATTCAATTATTATTATTTAGGGTTTAGTTAGTCATCCTCGTCCAGTTTAGGGCATTGACTATTGTTTGTTGATTATAAGTAACTTATCTTTCTACAACAATGGTTAAGTAGATAAAATTGTAGGAACATTGAGACGAACATCTTGTGAATTATGTTTCACAATTTGACTATAAGGCATTCAATATTAATGTTAGGTTAAAATTGGATTTGAATAAAGAATATTTATTAAAAGAAAGCTAGAATATTTTGGGAATAAATAATTAAGAAATAATTTTGTATAAAGAAGTTATTTTTAATAAATTTGGTTGAAAAGGTACCGAGGATTTAAATCATGGAGTCTTTCAGAAGATTTCAAATGTTTTATGGAAAAAGGAAGTAATATTTGTACTTGAGTATACTTTTAAGTATAAATGTTTTGGAAAGCAATTTTTTAAGTAAAGCATATTTTCTTTGATAGTTCAGGGGAAAATGTTTCAATTAGTTTTGTGGTAACATGAATAATCTTCTAAGTGATTATCAGATGTTTACTTAGGCGAACGTTGTAGTGTACTTAGTAAATTTATTCCTTTTATCATTGTACGGTCGAAACAAGTTCAAATCTAAACGAACCTAAAACAAGTGAAAATAGATATTTTGTTAAAACTAATTGTTGGAAATATGTAAATTATTGTTTTAAAAAGGGGATTTTGAAAAGGAAGAAGTATTTTTATCATAACTGGTTCAAGTAGCCCAAAAATAACTAAAAATGGAAAAGAGATGTGTTCGGATGGTAAGCACTTCTGTTAAGTATTACCCTTCTAGGTTAGGGAATATATGATACTATTTGGTAATACCCAGTTCCTTAGTATCATTTTGGGGTTACTCAAGCTATATGTATGCATTTTCTACGGTTAAATATGTAGTTTCATTTCAAAAAGGAGTTTGGAATAAAAACCTGGTATTTGGATTTTTAGTTTACTTAATAAATTATAAATAGAGAAGTTCGAACTAGATAGTAGTATATACTCCTAGGATATAGTAGGGTATATACAAGTTAAACTTAAGTTTAGTTTTAGAAAACGTTTTCATATATAATTTTAATAGACAAAGAATTGGTATTAGTAAGAACTAATAAGAATAAGTACATATGTTGTACGTAAATCATTTCTTTGCATGTTCTTAATCTAAGATTCAAGTACTTTACTTTGAGGTGATTCACACACCGACCCGAATGAGGATTTATCACTCGATTCTTGACCGCGAACACTTGAAGAGGGTTCTTGTGATGGAACCAAAGTTTTCTATCACAAGTATATGGCTATATAAGGAAAACATAGGTTTCTAATCAAGAAGCCTGATCGGGGTCCGTGCTAGGGAATCGGGTAAGTGATATTAGTTCGGAAGAGAAGTTATGTATTAATGTAAGTGATCGAATCAAATTTTGCATATAGATGATCTATAAACATCAAACAAACTTATGGATAATATGGAGTATTCATGTGGTGAAATTTCGGGGTTGAAATTCTTTTAAAGGGGAAGAATATGGCGAACCGGAATTTTATCACCTTGATTTGGGAATATTTAACTAGTTTTAAGTATTGAATTTATGGTTTTAATAATTAAATAATCCTCTTATAATTTATAACTAATAACGAAAAATTCACTATTTTAATTTTGTTTACAAAAACGGGTAGTTCGATGAAAAATAGGAAATGTGACCGGAAACTTTTTTTTGGACTTTTGACCTTTATCGAATGACAAGTTGTAAGAAGTTGTTGAACCTTTGTTTACATTTTAAACAATATTTAAATGATTAAACATCTTACTTAGGAATAAATGGGTAATGTAATAATAGTAAGATATTTATAAATATAAATATATTGAATATTTGAAAATATGAAAGGATGGATTTGATATTTGAAAGGATTCCTTATGTATGTAAGTGAATAAAGTACTTGAATCATCCTTAAACCCAACATGCTTTCATGTGCATGACACTTTGATGGATTGGAGGAGATGATGGAAGAGGGGAGGGGGGTTGTGTGTTCATCAAGGAAGAGGAAGGGTGATGAGGTGGCATAAATGTGTGGAGGGTAAGTGGATTAAGGGAAAAGGGGGTAAATTACTATTTTTGTTTTATACAAAAGCTATTTCTCTTTTTCTAATTTTTATTTTATTTTCTCTTATCTATTTCAAACTTTTGTTTCTTCTTTTAGTGGCTTTCCTAAAGTTTAAAATTTAAAAATCGTTCTTTTATCCCTTTCCAAACTTTAAAACCAAGCTAAATTTCACTTCTATTCCTTTTTACATCCTCTCTTTTCAAAAGCAAGCTCAAACCCACCCTCATCCATCAAGGCCAAGCCACATCTCCCCATGGCTGAACCATATAGGCCCCTTAGGCCTCCAAAAATCCAACTTTTCATAGAGGAACCAAAAATCCAACTTTCCAAAAATCCAACTTTTCATGGCCGATATAGATTCGATATTTATGGATTTTGGTATGTGTGCACACAGGAAGAGTAGGGCCAAGTGCAAATGTTTTACAGCCTTAGTGCCTAAGGTATGATGTAATCTGCTATGCCATGGCTCTGTATAGCACTGGTGCAGGACGTTCTTGTTGACCTTGGTACATTTTCTCTAGATGTGTACTTTACGGGCGGTACTCTAGTAGCCAAATGATTGATGGAAATCCAATCTCCAATACGTGCCTTTACGGACTTAGTTGTGCCCAACTATGTTGGAATGTGAGATGCAAGTATTTCAACTATTTTATATATTTAGTTTCCCCTAGACATTATTATAATGTAAATGGATTTTCTAACAAAATGGTTAGGTTATCGTAAGGTAAAATCTCGTCCATGTTTATGTGCGACATGGTCTGATGAGATGCCTTTCATTCTGAAAGGAGTTCATTACATTAAGTAATCCATTTGATTATGTTTCTCATGTTGGTTTTACTAGACTGATTCAGGGGTTATTTTTCTTATAATGCTCAGGTTAGCCATAGCATATTTTCCAGATTTATCTGGACACTTTGGAGCTTCAAAAGACGAGCTGGATCCTCCAAGGCGTATTCTAATTTTTTTATCTTATGCTATTTTTTCATTGTTGTATTTATAAGAAATTGTAAGGATGGGTTGTTATAATTGTCCAGGGTCTGATGATAGGATATTTGTACTCTGATTTATGTATGTACATTAAAGTTTTCTTTATGTAAAGTTCATTGATATATTATAGGTTACTCATCACGTTGTGAGATTCTGTTCTGTCTTTTCTTTTCTTTCACCCTAACGATCTGTCTTTTTCGACACTTGGATGTTCGGCACATGAATACTGTGGATGTATTAGTGTTGGTTTCTATGGATCAAAATGGAGAGTTGTCACACCGGCGATCCACTCATATTGATGACCAACTCAACTAGTACTTTAACCCCACTCAGCAAGAAGCCAAACATACTTTTGGGCAAGTTCCATGGATTAGTACATAACCATGGCTATGGATCGGTACCAATCCATGACTTTTACAATTCCTTGGATTTGGATGTCTTAGCATGTAGGTTATTTGGAAGACTATTGCTAGGTCAATGGATCCATCCACTGATCTTGCTTGATATATGAGTGTCAAAGTGATTGTTTGGGATTTCTGCTTGGTTATTTTCTCGTTTTATCAATCTTACTCATCCAAATATGGCTTCACAAAGCTGGATAACATTTGCCCCCCAAAGAATATCTTGATTTAACAGGATATGCTTTGGATCAAGACAAACTGTGGATTTGCTATTGTCACTTTGAAGTTCTGTTCTAAATATATGCCACTATTCCTTTTAATTGTTCTCACGAAGCATTGACGTTTTTCCAATCATTGAATTACTATGAACAACCTTGAACCTGCAACTCTTGTGTAGTGTAAGAATTAGAGCGCACTCTTTGAGTCCGCATTTCCGATTTCAAAATGTTTTCAATGATTTCTTTCTTTGAACTTTACAGGTAGTACCTTTTTTGTTGGAACTCCATTTGCTTATTATCATAAATGCACACACATACATACATACATTTATTATTTACGCATATATATACTTTGATATATATATATACACACACAAACACACACACACACACACAGATATATATATACATACACCCGTTCGATAACGTTCCATGGTTCATGGATCAGTACCAAACAATTAGGTGATTCTTAAGCCTATGTTTACGGATCAGTCAACATATGTACTGAACCCATACTTACTCAATTCACACTTGCTTTTATTTATTTTCCCTAAGACCTTTCACTCTCGAGCACACCATTTCCATTGCCAATTTTACACCTCCGTCAATTCAAGCCGTCGTATTATCATTCTAGACCATCTCTTTTGTCTCCTCCTACCATCAACACCACCATAGCTAGTAACTCCACACTCTAATTTCAAAGCACCAAACCACTCGAACAACTCGAAATTTAGATCCAAAAGCTTTTGAACCCAATCACCTAGACTTGCTTCAGGTAGGTGGTCATTTAAAGAGCTCCATTGTCACTCCTCTATGGATCAGGGCTAATCCCGTACTTGGATAATTTTACACAAATATAGAATTGCAGAAGACACCTTGGAAAATTCAAAATTTTCTCGAAGCAAGTAGTTCTCGGGCGTGACTCAAGTTTTTCCCAGTAGCCTTAATTTCTAACGTAAAATTGGCCAAGCATTCCCTTTAAATTTGAAATGGAACTCCATAACAAATTTAATCGAACCATAATCGATCATTCATTGATACTTTTTTGATGACGGTCATTTTGGATGTAAATCAGCACTGGGACAAATTATTTGCCAATCATTTTGCCAAAAAATGGATTTGAATTGCATGACATTAGATGCATGCACTGCACAACATCAGATGCACACACTGCCTAATTTTAACTGTTGTACACTATTGCCCTTCATTAATGTAGGAGATCTGATCGATCAACACACGTTGGTGTACATTAGGTCTGGCACATTGACTATACAGAGCTCTTTTTCCAGTATGAAAATTACTACTTTTAATATGCCTCATATATCTTACATGTGAAGCTTTAATAGTTACTGATCATAAATGTTCCTCTCCTCTCTCCACCATGGCCCTAGGTCCTTCGACTTCGTGATACAATGAGTCCGATATTGCATCTAGCTTTATGACTATGCCTATGGCAAAGTCCATTTCTACTCTATCTTGATCTCATTCAACTAGTCATCGGCCATGACAACCCTTAGAAATAGTTCCTTTTGTCTTGGCTAAAGAGCTTGACGTTGGGCTCGCCCTTGACATTGATACAGGTGATGTCGTCATCTTGATGGACCCTCTAGACTCTCCGACTTTTAAAGATGTTGCGGCATCACTTAAATGAATATGCAGGAAGCACGGGATTCCTTATGAAAATTTTTTGGTCCCTGCACGTTATCAATGGGCACATCTTCCACTCGAGGGGTACACGACCTATAACAAATACATTTGCATGAATGGAAGCATTCAACTTTCAATCCTTTCATTCATACAGTCTTACAATTTATGAAGCTTGCCCCAGCTCAGTTGCATCTGAATAATTATGCTCTCCTACATAGCATGTATCTGATATTTGTCCGGCATTTAAATAGAGTCCCCATAGCCAAGGAAATTCGCTACTTGTACAGCCTCAAACATCAGAAATGACCCCTTCACTCACTTTCTTTGCACCTGCCTGAGGATGTTGGATAGTATTAGGGTTTTGGAATATGCTGAGTTATTTCAAAAATGAGTTCTTCGTATGTTGCCTGCCCGGTTTTACACAAAATGGCTATCTGGATGTAAGTCTAAAGTTTTTTCTCCCTACTAAAACAGAATTCATAATCTAAACCATTAAAGTCACTATTTTTGATGCCTACAGATGATTCAAGATGACCCAGTGGCGCAGCTCTAGCATGCACTTTGGTGGATCTTCATAGAGTCTAGCTTGAAAAGAGAGATAAGATATCTTCTTACAGACGAGAAATTGCATGCTTATAATCTCTTAGAGGAGGGCCGTAGTGTTAACCATGCTCCAGAAGTTAGGGATGATGATGATGATGGTTCCTTGCACAAACACGGTTCTGTTGCATATGTCGATGAAGGTCATAAGTGCCTATATATCAAACCCCATTATTGATCCCAAAATGTGCCAAAGGGTAGATGGTAGTGATGTAGAAAGAAAAGAGCCTGCTCAGGATAAGAATAGCGATAACATAGCAGATGACTTTAGTCATGAGCGTTCCAACGATGATAGCGAAGAAGCTCATGTGTCACTTGTCCCTAGGTGGCCCAAAATAAAGATCATTTCTTCTCGTGCATCCGCATAGCCTCCACTGGCTTCTATGGTAGAGAAGACTCCCATTGCACCTTCTGGGGATATCTTTCGGTCCTTTGGGAGTATTCCGGATGATATTGGCTCCTTTGGCCTTGCTAATATCAGCATCAGGGATATTAGATCTCCTATTCATTTGCCTGATGAAGTGCCTGCTACTCCCGCCCTTTGTTAGCAAGCTCCAAGTCAACGATCCATGGAGGGCACTAGGACTCATCCACACTTACATGACACTACACTCTTGCTCTGTTTTCACTATGTTTTCATCTTGCTAGTGTTAACTTGTTCGTGTTTCATTTTTAGATTCTATGGAGCGCAGGAATTTGTATGACATTATCCAAAGTCAGGGGAGAAAGTACAAAAAGCTTGGATCATCCAGCCGTTCCCATGATTCATTTCATGACTTTGATTTAGGAAGGTGCTTGGGGTGGGATTCTAGGAGACAGGACAAAAGTTATAGGTCTTATGAGCCATCTCCACGACACAAGTCTTTCTCACCTCTACCGCATATTTCGCTCCGCACTTAGACATCGATAGCACACTAATAATGTCTATTCCTCATATCACAAATGGCCATGGGCTGATCATTTGTGTAATCAACATAGGTGGGGTTCAAGAATTTTTTCAAATCTTTGACATCGATCATAACTTCTGGTGTATCCGGCTCTATCTTTATTGACCGTGGGCCAGAAATATTTATAGCGAAGAGTCTTCTTCGCTAATGTTTGCCCCTTAGTGTGATCGCCACATGCTCCTTCGTTAACATCTACAAGGATCTTCTTAGCCTCCTTATTGGCGACGCATTATAGCGGGGGAATAGAGAACTCTCTTCTATATTGTACTCCTTCTTGAATAATGAACCATGGAGCTTAGCACAGAAGTTTTCTTCTTTCATTTCTTTTGTTTGGAAGGGTTCCTTTCAATGGATACTCCTTAATTGGAGTCGATCCATGATTCTTTCTCAAATTCAACCTCCAAGATCCAATCGATATCCATCTGGTCTATGCTCGAAGCTACTAACACCTCACAAGGAATAAACCTATGAGTTGTGCATCCCCGGAACTAGCATGCTTGGCTAGTGAATCGGACTTCGTATTCTCTTCCATAGGGATGTGAGTTATCATGTAGTACTCAAAGTTATTGAGTAGTTCCAAATCCTTCATCGGATCGGAGGCCAACCTCGCTCCCTTAGCTAGGAATTCTTTCCTCACCTGGCAAACCAAAAATTGAGAGTCACTTATATGTACAAAGCTTTGACTCTCAATTCTTTCGGTATCTTGAGTCCTGCTATTAGCAGTTCATATTCGGCTTCATTGTTCATTATAGGGAACTCAAGTTTTAAGGCATAGCAAACCGACCATTCCTTCGAGGTTACTAAAACCACTTTTGCCCCCAAGCAACGTAGATTGGATGCTCTGTCAGTGTACAACTTCCATTGAGCACTCCTCCCTATAACCTCTTCTTTCTTGTCATCTCGAGTAGTGAACTCAGCAATAAAATAGCCAATGCTTGGCTTAGGACTTGGATGATACGATATATCAGACTGACTCAATTCGATGTTCAACTTTAACAATCTCCCAAACGTCTCATGTTGTTGTAGGACCTATCTTAAGGCTAATCAATCAGCACCTTAATCAGATGAGCTTGAAAGTAGGGATGTAGTTTCCTTGATGCCATCAACAAGTAATAGGATAGCTTCTCCAATTTTGGATAATTTCTTTCTGCTATTGTTAATGCTTGCTGATATAGAATATTGACCATTGGATTCTGGTTTCTTCACTCATAAGGGAAGCACTTGTAGCATGAACAGGTACTGCCAGATGAACAAACAAATCTTCTCCTTCCAAAGGCTTTGACAAAAAAGTAGTCTTTCTAGATGATCAACCAAGGCTTTAAAAGCATCCTTACATTCTTGCATCCATGCAAACTTTACCTTCCCCACTTTAAGGACATCGAAGAATAATATACTTTTGTTTGTAGCCTTTGAGATAAATCGGTTTAGCATGGCTACCTTCCCATTCAGACCTTGTACCTCCATTATCGTCTTGAGGCTTCAACATTTCTCAAGGATTCAATATTTTTTGGACAGGCTCTATTCCTCTTGAGTTTACAATGAAACTCAAGAACTTCCCCGACGTGACTCCGAACGAACATTTCAATGGATTGAGCTTCATTCCATATCTCCAGAGCACACCAAACATTTCTAACAAATCTTCCAAATTGTTCATCGATCTTCGTGAATTTACCAACATATCATCTATGTAGCCTTCCATCAAACGTTTGATCTAGTCTCTGAACTTGGAATTTACCAATCTGTGGTAGGTGGCTCCAATGTTTTTTAGATTGAATGGCATGACAAGGTAACAATACAATACTAGATTTTTTATGAAGATGGTATATTCCTAGTTCGGGATGTGCATTGGAATCTGATTATAGTCGGATAAGCATCCATGAATGACAATAATTCATAGCTTATGGTTGAATCCAACAATTATTCAATCTTTGGTAGTGGCAAACTGTCCTTCAGACATGCCTTATTCAAGTGTAAAAAGTCGATGCATGTCCTTCATTTCCTGTTGGAATTGTTGATTAAGTTTGGATTGGATACCCATTCAAGATATACAGCGTCGCGGATGAAGCCGTTGGCTTTTAGCTTATCTCTTCTTCTTTCAACGCATGGAAGACATCTGGGGTTCACATTCAACGCATGGAACGCTATCTCCGACGATATTCCGCGTGTGTTGGAATGTGTCCAGGCAAACACATCCAAATTAACTCGGAGAAACTCTATCAATTCCTTCTTCGTCCTCGGGCTGAGTTGAGACCTAGTTTTCAGAACCTGAGTAGGAACATCCTAACTAATCGAATGCTGATTGTCAACTCGGCTAGCTCCTCCCTTACATCATCTGGATCTTTCCTCGAATCTATAGTTTTGTGAAACCTGCTATGCTGACTGAGCCAGGGCTTAGTCGGTGATTGCTATGCATTTATTGATTTGATGTAAAGAGTCTTCTCTATGTCCTTTCCTTTCCATACTGCTTTGCCTCCCTTAGCTCGGTGACATAGCATTCACGTCATAAATTCTAATCACCTTGAATCACCCCCGTTTTGTTTTTCATGGGGAATTTTATTATTAGCCACTACAATGCCAAGGCCACCAAAAAACTAGCGAGGGCCAGTCAACCTAAAAATTCATTATAAGCTGAAAAAATGTCCCTTACCACGAAGGTCACAACTCACAATCTCTTGTGGTCACCTTCACCTACACATCCCACAAGATCTGCAGCCACTTTGGTAAATCCTAGAATCCAAGATTTATAAGGCTTTAGATACTAACCATCCATCATCATCTGGTCATAAGCTTTCTTGAATTGTATATTGATAGTACTTCCACAGTCAACAAGAATCTTCTTCACAGTTGCTGACCTAATCATAACCGTTATCACCAAGGGATAAAGTGTAGGCACTTCGATCCCATCTGCATCATGACTTCTGAATAAAATGTCATCCTTCATAGTCCTTAATTGCTTTGCCGGAGCTCCGTCTTCGACGGCAAAGCAACTTTCCTATACAACATGTTCATATAACTTTTGTACATTTCCATCTCATTCAACCTCTTCTCAGCAGGATGAGCTCTATGAGTTATTGTATTGATAACAAGTCTTTCCCTAAGCTACCTAGGCTCATTACCACTAGTCCTAACCTGGCCTTGTTGGAGCAGTTGCCCTGGGGTTGAGCATTTCCTTGCCCATTATCTTACGGGACTTTCATATACCTTTGCTTCCGGATCAGATCCTCAATCACGTCTTGAAATATCTACATTTATTTTTATTAGGGCCATGGGCCTCGTAAAAGTGGCAATACTTTCCAGACCTTTTCTCCCTCTCGGTTGACCCCTTGGAGCCGGCTTCTTGTAATGCTCAGTAGCTTGCATCGTAAGCTATATATTCTTAATCATATTGTTCAATGGCATATAATCCTCGTACTTTGGAACTCTTAGACATTTCTTGAAATCCGACTTCCTACCTCCATTACCTTGGTTCTTTCTTTTCTGATTATTGCCTTTATTTCCTACAATAATAGCAATATTCCTGGAACCTCCACCGAATTACTTCACAACCACATTACTTTGAATCACTTCGACTTTTCTGGTGCTTGTACTTGCCTCTTCCAAATACAAGAATTGAATCGCCTTTTCGTAAAAATCCTCTAATATTGGTGGAGGTTTCATCTTCAACTATTTTTCGAAATCTATGTTAGGATGTATTCCTCTAATTAAAGCAATCTTCTTGGCACGGCTCTCCTCCATTATAGCTGTGTTAAATCTACTCAAAAGGTTCTTTAATGATTCTTCATAATTCTGAAAAAGGTTCGATAATGACATCACATCTTTCGAATGGATTGCATGTAACCGAAACATCTCAACAAATCTCCTAGTGAATTTGTCAACAAAGATATGGATCTCGACGCAAACCGAGTGAACCAAATCATAGCAACACCCTCTAAAAATATAGGGAAGCATCGACATCTCATAACATCTGTTGTCATTGCTGTGTCCATATGCCATTCATATTTCAATAAGTGCTACCTTGGTCCGTCATTCCACTATAGGACGACATCGTAGGCATAGTGAAACTTCTAGGATATTTCTCACGCAATATCTCTTCGGTGAGTGGGTTCCTAATGGAAGAAGAGCCCCATTCATCATTGTTTGATGCTAGTTTTCATTTACCAACTTCTTTACCATATCTTCTATGGATTCCAGTTCTATTTGATCTACTGGATGGCAATAATCATGGTCTGCCATGAGTGTTTAGCTCTACACACAGTCTCGGTTAGTTCTATGATACCAGGGTTCCCTTGTCTCTGGGAGAACCATTCATCCAGTTAATATATTTCTATGATTTCTACAGACGGAACAATAGCAGCCATCTGAATCGCAACATTCCAGCCATCAGCAACAAAACCATCTCCACCACAACATCATCACCCAATCCAACAATACCTCCAGCACCTAAGTCACCATGATAAGGATCGGTACCGACCCTAGGGGATGGATTGATGCTGACCCATACTCTTGCGTTCTAAGCACTGTTCAACTTTATTTTCAAAGTTGCGGTTTCCTTTCTCTTCATCTTCTTCTTCCCTTTTCTATGGTTTCCACCGAATGATGAAGAACTATTCTCTTTTAAATTGGGAGGTGATAAGTCCCTCCTGCTCTTTCTGTGACTATGAGATAAGTGCTTCAACAAATCCAAACTTTCCCTCATTTGTTTCCTCATCTAGTCTGGACTTTCAACACAGCTTGTCATTCAACTCCTTCATTATCTTATCCATCTCAACCCGTATTATCATATCCGAGGGGCTATGAATTTCAGCAGCATTGTATCGAGCAACTTCTTTAACTTGTTAGGAGCCAACATTCTCAACATCGTTAGCAGGCATGAAGGCTATAGATTTTTCTCTAGTGTTTCATAGAGCTATTACTTCGGTTAATCCTATGATATATATGCAAAAATCTAAATAGTCATGGATTATAGGAATGAAATTGACGGATTCACCTCGTGGAGTAAAGCAATCCAAAAGTCGATAATATATCCAAATAGCGAGAGATTGATATGCTCTAGTGAAAGCACCAAAATGTTTATGCCAAAAGTTGGCACAAACACCCAAAGGATTTATAGAGGAGAATAAAGTGAAGAAATTAAATGAAAAAAAGAGGAAAGAACACACAACAATTATAGTGGTTTAGCTAATCACTGCCCTACGTCCACTTGAATTCTATAATTTTTTTTACAAAGGTGGTCTTATGGATCGGTAGTCTATGGATAAATATTAGCCCAAGGGATTATAATAGAAGTACAAAAATTTAGAATGCAAGCAAAAAGATCCTCAAAACAATGCCTATCACCCTGTATTCATAGTTGGAGGTTGGCAAATTTCTCTCCACCACGTTCCTCCCCACGTTTTCCACGTCAAAAGGAGTTACTTGAAGAGATTATGGCCAAATTAGCAAATTTCAAGGGTCGGTATCGAACCATGCCTTATGGATCGATACCGATCCATTAGGTTTGCTATAAAGCTTCCTTTGGACCCTTGATGTTGATTGTTTGGCTGGTACATATGCGGAACTTGGATGCGTTGATGTAAGCTCAAACTATGGTGAAGTCTATGGTTCATCGCTATGTAAAAGCACTTGCGTTTGTAATCTTAAAACTTGAATAGGTGCACTAATGTTTGATTCGTAGGTAGTCAGTGGTCCATCTCATGTTGCATGACTAACTCAACTAGCACTTTAACTCCACTTGGCAAGAAGCCAAACATATTTTTGGGCAAGTTCCATGGATCGATGCCGAAGCATAGCCATGGATTGCTACCAGTCCATGACTTTTACAATTTCTTGGATTTTGGATGTCCTCGCATGTAGGTTATTTGAAAGACTTTTGGTGGGTCAATGGATCCATCCATTGATCTTGCTTGATATATGAGTATCAAAGTGATTGTTTTGGATTTCTGCTTAGTTATTCTCCTATTAAAAGACTTTTAATGTTTTGAATCGTCCAAATATGGCTTGGTCACAAAGCTAGATAACATTTGCCACTCAAAATATATCTTGTTTTAACTAGATGCTTTGTATTAGGTAAAAATGTGGATTCGCTATTATCGGTTTCAAGTTTTGTTCTGAATAAATGCTGCTTTTCCCTTGAATTGTTTTCACAAAGAACTACCTTTTTCTTCGATCATTGAATTGCCTTGAACGGCCTTGAACTTACAAATTTGGTGTAGTATAAGAATTGGAGCATGCTCTTTGAGTCAGCCATTCCAATTTCAAAAAGTATTCAACTACTTCTTTCTTTGAACTTTATAGGTTGAACCATGTTTTCTTGGAGCTCCAGTTGCCTATTTTCATGCATGCACACACACACATGTATTTATTATTTACACACACACACACACACACATATATATATATATATATATTACCGTTCAATACCGATCCATGGTCATGGATCAGTACTAGATAATTGGGCCATTCTTATGCCTACGTTTATGGATCAATCCATACATGTACCAAACCCACACTTACTCATTTCACACTTGCTTTTATTTATTTTCCCTGAGACCTTTCACTCTTAAGCTCACCATTGCCATTTCCAATTTTCACACCGCCAACCCATCAATTCAAGCCGTCGTATTGTCATTATGGGTCATCTCTCATCTCCTTCTATCATCAGTGCCACAATAGTTAGTAACTCCACACTCTAATTTTCAAGCACTGAACCACTCAACTAACCCGAAGTTCAGATCTAAAAGCTTTCGAACCCAATCACATAGATTTGCTTCATATAGGTGGTGGCGTGGCTTGGGGGCATTCACTACCGATTTGGACTTTGACAACGTATGGCCGTTTATGGAGCTTCATTGTCACTCCTCTGTGGATCAGGGATGATCCCGTACTTGGCCAATTTTACACCAAAAATAGAATTGCAGGGGATACCTTGGAAAGTTCGAAATTTTCTCAAAGAAAGAATAGGGTGTGCTCGAGTTTTTCACCGTGACCCTAATTTCTAACATAAAATTTGCTGAGAATTCCCCAAAAATTTCAAAATGGAACTCCATAAAAATTTGGTCGAGCCGTAATCGATGATTCGTAATTCATTGGGATTGTTACTAATTATAGTCACTTCGAATGCAAATCGGCACTTGGACGAACTGTCTACTAATCTTTTTACCAAACAATGGATTTGAACTGCACGACATTAGATGCATGCACTGCACAATTATAGATGTACACACTACATAATTTTAACCATTGCACACTTCTACCCCCAATCGATGTAGGAGATCCGATCGATCAACACATGGTGTTTTTTGGGTTTGGTACATCGTCTATACATGGCTTGTTTTCCAGCATGAAGATTAGAGCTTTTAATATGCCTGATTTATCTTACATGTGGAGCTTTAATAGTTATGGGTCATAGACGTTCATCGCGTCTCTCCGCTATGTTCATAGATCCTCCGACTTCATGATACGTCGAGCCTATTACTGAATCTAGCTCGATGATTGTGCCTATAGCAAAGTCCACTCTTACACTTTATCGATCTCATTCAACCCATCACTAGACAAGACAGACCTTAGAAATAGTTCCTTTCGTCTTGGCTGAAGAACTTGACATTGGGGTCGCCCTGACATTAAAACAGATTATATCATCGTCTTGACGGACCCTCTAGATTCATTGGCTTCTAAAGTTGATGAGGCCCTAGAAATGGTGGTATCAATTAAATTCTTCCCATCTTTGAACACTCCAAAGTGAATGAGTCCAAAATAATTCGTCAAAAATCACATTTAGTTTGAGAATCTCCGTATCCAATCCATTAACCATTAATATCGAACCACACTTCAATCCCTCTATGCCTTTTTTCATCAATTCTTAATCCTTATTTACTAACATGAAATTTGACATGAACCCTTTATTTGGTGGTTTTTCGAGGCAAGTAAGGATCAATATAAGAATTTTTACTTAAGGTTAAGGGATGCGGATCTGGCATATAAAGGGTTTGAGTTTCAAAATTAACAGGTATCACAATTCAGGTTCATTGGAATAATAAGCCCTAGAAATGGCATCAGCGCCATTCACCATAGCACAAGTTGTTGACAGTTAATGAGGGGACCGTAGGAAAAACCAATGCTTTGAGATGCTTGTTTTAGAAGGGAAATAGATACGATTATGGTTAACTGTGGATTACATGGATGAAGCGTTTGGTGATAGACGGTTGTGGGCTTCTGCTTGGCGAACGTGTGGAGTTGTTATTGTAATAACATTCAATATCGATACGAGAGAAGAAGGAAAAGCCATTTGGTTTAAAATCTAGTCGAGATCGATATGAGATATAAAAAGCCATTTCAGAATGTTATATGCCTATGCCAAAGTTCAAAATTGTTCTTACAGGCCGGGTTTAAACATGAGGCTTCGCAATAAGCTGGGCTTACAAGACTATCGAGATCTACAGAAGAAGGTTTGTTGAGGGCTACGAGTTGGAAGTAATGAAGAACGAAGTATATAACTGGTGATATTGGAGAGCATGACTTTCATGCCAAAGTATAAACCACTCGATGTTCAGAAGTGAAGAACCAAGTATTAAACCGATCGATGTTGGTTTTATGTTTCCGACTTTCATGCGAGATGAAGGGAGGATGAAATGTGACGATATGCATTTCTTACTCCTAAAGACAACACTTAATACATCCACGGTGTTCATGGTGCCAGTCATCTAGACGTCCAAAAGATATTTCGTTGTGGTAAAAGAAAAAAAACAAAAAGAAAGAAACATAGAATCTCACAACGCATGGAAAGCATATATAATAGAACATAAGATAGTATATACAATCACTTTCAAAATGAAACTTCAAGATTACAATAAGTACTAACTTCCGCCAGGGATGGTTATTACCGTCTGCCCCCATAATGCTGATACATAACTATATACAAACAACAACGAAAATAATAGATAACTAGATAACAGTGAAGCCTCCTGCTCCATACTCCTCCAAAATGCATCCGTAAGAACCGAGACTACTTGGGAACTCAAAAATTAGAGTATCCAAGAGTTTAAGGTAAAGAAAGAAAACTCTGGATCAAACATGGGCCTGGTGTGAGTAAACTCAAAACATATTTTTTTAGGAAAAATAAAGGTACCTTGTAAGACCACGCTGTATATAACCACAGATGAGTTTTCACCTTACGATAACCAAAACATTTATACTTAAAATTAGAGATATTATTGTTAGTGTCTAAGTTTGAAAATAGATATATAATCATAGCTGGAATGGTTACATTAATTGCATACAATAGCATATTTAATATACACCCTAGTCTGTAAAGGCATGTATTGGAAAATTGATTCCATACAATGACAAGGCCACAGGGGTAACGTTTGTCACAATAAATCTCTAGAGAAAATTTACCAAGAGCCTTAATCGACTGCCTACAAATCAGGACCGACCTACTCATTCCTGGATAGTACCAAATATAATCATTCCTCAGTTGTGATCAAAAATCATACTGGGTCCAAAGCATATATCTAAGAGAAATATCGAAATAGATCAGGGATGACCACACCCTAATGGTAGCAAACCATATAGCCCTGAAGCATATCCCTTGTTTTAGTCTTTCCCGGGTGTGAGGCTTGAAGAAACTATTACCATTTTTAGTAAACCTATTGTGGAATGCTAACACTACCCTCCAAGCAATAATGTAATGCCAACATTCATCCATACAAGTTGTTCCGGGATCGAACAAACACACAAACCTTACTACCTTCCATTTTGGAATCGCCCTCAGATAGATAGTACAACTCCATAGCATACTTCACGATGATTCAGAACATGAAGCATTTGTTAGTTTGAAGTGGTTTGGATAAACCATACTTATCCGAAAATGGTGTCTCCAAACTAAAGGGATGAATTTTCAGCTAACTCAATTCTGGTTCTTTTAGAAGTATGCAAATAAATAAAAGAGTCCTCACCGAGGATCTCAAATATACATTCTTAAAAGCGAACTATGTTTCATAGGAATGAGTCCTCACCAAGGGATCTCAAACCGTATGAAATCGTTAAGCTTTTATATACTTCCCATATCAAAATAGGTTAAATTATCGATAGTGGACAAACCACTATATGACATAAGTATACAGTTTGCATATCAAAAATCATACATCATATACTTGTCACAACTTTTTTCACCAAACAACATAAAATTATACACAAGAAAAACAACGTAAATTATCACAATAAAATAATTTATTTTTAAAGTAACTTTTAAGTGAGTTTAACTCACTCAAACAAATACGAACTTCAACCTACTCCTAGTTCCTTGTCGCAACTTTGAAATCAACACACAGATCTAGCTTCCTCTACCATAGCTCGCTTTTAAGACTCGTCCATGACTAGCACAACAAGTTCCAACAAATTTTGGTTGATGAAAAGTCGAAAATCCAAAAAATGACTTTCGATCCATTTTCGATCTTCTCCGAACTACTTATTTTTGTAAACAAAATTCTAAAACAAGTTTATTATCATTAGTTATTACATAAAAGAGGTCTATTTGAGTTAAAAATTCATTATTTAAATTATATTAAATATTCACATTAAAGTAACTAAATTATGGGTCGTTACATTCTTTCCCTTTTAAAAAAATTTTGTCCCGAAATTTAACATACGATGAAGATTACTCAAAAAGAACATATATTATATATGATGAAATCACCTACAAAAGAGATACATGATAAGTGACTACACCATAGGCTGTGAGTACGTTATCGATAAAATTTATGCAACTACTCATCTATTAGCAACTCAGGATAAGCCTTTCTCATGTCATCCTCATTTTCCCATGTGCAGTCTCTAGCATCTTTGCTCCACTGAACTTTAACCAATCTCACGCCCTTATTCCGCAATTGTTTTACATCATGATCAATAACATGAACATGATACCTGGTTAAGTTTGGCTCCACTTCTAAGTCTTCCTGAATAACTGGATCAATAATTAGTGTCGGATTGTGCACATATTTCCTTAAATGCGATACGTGGAAAACAATGTGTATGCCCAACAATCTCTTAGGTAACTCAACTCGATAGGCAAGTGGGGCAACCTGCTCAAGAATCCAAAAAGGTCCAACATAACGAGGTGCCAACTTTCCCGCTCTCCCAAACCACATAACTGCTCTCATCGAAGAAACCTTCATAAAAGTGAAGTCCCTGACCGAGAATTCCAAGTCCCTATGCCTCTGATCGGCATAGCACTTCTGTATATCTCGAACTTCCTTCATCTTCCTTCTAATTATAGCTACCTTCTCTGTGGCTTCCCGAATCATATCAGGACCAATAACTGATCTTCGGTTTCAACCCAACACGATGGTGATTTGCAAAGCCAGCTATAAAGATCTTCATAAGGTGTCATGCCAATACTTGCTTGGTAGCTGTTATTATAAGAGAATTCAACTAAATGAAGATGATCCTCCCACGAACCTCTGAAATCCAAGATACAGGATCTCAGTAGATCCTCCAAAACTCGGTTCACCCTTTCTGTCTGACCATCAGTTTGGGGATGATATGCAGTGCTCAAACTCAACTTTGTTCCCATAGCTGCTTGCAATGCTTTCCAAAACCGACTAGTAAATGTGTCTCTATCACTTATAGTGCTATTTGAAACTCCATGCAACCGGGCAATCTCCTTCATGAAAATATCTGCCAAGCTTGCTGTGGTCCTAGTCAGCTTCACCATAATAAAATATTAGCTTTTGGTTAGTCAATCAATAATAACCCAAACGCCTTCATTTCCTTTTCTTGACCTAGGATAACCGTCTATGAAGTCCATCGATACCTACTCCCATTTCCAATTCGAAATCTCGAGTGGTTGAAGTAGTTTAGCGGTCCATTGATGGTCACCCTTAATTTACCGGCAATTTATAGATCTACTAATATGAATTGAAATGTCCATTTTCATTCCCTTCCACTAGAATACTCACTTCATATCCCAATTCAACTTCATAACACCAGGATGGATACTTAACTTGGATTGATGGCATTCTATTAATACTTCTTACCTAATACATCGACATTTGGAATGCATATCCTTCCATTCATCCAAAATATCCCACGATGATCAATCTCAAAGCTTGAAAAATGTCCCTCGCCTATGTCCTTGATGATCTTCATTAAACGACTATCTTCTCTCTACTGGCTTGCAATTCTTTCAAGAACAGTCGGAGTAACTTCCAGATGAGCCAAAACAGCATCCCTTCTACTTATCACATCAAACACTACATTGGCTTTCCTAGGCATATATAAAATATCAAGATCATATGCTGTAAGAAATTCCAACCAGCACTATTGTCTTATGTTCAAATCCTTTTGTGTGAAAATACACTTCAATGACTTTTGATACGTGAAGAGCTTGAACTTTTCACCTAGTAAGTAATGCCTCCACATTTTTAATGCAAACACAGCAGCTAATAATTTCAAGTTTTGAGTTGCATAATTATGCTCATGAGGCTTCAGCTGCCTACTAGCATAAGCGATAACTCTTCTGTGTTGCATCAATACCGCACCCAATCCTATGCCACATGCATCCGTATACACTGTCAACCCTTTACCTCTATCTGGAATAGCTAAGACTGGAGCGTTGGTTAACCTCTTCTTTAACTCAATGAATGCTTCTTTACACTTCAGAGTCCAGATAAACTTAACATCCTTCTTTGTAAACTTTGATATGTGCGAGGCAATGTTAGAGAAGTCTTGAATGAATTTCCTATAATATCCTGCCAAGCCAAAGAAGCTTTGGACCTCCATTGGAGTCTGCAGTGTCTTCCAATCTTAAATAGCTACAACGTTCACTGGATCAACCGAAATACCATTCCCCGACACAATATGTCCGAGGAACCTAGCTCTTAAAATGTGTTTTCTCAATGTTTTAGGCATAATTTCTAGATGGTGTTTGTGTTCCTCCTTAGTCTTGGAATAAATAAGAGTATCATCTATGAAGACCAACACAACTTTTTAAGCACATTTCTAAAGACTCGATTCATAAGATCTACAAAATAGCAGGTGCATTGGTTTTCCCAAAAGGCATAACTAACCACTCATAGAAAAAATCCATCCCTCTGAATGCCGTTAAGGGTATATTATTCTTTACTATCCTTAATTGATGAAATCGCATAGCAAGATCCATCTGTTAGAATATCTGAGCACCATGTAGTTCGTCAAACAAGTCATCTATATGGGGTAGAGGATAGTTGTTCCGTACCATCTATTTATTTAGCTCACGGTAATCAACACAAAGCCTTAGCAAACCATCTAACTTTGCAACAAAAACTATAGCTATCCCCAAATTACACGACTTGTCCTAATCAGCCCCTTACTCAGAAAATCATTTGTTTGATTTCTTAACTCCAACTTCTCTCTCAAAACCATCTTATGGATAGGGTGAATAATAGGTTTCCAACCGGGAATTAAGTAAATACAAAACTCAATCTCTCAATATGGAGGTAGGCTATTAACTTCCTCAAAGACATTTGGAATGTCCTTGACAATTAATATTGACCCTAACTCTTTCTGGGATGAATCAATTGCAAATAGAAAACTACTCATTAAATTGCTAGGCTCTTCACACATCACCTCAACTTCCCTTCTCGTTTTTCTCTTCAACTCTATCGTCCTCTTAACATAATCAAGAAAAACTTCATTCTCCACTAGCCAATCCATAACAAGTAAAACATCAAACCCATTAAAATCTAAAACAAACATGTCCCATGAAAAGTGGCGGGTAAGGTAAGTAACTCGTACATTTTCACAATCATACACAGATTAGTTGCACCATATACGGGGTAAGATACACAAATAAGGGTTTCTATAATCCTTGGAGTAAGTTGCAATCTATCCACCAATCTTTTAGAAATAAAACTATGGAAAGCCTCAATATCAATCAATATTCATACTAATATGCCATTAACATATAAAGTACCTTTGAAAATTCCTTTCCCCTCCACATCCTCTGAGATTGATGGTTCATCTTTGATACAATAAATCTTGGCTTGCTGACCCTTCTTCATTAGTGGACAATCCTTCACCATATATCCTGGCTGCTGGTAGTTATAGTAGAGTGTCTTTTGAACCATTGGAGAAATAGGACCAGTCTGCTGCTTTTTAGCTTCGGAATTCTTACAGATTTTTGCCACATGGCCTGCTTACACTGATAACACTCAACATCTTTATAATAGCTTTCCTAAGCTCTTCCTCCTGGCTTCCTCCCTACCGCTTATTTCCTTATTGATTGAAATTTCTCTTATTCAGGTTGTTGCTATTATTTGGAATTGCTGTCGGCTTCTTCTTTCCAAGAACTTCATAATGCAAAACCGTATCTACAAGGTCTAGAAAAGATCCTTTTAGGTGAGCAGTTATCTTCTTATGAAATTCTTCCTTCATCCCAACTACAAACATTTTATTATTTTTAAGGCGAGTATCAATAAGTCCTAGCCCAAAGCGTGAAAACTCATTGAACTTAGTTTCATATTCTGCTATAATCATTTCCCTTTGCTTAAGATCTTGAAAATTTCTATAAAAATGGGTTTTCCCTACTATTGGCATATACTCTTCTTCAAATACCACCTTAACCTTGCCCAAAAAAGTCTTCCACTGAAACACTTGAAATAACCGAATCCAACCATGCCGAAGCTCCCTCCTATAATTGCCAAGATGCCAAATAACGCTTTTGCTCATCAGAAATACGAAGCCCTTTAAAGATCTTCTCCTAAGAAAGAAGCCAAGCTTGAACTTCGATGACAGAATCTGTGCCTTTGAAGGGCTTCCTGCCTAATTTGGTATAGTCTTTGCATAGGGAAGCAAAGTTAACACGGGTTGCATAGGCGCCTCTTCTTCGACCATCCCTACCCTACCAGCATTAGGAGCTGGATCATTGATAGCCGCAATACTACCAACTCCCCTTCCTCGCCTTTCTCTAATACTTATTTCTTACTGCCCGAATATAGTAAGATAACTTTAGATTACATAGACAACTATCTTAAGGGAATGGGTATTAAATCAAACATATAAATTTTGATCAAAATAACCAGAATATATATATATATATATATATATATTCGAATAAAAATTACAAATACGCACTCTCATGGAATAAACTCATTCTAGGGTATTACAAACACTATCTCTAATGAGTTGACCCCAACTAAGGCCTAGGTGTTCGCACAACCTAAGCTTTAACACTACATGTAATGATCTGTCTTTCTTATACCTAAAGACGACACTTAATACATCCATAGTGTTCGTATGCCGATCATTTAGGTGTTCAGAAGGTAGGTCATTGGGGTAAAAGAAAAGACAAGAAGAAAGAAACATAGAATCTCACAACGCATGAAAATCATATATAATAGAACATAAGATGGTACATATAGTCACTCCCAAAATGAAACATCAGAGTTACAATAAGAACTTCAGCCAGGAACACTTATAACTGCCTGCCTCCACAATGCTGATAAATAACTGTATATAAACAGCGGGAGAAATAACAGATAACTAGATAACGGTGAAGCTTTCTGCCCTATGCTCCTTCAAAATGCATCCGTAAGAACCTCAACTATTGGTTACTCAAAAATTAGAGTACCCAAGAGTTCATGGGAAAAAAAGAAAACTTTGGGTCAGACATGGCTCTGGTGCAAGTAAACTCAAAACATATGCTTTTTGAAAAAAAAGGTATCTCGTAAGACCACGTTGCACATAAATACGGACATGTTTTTACCTTGCGATAACTAAAACATTTATACTTAAAATAAGAGATATTTTTATAAATGTCTAAGTTTGTAAATAAATATATAATCATAGTCGGAATTACATTAATTACATTCAACAACATATTTAGCATACACCCAAGTCCGTAAAGGCACGTATTGGAAAATAGATTACATACAATGACAAGGCTACCAGGGTACAACCCATCACAATACATCTCTAGAGAAAATGTACCGAGAGCCTTAACTGACTCACTACAAATCAGGATCGGCCTATCTCTTCCTGGATAGTACTAAATATAATCATCCCTCTGTTTCAATCAACTACCATGCTAGGCTCGAAGCATACATCCAAAAGAAATATCAAACTAGATCAGGGATGATCATACTCTAATAGTAGCAAACTACATAACCTTGAAGCATATCTCATGTTTTACTCATTCCCGGGTGTGAGGCTTGATGCAACGATTACCATTTTTAGCAAATTCATCTTGGAATGGTAACATTGCCCTCTAGGAAACAATCCAGTATCCACATTCGTCCATACAAGTTGTTCCGGGATCAAACAAACACACAAACCTTACTACTTTCCATTTTGGAATCACCCTAAGGATAGGTAGTATAATTCCATAGCATACTTCATGATGATTCAGAACACAAAGTTTTTGTTAGTTTGAAGTGGTTAAGATAAATCATACTTATCTAAAACCGTTGTTTCCAAACTAAAGCGATGAATTTTCGACTAAGTTAATCCCGGTTCTTTTAGAAGTATGTGAACAAACATAAGAGTCCTTACCGAAGATCTCAAATATACATCCGTAGAAGCAAACAATGTTTCAGAGGAATGAGTCCTCACCGGGGGATCTCGAACTGTATGAAACCGTTAAGCTTTTATATACTTTCCAAGTCAAAATAGGTCAAGTTATCGATAGTGGACAAACCATATCTGGTGTAAGTATATAATTTGCATATGGAAAATTGGACATTATATACTTATCAACACTTTTCGATTTTAACCCCCATACTATCCCTTGATTGAAAATGAAGTCGGATAAGTTAGAGTGCTAACCTTGCCTTGAAGACATTCTTAATTCTCACATATAGAAATGGGCTTGCATACCTCAAAATTTAGTGTCGAATATAATATGAAGTACCTTCCATATACTTAATTAATCATGACCTATTTATAAAAATTAACTCTCTTATACTTTTCACGTTTGTGACATTTCGACCTCTCTATCACTCGCCCAGAATTGAAGCCAGGTAAGTCAGGGCACTAGATGCACCTAGCTTTGCATTAGTTAAACATTCGATTCAAGATCTCACATATAGACGGAATTCTACTCATCGGGTTTTAGTGCTAAATATAAGGTGACTTACATTCTGTAAAGTCAACATTTTAGCACTACTTATCATATTTGTTTATATTACTTAGACAAAGAAATCCCTTGTTTAAAATAAAGTGTTTCTTAAAAAACCGAAAGACCAACTTCGTAAACTTATTTCTAGACTTTGATTTCAAACTAGCACTATTCATCGGTTAGAAATGAAACCGTTCAAGTTGGGGGTATCATTACCTCTTAATTCTTGACTCGACATTCATTTCTAACATTAAAATAGAAATAGGTTTACATACCTTGATGTCTAGAAATTAAAATAGGATCCAAGAGTTTCGCTATACTTTTTAAAAACATTTTCCCAAAATCACTTAATTAAACCAAGGTTTGATTTAAAAGGCAACATCTTTTCTTTATAAAAGTAAACAACTTTTTAATAAATAAATTCTAAACATTTTAAAACATCTTTTGTAAAGAGTTTTCAAAACAAGAGTCAAGTTTGAAAAAATCATTTAAAACATTATAAAAAAATAAAGTAGTAAACCACTATATAGAAGCACGAGATTTCAATGTCGCATAAAAATCCATAGCAAGTTGGTTGTCTAAAACTAAGCAACATTCACAAGCATTTACATAACAATAATAAATGTAAGTAATAGTCAACAAGACGAGGAACTCCATAGAGTCCCTCTATACAAAAGTCCCTTGTAAATCATATCATATGCACTTCGAACTGTTTCCTCATGACCTATTCGTTATGAACATTTCGACTTTCATCCTCTTTATTAGTCACCTGTCTATTCCTTATATGTCATCCACTTTCAAGCGAGAATCAAACCAAACAATATAGAATTATACACATAACATAAATTATTACAACAAAATAATTTATTTTTAAAGTTACTTTCAAGTGAATTTAACTCACGTAAACAAATACGAACTTCACCAACTCCTAGTTCCTTGCCGCAACTTTGCAATCAACAAACGGACCTAGCTTCCTCTTGCCAAAACTTGCTTTTGTAGACCCTAAGGACCCTATTTTGGTTCAGCCATGACTAGTTAGGTGGGTATGGGTTTGGGTTTGTTTTTGGTAGCTTCGAGTGATGTACAAAATGGTTTTTATTTCTAGAGGCTTGTGTATTTTTTTAGAGAAGAAAAGAAGTAATTTTGAGGTGGGTTTTTTTGTATAAAGCTATGGTGGAAGAGTAGTAAAGAAGAGTGGAGAAGAAGTGAGTTAAAGCGGAAAAAAGAAGTAAATCAAAAAATGAAAAGAAGGTGTTCTTTTATAGAATTGTAAAATGGTAAAAGACTAAATCTACCCCTCCTTAATTCAAGCTACTACCCTCCCTTGCTTTTTTGACAACACATCCCCCTTCATCATGTGTGCTGCACCCCCTACCACTTAGCATCACTACCTTTCCCTTGGGTACTTCTTTGTACTTTGTTCTTTTTAAAATGAAAAGAAGAGACTTCTTTTACTTAATTACTTAAGTATCTTCTTGAATGTGTTTTAGCGAAATCCATTTAACTATTAAAATGTTTTTCTTATTTGTATAAGTTTGTGTGCTTATGTACACTAGTGTGTGCAACAATTTCCAACACCTTTTGTCGACGAAAAGTTGAAAATCTGAAAAACATTTTCGGTTACATTTTCGATCTTTCTCCGAACTACTTGTATTTGTAAACAAAATTCTAAATAAAGTTTATTACCATTAGTTATCACATAAAAGGGGTTTATTTGAGTTAAACAATCCATTCTCTAATTATTTAAAAATTATATCAAATATTTACATTCAAAGTGACTAAATTACGGGTCGTTATAGATGAATGCAAGGATCAAAACTAGTGACATTAGAGAGCATTTCGATGGTTTTCAAAAGAAACACACGACCGAGCGGTTTCCAGATCTAAATTGGCACTAGTTTCAACTAGAACCTAAAGTCATATGCATACGATTGGAAAAGAAAGAAGTCGCATAGGAACGATTGGAGAAGAAAGCAATTCACATAGCGACAATTCAATAATCACGTTTACGTGCTGTTTGGAGGACATATGACATGTCATAATAGTTCTCTACAGCCTTATAAAAAAATCTACCTCACAAGCAAGAAAAATAAATATGATGGGCTGATGAAAACCCCTCTGATGAAAGAAAGTAAAGGCTATCATGAACAGATAGTAGAAGCGGTTGTAATCTACTACAGCATCGTACATAAATGTAATTTGATGTATGGACTAAATATGTAAACTTTGTTACCACTTAGGCTGTATTTTGTGCTGTACTTTGTAATTTCATCTTCTAAGAAATAAAGCAAATCCATTTTCAATAAAAATAAATTAACAGTGTTCTCAAATTCAAAGACTACTACACATCGTCATATGAGGTCTTCTATTTGAATTGGATGCAATAACTTATAGAAGAACCTCAGCAAGTTGTTCTTCAATTATTCCAAACAACTACAAGTACATAACCTACTAAGGATATTCATGAGTAAATCACCACCCATCGTATGGATAACATTACATACACTAGTCTTATAGAGATACATGTATATTTTTATCGAAATATCAAATGTCTAGGAATATACAAGGATAAATGTTTATTATTTCATACTCATGGTTACAAACTATTTCATTATTACGATTGTGTAAACACTTTGTCCAAGGGATTTCTTTTTGTATGTGATAATGTGCCCTTTGTATTACCTTTATACATAATACATATAAAAAGAAACAAAACCAACAATCAAACTTTCATTTAGAACAAGATTTTATATAAGAGTTAAGCTACGTTAGAAAATTACACAATTGCACCTATGTCATGCACTTACTATCACATTCAATTTGAGGCATCTACTTCTTTTCAATAATGTTTGATTCATCCTTTTGGCAACACTATTTGACTAGGGGTATCCTACTGTGGTATGGTGCTACTTTACCCCTTTAGACTCAAAAATGTTAGCAAACTGTCGGGTATGAATTCGTTGTCATTATTTGAATAAAAAACTATTAGTTTCATTCTTGACTACTTCTTAACTCTAAATTTCCCTTTTTTAAACAAATTAAACGTTTCACTCTTGGATTGCATAAATTAAACTATACCTAGTGAGAGAAATCATCAATAAAGAAAATGAAGAACATCGAATCATTAAATGATAGGAAAGGGGAGGCACCCTAAACTTTTGTATGAACATATTCCAATACAACCTTAGACATATACTCTCATGTACCCAAAAAAAGGTTTTGTTTTCTTTTCAAGAACACATTGTCCACAAAAGCCAAGTTTTCAATGATGAGTTCCATTAAGTAAACCCCATCATATAACTATGATAATATCCATTGTTTAGTTATGATAATACTCATAGCATGTTATGGAAACCTAACTAGTAGCTCCCATCACATAATGCGATAATCATGTCAATAACACATGTCGATCGAAGTGACAGCTGATTGATGACACCCATTACCAATCTATAATCATGACCTAATACTTACCATTGCTAGTTTTGTTATCCTATCACCAATAGCCTAAATTAAAAGGAATCCTAGAGCTACATTTTTCGAAGCCCAATATTGTTGGAACTGGGCCAGTCCGAAGCAGGTTAAATGGGTGAATTAAAAAAAAATTCCACTTTGATCTTAGTTAAGCCTATTAAACCTATATGGATTTTAAATCCAATCTAAAATTTCAAATAAAATATTTATTTCATTTCATTATTTAAAATAGTTTGAGTTTAAGTTAAGCTAAATGTATGTTGTAATGAGTGCATCATATACATCCATGTGTGAAGGTGCAAGTACCACATAAAGAAAGTGTACATAGTTAATGTTAATGTGTTTAAGGGTGCGTTCTTTTCTGAACCGAAAAGGGCAAATGAATGGGGCAAACAAAATGGGCTGGGAAAGGGGTAAGTTCGCGAAAGGGAAATGCATTCTTTTTATGAAAGGGGCAATGCGAAAGGGGAAAAGTTATTATTTTATTGTTTGTTTATGTTATTATTTTATTTACGTTATTATTTTTAAATACAGAATATAGAATGCAAATGCAGAAATAAAATTCATAGTTCAGAATTCATAATAAAAATGCAGAAATAAAAGTACCGAATAAAAATGTAGAAAATAAAACACAGATAAAACAAACTACATTCTCCTTCTCAACTGGGCAACAAGATAAATAACAGCCTTCCTAAGCTGCTCGGGGTTGTCCCGCAGGACATGAAGAGGATTGAAACCTCTGCTATCATACTCAGCCAAACAAATTGCGACCTCCGATTCTTCATAATCATCATCCTCCTGCTTCGCTTCTATACACCTAGCAAGAGTCTTATCATGCGAAGAACTGCCAACAGACCTAGAAGGACCACCAGTGGGCCATTGCTGTCTAGGCGCTCTATGACTGGAGATCTCCGCAGCATCACCCTAAGATAGTCGCCATAAAGCTGTGCGTTGAACTATAGCTGAACAGGTGGATCTGGTGGAATTATGAACTGACATTTTTCAGTTCGGATGCAGCCATCAAAAATCACGTCCAACTGCCTAAATCGAGCAGGCGAGGCATGTTTGTATTTGCGGTACCTTGCTGCAGCTGTATCCCACCACTTGTCAGATCCACCAACCGTGTCCTGTTCTTCGTTCCAATAGCCACCTGGAATCTGTAACAGCTTGTTCCATAGGCTACACTCACGTTTTAGATTATCGAACTTGTTTTTCATTTGCCCAGCATTGTAATCCAGACCAGCTCTTACATTGAACAGGACTGTGATATCTTCATACCACTGTGCAACATGGTGGACATGCATATCAATGTTTTCGAAACAAACATCGATGAACGAGTTTGTCTTGTCGGCATTCCAGTCGACGATGGTTCTGGTAGAAGAAGAAGCAGAGTGGCTAGACATTCAAAAAAAAGTAATTCAAAAAATATGAAAAAATATATATGGTAGATAATAATACGAAAAACGCAAATATAAAAAAATTTACCTGAAAAAATCGACGACGAATCTTGTAGAAATTGTTGAATTTTCGAATTTTTTTTGTTGGTGATTTGGTTGAGAAATGAAGTGGTATATATAGTGAGTGAAGGGGTATATGATGGTTGGAAACGAACCGTTCACGTCAGACGGTGTCCGACGCGTCGAACGTGTCTAGCACGAACGGTTCATTTCGAACAGTTTGTTTGAACTGGGTAGCAGCATGGGGTCCACGCTTGACGTGTCGGACGCAGACGCCAACGCTGACTTCCCATTTGCAAAAAGAACGGTACCTAAGTGTCGAGATTTACACCGCAATAGACACATTTCCCCTTTAAATATGCTTTTATTGTCTACTATAATACTTTTTGAAACAAAATAAGAATTATTACACACACATATGTATATATACTTGTTTATATTAAAAATGATTTGGATTGTTTGACAAGATTTCAAGTTAAAGTGAACAATTTAAAGTTATTTTGAATAAAGAAACAGTTTAAAATAAAAATTACAATTTTTCATAAAAGTCCATTTTGTAAACCTTAAATGAAGAACCTATACATATGCATACACACACACATATATAATATTCATATATATCTTTACTACTAATAATGATAATTCAATATATATAAAATCAACCGCGTCTTTTTGAAATTCTCGTTATACCCTTACATTTTCTCCGTTTCTCGCTTCTGCATCTGTTTGCCTTCCCAAAACTAAAGTATCCTGAACGAGTTCTCATTTCTTCCTCGCTGCAAAAAATATGCTATTCTAGATCGAACACGATTTCAGATCCACTGTATTCTCCAACATCTTCTCCAACAATCGATCCGTGGTTAGTCCACTGAACCACACAAACTAGGGCTACCTACGCGATTCCATATTATCAGCTAAGGTTAGTTCAACGTCTTCTCCAACAATCCACCATCTTCTCCAACAATTCACTAAGGTCAGTTCAGCGCGATTCCAACTGTCCACCGTTTTCTCGACCGATCAACGATTCATTAAGATTAGTCTTGATGATGGTGAGGTGTTTGCTTCTTCTATTACGACATATGGTTCTTATATGAAGTTTGAAGATTAGTTAGTATATTGGAGAATAATTATGTTGAAGAATTGTTAGTATGATTGTTTTAGATTTAAAATGATATTTATTGACAACAAAGTGATAGGTTCATACTGGAGGAAATCGATACCTTTAAGCTGATAATTATTGACTGGAGAAACAAAATACTGAAGGAAACGTAATGGAAAATTAAACTTTCAAAGCTAAAATAAAATAGCGGAAATTCCTTTAAAAGAAGAAATGCAACAATTTTATGTTTCTGATTATTTGTTTGTTTAGAACTTCAATGCTAAGTTATAAATTACTTGGTCATACTTTGCTATAATATTTGCATTATAATATCAGGGAACAGCCATAACACTTTTAGTACAACATAGGCATTGCAAATTTTTAATGCATGTTTGGATAGACAACTAGATGTATGAATTCACTGTAACATCATAATGAATTGATGGATGGAACCTGCGTCATAACTTACAGTGCAAGTTGTTATGTGTAATTTTCCAATAGTGATACTTTGGAGGGTATTTTATCTCTGAAAGTGTTTCTAGAAAGGGATTTTGAGAAGAGATTCTAACCAATAAGCTTTTACCATTATCTCCATACTTCATATGTTGGGTTATACTTAATAGGATGGACTGTAAACTTAGTATACTTGACATTTGGCAACTTACTATAGGCTATAGAGAATTACCCAACACTTCAAAGCTTCATCATCACCTAGAACATCAAGCTTGATTTATTAAATGTATTTTTGCACAACATTTGTTGTAGATTATAGAGAACTCCATAGAGATTACTGAGCCTGAATTACTAATCAAGGACCAGTGAGTTTGCCGTTGATTAATTTTGAAATGAATCTTACGGAATTTGAAGTCTAAGTTCTGAGAAAGACAATAAATGTTTTTAAGTTCAGAATTAGCGCTTTTATAGATAATTTTAGGTCACGGCAACTATAATAATAAACTACAACATTTTGGAAGTGTTAGTTATAGTACACTAGGATTGCTTTCAGCATCCAATAATTAATTTTGTTAATAATGAACTTCCCTTTGATCTATAACAACAACAACAACAAAATATTAGGTTCATCGAAGGATACTATTTCCCCACTATAACAAAACACACATACACACATAAGGAGCATTCGCGCACACACAGAGCATGCCTAGATGAACTTGCATTTGATCGATGTTGCTTGATATTTGCATCTCTCATTTGATATCTTAGTGCTTTGATATATGTGTGGTTTGTAATCCATGTGGTTCGAGCAATGGGTCTGCTATTGTAGTTGCTTCAAACATGGCTGTAGTGGTATTAGGCATTGAAACATCTTGGTCTAGCATCTGCCATGCTTCTGCAAATTCAATTGGGTAATGAATCAAAATTTAAACAATTTAGAAGAAATTCATATGTACAACATAGTATAGTTCAAGTACTTTGCACTACAATAATATATGGAATTTCACTTGGGAGCTGGGCCTTTGGATTTTCTATAATTAGCCGCGGATTTCATAAAGGTGATTTCTTACTCAGGGATTCAAATTTGCGACAAGCTATATCAATAGTATCTACAAGAAATGTAATAAAAATTTGTGAGTATATTATTTTTGTTCTTTTTTAATCTATTCTAGAAATTTGGTTGTTTTTTGAAACTGTTTTCATTTTCGTTGCATATTAACAATATTTTCGAATTTGCTTATCATTCCATTCTTCCATTAAATGCAATAGAACACTAATTAGATGCAATTGAATACTATTACTTAGTCAATTGATTTTGAAAAGAATTATTCTTGATAGAGTTCCCGAGTTGAAGTTGATGGAATTTGTTACCTCACTGATTGTGCATTATATTATTTTAGTCAAGTAATTGCCACCTAAAATGTCGTTTTAAGATACTAATTTATTTATACACCATCCAAATGTAGTAGAAATGTAATCATTTAGTATTCTAAAAGTCTATTTCGGCTTAGTTTTCATTTTCACTACATGAATAGATCGCTATTTGAGAATGCATGGTTTTACGTATTGAATTGCATATGTATGGACATTGGTATGAGTACAAATTTTTGATTATGTTATTATTGTCCTTTCTAAATGTATGGTAGATACGTTTAGTTGTTGCATCAACAATACTAATTTATTTATTTTTTATTTCTTGATTGTTTTCCATTGTTGAAGCTGAATTTGGATATTTCAAACTCTCTAGAGAAAGAAGCACGCTCGATGTGGACTATTGATGAGGTACAAAAGTTAACAAGCAACAAGGTAAATTTGCTGCTTTATTTACCTCATTTCTTCAGCAATACTTATATGAAAGCTATTTACTTTACCATTAACCCATTAATAGCTGTGCATCTAATTTAGTGTATTGGAGCATGCCAAATAATATTAACAATGTGAGAATTTCTGATTTATCTATCCAAACACTTTACCTTCTTACTATTCACTTGAACTAATAAGTAAGTATTTTTTTTCTTTCCTTTTAATGAGATTCAAGATCTAAATATGAAGCTTAGACTTTTATGGGGAGGCTTACTTTTCACATAGTTACATTACATCAATTCTTATAATACTGTTGCGACAGGCACAATCGGGGAGAAAAATGTCAGCAAATGGACCATCTAAAAATGTGTATGAGATTGCATCCAAAAGCTTGGTTGCATAAATCCCGTCGAAACTGAGGGTACTGTAGATTAAGTTAAAAAGAATATGACCACTAAATGTTGTTGGTTCATGAATTAGTCTTATTTGTTTAATTTTATATGTGTACAAGACCTCAAAGTTTGCTGAGCTTTTGTTGTATAAACATGGAAGCCTTTTAATAACTTATCTTTATATCAATGTCATACATAGGGTTTTAATGCCATTTTTGTGTGTGTTATGTGCTTTTCTTTCACCTTTATTGAACGCTCCTCTTTCTGGTGCATTCTTCTGAAAATGCAGGAGTAGAAATTTTCCTTTGGACTTGTCACCTTTTTATTATGTAATCTTATAGTTGTATTTGGAAGAAGATGAGGAAATTACTTTATTTAAAAAATAGAAGTTATAGCCAGTTCATGGAGATGGGCATAAGTTACTTCTGATGAGAACTGTATTTTTGTATTCTGAAATGAGTGTATGTGAGTTGACATGGAGTACATTTTTGTGTTCTTAAAATGTTATATATAAGGTCATGGACAAAATAGTTTGACAAAATAATTGGTTTAAACTAAAAGCGTACATAGAACATTACTATTGGTTTGTTACAGATTGGATGTTACTGCTCATGTACATTGCTCATGTACACTGAACCAATTCATGGGGCAATTCGAAGGCAATTAGCTATATTTGAATGTGTTAATGTGGCAAGCGATCATTGCACCGATTTTATTGTCGCTGTTTTTTAATAGCTACGCTATAAAAATATGGCTCAACGACCAAATGCAGATCCACATGGACGTGCGTATATACTCTACTTATCAAGCTCTAATAGCTCACAAACCTTTTATAAGACAGGTGGCCAAATGCAGTTGAAGATATTGTATTTGCATCCTTTATTTCTATCGGGTTAAGGTATTTTTTTACTCTATTTTTACATTTGCATCCTTTACTGAAATATGACATAGTTGTTTTTGCTTACAGTTGAGTTTATACTACCATCGAATTTGGATTTAGTAGTTAATAAGAATGGATAAGATTCCTCAATTGCTGCTTCTTAGATACCAAACATCAACCACTCTTAGGTATTTTTTACACTTTTGCATTGTTTTTGTAAATTATTACCAATTTGGTGATTATCAACTCTAACTGAATACTAATTTCTATTTAAAACAAGATTTAAAGACATGTAACACAAAATTAGTGGGAACAAAACGATATTAACAAGCAAGTTTAAAATAAGAAGCTACTCAATCTTTTTCAAGTAGACGGCAAATTTAGATTTAGATTTGAAATAAAGAAATATTTATTTTACCTTTTATGGTCTTTTCAGGTTAAAGTGGTGCATATTCTATGCCATTCAACAGCATTATTGACAAGGAATTTCCCTACAGACCATTGGTATTATTGTACTTACCACACATAAGTGTTTGTAATGTTGTTGCTATATAAAATGAATGAGTAGGTTGTATGGTCAAAACTAATTGTTGGTGTTTGTGTCTTAGTATTAACCATATTTTATCTCCTTGCAAAAATATTATTCACGAATGACCTGCATCGACCCATGTTTGCTTAGTTTATTTGACTTTTACCCAAATCTAATTGCTAAAGAGACCCTTAAACATTCTAATTACGTTGTTTACAAGTTGCAAAAATAGAGCCACTTCTACTAATAAATCATTTTTAAACCGAAAACAGGGCAGCAAAAGTTATATTTTCAAAGTGTATCTTTAGGTTGATCAATTGAAGAAAACCAAGTGACCTAAAACTGTATCACATACAACAAAAGTATCAAGAATTGACTGTAAATTTCCACTGAACTTCGACATGATTTTATGACTCTTGAAAACTCTCTTAATTCATTTGCTACTTTCTATTTGCTTTACCCATCAATAAAATTGAAATCAACCTTTTTAGAATAAATGTGATAACTTTATTTAAGCAGAATGCTTATTTTGATGTTTCGAGAGATCGAACCCAAGATCTCTATAATCTCAGTTTATAGTTCCTTACCAATTGTTAGTGGTTGGTGACGAAATTTGAACCATTTTGAAAAGGAAAAAATGAAAAACAAGAAGCATAAATAAATTGATTATGCATGGAGCTACCATGCTTTGTTTGCTACAGTGTTTTATTGATTGATTACTTCAAATAAACAGTTTGAACATGCAAAGTAAAACTCCCATGTGACATTCCCGTATCAAGATAAGTGCTTTATTTCAGGATCTTTTATCTTATTACATCTCATGGAATATATATAGCAGACATATCCTACTTTCTACATTCATTATATACTCTTCTACAATATATATATATGTGTACCTTTTCAAATGTACATAGATTATGATTTCATGGTAAGCAATTGGAACATTGCTGACTAACGTGAGCTGTTATATATCTATTCTGGCGCATGCAATTTAGTATATAATTTTCTTTATTACAGTTTCATCTGATGAAGGAGGCTTAGATTTGGTCATTGTTTCAGCAATTTATCAATTAATGCCTGATGGGGAAGAGGAGATAGTTGACTTTACAGTTTTGATCTGATGGAACATGCAAAAGCATTGGTTGAATGCTTTAATGGAGTGGTATCTAATAGCTTATAAATCAAGGTTTTCGAGCTGACCCAAATTCAGATATTTTCAAGTTCCGAAAGCTAATGAGTACGGGGATTACCTAAGTGTTAGAAATGAGTTTATAAGCTTTGTCCTTGATCAGAATAGCTCTTGAATTTCTCGGATAATCTGTTCATAATTGTTTTTCTTTCTTCTCCTTTCAAGAAGATAAATATGTAATATTGTCGAATGAAAGAGTGTATGATTATCTACAATTGGTATATCTGCAAGATTCTTGGAAATAAATTCTTTATATAAATATTTTGAATGGGCATTGCTACTGATTGATTCTTAATTGCATCTGACTTCTGTTTGGAAATTGCGTATATGTTGACCAAGCCTATGAGTGAAATCTTTATATGTACTGTGTTATCAGTATTGATATAGTTAGTGTACCACTGCTCTTAATATAAATTGGAATTCATATATCCCCTGTACCGTGTAAAGATAAGATACCATCATATTACTATAAATTATGACTATATAATATATATATATATATATTGATTTATATATATTATATATATTGATTTAGTACTGTACAAGTTTAGATTTAAATGAAATGATTCATCTATTCTATGATTTATTTTTGCATTTTATTTTAGATGTATGTTTTGAAAAATATTAATCTTACATTGTCCGTATAAAACGAACAATTACCATACCAATGTCAAAAGCTTTCATTTTTATTTTAGATTTTTGTTTGTGTTTTGATTTATTCTGGCATGAACATTAACTGTATAAAAGAAGCAATGCCAGAAGGCTCCAATAATAAGGTTAGAGTAGGTAAGACTATTGTGGTAATTAATACATCGATAATCATTAATTGTTTGTTGAAACCTATTGTAATATTTTAGGCTCATTTGTTTCGCATACATTATTCTAGGGTTTAGTTAAAGTTGTAGTCAGGTGAAGTAAATTGGCATGAGGTGAAAAACACATTATGCATGTATTACTGAAAGTGAGTTTTAAGTTGGAGAACAAATTTTCAAATTTCATCGACTGAGCATAATTTTCATCAGATGTGCATTATTTTTCGTTAACCAGGCTTTCATTACATAGTTTTTACACTAATTGATTAAGAAAAAAACAAGTACTTCAGAGAACTACTATATCCACTATTTTCTCTTTTTTTCTTTTTTTAATGCATATTAGGTTGCTATTATATTCCTCTCAATCTGTTGTCTTTGCATGAATAGATGTATCATGTTTTAATGAAGGATGCCATGGGTAATAAATTGATTTTGGTTTAACAAGTTGGTGGAGGATTCTTGAATTGGTAAAGTGTAGTAATCGGTCTGACTAACTTGGCTCAAGTTCGTGTTATGTATCTGTCACAAATGGATGTAATTCACCTTTTGTTTTAAGTGTAGATCAGTTGGGTAGCAAGTTGATTACATACTCAATATTTGGTTTGAGAAGATTTTTATTATATTTTGAACTGTAGTGGTTTATTCCATTAAACGAGAGAGTGAAAAATGAACACATGAAATTAAAGTTCACATCAATAACATAGATACATAATCATCACGTACATGGTACACATGTGGACATGCAAACCCATGTAGAAATTCACACAAACACATGGTTAAAGTGGGATCACATGCAAATTCTCAAAGTTCACTTGGTTAATCCAGCAAAAAAAATAACACCTCGACGACACCTTCATCCTTTTCATCCTTCTTCTCACTACCCTTCTTCATCTCCTCTACCTTGGCTAGAACTTCGGCCTTGAGCTTCTCTACATGGGCACCGGCATCCTCCATACCAGAACAAATCCCCTTCTGTGTTTGTTATGATATGCATATTTCTATATCTTCGCATCTGGGTGTATGCATGAATTTGTTTCAACCAGCCCGACCATGTCATAAGGCAACCAAGCCTATTTTTGCTCACAGCTCACATTAGCTAAAAGAGCATATGCATGTAAAAGTACAAGTATTATTTCCATTTTTAGTAGTATAAATAACCAAAACAAAAGAAACGAATGATAAAAATATGAATGCATATGAATTATTGGTTCTATGAATGACCTTTAGTTGTCTCGGACTTCTCGGTGGTTGCTTTAGGTTCAGTTTATATTGGCAATGGTATTGTCAAATCTACTTCCAAAGATGCAGCTATAAATGCGTGCACGTTGTAACTAAATGCAGGCTCACCTGGGCGTGCATATATACTCATATATATAATAATTCAATCAATGTTTTAGATTCAAAAACAATATGTAACATATGCATTCAATTAATTTGTAATTTAAAGACATACCTTCAAATAATAAAGTTAATCAAACTTGAATCCAATTGTTTACTTAAGAAAGAAATCAAAAGTTTTAAGTATTTTTCTTTTTTAAAAAAGGTCCAATTGTAAATTTTAAATTGACTTAGTTAGTATTCTCATATAAATAACATTCAAAATTACTTTAAAACAACTTTTAATATATGTATTCAATTCCCAAACGTATAACAAAAAACTCAAAATCGATTAGTCAAAATTGTTTCAGTTTTTTATATTCAAACAACGGTTTCGAAAATCGAAAAGAATTAGACAACGTAGATACATCTATATTTGTAGTAAGGGAATTTAAATCTAAATTAAACACATAAAATGGGAAAAAAAATAAAATTAGTGATATATCTAAAATTTTTGGTATAAATAATTCATGAACTATTGAAGAGAAGGACAAAGAGATGTTAAAATCATATTAATAAGATGAGCATAAAACTAATTCAATGGACTCAAATATGGATCTAAATTATATTTCAAAATTCATACAGATAAAAGAGATACATGAGGTGGAGGATTCAAACCATATAAATATGATGAATTTGCATTTTAATAAAATAAAAGTTACCTTGAGATAAAGCCAAAGAAGCACCTTGAATGATAAAGGATTCCAAGATTCAATGAATCAAACTTTGAATCTTGCAATAATTGAGAGACAACCAATTTTTATTTTTGCTTTTTGTTTGATTTTTTATTTTGTAATTTTTTCCCTCAAAGCTATTAAATTTTCAGCTATGATATATGGGAGAAGAAGAGAAAATTTTTCGTTAGGAAAAAAAATAGTCAGTGAAAGAAATTAAGGGAGATTTTTTTTAAATGAATGATTGATGTCTTTCCTATTCCTTCCTTAAAACCTTCCCCCTTTAATTCAGTATTAAATCTCAATAAAATCCTCTCTCTTCTACATGCATGGACGACCATAAATGATGCCACATGCATTGTTAAAATTTCCAAAATCTCATTAGCGTTAATCCTATTTAAATCAAATTTAATTATTCAACCGATATCGTATATCGTTGCATGCATTTATAGCTTTTATATACACGCTTTATTAAATACTGTTGGTATTCAAAACAAATCAAATAAAATTTTAATAATTAATATTTCACAAATATTAATTAATTTAATTTATTTAAAAAACACTTAGTAATTATTATATTTAAATCCAATTTAAATATTCTAGCGACATCATATATCGATACACACTTTTATAACTTTTACATATGCATTTTATTAAATTTAATGGCGTTCAAATTTTTTAATAAAATTTAATAATAAATATTTCATAAATATAATTAATAAATCAATTTACAATGATTATAAATTAATTAAATCATGTGGTTCATTCAGAGTATTCATCATTTCAGTTGTACGATTCAAAGGTGTAAACTTAATCAGTAATTAATATTGACCAATTTGAATATTAACATTCACACATCATCTTAGCTAGTGGTGTGACATTGTAGCTGAATTTATCGCTTACACATCTTTTTGGTAAAATCCAATTTTTCTTATTATAAGCGGTACCCAGTAGTATATTTACACCAATTATCTTCATCAATACTAAATCACATTATAACTTATGAAATTTGGTTTTGATCAAAATTCCAACATTGTCCACACCCAACTTGAATAGTCTAAACAAAAAGTCCTTGGTTCAATAATAACTATTATCATTAACCATACTATTGTGACCGGAGACTTTGACTTTAAGCTGACTATAGTTGACCGTGATACTAACTTCATATAACTGGGAAGATGAATTCTTTATGGACTATTATTTCACTTCCAATGCTTTCACTTATACCCAATTGTAGTCGTTCGATGGACACCATGCCACGATTTAATTATAATCAATGTGGAGTATCCATATTGAAGTTCAACAGCATTCTCAAGTCGAGAGAACCATATAACATCGTCACTTCAAGATTCTCTATTTGACCTTAGTTATATTAACCAACATAAAACTATTGAGTGAGTCATTACATAATTATCCAATAACTATCAGTACATAACCCCTTGGTGCCCCCAACAACCATGAGTACTACATTGCCCAACATCTGGAGAGTGTTACACACTCTAGTCACAATGGATGTATCGATATCCCATCTCAAAACATCTCGACCATGAATATTTAAAATAATATGTTATTTTTAATGTGGTAAAGTTCTTATGATTGCAACACATTGTAATTACTATCACATAACATATCATTTAGGGATTTTCTATTTAATATACTTTAAATTAATTACTTAATTAATTATATCACAATATAACAAGTATATAATAGAAATAAAACATCTTTTATTTTGTACAAGTGTGGTTCTCAAGTTAGATATTTGTAACAAATTACATAATTGCCCATAGAGCATACCCCTAATTTTATCAATATCCAACTTGCATTTGGGGTCAATTATGTAATCTTATTCCAACTTATTCAATCGATTTTCTCCAAACTAATTGGGCATGTCCCTTAGTAAAAGAGTATGATATTTTGTTTTAATTATTTACTCTATCAATCATCTTTCTCCAATTCTAATAAACAATCTTTATCATACGGAATAATCAGAGTACGTCCCTTGACTTCTAGTAAGCTCTAGGTTCTTTTACGAAATGTATTGCAAAATTGTTACCATATAACAATGTCATGAGATTCTCAACATTTGGAATCACCCCTAGTTTGGTTATAAATTTGTGCATTTATTTATACTTCATTTGTAGCAGCGCTTATTCAAGGTGATATATTTAGCCCTTGGTTTAACCAGCCACTACTTATTATTTGGAACATTTTCTACTTAAAGTTCTTAACTTAAGAGTGAACATGAACTTAGGATTGACATACCATACTCGATATCACTTTTGAAGTTCGAGTCCACGCACTCCATTGTGACGATTTCATTGTTTCTGAAAACAATTCTCTAGTATTTCATGAATATTAGAGAACACTCTAAACTATCATTTAGTGATTTTGATTCGGATCTGATACTTGATTTATATACCAAATACATAAGTGAAATGTGATATTATAGACCATATAACATGTATTACAATCCCTATTGCTAGTGAATAAGGAATCCATTTTATATGCTCCATTTTAAACAATTTAATATGGTTCCAATGTATATCGTTTTAGGACATTCCCAACTTCCATTTACAATGATTATAAAAGATGTCTTTTTATATTCTATATTAAGAATTAGACAACTAAACCAAAATGATGTTAACACGAATACGTCGTTAACAATCATAAATTTGTGGTTTACTTATGGTTTTAGAAATATTTTTGCACCTATTAATATTATTTCTTACAAATACATGCTTCCTTTTCATTTTGACTAAAATTCAAATTAATTGATTTTCCTATCAAATTACTTGCTTAACTCCGATGACAATCGAATAATACTTTTGTATCACTACATGGATCATGTCCAATAACGCACAAACTTCGAATTGTTCCCATTGACTTTGAAACACTTTGGTTATTAAGCACAAACAAACATTCTAAATCGTTATTTAGAATTTTTGCTTCATATACCAAAACTCAAAATCATATCGAGTGATAATATTTTGTGAGTAATATTTGAATTAACTTAAGCATATTGGACTATGAATACATTAAATGTCAACAATTGAAACTTACATGTTATTCTTTTCAACATAGCTTGCTATATTCCAACGGCATTGGTCTTTTTTTCAAAAACACTTGTACATTCGACGGATCATATCCTTTTGGCAACAACCATTAAAATCATATTTTGATAATGTTCTTAGAATCCATTTCAGATCTGTGCATTATGCTATATGGTAGAGTCAATACTCTCAATGACTTATTGAAACTCGAGGAAATTATTTTCCCGAGATCGATAAGAAAATCATAGTTTTCTTTTAATGTGTGAGAGTTCTTATTAGACATTCTAATTAGTTGTGTCCGTTTAAGCTTAGTCAACTTTATTTCATCCCTTGTAATCAATTTTATTTTTGGATCGTATCTAAATCAATTCTACTATCAATTATTTCTAAAAGAAATTCCTTCGTCATGAAGTTGTTGTTTCTTAAAACAACAATTGTTAATTAGTGCTATGGAATGTGTATTCAAAAACATTTTATGAATTTCCTATATGTGTGTGTATTTATATATGTATGTATGTATGTATGTATGTATGTTTGTGTATGTGTTTATAAAACTTAATTGGTTTTTAAGTTTACTCAACACATGTTCATAACATAAATTAGTCAATCAGTATTGATTGGTCCCAAATTCATTTGGGATGGCCCACACAAAATCCCTCATGAATATTATGTGTAGACTCTCAACTCACACAATCTGTCAACTCCTTAACCTATAATATGCAGGGATTTCATAAAAATGTTCATCTTGTATGATCACGTACTTTAGATGAAATTAAAATTTAACCTTATGCATTTACTCTTAAGTACATGACCTTACAAAACAAAGTTAACTCAGCTTCACTCATTATCAATCGTACTTTGTCCACCAAAGTTTGATTACTACTTATCGATACACCATTATGTATCATAGGGAGGAGTGACTTCTGTTATTGAATATTATCCATTTTTAGGTACTTTTGAAACCGTTTTCCAATATGCTTTCCTATTCGATCAAATTGAATTTTCTTATTTCCTTTGCACTTTACATCTATATTTTTGTTTTATCTTCAATGAACTTAACATAAACAGATTACTTGTGCATCAAATACTTGTGTTCATTTTAAGTTAATTCATTTGTGAATTAAGCAAAGTATATTGAACTGTTTTTGGTATCATTAGCCATTTTTTGAATGCTTACTTCTTTATGTATCAATCTTAAGAGTTCATCAACCCTTATGTCGCTCCCATTAAACAAGTGCTTTGTCCTTAATCCAAAAATAATTGTAAAAAATTATATATACTTCTATGTTATTTAGCTAATGCAAAGAATATAATTATTCTAATATATTTATTTCATAACGAATATTCTAAATATTCATATAAAAATAAAACTATTTTCACTTTAGTCAATACTAAAAATAATTATTATTTTATAAATAATATTTGGTATGTTTATGAAAACAATTTCTTATATCTTGATGCATGCACTAATAAGTATTATATGGCATGCTCCCACTATTTTCGTCATTACTATAATAGTGTATGAAATACGAAGCTCCATTCAACTACTTATTATGGTCTATTCATTTCTTTTATCATGACTAGTTTACAATCGAGTGTTTTCGATCAAATATCAACTCATAAATATGAATTTTATTATAAATAATTTTCCAGATGAAAAACACAATTGGAATAAAAATTACATTTCTCATTCCATATTAAGTATCTATAGCATTGTAAAATTCTTGTTTTTGACATCCCTTTATAAAGCAGAATCTACTATTCACTCTCTTCATCCCAACTTTGCCTATTTACATTCATTCTTGTACATTCACTTTTTCTTTTCTAAATTGTCAAACCATTCAAAGGAAAATCCTTAATAAATTGTATTAAATACATGATCTCGCATTATGCTTTATTTTTTAATTTCCAGTGAACTAATTTCATTGAAATTTCATATATTAGAAAATGTGATCGTTCATCGTATAACATTTATATGTAATGCAATATGGATCAAATATCTATATTCTGGTATTGCTTAAGGGTTCAAGATTGATGGGAATGAAATAAATTTATAGGCAATTAAACACTTAAGCGACCAATTTACGAATGTGTTTAGTAGCGTATAGTTAGGCTCTTGCATCGGTCTTGAAGCAACAACATGCCAACAGATATAAGGTAAGTATATTTTATATTTCTTTTTCAATCTTTAATCTTGTTTAGTTGTACATCTTAACTGATAAACATTATCAATTTTTTAGTTGCGCAAAATTTATCGATGTAGATTATTTTAACTTTATATAGCAAATGTTCTTACAATACTAGAAAGGTTAAATGTTAACATTTCATTTTTCAAATAAGGCTCCTACTAGATTTTTATGTTTCTCAAAACCCTAAGAAAATCATAGAAATCTTCTGATTTCTCTAAGGGTGTTAGGACTTGCTTGCCTTAGGGCATTGACTTTGAGTAAAGCCTAATAAATCATAGGTCCGCAAGTGATGGGTAACACCTCATTAATTGTATCATATATAACTCCTAACCTGTGGTCTTTGTCCTAATCTCATCTTGACCTTAAGGAAAGCTCAACAAATTAGGAGAGTATATTCACTCACACATACCATTTTGCGATGGCCTAAGTATAATGCTCGTACCTTAAGGATTGCTCAACAAATACATGCATGAACTATGGGAAAAAACGAATCACACAACAGATGTGCTCCACTGTCTGATCGCATATCTATCCGTCGTTAAATCCCACGTCGTCCATTGCACATCAGACCATAGATACGTTGTCTTATAATAACTAACACAACACATAGAAAAAAAGTCATACATTGTCTAATGTGTTGTTCTTATTTTAGAAATAGTAGAGATGAATATTAAATGTTGTCTAAAAGTTAATAAAATAACAGTTTTTTTTGTAATCTTTATGAAATACAAATTTCTATTAATTGTTACAACCAGCTTCTTACAAAAGATAAATGCTGTTTTAAAGCAGATAAGATAAAAAATATTAGTTTTTGTACGTATTGTTCTTTCTTAAATGAAATGACACAAAGCAGTTCAAATAACACAAAGCATACAATATTAAACAAAACCAACATCGACACCAAATCCAAATACACATCCTACAAGCAGCAGTTCAACACAAACTACATAAACTATGCAACTAAACCCATAGATAAACAAAATACAACAAAACCAACATTGGAAAAGCTAACTAACCAGGGTTCAACTGCAAGGTGCATATATTTACATAGCATAATAGCAGGCATATATAGAATTCAGGCACTATGATTCAGCAAACTTATAGATATACATTGCCTACTCCACCGAACGATATCAATATCCTTTGAGGAAAAGGTATTGTTTAGATCCTTTTCCCACGGCAACAAATAGGAAATACAGTGGTTAACTTTACTCGACAAGGAACTCGATATATGCGTAACTAAAATACAGCATTGATATATATATTACCTTAGTAGCCCACAGTTGATTCTTGTCCCCCACGATGTCTTTCATGTAGTGCATAACCCACAATCCACATGTCAGTTGACCTCTCTATTTTGGAGCTATCTGAAGCATGCATAGTTGTCAAGTAAACATATAATTTAATCAATCATGTTGAGGAAGAAAAGTCATCAGACTTGAGAAATATGGAGTATGCACCAAATAAGGCATCCATCAAACTTTCCTTTTGCCTTTCACTTTGTCCTAATTGTAAATTGCAATGGATCTGCAAAGTAAACAAACATAAACCATCAAACTACTTGAAAAGTCAGAATATAAAATAACAATGGCACATACCTGTTCACAATATTCATCCATTCTTAGCCACACAATCGTCCTCTTAACGGATCCAAGAAATGCACACTTTCTTCAGTAGGATTCATGATCGTCAAAGATCAATGATTACTAACATTGAAAATTCCACTCAACATTCATAACAAAGTATTTACAGCATGAATCAAGTACAAAATTTGATGGATCAATATAGGGAACCATACTGTACATACCCTAGTTACACGGCACCAAGAAAATCTGGTCAGGCTTCCCTTGTTCATACTGTTTGGCCAAACTAAAAGCTATTTTAGTTGAATTTTCACATCTGTGTGCATCTATTTAAGTAGGATATATGAAGGCAATCATGTCTATCATCTTAGATTTCTTTAGCGCTTCATCAGCCCTTTGTAGTTTCTGTTGAGGCATTGCACAATCACTGCCTATAGTGGATCTAGGGGGTCTTGTATGTAAAAAATTTGTTGCACATGTGCACCCAATACGAATGAATCATTTGAATGTCCTTTCCTATTCAGATTGACCAAAGTAGACCCAAGTTCATCTACTTTGATGCCCCTAACATTCTCAACCCAATCACATTTTAATATAGGTACACTAAAGTTGTAGTAGTCCATCTCTCAAATCTAAGTAATCACACTGTAAAAGTCCATATCCTCTGTTGTGGGATTTTTATCCTTCGCACTAGACAGTAGTATTACATCTGCTTGTAGAAATACTCCACTATTATGAACTAATCGAATGTCATCTTGCTCCTTGGTAGTGAAATAAACTCCATCAATCATGTATACACCAAAGATAGGCACTTGATAGTTTGAACCTCTTGAAATCCACCTCAGTTCTTCTGAAACTTTGTTTCCAGAAATGTCAAGTTCATCTGATACTTGCAAGAATAGTATACTACACACTATGAATTAGCTTGTAATTCAAAAAAATTACAAGCTGGAAGCACTTCATTAACTCATTGATAAATCGACGATTTATCCTTTTCTTTAACCATGTCGCAAATGTCGTGTTCTATATATCCTTTATCCATTTCTCTATTTTAGGGGGTCTTCTAGCATTTTCCAACCTCAGTATCTCCAAGTTTTCACCGGGTTAACATAAAATCAAACATGTTAGCCATATAAAAAATAATTATAATATAACCCACATATTCAAATAGAGTATATAGTTAAGTAACATAAAACTTACGCAAAGTAGGGCTTGCATCCTCCAGATTATGCAATATATAGAGATGTACTTGATCAAACGCCTTTCCATAAACTGCTAAGTATAGCACTCCTGATTTTCTTCTGGTGGCATGTCGAATGTTTGATCTACAACTTTGTGGAATTCCAGCAGTACTAGGATTGTCAAGCATACGTTTGGCATAAAATTCAACAGCCTCTTCAACTATGTAGCGTTCTGCTATGCACCTCAGGTGTCTGCAACTTTTCACTCATGCTTTAAATACCTTCATATCTTTCAAAGGGGTACATCCATCGGAAAAAAATAGGACCACATAGCTCTACTTCTCTCACAAGATGAACAATCAAATAAATCATAATATCAAAAAATGAAGGAGGGAAGTATTTCTTAAGCAAGCAGATTGTAACTACTAGATCAGCTTGCATTTTTTCAAACTTCGAAGGATAAATCACTTTGGCACATATTGCCATGAAGAATAGGCAGAAGTGTATGGTTGCATACCTCATCGGCTTCTCTAGAATAGAACGCAATGCAATAGGGAGAAGAAATTACAATACGGTGTGACAGTCATGCGACTTAAGACCAACAAGTCTTAAATCATGCATAGAGACAAGGTTCATAACATTAGATGAAAAATTTATTAGCACGGTCATGTTAAAGAAAGAGTTGCCAACAATTTTCTTTTCTTTCACAAGAAAGTTCCAACTAACAGTAGGCAACTTCGAACTTTTGGCACTATCTTTAGCTACCAAATCCTTCCTAATACCCATCACGCACATGTCTAAACGAGAAGAAGCCCCATCTTTTGTCTTCCCTGGAACATCCAACAAGGTACCAAGAAGGGCCTCAGCACGGTTCTTCTCTATATGCATCACATCAAGTATATGTCGAGACGAAATATATGGCCAATACTCTAGCTAGATAAAAGCAGACTTCTTCTTCCATACAGGTTTGATATGGTCTTCACAACCCATCACTGAAGGAGGATCTACCTTTTTTCCAAAATCATAGTTTAAACCCTCCACTCTTGCTAACACTTCTTCACCCGTTAATAGAACAGGAGTCATGACCTCCTCTATTGTGTTGTCGGAAGCTTTTTTCTACTTCCGATAAGGATGATGTTGTGGTAGGAACCTCCAATGCCACATGAATGACATTTTCCTACCATGCTACATGTGCCTTAGTTTTGTCTTATCGATGCATATTGGATAAGCATTGTAACTCTTCATAATGCTACTTGACAAGTCCCATAAGTGGGAAAGTCATTAATAGTCCAGAGAAGTACTGCTCTTAACATGAAGTATTCACTTCTTAGTGCATTGTATACTCCATCAACACCCTCCATAATAACTTAAGGTCATCTATTAAGGGTTGAAGATAAATATCGATATCATTACCCGGTTGTTTCGGCCTAGAAATTAATAACGTCAACATCATAAACTTTCTCTTTATACATAACCATGGAGGAAGATTATACGTGATAAGCAAAATAGGCCAACAAGAATACTAGCTACTTTGGGAGCTGAAGGGATTAAATCCATCAGATGATAGTGCTAGTCTGAGGTTCCTAGGCTCACTACCAAATTCCGGACATGTTTTATCTATTGAATCCCAACTTGGGGAATCAGTTGGATGTCACATCATTCCATCTTTCTTCCTTTCATGGTCATGCCATGTAAGATTTTTTGATGTATTTGCCAACTGGTACATCCATTTCAAACTTGGAATTAGTGGAAAGTACCACAAAACCTTAACAAGAACACCTGTTAATTCTTTTTTATCCTTCCCCAATTTTCAACGTGAAATGCGACAAATGTGGTAGCGAATATCAGCTTCATGCTGCCCTCTATACAACATGTAGTCATTAGGACAAGCGTGAATTTTTTTGTATTTCATTCCTAATCCATCGAGACTCTTTCTAGCTTCATACAAGGAGTGTGGAGTAAAATTATCTTCTGGAAGCACCCCTAATCAATAATAACATTTCTATAAAACAGCTATCGGTGTTATGCCTTGCTTTTAGATTGAAAATCTGAATCAAAGCGTTCAACTTAGTTGTCTTCGTACAACCAGGGTACAATGGATTATCACCATCCTCCACATACTTCAAAAACTCAACTGAGTTATCTAACATATGTTTATCCTCACATTCTTCCCCATCTACCTCATCCTCCCATACAATACTATGGCATTCCCCAACTTCACTTTTAGATTCTTCTCCAATATTAGGCTCCGACCCAACTATATTTGTTTCTCCATGACACTTCCAATGCTGATAATCCTCATCAATGCCATTTAAATAAATATGGTCCCAAATAACTAAAATGGAGAATCCATCCATGTTGCAATAGTTCAAACAAGGACATAGTATATTCTTTTTATCCCTAGCATTAGCTGATGCAAACTCAAAAAATGTTTCTAATCCCTTTTCAAATTTGTGTGAACGCCTATCAGCATGCATCAATGACTTATCCATATACAACTAAACAAAATGCACTAAGTTGTTATTCAATAACCAAGATTATCCATCTATAACTAAACAAAATTAACAAAGTTTATCATGCAAAGAAACTGAAAACCATAATGATAAACACAGACAATATAGTAGAAACCTATCAAACCATTATATTTGACTAGAAATCATTTTGTATTCAATACTAAATGACACTACGGATAGTAGAGTTGAAACCATTGAATACAAACCAAAAGCAATAAGGATTAGCCTAACCAACAAGAAGAAGAAAAATAACAGTAAGTACAATAGCCAAATTTCCCATGAATAAAACCACCGACAATAACTAATAATAATCACCAAATTCTCATTATAATTTCACAAACAGAAGACAAGGGAATTAGGGTATACCTTACCACCGCATAGGTTAGGGTTTCGTTGCCGAATCGTCGAGATTAGGGTTCGATTGGGCTTTGAGATAGAGATAATATCGAGAGAGAGAAAGTGAAAAATAATAACAATAAGAAGAGGGAAAATAAAACATTGAGAGGGAAACCAAAGTATAAGATGGACCGAACATTAAATTTTTTTACAACTTCAAACAAACAATTGAAAAGTGTAAAACACGGAGAATGAAACCAAATATAAAATGTGGACCAAAATCTAAATTTTTTGATAATTTGTTCAAACAACAGTTAAGTATGGCCTGAAAACAAAACTAAAATATGAGAGGGAAAAGGTAGACCGTTGACCAAGTTTGGAGGGAGATCAAAATATCCGTGGAGCCAAATCTAATTTTTTTGATAACTATAATTAAACAACATAAAAGTATGGTCTAAAAACATAACTAAAATATCGGAGGGAAAATAAAACATTGACCATATTTGGAGGGAAATCAACATATTTGTAGAGCCAAATCTAAATATTTTGATAACTAAAATCAAATAATAGATATAATGTTGTCTGAATGACATGCATGAAATCTAAAAAACATAATGATTTCAGGGGTTATGTTAGACAACGGATGTTTTTTTCATATATTGTGTACAAAAATTGGGATAACAAAGAATCTACCTTATGTTGTGTGATCACCGTTGTCTAATTCACTTTATGGCATAGTGATATACCTTACAAAATCTAGTCAATATATTAATAGCACTACACATAACATCTCTAGCTTGAAAAAATCCCAACAACTAAAGAGAATGCAAATAGTCTATTAACATATAACTGGTAGTAGACAACTTATATATGTTAGAGATTCATAATCTTTAATGTATTTATTTTGATTAATATTTATTTATGGAACAATGTATTTCTTATAAAATACTCTCGTGATTCAAGTATTGTACACATAAAAAATTACAGAATATGTATAATATATATGTATTTATTCCTTAAGTCTAATTTGAGTTTCTTTCCAGTTCCACTAAATTTTATACATATATAGTTATATATGTATTAATTTGTTATAACTTTTGTAATTTAATTTACTTATATAATATATACATGTATCTCGTTAATTAAATCTTATCTAATTAATTCTAATTAATTATATCATATTTGATTAATCTACTTAATTATTTAATCAACATTTTAACTAATTTAATTTAAATTTCAACTATTGAATTTTAAATTATTCATCCTTCACAATTTAAAGATGAAGATAGACTAACTTGTATAGTAATTATATATATACCATTATACATGTATATAATTTATCAATTAACTTTTAACTAATTTAATTCATTAGAATAATTTTTTATTAAAATAACATTATATAAATTCAAAATTTTATCTTTATTTACCTTAAACATTTGAAGATAAATACAAAAATACCATTATATATGTTTTAATTTACTTAATTAGCTTTTAATTATTTTACTTGATTATTTATTTATTTAATACAATTAAATAAATATTTAAGATAAGAGAACTTTGAAATTAATATATTAATATTTCAAATCCATTTTTGAAAAGTTTATAACATTTATAACATGTCATATTTTAAACTTATTTTTTAAAGTTTAAACATAATTTTTTAAATTTAAAAACATATTTAAAAAATTAGCCAAAGACCCAAAATCAATTTAGGCCTTTATATTAGGGACAAACTTTGGGCTTACTTCATCATTCAGGCTTGGGAAGTAGCCAGGTAGGGTAGAGTACCTGATTTTCCAAACTCAATCCTTCAATACTACCTTTCTAGATACCATACTAAATGGGTAGGCTTTAATAGCTCTAATATTGCTAATTTAGACTGTATAGACTATTTGGCACTAATACATTGTTCGAACCGGGACAGTTGGAAGATGTTAAGTGAGTTAATTTCTTCCATTTTGATTTAACTAAGCTTATGATGCCTAAATGTATTTTAGATCTAGTCTAAAATTTTAAATAAAATCTTAATTTTATCTTATTTGCACAAAGTATTTTGAGTTTAATTTAAGTTGAATGTATGTTGTAATGAGTGCATTATATATACATATGCATGAAAGTGTAAGTGTAACACATAGGAAGCGTACGTAGTTAATGTGAATGTGTTTAGGCGTTGGGATTTATGCTGCAACGGACACATTTCCCCTTTATATATGTCTTTGTTGTCCAAAATAATATATTTTGAAAAAATAAGATTTATTTTATTTATATATATACATATACATCGACACATACACACACATATACTTGTTTACATTAAGATTGATTTTGATTGTTTGGCATGTTTTAAAATTAAAGTGAACAACTTAAAGTTAGTTTCAATAAAGAAATAGTTTACAATAAAAAGTACATTTTTTCATAAAGTCCATTTTATAAACCTTGAATTAAGAACACACATAAACACACACACACACACACATATATATATATATATATATATGTATGTATGTATATGTATATACGTATATATATACACAAAGATCTATATACATACATATATACATATACATATACATATACATACATACATACATATATTCATACACACACAAAATAATTGAATCAATGTTCTAAATTCAAAACTACATGTATCATATGCATTCAATTAGTTTTTACTTTAAAAGACATACCTGCAACGAACAAAATTAATCAAACATGGATACAATTTTTTAACTTAGTAATGAAATCAAAAGTTTTAAGTTTTTTTTTCCAGAAAAGTCCACTTGGAAATTTTAAATTGACCTTGTTATTATTCTCATCTAAATAAAACCAAATTTTTTTTAGAACAACCTTTAATATATGTATTCAATTCTCAAACTTATAACATAAATCTTAAATTAACTCAAATTGTTTAAAAAATAATTTATCCAAACAATAGTTTCTAAAACAAAAAAGAATTGGACAACTTAGGCACATATAAATTGGTGATAATGAGATTCATATCTAAATTAAACACATGATATAAACAAAAAAATAATGTAGTAATAGATCTAAGATTGTTGACATAAATAACAAATGAGCAATTGAAGTGAGGATAGAGAATTGTTGAAATCATATTAATAAGATGAGCATAAAATCGATTCAAGAAAGGCAAATAGGGATCTAAATTATATTGCAAACTTCATACAAATAAAATAGATATGGGAGGTGGAGGACTCAAACCATATAAACATAATGAATTTGTACTTAAATAAAATAGAAATTTACCTTGATATGAAGCCAATAGAAGCACCTTGAATGATGAAAGGATTCCTAGATTTAATGAATCAATCTTTGGATCTTACAACAATCAATTAATAACCACCATTTTTTTTTTCAGTTTTTTTAGTTTTGATTTTGCAATTTTTACCCTCATAGCCATTAAATTTTTTGCCATGATAGATGGGAGGGGAAGAGAAAATTGTTTATCAGGAATGAAAATAAATTAATGAAAGAAATGAAGGTAGATTTATTTTAAAGGAATTATAAACCCTGTTCTATTCCTTCCTTAAAACCTTTCCCCCTTTAATTCTCTATTAAATCTCAATAAATTCCTCTCCCTCTTCTATTTGCATGGTAGGCCATAACATGGTTCATCGAAATTTCCAAAATCCTATTAGTGTTAATCTCATTTAAATATGATTTAAATGTTCCACCGATTTCATATATCATTGCATGCCATTATAATTTTTATATACACACTTAATAAATACTATTAGTATTAAAAAAAAATCGAATAAAATTTTAATAACAAATACTTCAAAAATATTAATTTATTTAATTTATTTAAAAACACACATAGTATTTATTCTATCTATATTTAAATCTAATTTAAATATTCTACCGACATCATATATCCATACACACATTTGTATCTATTATATACGCACTTTCTTAAATAGTAATGACAATTAAACAAATTAATAATAATACTTCATAAATATTAATTATATTAGTTAATTTACAACAATTATAAACTAGTTAAATCATGTGGTTCATTTGAAGTACTCATCATTTTGGTTGTGCGACTCAAAGGTGTGAATTCAGTCAGCAATTAATATTGTACAATTTGAATATTAACGTTAATATGTCACCTTAGCCAGTGGTGTGACATTTTGGTTGAATTTATCACTTACACATCTTTTCGGTAAAATTAAATTTTACGTATTATAAGTGGTACTTGGTAGTGAAGATTATTTACACAAATTCTCTTCGTTAAAACTATATCACATTAGGACTTATAAATTTTGTTTTGGTCAAAATTCAAACATCATTCACATTCAACTTAAATAGCCAAACAATAAGTCCTTGGTTTAATAATAACAATTATTATTAATCGTACTGCTTTGGCTAAAGACTTTAACTTTACGTTGACTATAGTTGAGAGTGATACCTATCCCATATAACTTAGGACATGAATACTCTATTGAATACTCTTTCACTTCCAATGATTCAACTCAAACGTACCGTAGTCGTTCAATGAATGTCATATCATGATTTAACTATAATCAAAGTGGAGTCCACATTGAATTTCAATAGTATTTTCAAGTTGAGAGAACCGTGTAATGTCGTCTCTTCGAGGTTCTCTATTTGAACTTAGGTTTTTTAACCAACTGAAAGCCCTCAAGTGAGTCATTTCCTAGTTATCTAATAACTATAAATACGTAACCCCTTGGTTCTCTTAGCGGCTATGAGTGCTACACTTCTCAACATTTGGAGAGAGTTACGCACTCTAGTCTCAATGGATGCATCGATATTCTTTCTCAAAACATCTTGACAAGAATATTTAAAATAATATGTTACTTTTAATGTGGTAAAGTTCTCATGATTACAACACATTGTACTTACTATCACATAACATATTATTTAGGGATTTTCTATTTAATTTACTTTAAATTAATTAATTAATTAATTAATTAAATATATTGCAATATAACAATTATATAATAGAAAGAAAACCCCTTTTATTCTGAACAAGATTGGTTATCGAGTTAGATATGTGTAACAAATTGCATAATTTCCCCTATGGTATACCCCTAACTCTATCAAATATTATGTATAATTGATATCAAAGGGATCAAGAAGCAAAGGGCGGTAGCATTGTATAGAAGGCCAACGACCAAGATAAGTTACTGATTAATAGTTCCTAACAACCGTGTGTAGTTAGAGTGATATAAACATGCTGCTAATCACATAATGTTATAAAGTTAACTGTGTATTAAATAAACTTGTAATAAATATAAAAGCTTAAAGACATAATTTCTAAAGGTAAGGAAATTTTAATTTATCCAACGTAATATAACAAATTAAATATGAACAGTGAATCAAAATTTACCATTTAATATGAACAAAATAAGAGAAATTGATCTTGTATAATTGTGCGTGACCATCGCATGGTTGAGTATGGTTTGCTTATTATGTTGAAAGTATTATACAATGTTATGCAAACCTTATTTATTATTTATGCTTAATTATGTAGAATCATTTATGGATGCAATAAATGAATGTAATTAATGAACGTAATTAAAGTAGGTAAAATTAGACTTGGCTCTTGTAAGATTATAGTTGCATTTAAGAGATCATACGAACCTAAACTTGAATGTATTAACTACATATAACAAATGAACTATAACACAAAACCAGAGTTTTCTACGAATTTGGATAACTTTAGAGTCTATTGCAAGCGACCCTTATCAAGTCATGCTCAAGTGCACTTCTAACTCCAAAGTAGGTTATGATGGCTCAGGATCGGTGGATCACTTGAATGAACTAATGGATTCACATATGTGTTGCACAAACTATAAGGTAGAAAATAACCTAATTATGAGGTAACTACAATTAATGAATGTGAAATTAAATAACACCCTATAATGATGGTATCAACATGACATTAGCAGAGGATTGAATATACAAAAATTTATATATTAATTATAGGAAAAAAGTTGGTGTAGAACATTCGTATTAATTTATGCAAGTTAATTTTTTATGACTTTTTACAATTTTCTTATAAACTGTATGTTATGTTAATGAAACTTGTGATAGGAAAACCTGCTCCTATATGTGGCATGGTCTCACTAACTATTATATATACACACACACTAGACCACTATTTGACCCATTATTTATTATTTATCCCAAAAACACAGAGGTGCTTACTTGAGCAGGCTGAGACTATGGTATTATAAGGTTGGATATCTTGCTATTTTGGATTATGAATAAAGAAACCGGAAGATGAATCTAAAGGGTAACTATTTCTATTTTGTAGCTGTAACGACCCGGATTTTTCGTTGTTCGATTTTGAATATTTAAATGGTTTTAAATATTGAATTTGAATTATAGATTGATTTTGAATATGAAAATTTGGTGTTTTTATTTATAAAATAAATTCAGAATTTAAATATAGCGATTTATTAGATAATTTAATTATTGAATTTTATAATTGGAAATTGGGTAAATTATTGTATCTGGAGTTTTAAGCTCGATAAAAATAATTTAAAGGGCTTATAAAATTTATATTAATAATAATGAAGATAATATAAGTTTTAAAATTGAATTTAAAGGTGATCCGTTCAATTTTAAAAATAGTTTGTTCAAATTGACATTTGAAAATAGCCTTCCGAAGCACAGTCTCAGAACTTGACGAAACCAGTTCTATTAGATCCGTAATATTGTATTATTATCAGATTTCAAATTTCGTAGTGTTTGGAGTTAATGTTTGGTCGTACGGAATATAAACGCCTAGAAATAATTTAATCGAATTCAATTTAAATAGTCGATCCAAAAAGCTATCTTCTCCATACGATTGAATTAGGACTCGAAACCTTTTCCATTGCGTTCGGAATAGGAGTATAACATTATAAACGCCTATCGATGCGCCTCGATAGGAGGTCAAGATTTTAAGCTACGAATTTGAGATGATTTAAATTTAAATAATATATATTTATATTGATTGACTTGACCTATATGATAACATCAACCATTTTTCTTTCAAATTCAAGTCACTATAGATGACCTATTTGAACAAGTAAAGCATCTTCCCTCTTCATTATAGACTCACGCAACAGTTACAAGATCAGGAAAAGGAAAAGAAAAAAAATAAATGTTAATAGAAAAACAAGCAAATGAACTGCACCCCTCTCTCTCAATTTCTCTACCATTCGAAAATCGCAAATCAAATAAAAACCAGAAAAAATGGGATCGCGACATTTCGCGATTTGGAACTTGAGCACACATTGCTAACGAACCGCTGATGGAGGAGCTTGCGTGCGATGGCAATGGAGGGCGAGGCAAAGTCACGAGTTGAAGGGGAGGCCGATGGCGATAGCGTGAAGGAGCGCAACCTTAGTAGCAGCGACAAGTAGAGAGAGGAAGTCGAAGGTAGGTGGGTGCGGCTGCTGGCAAGGGCCGTGACGTCGAGGGCACGACAACGTGGGTTCGTGTGACGAGGGAGGCTTTATTCGATTTGAGCTTTGGGCTTCGATGTGCGGAATGTGGATGGTGGTAGTAGTGGATCGAGTTGGGAGAAGGTCGCGAGGTGGCGATGGTGGTGGATGGCTCGTGTGGAGGCTGGAGGTCGCGAGGCTGCCACGTGGACTTGGGTGAGCGACCAGAGGTGGAGGCAAGTTGAGGGCAGTTGGTCGTTAGGGGAAGGTATATTAATTTAAAAACATTCTTTTTAAATTTAAGTAATCATCGATTAATTTATTTTAAGTTCGTTAATCCCTATAAAATTTACACGAGGTCTAAATAATTAAAAAAAGACGAGTTGGATTCATGGATGAGAAATATACGAGCTGGAATTAATGTGGAACGATCAACAATTTCGAAAAAAATCATGGTGAGAAAAATTCTCACTCATTTGGATTACCCAAATTTAAATTTCAATAGTTGGAATTAAAATTTGGACGCTTGTTGAATTTATAAATTATTGTCCGTTGAATGATATAATATATATAGTAGTATATATATTAGTATTTGGAGTGATATTCCCACACATTATAGCGGATGAGACCCTATGCGCCCCGCATAATAGCGGATGACTCTATATAACGCGATATCCCTCTCAAAGTGGGATTGGTATTTATTTTATGTTCTATTAACATCTGTAGATGCAGGGAAACAGGTTAGAGGGATCCAACTGGATTCCTTAAATATGTTGTTTATTTTTCATATATAGTGATATATGATTTGTGTAGAATAATCTATTATAGATTATTGTAGTGATTGAAATTATTGGATGCTTTTGTAGCACTGGCCTAAATTTGATATTTTAAATAACATAAATATATTTTCAAAATGGAAGAATTAAAGGAAATTTTTGATATAAAAATATGGATATTGAAATTGAGTTTATTTAACAAGAAATTGAATTAGAAAAAAAAAATTTGACTTATGGTTATACTTAACTATTGTGAATTATTAGATGGGGGTTTTAAAAATGAATTATACAAAAAAAATTATAAACGATATTCTGGAAATATAAAAAGGAGATTAAAGTCAATGTTAAAAATAGATTGGAAGTATAAATGGAATTTATAAGAAATGAATTTATAAGAAATGAATTTATATAATGGAGTTTTATAAATAAGATTTGTTTTATAAACAAGTAAAAACTTAAAGGAGTTACAAAATTCATAAACGATGTTTTATTAAATAAAAGAAACCAATATCTGGATGATAAATCGGGAATATAGAATTCATAGTGAATTTATATTAGAATATGGAAATAGTGTGAGGGAAAATAGTGGATACTATTTTTGAAAGTGAAAATGGTTAAGGAAATCGGAGTGGATGTGATGTAATGGAAATTGAGAGGAATTTATAAGCCGAATTGGTTATTGAGGTTTTAAAAATATATTTTAATTTTAAGAAGTAGGTTTGTTTTTGAAAGGAAAATTTTATTGTCTAAACTATGAAATTTTAATCTAGTTCAGATTGAAATACTTCGGTAAGTGGATTTTCAAATATTTAGTATTTATTTTAGAAAATTCTAACTTTTAGAATCAGCTTTGAAAATTTATATGTTTATCTAAAAATGAGTTATTAATGTTATAAAAGTGTTTTCGATATTTTAAAAAATTAGTTGAACATGTTTTAAAAATAAATTATTAATCTTTTAAATACTTATTATATATATATATAGAGTTTTAAAGTAATTGAAAATTTTAATTTTACTTAAATTCTCTCGAGATTCGAAAAAGGGACTTATTAAGGGATATGATTTTGAGGAGAGGAATTTATTTGTGATTTCGGAGATTTTGGACTAAGTTGCGGAATAATTCTCTGAAACGTTAATATTGAAAAGTTTTTGGGAAATAAGGCTTATAATATTTTCCTAAGTATAAAAATGGAAATTTAGAAATATTTTCTAAGTGTTGAGATGGTTTGAAAATATCCTATTATGGATTTAAGTATTTGAAATTGTCTTCAAATATTGGAATATGGAGGGGAATTTGGATATATATATATATATATATATATATATCTTAGTAAATATATTTTGAAATAAGGTTTGAAGAATTATAAAATAAGGCTTAGTGACTGCTTATGGATGTTTTATTGATAGTTAAATAACCGACTATCAATATTGGCCAATCTCGTTAATCGTTTCGAAGAGACCAGGATCAGATTTAATTATCTAAAATCCACTTCGATCCGGTTTGAATGTAACGAATGAATACCGTGAAGATGATGAAGACGGTGGTTCGGTTTGTCTAGACCCAGGGCAACTTGTATGGACGAATGCTATCAGAACATTGTCATTGGAGGACGATGAGCATTCTAAGGGAAATCGTTCCTTGAAAGGTAATGCTTAGCCTCGAGCCTCATCAACCGAGAATGACTAAAACAGGGGAGATGCAGCAAGGCTAAGTGGGTTGCACCCAAGTAGGGTATGTTATCACCTTTCTAGATGTCCTCGGAAACCCTATTTATCTTAGATATGGGTATACATGAAGGAAGAAGCACTGATGGTAAGGGTGGGAACACCTGGGGTGGTAACATACTCGGTCTATCCAGGTCAGGGGTAGGCCGGTCTTTGTAGCAGGGGATCCAGGTGTGGTCCTCGGTATATTGTTCTAGAGGTGTACTGTGACGGGCGGTACCCTAGTGGCCCAGTCATTCGTTGGAATCCATTCTCCAATACGAGCTCGCGGTTTTGTTTGTAGAACCTAGTATGCTGGAATTTAATTAATGTAACAATTTCAGCTATTTGAATAAGTACTTGTATTTAGACGCTATTGTAATAACACTGGATTTTCTATAAAATGTTTTGGTTATCGTAAGGGAAAAACCCATCATGTTTATGTGTGACGCGGTCTTACGAGATACCTTTGTTTTCAAAGGATTTTGATAACTCTAATAATTCAAACCGTGTGTGTTTTTCTCACGCTGGTTTTCCAGACTGACTCGAGTGTTATTTTATTATAATGCTCGGGTCAGACCGAGTATTACAGATTCAGGTTTAAATGCTGTGGAGCTCAGGAGACGAGCTGGCGGAGTTTTCAGACATATTTCTATACTTGACTTATATTCCGCTGTGTAAGGACAAGTTATATAACTGCCCAGATTGATGTATTGATTGTTGTACTCTGATGATTGTAAGTACATAAACTGTTACAAATTCTTTTGTATAAAAATCTGTAATTATATATTATATTTTGTTCCGCTGCGATTGTGAGATTATATGTTGTTATTTCTACTTTTCTTTTATCTCTTTCTTCTTCTTTACCCTAGTTATTCGCTCTTTTGTACAATTTGGGTTGAACAGGTGTGAATTGTTATCATCTCAAAAGGTACGGAACTACGGGTCGCTACAGTAGCTATTTTGTTCCCATTATGTACAAACCAGAATATATAATAGGTTATATGATATGTGCCTTCTTCTTATGAAGTCATATCATCATTAATTTATGTTTTATTATATATTCCTGTATATTGGAATCACTGGATTAAAATGTTTGAAAGACATAAAACAAATATATGTTTAGCTATTTTGTTTACTTATTTTGTAAAAAACATGCTGATCCTATTTTATCACTGAAAAATAATTCTGGTAATGATTGCAACATCGTTGATATTAATTTTAGATCTTAAATGAGGGTGTTAAAGGTTATGATAAGATATGAATTTTTTCCTTGATAGGAACACGGGAAAAAGATGGTAGCGTTTTTAAAATTAGGTCTACCCTATTTGTAATGACCCGTTATTTAATCACTTTAAATATGAGTATTTAATATATTTTCAAATAATTTATTAATGGATTCATAACTCAAATAAACCCCTTTTAAATAATAACCGTTGATGCTGAAGCTATTTTGGAATTTGTTTTATAAAAATAATTAGTTCGAAGAAAAATCGGAAATGTGACTCGAAATTGTTATTTTAGTTTTTCAGCTTTTCATCGTCGAAATGTTATCGAAAAATGTTATGTACATTAGAGTATACACACACACACACTTATGTATATAACATATGAAATGGTAAAAGTTAAAATAAATTAAATATTTACTTAAGTAAGAAAAAGTAAGTTGACTTTTCTTTTCCTTTATAATAAAATAAAATGAAAATAAAAGATGTGTAAAAGGTGGCTTAATATCACAAAGGAGATGATGTGATGGATTGAAGGAGGGGAAGCATGATAGTTGCGTGAGCAATAAGGAAAGGGTGAGGGGTGATGTAGCAAAAGTTTATGGAGGGTAAGGAGTTAAGAGTAGAAAGGTAATTTACTCCATTTCATTTTATACAAAAACAAAATTTTCTTTCTAATTTTCATTTCCACTTCACTTTTATTCATTTCAAAACTCCACTCTTCTTTTTCAAAGGTCCATCCTCCGTTATCATGGTTTCTTAAAGTTTTTAAATTTAAAAATCTTACCTTTACCAATTTTAAAACCTTGAACCAAGCTAAAATATACTTCTTTTCCCCTCTATACCTCCTCTCTTTCAAAAACAAGTCCAAACCCATCTCCTCAAAGTTAGGCCGATGCTAATACGCCTAGGGCCGAACCCATCTCACCTCCCAAGGCCATAAATAACAAGTTTTTACAAAGGATAAGCTAAGTTGTGATGACAGTGGAAAAGTTGTAGGAGTTAGATTTTGATTTGGTTGATTTTGGTGAGTAAAGCTCACTCTTTTAACCAAAGTTTAAAACTTTATTTTGTGATAATAATTGATGCTTGTTTTTTATTTTGAAAGTTATGTTTGATTGTGTTTATATGTCTACATTAATATATGTGATGTTTGGGTATGGACTTGGAAGTATAGCTGAAAAGAAGTAATGGTTTGAAAGTTATGATTTTTACTTGTTGTGTGATGTTATGGCATGTGTATATATGTTTCTACTCATGTATATGGATATTGTATGCTTAATAAAAGTAAGCATTTGAACTTGTATTTGTGTGACACCGAGATCTCGTGGTTTAAACTTGTTTTACTTATTTTATTTCTAGAAAAGTTTAATAAAGTTTTACTTTACTTTTTGTTTCCAAAAACTTATACAAAGTTTATAAAGTAAGTTATAGTATAAAAGGTAAGAGTTTAAGACTATTTGATATATAAAGCAAGTTTAGGGTTATGGTATCCACAACGATAGTCGCTATGGATGCAGTTCGTAGAAACGATAGTTTTTGTGTAAACTAAAATGAGATTTCACTTGGACATTTTTGGAAGAGTTTTTAAAACTATACTATAAGTATTAAAAAGTTTTAATTATTATTTAAATTAATTTATTATGTAAGGGTTTAATTATTAATTAATTAATTAAGGAGTTAATGATTAATTAATTAATTAAGTAAAGGCAATTAGTACTTACTTATTAATTAAGATAATTATAATTAATTAATTAAGTGAAGGATAATTATAATTAATTAATTAAGAAAAGCTTAATTATTTATTTATTAAGTAAAAGTGTAATTATTTAAATCAATTATTAATTAAATAAGGTTTAATTATTAATCAATTATTTATCAGGTAAGGTTTATCCATTACTTAAAATTAATTAAGTTAAGATTTAATTCTTATTAAATAAAAGGTTCAAACCTATTTTTAATCAACTAAATAAAGGTTTTTAATTTCAATCACTTTATTTCCATTGATCGGTTTGTTTATAAGCAACTTCCTTTTACAAAGAATGGATTAAATACAAGGGTTTCTCTTTGTTTGTATCTTTAAGTAGCCAAAAAAATATGATAAGTTACAATAAAACATTGACACGTTTTATTGAAAGTAAGTCATCTCGTATTTGGCCTTAAAACCCAATGATTAAGTTTCCTCTATCTGTGAGATCTAGAACTTGATTTTCTAAGCGAGGGATAGAGAAGTCAAAATGTCGGAAACATAATAAATATAAGGGAGTTAATTTCAATAGAGGGGTCATGATAGATTTAATGTATGGAAGATATTTCATCGTACACTTAATACCAATTTCTGAGGTATGGAAACTCGTCTCTATCTAGAGAAGTAAGAATGTATATCGAGTCAAGGTTAGTTTTTCAAACTTGTCCAACTTCATTGTTAATCGAAGGATAGTGCTGTTTGAAATTAGAAAGTGGGAATATGTATAGGATGTTTTATTTTTCATATGCAAATCTATACACATCCCAGATAGTGGATTCGTCCACTATCGATACCTTAACCCTTTTAAAAAAGATTATTGAATGTTGGTTCGAAGAGATCGGGATTAGATAGTATGGGTTATCCAAAAACCACTTCGAACCAACGTAAGCATTCGAATTTGAAACATCTAGAAGATGATGGAATCGAAGACGAAGATCTTTGAAGTGCAAGGGCTATTTGCTACTAATCTTGAGTGTGATTCTAAAATGGATGTAGTAGAAGTAGCGCCTTTGATTTGTTCATATCTTGAACAACTTGTATAGACGTATGCTAGCATTTCATTATCGCTTAGAGAGCATTGTTAGCATTCCAAGTGGGGTTGCTATATAAAAAGGTAAACATAGCCTCATGCCTCATAACCGGGAAAGACTAAAACATGAGATATGCAGCAGGTCTATGTGGGTCGCATCTATTAAGGTATGGTCATTCCTTATCTGGATCGATATTTATAAACCTATATATGCTATGAGTCCCAGTGTGGTTGTTGATCACAACCGAAGGATGATCATATTCAGTATTGTCCAAGAAGGGAAAGACTGGTCCTAGGTAGTAGGGGTGCAAGATGTTCTTGTTGACCCTGGTACATTTTATCTAAAGGTGTATTGTGCTAGGTGGTACCCCAGTTGCCTTATCATTGTATTAAATCCATTTTTCAATAAGTGTCGTATGGTCTTAGTTGTGCCTAAATATGTTGGAATGTGAGATGTAAGCATTTCACATATGTTCAGCATTTACTTTAAACCTTAGACATTATTATAATATCACTGGATTTTATATAGAAAAGGTTTTGGTTATCATAAGGTAAAAATCTATCCGTGTTTATGTGCGGCGTGGTCTTTAGGGATACCTTTGTTTTTAAAGGGTTTTATAAGTTTAAAAATTCAATTGTTTGGAGTTTACTCACACCAGACCCATGTCTGACCCAGAGTTTTTCTTTTTTTCCTAAAACTCTTGGGTACTTGAATCTATATGAGTAGCCAAGTAGTCCAGGTTCTTGCAGATGCATTTTGGAGGAGCATGGAGCATGAGGCTTCGACGTTAGCTAGTTATCTATTTTATTTCTACTGCCCATGTATATTTTGTATCAGCATTGTAGGGGCAGACAAGTATAACTGTCCTTGAATGAAGTTGATATTGGTGCAACTCTGATGTGCATTTTGGAAGTGATCATATTTACTGTTTTATGTTCTTTTATATGTGATTGCCTTGTGTTATGAGATTCCGTGTTTCTTTCTTCTTGTCTTTTCTTTTCTTTTTACCCCAACGACTTGTCTTTTGGAAGCCTAGATGATTGGCACATGAATACCATAAATGTATCAAATGTTGTCTTTAGGAGTAAGAAAGATGGATCATTACAAGTGGTATCAGATCTTAGGTTGAGCGAGAACCTAGGCTTTGGTTGGATTAACTCATTAGTGATAGGGTTAGCTATACGCTAGAATGGGTTTAGTCTATGAGAGCATGCAATTGTAATATATATATATATATATATATATATGCAGATTATTTCAATCAGCTTTGATGTGTTTGATTTGGTACCTTTTTTCCTTGGATTATCTCGTCTACGTATTCTAAAGTTATCTTACTATATCCAGATAGTAAGAAGGAGTATAGGAGAAGACGAGGTAGAGGAGCTAGTAGCACCACGACCACCAATGGTCGAGCTCTGAATGTTGGAAGAGTTGGAGTAGTTGAAGAGGCAGCACTAGCGTAGCCTCGTGTGAACTTTGCAGCTCTATGCAAAGACTATACTATTCTACGAAGCCATCTAAGGGCACAAAATGCATTATCAAAGTCCCATCTTGGCTTCGTTCTTGCTTGAAGATTTTCAAGGGGTTAGATATTTCAAATGTGCAGGAGCATTTCTTAGCATCCTGGTAGTTGAGAGCGGCGAATGGTGGGACTACATTACAACGAAAGTTCTGGAGGATGATTTTCTTGGGCTAGATTTAAGAAAGTATTTGAAGACTAGTTCATGCCAACTGCACAGAAGACTCATATGTGTAGGAGCTTCTTGGATCTTAAGCAAAGAGATTTATCGGTAACAGAATATGAGACCAAGTTTAATGAATTGTCGTGATTTGGGCCGGAGTTGATTGATACCCCACTAAAGAAGAATGAGATGCTTGTGATGGGGATGAGGGAAGGTTTGCAAGAGAAGATGACTGCCCATCTGAAGGGATATTTTGGGGATTTGGTAGATATGTCTTTGAGGTATGAAGTTCTTAAGAAGAAGAAGCTGACAATATCACCTAATGGCAGTACCAATAACCCGAACAAGGGGAAGTTTAATCATTCAGGGAAGAAATAGTGGAAAGGAAAAGTCAGGGGTGGAGATCGAGGAAATAAGTTCAAGGACTATGTTTATAATAAGTGCAACCAAAAGGTCCATATCGTAAAGTTCTAGAAGAATTCTGGAGTTCAACAGTAGCAAGCAAGACCCATTTCTTCGATGGTTCAGAAGACACCTTGTTACAACTGTTAGCAATAAGTGTATATGGTTGAAGGATTACCTGGTAATGAAGAAGGAAAAGTAGGTTGAATTTTATGCCATCAAGGATAAACCATTGACCTTAGCAGATGAAAAAGGAAAAGGGTTCTAGAAGGTACTTTAATTGTGAATGGCATTTTTGTTCGAGTATTGTTTGATACTGGGGCTTTCCATAGTTTTATTTCTTTGAAATGGTTGGTAGGTTGCAACTTTCCTTAAGAATTGCAGAAACCCCTATTTGTGTGTCTAACCCCATAGGTGGAGTAATAAATTTATGCTTAATTTGTGAGAATGTGCAAATTACTTACCTTACCCACCATTTTTCTTGCAACTTATTTGACCTAGATTTTAAAGAGTTTGATGTTATAATTGGTATGGATTGGCTGTCAAAGAATAGAGCTGTTTAAGAATGTGTTGGATGAACGATATTTTTAAGAACTAAAATTGGGGATTTTGTTGAAGTATCATGTGAAGTGCCGGAAAAGCGAATGGTAGTTTCCTTTATTCCTTAGAATTATCCTAAGAAGAGTTAGTATCTTTTTTAATTGTTAAGGATTTCCCTGACATTTTTGAAGAAGTTAACAGTCTACCTCCACATTGGGAGATTGAGTTTAGTATGGACTTAGTTCCCGATGCAAGACCTGTTATTCAACCTATTCTTATAATGGCTCCAAGAGAGAAGATGGAGCAAATAAATCAGACCGATGATTTGTTGAGAAGAGGACTGATTATGCAACGACCCCACCGCTATGCCCATATTATTAAAAAACATTATAAATAATGTTGTCTAATAATACGAAGAATACTGCTTATTAAGGGCGACTGACTGTAAATATATTTTTAAACTAACATTGACACGTCGTACTTACGATTTTTCCTGACCTCTGGAATAAAATTTAACATGTACTGTTTCAGTCCAAAATAATAATCATAACGGTTTCTCCAAATCAAAATAGTATATCATATAAACAATAGTCACAGATCACAACAGAATAATAAACATCATACACATATAAAAATTGAGAGTCTATAAAATATAGCACTAGACATACATAACAAACATCTGCATTCGGTACAAATCTTTAACACATCTCTAAACTCAAATATACATCACATAACTAAATATAAAATCCTAAATGAGATAAACTAAAAGTCAAAAATGTTTATCTCCTTCTTAGCACAACCATCCAAAGGTCAACCTATCCTGTAACCTGAAAAGTCTCGGCCTAACCAGAGCATTAAAATAACACCCGGGTCAGACTATCTCTAAATATCCAAGAGGGTGATAATAAGATATAACATAAAGATATATAGCATATAAGTAAATCTAGATGTCTAAGATATAACAAGTCACAGAATTAATTTAACTTATAATCCACCTCAAGACACTATATATTCATTTCATGAACACAAAATAGTCACAGAATCCAAATTTCCAGTTACCATGAGATCTTAATCTGTAGCGATCGTAATGATCGTCCATACTAATCACAATGATTGTACTCAGACCGTGACAAACAAAAAATAAAGGTAGCACTCATACCGATCTGATACCAAAGATCGTACTCATACTAGAAATACAGAATCACAATTGATCTCAAGGATAGTCCATATCGATCGATTGTAGCAACCATGACTTGAAGACTCTAGATTATTCATCTTTATAAATAAATAATTGTAAAGAAATCCATGAGTATATCTCTTAAAGATCTATAGGTCCCACTGAACACCAAAAGGAAATATACTCTAAAGTGCTAAATACTATCACTTTCAGTAATCACCAAAACTTAACCAAAATGTCCCATACCGCCCTGTGAAATTCAAGTATTTACTAGAAGCTAGTAAATCTCACTCGTTACGGATACCACCGGAAAAACTAAACTGTTTTCTCTTAAGGATATATCAGTCTCATCGAACACCGAAAGAGAATACAACCCTAAATTGTTAAATACTTTCTAATAGCAATTACAAGAATTTAACCAAGGCATCCCATACTACAAGGTGAAATTCAGGTATTTACCAATGGGCTAGTAAGTACCACTCAAGCATTCTATTCAATGAGTTGTACAATATTCGATGAAGCGTTACTCGAGAGCATTTAAACCAATCAATAACGCTAAGTCGATTATTAGTATTTTCCAAATTACAGAATGTTCTCAAAACATTTATGTTTTATCACTTATTAAAATGTTCCATTAAAATATTTATATAGGATAAGATAAACCATACTTACAAACTAACACCAAAAATACTTATTTTATGAAACTAAGTTTTCTCTATGTTCCAAAACCATATTGATACTTAAAATTCCATAAAATCATATTGTTCACAAATTATATTCCAATGGCTACACACACACAGATATATATATATAACCATATATTTTACAAAATCTTAATTACTCTTATTCTAAACTCAAATTTGTATTTATACATTTGTCTAAAACACCTTAAATTTGTATTTCCAAAACCATATTTCACAGCCTATATCCATTTATACTAAAGATACCTAATATAAAATAACTACTTATTTAAATCATTTATAAAAGGGATTAGATTAACCTAGAAATAAATTTGAGATTTGTATACTTATATAAACCATCTTTTGTAAAATTAATTAAATGCAAAATTATATCGTAACAACCTACCCTGGAACAGGCCTAAATTTCGACCCAGAAAAGACCCATCAAAACTTAGATCCATCATAAGGCAATCTGCTGGTAGTAAAATGAAATAACATTACAGAGCCATAACTAAACTTTCAGAACTCATAGTGGATGGAACAAAATATAATAGTAAAGTGTACCCATTTATTTTCAAAACAAAAAAAATGTCATAACATAAAATCCCTTAAAACTGTAATATAATATCCGTTAAAGCAATTATTTAAATCCATGGGTACATATGAAAGCAAATAATAGCAAGTATTGCCACTTGCCAAGCATCTTTGCCTTTAAGCATCGTCACCGCCAACACTCCATCCTTACCCCATGTTGTAATGGGGAGGGAGACAGAACAACAAGTGTGTGGTAAATAAAACATCGAGCCTTACCTTTTAAGTACTTGGACAATATATTTCAAAATAAGAATATGTCTACAAACATAAATCATTTAATACTTCTTTATAATGAAAGGAGGCGGGTCCAAGCAGTTAATACCTTCCATTTTAGAAGTAAATCCCATATTTCAATCATACGTCATAAATAGCTAATAATGTAAGAGACGGTATCCAAGCTACTTAATACTTCCCAATGAAAAATAGGCAGACCCCGTCATCTAAGACCTAATTCCATAAGCGCGCTCCTTAATGATACTATCTAGCTGACATCATATGGAATCTCATAGGCACTTTAATACTTCTAAGTGGAAAATAGGTAAACCCCATCATTTAAGGCCTAATTCTAGAAGCAAACCCATGTAGAGATACCACCTAGCATAACCCTTTGGCCATTTAATACTTCATCTGGGGAGAAAGGTGGGTCCAACCACTTAATACCTTAAACCTCGAAGCAGGCCCTTCATCTTATGGCCCACATCCATAATGACGTCTCACAGTAGTGCTCTGTTCGTAGGAACTGGTAGCCAGATTAGTTAGCAGATTTCCCCTATAGAATTTGGAACTAACTTTGTGTCATTACAAATATTTATCATAAGGATCTCACATCAATAAAAGTGTACCTAACTGCTGGTAGCCTCAAAGGGAAGGGTAGACTTCCGTCATGTAACTTTATTGATCTCGTCTCCTATGACTTAGCCACAAATCAATTACTCTCCATACACACACACACACACACACACACTCATCTAACCGTTTCATAAATAAGGCCTTATATGAAATCCTCCTTATTATGCCTTAAAATAATAATTAGGCTATATAAGAGTTTCCTTCTATTTTCACCTCAAAATCAATTACCTTGATATTGGAGGAAAAGTAAATGTAGATAAATGCCTAATTAACTAAGCCATATATGTAATAGTTATACGTTAATAGAAATAAATAAATATTCGTGCTTAATAAGTTCTAAACATACGAATTTTAAGCCCTAAACTAGCATTAAATGTCAATTCCCTAACCAATTATTATTACAAATCCTTTTTCTACAATTTCCCAAGATTTCATGGAATTCAAATGTCCAAAATAGGGAATAAATATTCATAACCAAAACAACAATAACATACTTGTAAATAAAATAGAAAGTCAATTTGTTACACCAATTTAATGGAATATCTTAAATAATACGAATTGCAATCTATACCCCATATTTTATTCAACTCCTCTTTTTACAAAGAAGTAGATATGAATAGATGGTGTAAAATACGAATAGAATTCGAAATCTAAACCTCTTATTTTATTGAAGGATCACTCTTTGACCCAAATAAGAAGGAGAAGTGGAATAGACTATGAAATTATTAGAAATTGCATAAATGAAACAAATCCCATCAAATTAATGTAAATAATTGAAAATCTCAACATTGAATTAACAATTCGAAATAAAAAGGAATTTTAGGGGATTTATCTATCATATTTTCGAAATCTCAAAATCCCTAAGGTATATTCAAATCCAAAAGAAATACACTAAACAATTGCTGAAAAGAAATACTAAAGTTCTTGCTCACAGATTAGCCTTAGCTTTACTAAAATGGATTTGCAGCCTTACGATCTCTTCCAGAATATCTTTTTTGATACACACACACAATAGGGAAGAGGTATATATATTCATTAGATTCAGAATAACTAGAGAAGTATAGGATAAGAATAGATTGGAGGTGGAAGAAACAAATAGGAAATCAGTTGAACCCTTATCAGAATTTCCTACGTAGTTTTTGAACCTTATTAGAGAGATAACAATGGCAGAGTTTCAATGTATTCCCAAAATAATATGAATAAAAGTAGAGAGGATAGGGTCCAATTTATAGAAATTAAAACGCACTGGAGCCGTAGGATGGAAGTAGGTAGGAAACAGGTAAATCTAGAGCGTAGAGCCAAATAGAACATAACATATAATCCTAGCCACCATTGGAAACTATCATTGCCAAGCGGTCGACCGCCCTTGGGTGACCGATCGATCGCTACGGTCGACTGGTTGACCTATTCAGGTCGACCGCTATCTTATTTAGGGATGTTTATTTTACTTTCCATTGCCGAATTATTTTATTCCCTAATTAAATTTTTAACATTTACCCTTAACTAATCGTTTACATAGCCCCAAACTAATTTTTGAAATTTAAATGCTAAATTTGATTTCTCATTTGAATTTGAATTCAAACTAAATTAATTTAAATATGAGAACTTAAAATGCTCATAACTTCTTTATTTGAGCTCCGTTTTTAGCATATTATTATGAAACAAATCAAAATTCCCCCACGAAAGCAGTGGAATAACTTTCGTGGTCAAATTCCAGCTTTTTTAAAATTCTCATATCCAACCCTTATCATATTTAATTCAATTTACTTTATTTATTTATGGTTCATTTTATGTGGTGTTACATTCTTTCCCCCTCAAAAAGGATTTCGTTCCAAAATCTTCCAAGGAGCGAATAACGTAACTCACAATACATCCATGTTATACAACCAAGTTCTCTATACAACAATCTACTCAACCATTAGTGCAGTGTGATTATGTACCACAAACATGCTAAAATGAGCTAAATCCTAGCATGAGTGTGTAATCGTGCCTTGTAAGTATGTATGAAAATATCCTAAACATGCACAAAAATTTCTACGTAAGTGTAAAGTGATTGTGAAAAAGTGTAACAACCATCTCCTACCATCCAATCTAGCAACCACGATGCAACCAAAATCCTAATTTTGGAGAGGAAAATTACAAGCGAAAAGCTCTGGGTGATTGTTCTTTATCTTCTCATCGGTCTCCCATGTGCTTTCCGCCGGATTGTCCCCCATTGTACTTGGACCAAATTAATTATTTAATTGTGGAGTCTCCTAGTACCATGCTCCATAATGAATGCGGTGGCACGAGGCATTGTCGACCCAATCTCAAATTCCCTTAAATAATTAGGTTCTATCCTTCTAGCGGTGTTATGAAGGTATTTCCTAAGGTGAGAAACGTGGAAAACATTGTGGATTCCTACCAACTTGTTAGGAAGCTCCACACGATATGCCACTTTTCCTATTCTTTCCAAAATTTTGAATGGCCCAATAAATCTATGTGCCAATTTTCTATATTTGCCAAATCTCACAACTTTTCTAAGAGGAGATTTTACAAAATATCATATCTTCAACCTCAAGTTCAACCTCTTTCCTTGTTTTATCTGCATAAGATTTCTGACGATCTTGCACTACCTTCATCCTTTGCCCGATCAACTCTACTTTTTCCATGGTATCGCGTACCAAATCAAGTCACACCAACACTTTGTCAGTGGTTTCCCCCTAACAACTAGGCGATTTGCTTGGTCGATCGTAAAGTGCTTCAAATGGGCCATACTAATCGTAGTTTGATAACTATTATTATATGCAAACATAATGAAAGGTAGATGCTGCTCCCAATGTCCTTCAAAATCCAAAACACAAGCTCTCAACAAGTCTTCCTATATTCTATTCACCCTCTTTGTTTGTCCTTCAGTTTATGTGTGACATGCCATGCTAAGTTTCAAGAACATCCCAAAGCTGTCTGTATGCTCCTCCAAAACTCACTAGTGAACAAGAGGTTTCTATCATTGACTATGCTTACAGAAATTCCATGTAGATGAACTACACTAGTCCTATTTCTCCTAATCGAAACAAAATGAGCACTCTTAGTTAGTCTATCTACAACAAGCCAAAGAGCCTCATTGCCCTTCTAACTTTTAGGCAATCCTTCCAAAAAATCCATCGAAATATGCTCCCACTTCCAAGTCAGAATTTCCAAAGGTAATAATAATCCAGTGGGCTTCCCTTGCTCAGCTTTTATCTTTTGACATGTCAAACACCTAACAAAAAACTCAGCTATGCTTCTCTTCATTCCATTCCAAAAACATTCTCTTCATGTCCTTGTACATCTTGTTTCCTCCGGGATGATTTGTCATCGTTGAGTGGTGACACTCCATAAGCACATCTCTCATCAAGTCATCTATCATTGGGATGCAAAGACATCCATCTCTTCTTATATCCCTTCTCATCAACTGAGTATCCCCTAGCATGTTGAAAATTCTCTTCCTTAATTTTCCAAAATCTCTAATTACTCCTTGTCTTGTACTTGCTTGTTCCCTATACGATCCATCAAGGCTGGTCTAACCTCCATAACTAATAAAAAAACCTTGGATGGGTTCTGCTGACGGTTGGAGGTTAAAATTCGAGAGAGACTCCAACTCTATCCATTCATATATAGCACATAGGGTAGCGTATCTCCTACTAAGGACGTCGATAACTACGTTCCCTTTTTCGAGGGTACATTAAATACCGAAGTCGAATGATGCTATATACTCCATCCACTTCTACTGCCTAAGATTCAAATCTTTTTGGGAAAATAGGTATTTGAGTGATTTATGATTAGTGAATAGCTCAAACGTTTCCTCCAGGAGATAATACCTCCACATCTTCAAGGCAAAAACAATGGCTGCTAATTCTAAACCATGCACTGGATACCTCTTCTCATGATCTTTTAGTTGTCTACTAGCATAGGCAACTACCTTCCCTTCTTGCATAAGAACCGCTCCTAATCCTGCGCCAAATGCATCCATAAAAACCGTAAATGGTTTAGTTCCGTTTGTAATAGTAATTACAGATGCACTAGTTAATGACTCCTTAAGCTTTTCAAATGCCTTGTTGCACTTATCATCCCAAACAAAGACTAGATTCTTAGTCAATCGGGTTAAAGGGGCTACTACTTATGCAAAGCTCTTGATTGATTTTCTATAGCAGCCTGCCAACCCTAGAAAACTTCTAACCTCCGATGCATTACTAGGAACCTTCCATCCTTGGACAGCTTCCACTTTAGTAGGGTCCACCGCCAATCCTTTCTCCGAAACAATATACCCAAGGAACCTAACTTCATTTTTCCAAAAGTGGCATTTAGAAAATTTGGCTTTGAGTTGATTTCTTCTCAAGGTTTCTAATACCTCATTAAGGTGGTCCTCATGCTCCTTCTTACCTTTGGAGAAAACCAAGATATCATCAAAAAACATCACGACAGATTTATTTTCTACTCATCAAATCCACAAAGTATGCTGGGGCATTTGTTAGTGCAAAAGGCATTACTTCCCACTCATAAAGTTCATCTAGCGTATGAATTGCGGTCTTTAGCTTGCTTTCCTCGGCAATCCTTAACTGATGGAATCCCATTGCTAAATCTAACTGGGAAAAGACTTTAGCTCCTACAAGGTTATCGAACAAGTCGTCTATTCTAGGTAGAGGGTGCCTATTTTTCCTTATTAACTTGTTCAACTCCTTATAATCGACGCAAAGTCTTAAAGGAACCAACTGCCTTAGTAGTGAAAACGACAGAGGCTCCCCACTTAGAAGTACTTCGAAGGATGAATCCTTTCTTCAATAGCTCGGAGATTTGCTTATCCAATTCCCTTCTTTCTTTATTGAGCCATATGTCTCAAAGGCAAAGCACGGGTCTTGCTTCCTTCTCCAAATTGATTTGGAACTCAATCTCCCTATGGGGTGGGAGACCCAAGACCTCCTCAAAGACATCAAGAAATTCACAAACTACGAGTACTGATAGTGGTTATCGATCAACAGATAGATTTAGTGAGTATAAACGGTTTAACTTAACTAAAACTTCAGGTGTACAAAGAACTTCTAGGTCACGACCTCAACGACTCCTTAATCATACTACCCTTTTGTCACAGTCAAGAATGGCACCATAATATGACAACCAATCCGTACCCAAGATAAGTCCATACCCCTCGAGATTTAGAACGTACGCAGTTGATATGAAATCAATGTCGCATATGTCTAAAACTAGTTCTTTGCAAATAAGAGAACGATGGATCGAACCACCAATGGGATTGGAAACCTTTGTTGGGCTGTTGATCATCTGGGTTCTATTTAAGTAATTTACTACATCCTTAGCTATAAAGAAATTTGATGCCCCCGAATCAAATAGGGTACGGGTAGTAGCCCCAAAAATAAGAGTAATACTTTCTAGAGCTGCTTTTCCTTGGTCCCTTGGTGGGTTACTGGCAATAGGGATAGCTTCAATAACATAGGATTGTCGCTTGGTCCTTCCTTAGCCATCTTAGGACATTGATTCTTGTGATGCCCTTCCTCATGGAAGTTAAAGCAGTTTTCTTTAAAGTATTCCTTCATCAGACTCACCCTACAATCTTTTGGTTTGTGACTCCTTTGTTGGCATCTCTTACACACCTTTACTTCCTTCTTAAACTTCCCCTTCGACTTCTTATTGGCCCAAAGCTCCCCTTCTCAGACCCTCCTTGCATTTGGGTCTGTGCAAACTTCTCTTTCTCTCTCTTATCTTCCTCATTGGCCACGTGCAACATTGCCGTTTCTAACAACATCTCATACATGGTCCCCATAGGTACTTGGGTCAACAAAAATTCTCTTAGTGGGTAATTTAATCCCTTCACGAACTTCATGGCCTTTTTCATAGGTGTGTCTATCAGGTTCATCCCGAATTTAACCAATTTAGTAAACTTAGCTATGTACTCCTTAAGGGTAGAATCTCCTTGTCTCAATTGAATGGAATTTTCCAATTGCAATCTAACCTTTGCTCTAGACGTGAATCTCATCTCGAATTGGTCCTTAAATTCATCCCAAGAGAATATCCTGCCCAAGTGCTCATTAGTCACAAAGTTCCACCCATTTAAAGCTTCTTCTTTGAGGTGCTAAGCTTCCATTCTTCTTCTTACCTGATCATCCCAACCAAACTCTATAAATATCTTCTCACAGTTACCAATCTATGCTTTAGCTTTCGAATATCCTTCAGCTCCAAAGTATGTCTTCCCTCCCATATTAAGAAATCCTTACATAGCTTAGGAAAGTCGGCAGGACATGGTGCTGCATCAACGGCCGAGGTATTAGGTGTTACCAGTGCAGCTAGAGTAATTGGAATCTTCCCGACAGTCCTAAGATATTGTTTACACCATTCAGGAATTCCACGAATAGGTGGTCTTTCACGGTAGGGTTCCCTTGTTTGGAAGAAGATTGATGATAAGCCATATCGACTATCTGTAGGTTAAACCTTTAGTGATAATTTCCTAAGATAGTATTTACATGTTGAAAAAAGGAAAAGTTTGCCTAGTGTATGTGCGTATGTTCAAGAAGAGGGGGTATAGGTGTGTGTATATGTGTATATATATAGTAAGAGTTCCTTTGAAAATTCTTTTTTTAAAATCTGTTTCAAAAATAACAAATACATCTCTCATACGTATAGTTTTTCCCTATTGATCGGGTAGCCTAGAGCTTTGATACCAAATGTGACAACTCATCCCGTAACAGGCCTAAATTTCGACCCAGAAAAGGCCCATTGAAACTTAGATCCATTCTAAGGCAATCTGTTGGTAGTAAAAAGAAATAACATTGCAGAACCATAACTAAACTTTCAAAACTCACCGTGGATGGAACAAAATATAATAGTAAAGTGTACCCATTTATTTCCAAAACTAGAAAAACATCATAACACAAAATCCCATAAAAACCGTAATATAATATCGGTTACAATAATTATTTAAAAACATAAGTACACATGAAAGAAAATAATGGTAAATATTGCCACTTTCCAAGCTTCTTCGCCTTTAAGCATCGTCACCACCATCAGTCTGTCCTTAACCTATGTTGTAATGAGGAGGGAGTCAGAACAACAAGTGTCTGCTGAATAAAAACCTTGAGCCTTCACTTTTCAGTACATGGGCTGTATATTTCAAAATAAGAATATGTCCATGAACATAAAATCATTCAAATTATTTAATACTTCTTTATAAGGAATGGAGGCGGGTCCAACAACTTAATACCTTCCATTCCAGAAGTAAATCCCATATCCCAATCATATGTCATAAATAACTAATAATGTAAGAGATGGTACCCAAGCCACTTAATACTTCCTAGTGGAAAATAGGTAGATCACATCATTTAAGGCCTAGGTATGCTTCTTAATGGTACTATCTAACTGACATTATATGGAATATCATAGGCCACTTAATACTTCCAAGTGGATAATAGGCAGACCCTATCATTTAAGGCCTAATTCCATAAGCGGACCCTATAGAGATACCACCTAGCGTAACCCTTTGTCCATTTAATACTTCATCTAGGGAGAAAGTCAGATCCAACCACTTAATACCTCAAATCCCGAAGCAGGCCCTTCATCTTATAGCCTATATCCATAATGACACCCACATTAGTCCTTTGTTCGTAGGAACTGGTAGCCAGATTAGCTGGGTAGATTTCCCCTATAGAACTTGGAACAAACCTCGCGTCATTACAAATATTTATCATAAGGATATCTACCATCAATAAAAGTGTACGCAACTGCTGTAGCCTCAAAGTAAAGGGCAGACTTTCATCATGTAACTTTATTGACCTCGCATCCCTATGACTTAGCCACAAATCAATTACTATACATACATACATATATATACACACACACATACATACATACATATAAATATATATATATATATTCATGTCACTACTTCATAAATAAGGCCTTATACGGAATCCACCTTATTACGCCATAAAAATAATTAGACTATATAAGAGTTTTCTCTTATTTTCACCTCAAAATCAATTATCTTCCTAACAGGGGAAGCATAAATGTAAATAAATGCGTAGTTAACTATGCCATATATGCAATAGTTATACATTAATTACGTAAGTAGAAATCAATAAATAGTCGCGCTTAATAAGTTCTAAACGCATGGATTTTATACCCTAAACTAGCGTTAAATGTCAATTCCCTAACCATTTATTATTACGAGTCCTTTTTCTTCAATTTCCCAAGATTTAATGGAATTCAAATGTCCAAAACAGGGAATAAATATTCATAACTAAAACTATAATAGTAAACTTGTAAATAAAATAGAAACTTAATTTGTTACATCAATTTAATGGAATATTTTAAGTAAATAAGAATTGCAATCTAAACCACATATTCTATTCAGCTCCTCCTTTTACAAAGAAATAGATATGAATAAGTGGTGTAAACTACGAATATAATTCATAATCTAAACCACTTATCTTATTGAAGGATCAGAATTTGACCTAAAGAAGAAGGAGAAGTGGAATATATTATGAAATTATCAAAAATTACATAAACAAATCCCATCAAATTAAGGTAAATAATTGAATATCTCAACATAGAATTGACACTTCAAAATAAAAGGAATTCTGGAGAATTTTATCTATTATATTTTCGAAATCCCAAAATAGGCATATACAAATCAAAAAGAAATACACTAAACAATTACTGAAAAGAAATACTAAGGTTTACCCTCATAGATTAGCCTTAGCTTTACTCAAATGGATTTGTAGCCTTCCGATCTCTTCCAAAATCTCTCTCTTTTGATATACACAAGCGCGCGTGCACACACACCAAAAAAAAGGAAAGAGGTATATATATTCATTAGATTCAGAGTAGTTGGAGAAGAATAGGATAAGAATAGATTGGAGGAGGAAGAAACAAATAGGAAATAAGTTGAATCCTTACCTGAATTTCCTACGGAGTTTCTGAATCATATTAGAGAGATAGCAATGGTAGAGTTTCGCCCTATTCCCCAAAATAATATGAATAAAAGTGGAGAGGAAAGCTATTTATAGGAGTTGAAACATACCCGAACCGTATGATGGAAGTAGGCACGAAACGGGTAAATCCGGAGCGCAAAACCGAATAAAACATAACATAAAACCCTAGCCGCCACTGGCAACTATCGTTGCCAAGCAATCGACCGCTACGGTCGACCGCTTGGCCTATTCAGGTCGACTGCTATCTTATTTAGGTGCATTTATTTTACTTTCCACTGTTGAATTATTTTATTCCCTAATTAACTTTTTAATGGTAAGTCTTAATTAATCATACTTATTCCCCAAGCTAATTTTTGAAATTTAAATCCTAAATTTAATTTCTCATTTGAATTTGAATTCAGACTAAATTAATTTAAATCTGAGAACTTCAAATGCTCATAATTTCTTTGTTTGAGCACTGTTTTCAGCATATTATATATGGAAATAGATTAAAATTTCATGACGAATACAACAGAATAACTTTCGTGGTCAAATTGCAACTTTTATAAAATTCTCATATCTAATTCAGTTTACTTTATTTATTTATGGTTCATTTTACGGGGTGTTACATATATCCATTTTTATATTTAGAAAATAGATAGATATAAGTTTATAAATTTCCAACCCTTTAATTCAAGGTGATTCCATGTCCATAACACAAGAGAATACACCACTATACATCACAAGACCATAATCACAAACTGTTCTATAGAGTTTGATTTCTATGCCATCTCCTAATATAATTTAATAAATTATCAAACCAATGGAAACTAATGCCAAAAGAGTTGCAATAGAGCACATAAGACATATGAAACAACGATAGCAAACAAGAAAACGAATGGGACAACCAAGGGGCAAATCAGAGGCCTTCACTTGGAGCTGAAATAGCTCTAGGAGACTGCCACCGACACACCGGTGGGGTCGAATCTTGGAGCTATTTCGGCTCCAGGAAGTCCTCTGGCGGATCCAGACGATGGTGGCTTAAGTTCTGAGTTTCATGGGTTGTTTTGAGGTGTATATGCAAGCATTTCAAGTCATGCAAATCATCATAACATCAATTTGATTATCAAGTTTTCTAATTATAAATGGCCACAACTTTCAGTAAACGAAAAACAAATAATCACCCAATTCCACAACCATTCATCGTAAAAATCTAGTACATGCAAATGAGAAATTTAGAGACAGGTTTTTGTGAGGATTAACTCACTTTTTACTCCTTACAATAGCTTGCTAACTTCAATTTATTAACTGTTTTGAATTATACATCAAACCCTAGAATTTTGCCTCAATCAAACAGAAGAACAAACATAAATCAAAACAAAATATAAACTGAAATCAATTGCACTAATGGGTGAATTAGTGCTAGAAAAACTTATTTTGATTTCCCTAAATTTCTAGCAATTTATTTCCATTTTGAATTAATGAATTTGCCCCTAGTGTTGAAGAGAAAGTTTGATTTCCTTAGTTTTCTATTTTCCGAGTTTAGGAAAATAAACGTAATGAATACTGGAGAGGAGGACTTTTTGCTAACTAATAATTAGAATGGGCTTGGGTATGAAAGTAAACCCAATATGAAAATAATAAATTTTCTATCTTCTTTCTCAACACTTGTAATTTATTTTGGGCCTCATAAATTAATTTATAACTTAATAAGATTTAAAAACCTCCTTTTATTTGATTTCTCACTAATATCTCTATGAACCAAAAAGTCTAATTATTCAAACCATAGCTTAACTAAATAAAATAACTTCTTAATCGGATTTTAATATGAATGGCTTATTTTCTAAAAGAAATCTAAAAATCCCAATTTCTCAATTATTTAAAATTAATCATTCTAAAACAAACTATCTTTTATAAAAAGAATATAAACACAAATTAATGATTTAAATTCTCCAATTTAAATCATTATTTATTGTATTTAAGCAATCCAAAAATCTTGGATGTTATAAATCAGACCAAGTCAATCAAGTTAGGGGGCAACTTTAGTTTTTATGGCAAAGTCAGATGCAACATTAAGACTTTGTGTGGATTATCGGGAGTTAAATAAGCAGGCCATTTAGAATAAGTATCCCTTATCCTGAACAGAAGACCTATCTGACCAACTTCACAGTACTCGAGTATTTTCCCAATTGGACCTTGCTATAGGATTCCACCAGTTAAGGGTAGCAGAGGATACTATACCCTTAACTGCATTTAGAGGACTAGACTTTTTACTTGAGTGGTTGGTTATGCTTTTTGGGCTAACCAATGCACCTGCTTATTTTGTAGACTTGATGAATCACATTTTTAGGGATGTTGTCAATAAGTTCATGTTGGTCTTTATAGATGATATCCTTATATACTACAAGACTGTGGATGAACACAAACACCATTTGGAAGTGGTGTTAGAAAAGTTAAGGAAACACGTTTCGAAGTAAAAATCATTAAGTGTCATTTTTGGCAGTTAGAAGTAAGGTTTATCATGCATGTGGTGATGGGATATGGAATTTCGGTGGACCCAACAAAGGTAGCAGCTGTTTTAGATTTTAATAGACCGCAGACTTCAATAGAGGTTAGAAACTTCTTAGGCATTGCTAGATTTTATAGGAGATTCATCCAAAACTACTCCACGATCACCTTGCACCTAACCAAGTTGACGAAGAAGGATGAGAAGTTTGTTTGGACTCCAAAGTGTGAAGAAGTGTTTGTTTAATTAAAAAAGAGGTTGACCAGCACTTCGATTTTAGCTATTCTAGATGGAGGGAAGGGTTACATGTGTATATCGATACCTGTAGTGTAGGATTAGGTGCAATCCTGATTCACCACGGGAGAGTCATTGCTTATGCTAGTAGGCAGCCGAGGCCTCATTAGAAGAATTATGCAACACATGATTTTGAGTTGTTAGCCGTTGTGTTTGCATTGAAGATGTGGTGACATTACTTGTTGGGTGAAAAGTTCAAGCTCTTCATGGATCATAAGTCCTTGAAGTATCATTTCATGCAAAAAGATTTGAATATGAGGCAGCAGTGGTGGTTGGAGTTTCTGACGACATACGACTTGGACATTATTTATATGCCAGGAAAAGCAAATATGGTGGCAGATGCTCTGAGCAAGAGTGTAGTCTTGGCTCTCTTCAAAGTTACTCCGACTCTTTTGGAAGGGATCACAAACTAGCAAAGGGAAGATAGTCTTCTAGTAGAATTTATTCAAGGAATTGAAAAAGGTCGAAGTTCGGGTTTTGAGATGCATAGCTGAGGTATTTTGACGATGAATGGGAAGTTATGCATTCTGGATGTTGATAGTCTTAGATAGGAAGTTTTGATGGAATGCCATAAATCTAAGTTGAGTATCCACCCCAGAGTTAATAAGATGTACCAGGATATGAAGGGAGTATTTTGGTGACTTGGGATGAAGAGGGATATCTCTATCCATGTGAGCAGATGTGCAAACTGCCGGCAAATCAAGGGCGACCACCAAAAGACTATTGGGTTGCAACAACCACTGGAGATCCTGAATTAGAAATGGGAGCAAATGTCAATGGATTTTGTTGATGGCTTACCCAGATCGAGGAAAGGAAATGAAAGTATTTGGGTCATTGTGGATCGATTAACTAAGAGTGCCCATTTTATTCTAGTAAAGCCGACGAGGACTACGGTGGCTTTGGCAGAAATTTATATAAGATCGTTCGACTATACGGGGTCCCAACTAGTATTGTAATTGATCGAGATCCCATCTTTACCAACTAGTTTTGAGAGACATTACAAGCAGCTTTGGGAACAAAACTAAGTTTGAGCACAGCCTACCACCCTCAAACCGATGGTCAAACTAAGAGAATTAACCGAATCTTGGATGATCTTTTGAAAGCATATATCTTCGACTTTGGAGGATCATAGGAAGATCATCTGCACTTTGTGGAATTCTCTTGTAACAATGGTTATCAAGCAAGTATTGGCATGGGGCCCTATAAAGCTCTTTATGGACGGTCATGTAAGTCACCAGCGTGTTGGGTAGAGACTGGGGTTCAACTAGTGCTTGGACCTGATAAGATTCGGGAAGCTACAGAGAAGGTTGTTGTGATCAAAAGAAGGATGAAAGAAGCTCAAGATCGATAGAAGAGCTATGAAAATAGGAGTCAAAGGGATTTGGTGTTTGCAGTTGGAGACTTTGTGTTTATTAATATTTTACCAATAAGGGGAGTTGTTTGGTTTGGGAGAGCTGGGAAATTGGCACCAATGTATGCTGGACCTTTTTGAATTCTTGAGAGGATTGGGCCGCTTGCCTACAGAGTTGAGTTATCGGAGAGGTTGATAGGGAGTTCATAATGTTTTCTATGTTCCCCATTTTAAAAAGTATGTGCATGACCCATCGTTGATTATGGAGCCATTTGTTCAAGAGGATTTGTAGGTTGAACTAAACCTAACTGTGATAAGGCATCCAGTTTTCATTATGGATTGAGATGTGAAGAAACTATGGAATAATGTCATGAGGTTGGTTAAGGTCTAGTGGAGTGAAGATCCCAGAGACTACACTTGGGAGATGGAGGACAACATGAGAGAAGCTTATCCTGAGTTGATGCTAGAGTAGTTTGCTTGTTATATGGATTGTGTACTCTTTGTTTGTGATGTAGTTGCTTAGTATGTATCTTTTGTATGTGTTTCATCATATTTGATATATTCCTTTTTGAGTTATTTTGGGTTATCTCTTTGTGTGTTATTTTCGAGATGAAATTCTTTTATGGGGGAGAATGTAATGACCCATAATTTAATCACTTTAAATATGAGTATTTAATATATTTTTAGATAATTTATTAATGGATTTTTTAACTCAAATAAACCCCCATTAAATAATAACTGATGATAGTAAAGCTGTTTTGGAATTTGTTTTATAAAAACAATTAGTTTGAAGAAAAATCCAAAATGTGACCGAAAATCATTTTTCGAGTTTTTGACTTTTCATTGCCGAAAAGTTATCGAAAAATGTTATGTACATTAGAGTATATATACACACATTTATGTATATAACATATGAAATGGTAAATGTTAAAATAAGTTAAATATTTACTTCAGTAAGAAAAGTAAGTTGACTTTCCTTTTCGTTTATAAATAATAAAAAAAAAAGATGTGTAAAAGGTGACATAACATCATAAAGGTGATGATGCAATGGATTGAAGGAGGGGGGAATGATAGTTGCATGAGCAATAAGGAAAGATTGGGAGTGATGTGGCAAAAGTTTGTGGAGGGTAAGGATTTAAAGGTAGAAAGGTAATTTATTCCATTCCATTTTATATAAAAACAAAATTTTCTTTCTAATTTTCATTTCCACTTCACTTTTATTATTTCAAAACTCCTCTCTTCTTTTTCAAACCTCCATCCTCCTTTCTCGTGGCTTCTTAAGTTTTTAAATTTAAAAATCTTACCTTTTCCATTTTTAAAACCTTAAACCAGGATAAAATATATTTATTTTCCCCTATATACGTCCTCTCTTTCAAAAAGAAGCCCAAATCCACCTCCTCGAAGTTAGGCCAATC